>VDFB02281492.1:493757337-493933697 GCA_007258455.2 Sequoia sempervirens | reverse complement strand
GATTTTTAAGCCTTCAGATGTCAATTTTATGACGTGCAGTCTCAAGATATCTTTTGATCTGTTTTTACTAAGCTTTGCAATGCACCTGTCAGCCAGCTAATCGGAGAAGTCAGTCAACCAGTGTCAGAGGATGAACAGAGGTCCCGGCAGAGGTTTTTAGCTTAAATTTTCATGAAATTTGGCTAAGTCTGGAATTCGCTTGAGAGTTCAAAGTTGAATTTTCGAAAGTGAGTTGAATGGACGCCTTAACTGGAGTTCTGACATGCAGTTAGACTAAACGTTTTCTGGGTTGTCATCTTCAGTTCATATGTTGGCATGTGGAGTGATCTTTCATTTTGCATGTCGAGTTAACTAGTTTGCATGTTCAGTTAACTATCTTGCATGTTGAGTTAACTTGATTGCATGTCCACTTAACTGAAGATTATCAGTGAATGTCAACTGGAGTTCACATGCATGGCGAATTTTGTTGCAATTATGAAGTTTTAGTGAAGATGGCGCTTCATTGAGTGTCAACTGAAGTTCAAGAAGGGATGTCATATTTTGATGAAGCATTAATGTTTGAAGTAAGGCGCATTTGAGTGTTAACTTCAGTTATGAAAAGGGTCGCCATATTTAGTGTTTATTATGATGAAGCATATTTTGGTGAAGCTACGCACTTTTCAAGGAATGGCAACTTTAGTTCCAAAAGGGTTGTTGTATTTAGATTTTATTGATTAAAGCATGTGAAGTTGGCGCATTCTTGAAGGCCAACTGAAGATTGAAAAGGGTCCCTATTTTTAGAATATTTATTGCATGAAGATGGCGAATTTCTTATCTCAATCAACATTGTTAACTTTAGTTATCTGAAGGTACGCCTTAGGTCAAATTTGTGAATCATAAAGCAAGTTTGAAGATGGCGAATTCATTATAGGTTGCTAACTGAAGTCAAAGTCATATGAAGTTGTTAACTGAAGACTTGTAAGGCAAACCCTAATGCATGGTGCTTTAATTAGCTTATCTTAGTTCCAGTTAACTAAAATGGGGTCCAATTAGAAGCCAAGCGCACTTTTCAAGCATTCCTTGCTTAGTGCGAATTTTCAATAATGAAATTCTATATATTTCAGCCATGGCATCCATTATTTCTTCATTTCAAACTTCGAAGTCTACATTCTTCTTGAGCGAGCAGCAAGCTAAAGGTGCTACAGGTGTCAGAATTCAGCGTTCTTCGTAGCAACGGATTCAGATTGTTCAGAGGAAGAAGATTCCAGACTTTATTTTCACTTTGCATGCAGGTTTCATCAAGTTCCAAAGAAGAGGTTGGCGAATTCTACAGAAGCAGAACAAACAAAACTTTCTATCTTCTGTCTTATTTCTTCTATTTCTCATCTTAGGTACTTTCTTCGCATGTCAAAGAAAACGGCAAAATATTCAGAATCTGACCATCTGGGTTCGCATATTTTAGCATCAACAGCAAAACCTATGTCTTAGATTTTTTCGAGAAAATTGCCCCGTAGCCTTCATTCTGAAGCTCTGTGCTTTTTTCCGAAGATTTCTTTGCATGTGGGATAAAATCACATCTTTTTGAAAATCGCATCATCTGGGTTTGTTCAGAATTCCGTTGTGCAAAAAACCCATGTTCTAGATTTTCTCAAGAAAAATTGCCCCGAGAAGCTCTAAAACCCCTACATTTCTCGACTGAAGAATCTTTGCATGTCAAGCTAAACGACGTGTTTTCACAATTCTGATGTTGTGGGTTGTCTTAGGATCATTTTCCGGACAAAACCCATGTCTCAAAATTTTTGGTGAAAATTATCCTCCGACAGCGTATTTTTAGCCTCACCAGGAGCCATTTTAGCTTTCCTAGAAAGTTGTCAGAAGATAGCCGTGTTCACAGTCAACGGGCAAGTTTTTCAGAAGGCGGTTGAACTAGACTAAATTCAAGACCAAATCGGTCTTAATTCATGATTGCATCAGAAGCGTCAAGCTGCAAAAGAAATAGAGGCCACCACTTCATTTACGGAGCCGCCAAAGTCGCTCAGATCCTATGCCATTATCTTCGTGAAGATGGTACCTAAACTGATCTCGAGGCTGTACAAACTAGGTTTCAGAAGCATGTTCGTGATATCTTAATGGAGATTTTGGATCACATTTCAGTAATTTCAGCTAGTTTCAAGAAAGCGGCTGAAGATGTCAGAGAATGCATACAGGAAAGTGACAGAGAACTAAAGAAACAGATTGTTGTTTTGAGCAGCGTTAAAGTGCCAGATGACAAAGAGATCGATGAGTTCTTGGTCGAAGTGTTAGACCGAGTTGACATGGAGTGATCTGCCAGTTGGAACCTGCAGTTAATTTTGAGGGTTGAGTCATGAGTAGCAGTTAACTCGACTTTTAGTCTTGAGTTTACTTGCTGATTTAATGCATGCTTATCTCGTCCTTGGAATTATCGTCATAGGAGTTAGGGTTAGGGTTTCCAGTTAACTGAAGGTAGTGTCCAGTTAACTTTGCTTTAAATAAGGACGTGCATGCTTGCACATGGTTCATTTAGGTTATTTGTACCAGTTAACTGATGGTAGCTTTCCAGTTAACTGTATAGTTTACTTCATTAGGGTTTGGCACATAACTTGCATGCATTGCAAGAACTATAGTGAACTCAAGGTGATTTTAGGGTTACCTACACCTTGATGTATATAAATAAGAGCTTTTGCTCATTTGTAATTAACTTTTGCTTGAGAGAGAAATATATGCTGCACCTACCTTGCCCTCAATATTGCTCTTTTGGTATTTGTTCATGCGTCTTTGCTATTACAGTTAATTGTTATGCCACATAGGGTTTCATGCAATTGTGATAGTGGATTCTTTCCATAGTTTAGATAAATCTGTCTTGTGAATCTTTTGTCATTATTGATCAAGCGTTATGCCACATAGGGTTTCGTGAGATTGTGATGATAAATCTGTTTTGAGAAGTCTTTACTGTTATGATCAAGTGTTATGCCACATAGGGTTCCATAAGGTTGTCATGGTAAATACTTCCCTTAGTTTAGATAAATCTGTTTTGTGAATCTTTTATCATTTTAATCGAGTGTTATGCCACATAGGGTTTCATAAGATTGTGATGATAAATCTGTTTTGCGAGTCTTTACTATTATAATCAAGTGTTATGCCACATAGGGTTTCATAAGATTATCATGGTAAATTCTTAAATCTGTTTTGTGCCAATAGACTTGTTCAGATTGAGATAATAGTTGCGCCACCTTGCCTTCAAGTAGAGAATCTAAACACGTTTATCGTCTGATAGTCATAACCTTGCTCCGTTTTCTCATGCTCTGTTTTCTTGAGGGAACTGGATAGAATTTAAGTTATTAAGTTTAGTTGTAGTTAGTGAATCTGCGAAACCAGAGAAAATTCTCAGCTGCAACGTATATAGTTTTCAAGAAAGCCTTGTACCTCTCTACTGAAACAAAAAGACAGGAATTAGTTTAGTTTATTTCCCTTTGCAGGTATTTTTGTAAAGCACAACGAGGGAGCTTCCCCTCCTAATTTGAAGAGCACTCATTGCGTAGTGTACATAGGTTGTTCGTAGCAACTCTTACTCCAGAGGTGTTAGTTGTTACGCCAACAAATTTTCTCTTCATTTTCTCTGGCTAAAAGTTTATTTTCCAATTTTATTCCCAATTTCGTCTAGCCAAGTCAAAATTTTGGCCATTCCGTCGTCAATTGTTATGCCGGATCCTTATTTTCCTTTGCCATGGCGAAATTTTTAATTGCACTGAGCTTATTTTCTTCTGCCAAAGTCAATTTTTTCCTCGCTCAGACGAATTTTTCTAGGCAAAATCCTTGTCTGGACATCTTTGTTAGGCGCAATTCTGTGATGCTCGACAAATTTCCATCTCTTCTGGCCAAGGGCGAACTTTCATACCTCTTTGCCTTGTGCATTTTTCTCTGGCCAAAGTTGTCAATTTCTAACATTTTCTCCAGACACCCATACTTAGGCACATTTCATTTTATTCCTTGCCATATCCCAGGCGGACTTCCTCAAGTCTTTTCCACTTTTCTCATATCATGGCGCACTTCCTTTAGCACTTTCCTTTCAAACTTAGCACTTTGCCTCTTGAAAATGCCAGAACACTTAGCCAAAAATCTTAATTTTTTATCCTTTGGCCTCTATACTAAGGCAAATTTTCGAATTTCTCTTGACTAGGCACCAAACACTTAGCAAAAATTGTAAATTTTCCCTTTCATAGACCATGGCAGGGTTTCCAAGTGCTTGGACAAGGTGAGGGCGGACTTTCTATGGTCTTGGACATCATCTCCTTGAACATGGCGGACTTCCAAACCTTTTAGCACTTTGCTTAATCCTTTGTCTCTTGGAAATCCTACAATACTTAGTCAAAATTTTGATTCTCCACCTTTTTAGGCTCTTACACTTAGGCAAAAATTTCGAAATTTTCCTTGCTAGGCACCAACACTTGGTGAAAATTTCAAATTTTTAATCTTCCACATGCCTAGGCAGACTTCCTTAGCACCTTGGACAAGCATGGCGGACTTCCTTGACATCTTGCCAACCTCTTCAAGTGTATGGCGGACTTTCTTTCCTCTTTGGATATGCATCTTGGACGTCCCTCTTTTCTAGGGCGGACTTCAAAGAAGTTTAGACATGTGAGGGCGGACTTTGGATAGTCTTTGCACTTCTTCCTTGTGGCATGGCGGACTTTGGAGGAGGCTAGGACATGCAAGGCGGACTTTAGAGAGTCTTTGGATATGCTTCCTCAAGGTTGGCGGACTTTGGAGGAGGCTAGGATGTGCAAGGCGGACTTTAGAGAGTCCTTGGATGTGCTTCCTTCAAGATGGCAGACTTCACAACTTCTTGGCACTTGACATTGTGGCTAAGGCGAACTTCAAAGGAGGTTAGGACATTACTTCCTTAGTGCTGGGCGAACTTCACAAGCTTCCAGACCTTCCTTCCTTCATGTCGTCCCACATTTCAAGGACCTTCTTCATGGCGAATTCCAGACTTAGCCATTTATTTCATGAATCTCATTTTTTTGAGTTAATTCTGTGATTTTGTGCTGACTGGTTTTGGACTGATTTTCCAGAATTTGATGTTTTTAAGTCTGATTTTTCTCATCTTTTTGACTGATTTTCCATGCTTTTTTGGTTGCTTTTCCAGATTTTTCAATGATTTTTCAATTTTCTCTTTGATTTCTGAGAGTTCTATCGAGTTTTTTGAACTTCTGAGTGCATTTTTGGAATTTGAGACCTTTCCAAATATAGAAACTTTCTAAAAATAGAAAAAGAAAAACCCTAAAAAATAGGGAACCTTGTTTGGCCCAAAAATGCCAAAAATGAAAAAAAAACGAAAAAGTAAAATTTCCTAAAAAATAGGAAGTCTCAGAATTGGCCGAATTCACAGGCAATCTTCATTTCCTGGGCCTTTTGAGCGCTTCCATGACGTTTACGCATTGATTCAAGCATGGATTATTGACTTGGCTCGGATGACTCTTAGAAGACTAACTTGAAACTCTCAAAATGATGACCTCATTGTAAAAAGACGAGTGATAAGCAGTTGCAATACCGAGTCAAAAAGCGAAAACAGGGGGGTCCCCATTTGTAATGGGGCGATGTGTGAAAAGGTCACAACAATACCCAAGTATTTAATATACATATATATTTTAATATAACTATAACAATAGTATATATAATATTTAATATATAATTACATATATATAAATATATTTATATTTAACAAATATAAATATATATTCATATACATATTTATTCGTCGAATACATATACTATGAGCCAGTCAGCATACTTTCAATATATATATCTATGTATATGTGTATATATAAATTCCAAGGAAAATATTATAGTAATATTATTTATCCACAGATAATAGGTAGCATGTGTATATATATACACATATATACTCGTATATACCTTAGTGTACATACTATATACATGTATAGACACACCCACTTAACCTATTCACTTATGTCCAATCATGTTATCCTCACAATGATCATAATACTGTAAGTCTGATAAACAAACAATCATCACTCACAAAGCTCAAAGAAGTAAACCAGACTCCTTAAGCCTATGGATGACTTATCAAGACCAACTTATTGAACTTAGCTTACTCAGTCTAAGGAACGTGTGTGTATATGCTCAAATGGTTCTCGTTACTGTTTACCCGACCAAGCTCCTCTCCAGAGTGATATTTCTCCTCTGCTTGGAGGAATGGTCCTCATACTTGCATCCACCGTCATAAACTCACGACAATCAAATGCTCACAACAATAGCAGTATATATGATAAATCAACATGATTCATTAACCTCCTTATGCAGTATTTCACCATGAATAACATCAACTAAGATAACATCAAATGAAACAACATCAAGTGAGATAACATCATATTGAAAACAAGGTACAAGTATCAATAATTCATCTCCAGATTCCACACTATATTCAAATTTACCCTATCTATTAACGGTAAATAGTAACTTCACAATTTGGGATGTAACACACCCAACTTTCCCAATGTTAAGCCATTTTTGGCATTCTTCATTCTCTTCATGTTTTTTGATCTTCTAAAGAATTCGTGATTCCAGGAGCTAGATTGATCTGATCGGCTGACTATCAAATTCAAAAGCTTGGGCGCCTATCTCCTTTTAGGGCCCCCACCATTACCAGACTTAACCATTTTTGTTTGATTTTCAACCTTCAGATTTGAACCTTCATGTTACAACTTTAGTTTGATTTGGATTTGCCAGTGATTAACAAGTTTGATGATCTAACAAAGACATCCACTGTGAAGCTGATAGAATCCTGAAGAGATTGAGCACATTTGGAAACCCTAATTGTTGGATTAAGTCTTTCAAAAGGCTGGGTGCCCCTGGCTACCTAGGGCGCCTAGAGTTCCCAGACTTAGATTATTTTTTGATATTTTCATGGTTTGCATTTTGTCTCTTGGTTGAGACCTCTCTATTTAACCTTGAATTCTAGATGATTGGTTGATCTGATGATTGTGCTACCAGACACATTACAGAGTTGAGAAGAATCTGAGCAACATTGTTTGGGAGTACAAACCCTAATTGCATCATTTGATGCCTTGAAAATCTGGGCGCCTATCTCCTTCTGTGGCACCCATGGCTAGCAGAGTTAGTTTTTATTTTGCAAATTTCAGCTTCCTCCATTTGATGTGCTTGCCTTTGCCTTGCTTGCTAGAGATGCAAAAAATTTCTAAGCCATGAGTGTTTGGGCGCCTAGACCGAGCTGGGGCGCCTAGAGTCTCCGGTGTTAGCCAAAATTTTGCATTTTTCAACTTTGACAGCTTCCTTTCGCCATTCTTCAATCTGCGTTGTAATGTCCCCAATTTTGCGAGCATCAGAGTTCCGGGGATTTA
This sequence comes from Sequoia sempervirens, assembly GCA_007258455.2. Taxonomy (NCBI): domain Eukaryota; kingdom Viridiplantae; phylum Streptophyta; class Pinopsida; order Cupressales; family Cupressaceae; genus Sequoia; species Sequoia sempervirens. Next base: position 493,926,315 of record VDFB02281492.1, on the reverse strand, counting down.
GCCTATTCCTAACCCTCGTAGGCTAATATGTCTGGTTAGAGGGTCTCTTTTGGCAGTGATTAGAGGAATTTCTCCTTCAGCGTCTTGTGTGGGTTCAAGCTTAGCATTCAGTGACTCAGTTTCACATACTTACTATTTATAGTAAGTCAGGCGACAAGCAATTCTATTTATAGCAGGGCACCTAGAGTTCACAGGTTGGCAATGTCGATTCCCAAATTCAGCCGAGTTGGTGAAATAAGGAGTTTTGCCTAAGTTATAATGTTTAATTATTATTAAAGGTGACTTTAATAATAATTAATATTTTAATACTATATTATAATATTATATTTGCACTTTATGACTTGAGGGTCCATTCATCATTAAAAAGGGGGCCATTTTAATTAATTACTTGGGCGCCAATTTCAAGGACATATTTTAATATTCCAAAGTGCAAATATTATATTATTTTAAATGATTTAAAAGGCAAATTGGAGGGAATTGGCCTATTATCTTTTAATCCCACATTGGTGAGAAAAGTGTATGAGTTCCTCCAGGAAAAGTATAAAAGAATCTTAAGGGGCTCATTTGGAGACATTTAGAATTGATTATTGGATATTTGGTTTATGATTTCTCTTTGGCATTTGGAGAAGGGAGCCCTAGGGTTTCTGCTAGCGTATCGCCTTGGAGAACGAAAACTCTCCATTGTATCAGCATTCTGAGGTTGTGGAATATCAGCTGAAGGTGGTCACTGTTGGCTTCATCCAGAAGTCAAGTTTATGCTTCATCAAATTTACTGCTTCATTCTTGCAGGAGAGATTTGGAATAAGGGTTTCAGCATCTTTCAAGTTCAGAAGATTGTTTCCGGGTATCTTTCTTTGTAAAGCTTTAAGAAATTTATGTAATATCAATAAAGCTTCATTTTCAGCATTTAACTTGTTTCCAGCTGTATATCATTGCATGTTATGCTTCAAAAATTGTTAATCTCTTGAATGCATATTTTCTATCTGGTAATAATTGAGAAAATTTATAAAAAAATTACAAACCCTAGTTATTCAGCAAAGTTTCAGAGGTTAGAGATGGCCAGGTCTCTTACATGCGTGCACTTCCATTCTGGGGCGCCCATTGCTAGCAGAGTTAGTTTTTATTTTGCAAATTTCAGCTTCCTCCATTTGATGTGCTTGCCTTTGCCTTGCTTGCTAGAGATGCAAAAAATTTCTAAGGCATGAGTGTTTGGGCACCTAGATCGAGCTAGGGCACCTGGAGTCTCCGGTGTTAACCAAAATTTTGCATTTTTCAACTTTGACAGCTTCCTTTCTCCATTCTTCAATCTACGTGCACTTCCATCATTTTTCATCTTCTATTCAGTGTTTGAATATTTGAATCTAACACTTGGTAGCTGACTAACCTCCATTAATGACTTCAGAGCTCCCAAAATGCTTTCTGAAATTAAAAAAAAGGATAGGCCTACTAGGGAAAAACTGATATTTTTGTGATTTTAACTGCACCAGCCTAATGAGGAAGTATTTTCAACCAATCAAAATCAGTTTGAACCCTAATAGCTAAACTTTCTATTTTTAGAAAATTTTGCTAACATCCATTTCAAAAGAAACCCAGAAAAAAGTTATATTTTTAGAAGGTTTTAAAAATAGCAATTTCCTAAAATTTAGGGCCAAAAAATTAAGATCTGGGTTTGATAGACTTGGTTGCTCTGAGCAGACCCAGATTGTCAAATTTGAAATTTTCAAGTTTTTGCCCCTCCTACAAGACATGCAAACCCCAATTTTGACCTTTTTCAATAGTTTTGACAAGACTTTTATTCATTTCTTCAAAATGCCTAATTGTAGCAAAAATTTTAATTTGGGGTACAACAAAGTCCTTCATAGCTTAGTTTCTATAGAAACCCCTGTTCTCACCGATCTCTGAAACTGTTTGTTTTTTGATTGTTTTTGATGTTTTTGGTTTTTTTGTGGTTTTTGTGCATAAAGAAGAATAATGCGATTTTGAAAGAAAATGATATAAAATCTCTAATAAATACAATAAGTCCAGATCTAACATAAAAAGACTAAGGAAACCATAGCTAATGATTGTATTATTTTTCCACAGCTATTACAATGATAAATCTCTGACATGCAGACAAGATAAGACAAAATATCAGATTTAAACCTGATTTGCAGCTGACTGGTTTAATCTTGAATGGTACGGCCAGATCCTTTACACTGCTTTTCCCCTGCGCCAAATGATAGCAAAGACTCCCAGAAGCATAGGTGCCCCCTATTGTGAAGTCAGACTGCAAGTAGAGAAGGCGATTTGCCCAGAACAGGAAAGTACGGCCTTTTTGATGAAGGTACGGCCTGTAGCAGAAAATGTACGGCTTTTGTACAGCAGCAAGCAATTAAAAAGTACGGCCCTTATTGGTGTCTCAGATCTCAGGAAAATAGGCGCCTGTAAATAAGAATCTCTTCTGGATGTATTCCACACTGAAAACCCTAAATATATTCTCGACTGTGAAGCTCTGTGATAACTTCTAGATGAAGGTATCTCTCTGGAAGCAATAGATCAGCTAGTATTTCACAGCCTCTGAACTGCAACACTGAAGATGGCTCGTTCTCCAATGCCTGTAGACAACTGAAAACCTTGGCTTCGTTCTCCGGAAGAAGACTTGATCAAAAATCGATTTCATAACATAATAATCTCTTCACAATGAAAATTTGCTTATATCCTCAAGAGGGTCGACATTTTCCTCAAAGGCCTCATTTAAATAAAAGTTGAATTTTAACTTTTAATTTTTCAATAGTCACGACACACTTTTAATTATAAAATATAATTAAAAAGTGGCCCCTCTTCAATGTTGGTCGACCCCTTAAGAAAATCACTTAAGTTATAATATTTAATAATATTATAACTTTATAATATAAGCTCCAGATAATTAATATTTAATTTGACAATTAAAATATTAATATCTCCCTCAAAATATGTCCGATTCACGAACCGTCTGAAGCTGGTGAATAAGTGATTGATTCTGCACATGACCAAACCATACTGCTAAAAATAGCAGGGGTGCTCCGCTAAATGCCAAATACTGCTAAAAATAGCAAGTTAGGCAAAAGACGTCTGAATGAGCCCGAACGAAAGCCAACTGGTAAATTCTAACAATCCGAAGCCAAGCCAAGCTCCATCAAGACCCTCTATCCATCCCATCAACCTACGAGGGTCGCATAATAGGCTAATCATAAGCTCTGAGAGATGTCAACTGGAAGGGGACATTACAGTCCGCCCCTCTTGAAATTGCTTGTCCTCAAGCAATCTCAACTCCGGATCTTTGCAAAATATCCTCGCTCTCCCACGTAGCATCCTCCACTGGAAAATCTCTCCATTTCACCAAGTGATCTGTAGAAACCCTAGTTTCCCCCTGACACTGCTTCTGACTGAATTTTAAGTTTTTCTGAAGGTTTTAGGTTTTTTTTGACCGTTTTTGAGGTTTTGCATAAATAAACAAGAATGCGATTTGGCTAGGAATATGAAATAAATGCTTTAAAAAATAATCTAGCTTCGTAAATAGCAAACCCTAACACGAATATTGAGTCTGGATCATATATTAATCTTCTGCAATTATTACAATGAGAATCTGATGACATGCAAAGGAGAAAGGTAACATTTTTGAAAACCTGATTTTTGAAACAGCAATAAATGAACAGCTAAAAAGGTACGGCTGCAATGATTGATTGTTTTCTCCTCCAGTCTGCTGTTCTCAAACACCTCCAGCAACCCTAGCGCTTCCAGATGATGAAGAAAGGTGGTCTGAAGATAGGCGTTTTGCTCAAGACAAAGAACACGCTTTCCTATGCTGGTACGGCCTGACAAAACTGTACGGCCTGCTGCTGTTTGAATGGTACGGCTGAGAGAATAAGTTTCTTCTCCCTCCTTCCGGTGCTCTGATGTGGACACAAATGTCAAGGCGCCTCTAACTGATGAATAAGAAAGACCTTAATGAGGGCGTTTGGCTCCCTTCTGTGAATACGTCCTTTCATGAATAGTACGGCCTGTACAAAACAGTACGGCCCTGTGTGCAGCAATATTAATAAATAAAATATACAGCCTTCTCTGTGGTTTCCTGTATCTGGTAAAAATAGGTGCTTTCCTGAATAGATTTGTTCAACTGGATTCAACTCTGAAAACCCCTGAATATATCAACTCTGTGATGCTCTGCAACTTCTTCTGAAATGAAGAAATTCCTCTGATGGCAATAAATCAGATGTTATTTCACATCCTCTGAACTGCTTCGATGGAGATGGCTCGTTCTCCAACGAATTTCGAACTCAAACCCTAAGGTCTCCGTTCTCTGGCAAGACTGGCAAATTTTCAATTCATAAAATGTCATAATGGCTCAGAAACCAATGCAAAACCTTTATTAAGCTGAAAAGTGCGATTTCCTTAATAATAGGAAATCATTAAAATATTCACTTTTTAATTCTTTTAATTTCCTCATAGTCTCAGCGAAATATTTTAATATAATTTTAAACGTCAATTTTGGCCCCTTCTGATGATGGGCGCACCCCTCAAGATAAATCACTTAAGTTATAATTAAAAATTATAACTTTATATTATAATCCTTAATTAATTAATATTTAATCAATGCAATTAAATATTAATATTTCGCCCGTTACTCATCCGATTACTGTTCCGTCTGAAGCTGACGAACTCTGAAGTGATTCCGGATGCCGCCAAAGCCTACTGCTAAAAATGAGGGTCCCACTCTGCCTGCCAGTACTGCTAAAATAGCAGATTGCAAAAGGTCTCCGTCGAGCCCAAGCGAAGCCAATTGATCAAAGCTGCCAATCGGCCGAGCAAGCTCAGAAGCGACCCTCTAACCACTCTGTCAGCCTACGAGGGTCTCATGATAGGCCAATCTCACGATCACGATGCTCGCCAAAAATGGGGACATGACAGTCCGCCCTCCCTAAAATTGCTTGTCCCCAAGCAATCTCTACTGCAAAGAAACTCCGATCCTCGGAAGGCCCAAAAGAAAAAACTGTGAAATGTCCACACATCACGATCGGTCTCCTGTAGCATCATCAAAACTCAACTGCGCAATCAACACCTGGATCCCAAACCCAGCGTAAAAGTCTGTCGTGACGGTCCTCCTCAGGCTGCCACTGCGCTCTACTGCCTCCAACTTCACCATGCTGAGAATAGTGAAGTAACTCAATGGGACCCACCCCATACTCTGTGTCAAAGCTGTCGCCACCGGGATCCCAATACAATATGAATCCACATCCATCTGTCATGCAGAGATAAACACTTCTAAAAGCATCTACTATCCTGAATCTCTCCCTGTCTTCTGCTAAATACTCATGGATGTGATAACTGCCCAAACCATCATGCCAACTAATACCATAGTCGCCCTGTAACCATGTACCTGTATGAAACTGCGACATAGAAGTATCAAGCCCTGTCAAATACATATCGGCATGATGTAAAACGGACTGCTGTCCCTGCAAGTAATACCCCGCAAACTGCTGAGTCAAGCACCTGCATCCGCTAATCCCATCTTGTGAAGATGGTAACTCTACACAATAATGAATCACTCCCCTCAACTGTACCGAGAGAATCACCCTGTGCACAAGTATTGTGCATCGAATATGAATCATGTACAGGTGGATCAAAGAAAAACTATAAGCACTCCTCACCGTGTACACCTCATTAAACTCCTCTGTGAGTCTTGTTTGGAATTGCGATGCACTGGAACAATCCCAAACACTACGATCATCACCCAACCTGGAACTAGTATCAAGAGTACGATCAGTCCAACTCGAAGAGTGGGTTATCATAGAACAAACCACCATCAAATTCAAACAATGGATTATTCACAAACTGCACAATCACTCCATCCTGATCGGAATCATCCATCTCTGAATCGCTGGAATAATAAACTGAGTTGTACTCCTGACTTGGCTCAACCAGCTGCCGCTCATAGTCAACTGTATCAAATGAAAAGATTGATTTGCTTCCAGGAGAGGGAAACAAATCAACACAAGTACCAATCTCCCAACTGGATGAGACTCTGAATACCTGCTGTGAAGATGGGCAAGTATCGAGGGTTGTCACACAACTCTCTAGTGAATCCACAACCATGTCACAGGAACTATCAATGATCTGCCCTGCGTCACCTATCACGGAACTAATCTCATGAGAACCTGGTGCAACGCGTGGCTCACTGCAACTCTCATCTGGTGCACTCATCCTATCTGTATCCACTGCTCCTGTAACCGTGATGGATGTAACCTCATCCTCAACATCTCCCACACTGCTATGAACCATGGGTGTATACTCCTCACCAACCGCTGCCATGCAAGACTGAACTATATCCAAAGGTGGTGAAGATTGTGCCAAACTCAACGCCACGGTAAGCCTCTCAATCTGTAACTGTGACTCTCGAAGAGCCAACTGGGTGCTCTGCAATGAATCCATAGTCACCTCACGCTCATGAGTGAGCTCATCGATCCGCTCCTCCTTTCCCTTCCATGCATCATAACAAATGCAATCCCACTCGAGAAGGAAATCCCTGTCTGCTAGTAGTTTTAGATAGTTTTGTTTCATTGTCCCAATCGCCTCTCGGAGTGCATGTATCACTACAAGGGAAAAACCACTCACTGTGCTCATCTGTCAAAGGCGGACTCCAACCATAGGTAGTCAACATCTGACGAGCAACGTCAAAATGCTCAAGGGCGGTGGCAATCATATTATCATTCCCTTGTAGTTGCCCAACCAAATGATGAGGATTCTGAAGCTTACGACCCCCATACAAGATTTCCGGTTCACCATATGCACTATGATATGACGCTGATCCGTCATCGCTCACCTCATGATAAGCAGCATCATGTGTGCTTTCATCAACGCACACCTCAACACTTAAGGTACTGCTGCTCGGTACCTCAAAGGATGGCTCAACTGGTACGGTAGAAGTTGCTGGTATGACAGTATCTTCACACGCTTCTACTCCACAAGTAACTGCATGCCCATCCAAAGCATGATCCTGGGATTCCATATCAACATATGAATCCTCTAGCTCGTTTTCAAAGGTCTGATCCGAAAAATCAGATTCACCATGACATAAATTCTCAACATCAAATGCATCACTCGTACCCAACTCTTGAGTCTCTTCATGCGACAACTCAATAGGAGTACTTTGCATGTGTGAAACCTCTGTTGTGTCATGCTCACGCGAAATTTCAACATCGCTGTCATAAAAATCAGAAGTGGCCTCCATGGTAGAAATCTCTTGGGTCACCTCTTGCACGGACGATGTAGGTAAACCATTACCCAAAGCTGTGCTAGTGTGCTCATGGGTCAAATCAGCACTTAGATCAAATTCATCACACAAATTTCTGCCTACTTCATAGGGATTTGAAAATGCTAAATCATTCTCATGAAGGATTGTATCACCCTTATGCGTAGATTCTCTATCCGTTCCAGGCGTAAACAACTCACGAGCTATAGTGAGATATTTCTGTCTTGCAGACTCTGCCTTATGGCAAAGACTCGGGTGCACATCCACGTAACTCATGAAAGGAAGTTTTTCTTTAATCTTCTGAGGTAGAATGCTATACTCCTGGAACATGCTAATCACTTCTATTTCTGTGCTCTGTAGTGTCCTGTCAATGGTAATCCTTCCACTGGCCTCAGGTGGTACTGACTCCCACTCATCGTTCGCTGTCCTAAATGTACCAACGAACAAACCCTCATGCCTTTCACATGTTCCAACCTCATCGGGCTCCTGTCTCGTGAAAGTGGGCCTAGTAGGCCTATCTGCTGTCCGTGACACTGTCCTAGGAGCTCTCCGTGAACCTGTAGCACTCCTGTCATCGTCACAATGTGGTGACGGTCTCCTCGGAGTACCCATTCTCTGAAGTGCAACTGCCAACTGCTGTAATACACCATTTGACCGCCGTTGACCTGCACTAAGATCTCTGAGTGCATGCAAGACCTCTGCACCGTTCTGATCTCTGTTATTGTGAGGAATCTCTGTTATAAGATTATCTGTTCTATCAGTCCTGTAATACCTGTCAGTTCTGTCAGCCATGTTTCCCGGCTGCCAGATCGAACCCTGTTGCCTGCCAACCAAGGCTCGCCTGAATGAATAATACCTGGTAAGACTCAAACTGTTCCGGCTGCAGAAGACGGCTAAACCCTCAGGATGGCAGGATTTAGCTCTGATACCACTGTAGAAACCCTAGTTTCCCCCTGACACTGCTTCTGACTGAATTTTAAGTTTTTCTGAAGGTTTTAGGTTTTTTTTGACCGTTTTTGAGGTTTTGCATAAATAAACAAGAATGCGATTTGGCTAGGAATATGAAATAAATGCTTTAAAAAATAATCTAGCTTCGTAAATAGCAAACCCTAACACGAATATTGAGTCTGGATCATATATTAATCTTCTGCAATTATTACAATGAGAATCTGATGACATGCAAAGGAGAAAGGTAACATTTTTGAAAACCTGATTTTTGAAACAGCAATAAATGAACAGCTAAAAAGGTACGGCTGCAATGATTGATTGTTTTCTCCTCCAGTCTGCTGTTCTCAAACACCTCCAGCAACCCTAGCGCTTCCAGATGATGAAGAAAGGTGGTCTGAAGATAGGCGTTTTGCTCAAGACAAAGAACACGCTTTCCTATGCTGGTACGGCCTGACAAAACTGTACGGCCTGCTACTGTTTGAATGGTACTGCTGAGAGAATAAGTTTCTTCTCCCTCCTTCCGGTGCTCTGATGTGGACACAAATGTCAAGGCGCCTCTAACTGATGAATAAGGAAGACCTTAATGAGGGCGTTTGGCTCCCTTCTGTGAATACGTCCTTTCATGAATAGTACGGCCTGTACAAAACAGTACGGCCCTGTGTGCAGCAATATCAATAAATAAAATATACAGCCTTCTCTGTGGTTTCCTGTATCTGGTAAAAATAGGTGCTTTCCTGAATAGATTTGTTCAACTGGATTCAACTCTGAAAACCCCTGAATATATCAACTCTGTGATGCTCTGCAACTTCTTCTGAAATGAAGAAATTCCTCTGATGGCAATAAATCAGATGTTATTTCACATCCTCTGAACTGCTTCGATGGAGATGGCTCGTTCTCCAACGAATTTCGAACTCAAACCCTAAGGTCTCCGTTCTCTGGCAAGACTCGCAAATTTTCAATTCATAAAATGTCATAATGGCTCAGAAACCAATGCAAAACCTTTATTAAGCTGAAAAGTGCGATTTCCTTAATAATAGGAAATCATTAAAATATTCACTTTTTAATTCTTTTAATTTCCTCATAGTCTCAGCGAAATATTTTAATATAATTTTAAACGTCAATTTTGGCCCCTTCTGATGATGGGCGCACCCCTCAAGATAAATCACTTAAGTTATAATTAAAAATTATAACTTTATATTATAATCCTTAATTAATTAATATTTAATCAATGCAATTAAATATTAATATTTCGCCCGTTACTCATCCGATTACTGTTCCGTCTGAAGCTGACGAACTCTGAAGTGATTCCGGATGCCGCCAAATCCCTACTGCTAAAAATAGCAGGGGTCCCTCTGCCTGCCCGGAACTGCTAAAAATAGCATTCTGCAAAAGGTCTCGATCGAGCCCAAACGAAAGCCAATTGATCAAAGCCAATTTTGAGCCAAGCTCGAACGACCCTCTAACCACTCTGTCAGCCTACGAGGGTCTCATGATAGGCCAATCTCACGATCACTGATGCTCGCCAAAAATGGGGACATGACAGTCCGCCCTCCCTAAAATTGCTTGTCCCCAAGCAATCTCCACTGCAAAGAAACTCCGATCCTCGGAAGGCCCAAAAGAAAAAACTGTGAAATGTCCCACACATCTCGAACGGTCTCCTGTAGCATCATCAAAACTCAACTGCGCAATCAATGCCTGGATCCCAAACCCAGCGTAAAAGTCTGTCGTGACGGTCCTCCTCAGGCTGCCACTGCGCTCTACTGCCTCCAACTTCACCATGCTGAGAATAGTGAAGTAACTCAATGGGACCCATCCAATACTCTGTGCCAAAGCTGTCGCCACCAGGATCCCAATACAATATGAATCCACATCCATCTGTCATGTAGAGATAAACACTTCTAAAAGCATCTACTATTCTGAATCTCTCCCTGTCTTCTGCTAAATACTCATGGATGTGATAACTGTCCAAACCATCATGCCAACTAACACCAAAGTCGCCCTGTAACCATGTGCCCGTATGAAAAATCTGCGACATAGAAGTATCAAGCCCTGTCAACATATCGGCATGATGGATAACGGACTGCTGCCCCTGCAAGTAATACCCCGCAAACTGCTGAGTCAAGTACCTGCATCCGCTAATCCCATCTTGTGAAGATGGTAACTCTACACGCAGTAATGAATCACTCCCCTCGACTGTACCGAGAGAATCACCCTGCGCACAAGTACTGTGCATCGAATATGAATCATGTACAGGTGGATCAAAGAAAAAACTATAAGCACTCCTCACCGTGTACACCTCATTAAACTCCTCTGTGAGTCTTGTTTGGAATTGCGATGCACTGGAACAATCCCAAACACTACGATCATCACCCAACCTGGAACTAGTATCAAGAGTACGATCAGCGTCCAACTCGAAGAGTGGGTTATCATAGAACAAACCACCATCAAATTCAAACAATGGATTATTCACAAACTGCACAATCACTCCATCCTGATTGGAATCATCCATCTTTGAATCGCTGGAATAATAAACTGAGTTGTACTCCTGACTTGGCTCAACCAGCTGCCGCTCATAGTCAACTGTATCAAATGAAAAGATTGATTTGCTTCCAGGAGAGGGAAACAAATCAACACAAGTACCAATCTCCCAACTGGATGAGACTCTGAATACCTGCTGTGAAGATGGGCAAGTATCGAGGGTTGTCACACAACTCTCTAGTGAATCCACAACCATGTCACAGGAACTATCAATGATCTGCCCTGCGTCACCTATCACGGAACTAATCTCATGAGAACCTGGTGCAACACGTGGCGTACTGCTTCTGCTGATTCTGTGCCTTAGCAATATTCTCCTTGAGAGCCCTCATAGTGTCCTGACTCTCCTGCAACAAATCTCTAGCACTCGGCACTCTATTGTCACTCTGTAGCAAATCCAAAAAGCTCGGCGCCTCATAACCATACAACGCCATGAAAGGGGACATCTAAATGGTCATGTGGAACGTAGTATTGTAGCAATACTCGCACAGATAAATCCACTTGACCCAGGCCTTTTGCTGCCCTGCAATGTAGTTCCTGAGGTAACCTTCCACCCATTTATTCACTATCTTCGTCTGCCCATCAGTCTGCGGGTGGTAACTGGTGCTCGGTGTAAGCTCGGTCCCACAAAGTCTGAACAGCTCCTGCCAGAAGTGACTCAAGAACCGACTATCCCTGTCGCTCACTATGCTCCGAGGCAACCCATGTAGTTTGAAAACCTCACGGAAAAGGACCTCTGCTACCTGTGTAGCTGTGTAAGTGGTGGTGATCGGAAAGAAGTGGGCATACTTCGTCAGCCGATCCACAACTACATATATACAATCCCGTCCTTGGGCTTTAGGCAAGCCCGTAATGAAATCCATCGACAGGCATTCCCACTTCCTATCAAGAATCGGAAGTGGCTGCAATAATCCTGCCGGGTACGTGTTCTCCTGCTTGTTCTGCTAACAAACAGGGCACTCACGCACATACTGAAGAACATCTGCCTTAAGTCCTTTCCATGTAAATCTCTCTCGAATCTGTCTGTACGTTTTGAAGTACCCGGGATGTCCTGCTATAGGTACATCATGAAAGGCTCGCATGATAGTGTTCTTCATCTCTGATCCTGGGATCAAATAAATCCTGTTTTTGTAAATGATCAAGTCATTCACAAGCGTGTATCTGGTGTCAACCATCGATCCCTCAACAATACTGGATGCCCAAGTATCCTTGGCATACTCTGCCACAATCAAATGCCTCCAATCCTCTGTAATATGAACCATAGAGCTCAGATAAGGCCTGCGTGAGAGAGCGTCAGCCACTACATTCTGGGTGCCTTTGATGTAAGAGATATCAAAGTCATATGCCTGCAATTTACTCACCCACTTCTGCTGACGATCGTTGAGATCACGCTGCCCCAGGAAATGCCTCAAACTGTTGTGGTTAGTTTTAATGCAAAACTTACTGCCCACGAGATACTGCCTAAACTTGGCCAAGGCATGCATTATGGCCAGCATCTCCTTATCATAAATACTGTAGAGCCTCTCTGGTCCTCTGAGTTTCCGGCTCTCGTAAACAATAGGGTGCTTGTCCTGCATAAGCACCGCTCCAATGCCCTCACCAGAAGCATCGCACTGAAGCTCAAAAGGTTTCGAAAAATCTGGTAGTGCCAACACTAGACACGTAGTCATCAGCTCCTTGAACCTCACGAAACACTCCTGTGCCTCAGGAGTCCAACAGAATGCACCTTTTTTCAACAGATCCGTCATAGGTGCTGCATGTCGTGAATAACTATTCACAAATCTGCGATAAAAACCACACAAGCCAAGAAATCCTCGCAGCTGTGTAAGGTTCGCCGGAGTAGGCCAGTCTATGATAGCACGGATCTTCTCAGGATCCATCCGCACTCCCTCTGCACTGATGATATGACCTAAGTAGAGCAACTCGGTCATCCCCAAATCACATTTGGACTCCTTGGCGTACAAGGACTCCCTCTCCAAAATGCTGAGTACTGTCTCCAGATGAGCCAAATGCTCCTGCCAAGTCCTGCTGTAAATCAGAATATCATCGAAGAAGACAAGTACATATCTCCTCAATAGTGAATGGAAGATCCTGTTCATGGTGGACTGAAAGGTCGCTGGAGCGTTGGTTAGCCCAAATGGCATCACCACAAACTCGAAGTTCCCACAATGACAACGAAATGCAGTCTTCTCTACATCCTGCTCACGAACTCTGATCTGATGATACCCTGATCTCAAGTCTATCTTCGTGAAATAACATGCACCATGGAGCTCGTCAATAAGCTCATCTATACGAGGTATGGGGTACCTGTTTTTGATAGTCCTCTTATTCAGGACTCTATAATCTATGCATATGTGAAGGGTACCGTCTTTCTTCTTCACTAGGACAACTGAAGAAGCGAATGGTGACTTACTCGGTCGAATGTGACCCATAGCAAGCAGCTCCTTGATAGTCTTCCGTATCTCATCCTTCAACCTCATAGGATGCCTGTAAGGAGTAATCATGACGGGCTTAGCGCCCTCCTCAAGCTCTATAATGTGCTCAATGCCCCTGTCTGGAGGTCTCCCTGGTGGAATATCACTGAAAACCTTCTCATGCTTGACTCTCAACTACTGAATGTCAGGATGATACTCAATCTTATGCTGTCCCTCCTGTATAGGTGCCAATGTGCACTCGGCAGCCCACTCTACCATGTCATGCCGCATGAGTCTCTCCATCCGACGAAAGGAAATAGTCTTGATATTGTTGTCCTGAATGGCCTTCAGGATATGTGTCTTCCCATCCACATCAAAACGAATCTCCATGTCTTTGAGACGAAGAGTGACTTCCTCAAGGGAATGAAGCCACTTCATGCCCAAGACTAAATCGATATCCCCCATATTCACAACGTAATAATCAGCCTTGAATTCATAGTTATTCAAGCGCAAGGGGAGATCCTTAATCATACGTTCACACCTGAGAATGTAACCGTCGGCCACCTTAACCCTAATGCCTTCGAACTCCTCAGTTATGAGTCCGCGCTTCTCCACAAATCTAGCATCGATAAAATTGTGGGTGGCTCCTGTATCAAGAAGGGTGATGACCCTTTGTCCTGCCAAAACTCCACGAAGTCTGAATGAACCTTCCTGCTGAATGCTAGATAGTCGTGCCTCCTGAATTTGAAGCTCTGACTCTACCTTTGCCTTAGGCTCTGAAGCCTCTGACTCTGACTCCTCATAACTCTCCTACTGTTCAGAACTCTTAGATTCTGACTCCTCGTAATAAGCCCACATCACTCGATTGGCCTTGCCCTTAGGCCGCAAAGAACAATCATGGTTGGCATCATAGGGACCTTTACAGTAGAAGCAAAGCTTCTTCCTGCGTAAATCATTAAGAGCCTCGCGATCCAAGGGTGGTGCTGCTGATTTCCCCTTCGAGTCACTCTTGAAATCAAATCTCTGGTTATTCTTATTAAATCCTTTATTGTCCCTGAATGAAGAAGTGTTCTTGGAGTTGAATTTGTTGGATGGTGCTGCAAACTCTATGCTGCGTGCCTTCTTCATAGCTTCCTGTAACGAAGGAGGATCAAAGGCTTTGATCCAACCTCTCAATGGTTCCAACAGTCCCTCCATGAAAAGCACAACGAGTTGCCTCTCTGATATATTAGGAACCATAACCGACAATCTCTGGAAATCTCCTATGTAAAACTCCAAACTACCACTCTGTCGCAACTGAGCCAAATCTCTGAAATAGGATTTTGGATCCTTCCTGTCAAATCGTTCCACCAACCTGTCAACGAACTCCTGATATGAGGTGATCCGATCGTGCTGGAGTGTCACCATCCCGTGGTGCCACCAGTCATAAGCTACCCCCTCAAGATGCAATGTCGCATACCTGATAGCATCCCTCTCAGCCATAGGACGCAATGTGAGGAAGGTGTCTGGCTTACTGATCCAGGCCTGGGCTGTAACCTTGCCACTACCGTCGAACATCGCTAGAGTGAGTCTGTTTGTAGCATGCTTCAAATCATTGTTCTGATGTCTAGGTCTCCAATCCTGTCGACCTCTGTGATGTTCTCTCCTCTGTGTGATGAATCGGTCAAAAGTGATCCTCTTTCGGACCTCAGGTGGTACTAACTCCCACTCCTCGTTCGCTGCCATAAGTGTATCTGCGAACAACTCCTCATGCTCCTCACCTGCAATAGCCTCATCGGCCTCCTGTCTCACAAAAGTAGGCCTAGTTGGCCTATCTACCATCCGTGAAACAGTCCTAGGTGCTCTCCGTGATCCTGCATCACTCCTGTCCTTGTCACGATGTGGTGACGGTCTCCTCGGCGTACCTAATCTCTGGATTGCCACTGTCAACTGCTGTAGCACATCGTTGGATTGCCGTTGACTTGCTCATAAATCTCTAAGAGTGTGTAGAACCTCTACATCATCCTGATCCCTAGGGTTTTGAGGAATATCTATTCTGTCAGCCATGGTACCCGGCTGCCTGTCCAAACCCTGTTGCCTGTCAATCAATGCTCTCCTGCGAGTATAATATCTGTGAGGCCCAGCCTCTTGTGGCTGCATAAGAATGCTAAACCCTTAGGATGGCAGGATTTAGCTCTGATACCACTATAGAAACCCCTGTTCTCACCAATCTCTGAAACTGTTTGTTTTTTGATTGTTTTTGACGTTTTTGGTTTTTTTGTGGTTTTTGTGCATAAAGAAGAATAATGTGATTTTGAAAGAAAATGATATAAAATCTCTAATAAATACAATAAGTCCAGATCTAACATAAAAAGACTCAGGAAACCACAGCTAATGATTGTATTATTTTTCCACAGCTATTACAATGATAAATCTCTGACATGCAGACAAGATAAGACAAAATATCAGATTTAAACCTGATTTGCAGCTGACTAGTTTAATCTTGAATGGTACGGCCAGATCCTTTACACTGCTTTTCCCCTGTGCGCCAGATGATAGCAAAGACTCCCAGAAGCATAGGCGCCCCCTACTGTGAAGTCAGATTGCAAGTAGAAAAGGCGATTTGCCCAGAACAGGAAAGTACGGCCTTTTTATGAAGGTACGGCCTGCAACAGAAAATGTACGGCTTTTGTATAGTAGCAAGCAATTAAAAAGTACGGCCCTTATTGGTGTCTCCAGATCTCAGGAAAATAGGCACCTGTAAATAAGAATCTCTTTTGGATGTATTCCACATTGAAAACCCTGAATATATTCTCGATTGTGAAGCTCTGTGATAACTTATGGATGAAGGTATCTCTCTGAAAGCAATAGATCAGTTGGTATTTCACAGCCTGTGAACTGCAACACTGAAGATGGCTCGTTCTCCAATGCCAGACAACTGAAACCCTTGGCTTCGTTCTCCGGAAGAAGACTTGATCAAAAATCGATTTCATAACATAATAATCTCTTCACAATGAAAATTTGCTTATATCCTCAAGAGGTTCGACTTTTTCCTCAAAGGCCTCATTTAAATAAAAGTTGAATTTTAACTTTTAATTTTTCAATAGTCACGATGCACTTTTAATTATAAAATATAATTAAAAAGTGGCCCCTCTTCAATGTTGGTCGACCCCTTAAGAAAATCACTTAAGTTATAATATTTAATAATATTATAACTTTATAATATAAGCTCCAGATAATTAATATTTAATTTGAGAATTAAAATATTAATATCTCCCTCAAAATATGTTTGATTCACGAACCGTCTGAAGCTGGTGAATAAGTGATTGATTCTGCACATGACCAAACCATACTGCTAAAAATAGCAGGGGTGCTCCGTTGAATGCCAAATACTGCTAAAAATAGCAAGTCAGGCAAAAGACGTCTGAATGAGCCCGAACGAAAGCCAACTGGTAAATTCTGACAATCCGAAGCCAAGCCAAGCTCCATCAAGACCCTTTATCCATCCTATCAGCCTATGAGGGTCGCATAATAGGCTAATCATAAGCTCTGAGAGATGTCAACTGGAAGGGGACATTACAGTTTCTTGTTGACAATAATTCGTGCTAGTCCAGTGAAACGTTGTTCATTGTTGGTCGTCTCCATGTTTGGAGTTACAACCTTATCACTCATCTCTTGCTTTAGCCTACTATATGGCTTTCTTAGAATCTCGTGTCATAACAACAATTTCACGTGGTTAAGCATATGAAAGTTGGTGCACAGTTGAACCAAATATAATAATAATTTATTATATTTGGTTTGATTGTGCACCAAATTTCATATGCTTAATAACCATGTGAAAAGTGAAATTGTTGTTAACTTGTTATGACTTATGAGATTTTGAAATGGGTTAGCCTGATGAGATCGATGTGGAACCATGGTTAAGTGATGATGAGTTGGCTGATTTGGAGAGGGAAGCAGCTGAATGGGAAGTGGAACTGCAGCATATGAGGAGGTAGAATGCAATGTTGGGCAGCTAGTAGAGGCAGTTTCCTCACATACACAGTTTGATCTTATCACTATGGATGAGGAACCTATTGAGGCACCTGTTGAGGCTCCTATTGAGGATATTGCAGCTATACCATCTACTTCAGCAACACCCACACAGTGGTAACAAAAGATTTTGAGTTTTATTCGTAGAAGAAATTTATTATATACAATTTTCATTGGTAATGAAACTTGAAGTTGATATGTGTTCAAAAGTTGAACTTGTTTTTTGGTCTATGCTATGTATTAAACTCTAATTTTGATTTATATATGAAATCAGTAATATGTTCTACAAATTTAGTATATATGTGTGTTTTTGAAGAATATTTTAAAAAATTATGTATTTTCAAATGTTCGATAAATTTGTCGATTTATTGCCGAGTTTTTGTCGAGCCTGAGATTTTCAACTATGGTGAAGACAATGTTTTTTGAAATATAGTAATGATAATGTGACATGGTTAAAGTCCCATATCTATTAGTTTGAAAATCAACAAGGGATAACATAAATGATACTTGTCAAGCTAAAATCTTATCAAGATTTAACCACTTGTGTTTATGGATATGCTTGTCTTGAGTGTAGACAAATAAAAAATGTTTGACTTCTTTTTACATAGAAGTTGTCTTTTCCACACCCAACATGTATTATCTATAGTAATGAGAAAATATTCATCTAAAAAAAGATATGAATACATTGGCTGATTATAGTGCAAAAAAAACTCATATTTTTCTCAAGATTGATTAATTGCACGCAACAATGTCGTAAAGGTGCAAGTGTTTGTGAGACAAAAAAGAAGGGTGGATGTTAAAAATTAAAATGCACCAAATTTTCACTTTAGCACAATAGAACAAAATAATCTAAATCTGGCACAACTTTCTTCAATTCATACATATCAAGTTAACTATATTTCGGAGGTTATAACACAAGTGGTCTACATTTAACTAGGTTGGCAGTGATGATTATTTCACGCCAATGTGCTTTCACATAAACTTGAATCCCAAGCTATGTCAAACCTATATCCAATTGGGTTGAATAATAAATAATCCCAAGCACACCACAAGCCAACACCTCTAAGGGATAAATGAATCTCAAATCCCAAGCACTCCAAGGTAAACCCACAATTGGTGATGTAATGTCCCCTTTTGAGAAAGCCCTAATTCTTGCCCTAGAACACAAGCTAATGGAATTAGGGTCACAACTTATCAATTAAATGCTTTAAGCCCGATAAATCTTGGTTTAGTTCTTGCAATCATGTTAGATAATATTGGAATATAATTCATAAAATTAAACATATATATAAGAAATGTTTATCTATTCAAATCATGCAAATATCTAAGTAACGTGAACCACATAATATTTATAATTCACATTGGGAGTTGGATCATAAGGGAAAGTGGATGAGAAGCATGAAAGGTTTTCCCGAAGCTATCACACCAAGCCCAAGAGTGGATATACCAGCCCTCTTGGCTCTCAAGAGGCATACTTAGACATCCCACATGGGGTGGTCTACTTGGTAGACAACTTGTATCTACATTCCCTACCCTTGCTACCTTTTCAACTCCTCTTATGACTGAAACATCTTTAATTTCATCTCAACCACCAATCCATGTGGAGGTTGGGGAGAAGAGCTTACCATAGGTAGCCCATAGACACCCTCTCCTAAGCCCAAGAGCAGATATCACACCCTTGGCCCCAAGTGGCGCACTTAGACATCCATCAAAGAGTGGTGTACCTAGAAGACATCTAGTATCTGCTCAACCTATTAGTATTTTCTACCCAGCTCCTCCCAAGGTTATTTGATGAGGATGATAAATATAAATAACAAAATATATATAATTGCATACAATAATTATATTAGAGCATATCATAAGAATAATAAATATAAATATACAATTTGCATACAATAATTATAATGGAGCATACCATAAGCATAATAAATATCAATAACAAAATATATAATTGGCATACAATAATCATGGTAGAGCATACAACAACTTGCTGACTAGACTTTCCCATGTGCTGTTAACAACTGTGGGTTTCTTATGACTAAATTTTGAATATGATACTTGAGGATCTAACTTTCAGCAGATATTCTTTTATTTATGATTCGATCTGCAGATTCTTTACACTTCTCTAGCGACGATGCCTTTCTGTTTGAAGACATCTCCCTTTAAATATTTTCCTTGGTGTGAGAAGTCATGTCCTCCTCTAAGGATGTGCCCCCCCACTTGATCCCTGTCTTTTGACAGGCTTGACCGATGTCTTTTGAATGCATCATGTCATTTTATAATCGCTTTTTTAAGCTTTATTGAGTGATCGCTGGCCTTGAGGGTAGGAATCATTGCCTTTAATAGTTCAATTCTTATTATTTTAATAACATAGTCATGATCAAAATTAATTACATATAATGCTTGTTGTTACCCACTTTTCACTTACAACTCAGGTCAAGTCAAGTTTATTGGTTTTAGTTTCAACATTTACATGAAATTGCTGAAAAGCCTTTGGTTACCTATTTTTCACTCCGAGTTCAAACAGGTAGAACTGGATGAAGTTCATCGTTTATAGGTACATAAATTTTCATGTTTTGCTGATTAAATGTTCATTGATCATCATTGAGACCATCTTACATATGAATCATAGTTTATTGTGCAAACGTTTAAAACAGGAAATTGAAAAGATTTGCATAGTAATCCTTTTATTCATTCTGTAAAAATGTCGAATCCCACACAAGCCGTGGAAGTAACTTTTTTTTGGATTTTTTACAATCAAATAAAGAATGCATAAACAATGGTATGCTAGACAATTGAAAATAACGGAAACATAGGATAGGAGATGATTCGTCATTGCCTGGAATGACGAATCATTGACAGTTGAGGTTTTCAGTTGTGACGTCAGCTCTAGCTCCATTTTCAGTTTCAGCTCCAATTCCAACTCCAAAAGCATCTGCAAGGAAGATAAAAGATGACGTTAGAGATGGTCTCTAAGCAATGACGGATCAAATCCTATCATATACCTACGCTACCAACAAAAATATAGGATATAGTCGATCAGGCATCCATCAAATAATTGCAAAGAATCAAGAGAAGAAAGAATGTAATTCAATGGAAGTTTTCAACTTCTTTTATTTTGCTAACATGTTTGTTTCAGTATGCAGGATTTACAGGTTCATCATGTTCGAGGTTACTTCATCAGATATGTGGAGTAAAACGGGCTCCCACAAGGGTTGAACTCGGCATATCAAAAAGGATATATTCACAATTTTCATTCGAAGTACATGAATATTGATAACAGATTTTTAAAGCATCAATATTGCACTCATCTATTTCATTTTCTGTTCAGCTCTACTTTGTTTTTTTTTTTTTTCCACATTACATTTAAATAAAGTATGGAGACTCTTTGCATTGAAGAGAAACAGAGTATTCAAGTATAGGACAAGATTTGCAACAATTTAATTTTCTACAAGTTCTTCAACAGAAAGCAGCAAATTCTGTTTTAAGTCAACATTTAAGAATAATGAAAGATATAGATATGCATTATCTTTTATCAAACAGGCATACAATGTTACAAGTGTCAGTGAGACAGCACTAAAGTATGAGTAATCAGCATTAACGGTAAATGGAGGATCTAATTTCAATGGAAGTCATTATTTATAAAATTCAGACCAAAAGATGAGGACTGTTATATGAATGAAGACAATTTTCAATCTCAAAGCCCAGCTTTTTGAAAGAACAGTCCTTAGTTTCCATTGACAAGTAGCTTCCATGCATGCTACATACATGGGATAAGTTCAGATGATAATATGCCATTCAAAGTCATAATAGTGAATATCATAAATTGAGAATGATGATTTTCTCATGGTGGAGTCATTATTTGCAGCAGTATAAGAATAACATAAAGGATCAGGGAATAACAATACAGTAGTGCAAAACAATCTAATGTTACAAGCTTATGTTATACTTTGGCGCATATTGCTGAGTGTGTTTCCATCATAGAATACAGCCATGATTATTTTACAACAAGGTGATGACTACATACAGTCAATAAGGTTTTTATGGAACCCTGTGAATTCTGCATCGTGGGTTCCGTTACAAATTGGTGGGCATCAATCTGTTGAAGGTGAAATCATTATAGAAGCAATTGTTGAGAAAAGTGAAGTAAAGCAGTGTGGCGATGCATGGAAGGTTATTCATGAAGCATGCTTACCTTTAAGGGGTTCATTGGATACTAACAAATGCATACCGTACAACATTAATGCAATAAACAAATACTTTGATATTTCAGCTGCTTATTCAAGAAGAGTCCGGGAGGATTTTTGAACTCCTCCGACAATGGCGACGACGATGGAGAGGGTTCTGATGCGGATGCAGATGCCCTGGCTGGCTCATTGGATTCTATGGTTGCGGATTTTCTCTCTTTGCCTCCTTTGGAGCTTTGGGGTGCAAGATATTTTCTTTTTTCTGTTGCCAGTTTTGCTCTGGTGATGTCTTTGGAGGAAGGATGGTTGGTCATACAATTATCCTTGCCTTCTCTTTGCTGTGTGGGTTTCTTTTCAGGAGCTCCCTTCGTTTTTAACTCTTTGGGTGGGCTTGCTGTTACAGTGTGCAAGGCTTCTTTGGCCTTTGGCCCTCATTTGGGGCGTTTGGCATCTGTGTTTATGTTGGGAGATGGTGGTTGTCATGTTGCTTCCTTGCAATCTCTTTTTTGTTTGCTTGGTTGGGCCAAAGCTTATTTGGTGCCTCTTGTTTATGCTTGGGATCTTTGTTGGAGTCATTTCAGTTGATCTGAGGCTTTGGATTCGAGTGTGGTTGGCAGACTTGTTGAGTGGGTCACCTGTGTGTTGTCTCTTTACGTCCCTTTACTTTGGAAGGGAGAAAATTTGCTCGTGGTCGGCCTACAAATTTCTGACATGGCTGACTCCATGCTCGGGCCTGGTGTTTATGGTCTACATCTTTTGACTTGGCATGGTGGGTTGAGTTATGGAGTTGGGGGATTGCTTGATGGTGGAATTGTGGAGGGAGAGGCCACTTTGTTTGGCTTCTCTTATGTGGTGGTCTCTTGGTTGTGTTGCAAGGGTTGTTCTCTGCAGCCTTTTTTTCTCCCTTTGGTTTCCTTGCTTGTTGAGGCTGATGGTTCTTTGAAGTGTTTTTTTCTTGTGGCTGTGAGGTTTTGGCTTGGCTCTTTGGGGGTGTTTTGTTTGACCTCTATTCTTGATGGGAAGTCTGCCTTTGTTGAGGAGTTGGGTGTGGTGGAAGTCTCTATTGCTTCCTCTCTTTGTTGTGTGTTGTGTGCCCTTTGGATGGTGTGGTTTCTCATAACCCAAGGGGAGATTTGTGTAATGTCCCCATTTTGCGAGCATTAGAGTTCGTAAGGATTAGCCTATCATTTGACCCTCGTAGGCTAACAGTTATGGATAGAGGGTCTTTTGTGGTAGTTGCAAGTGATTTAGAGACATTACTCTTCAGTTGGATTCAGGTTTTGGCCTTTGCACAAGTTATTTGACTCAAATTGGCACACTTACTATTTATAGTAAGTTACTATTTTGGGAGAGTCTGGGTTCCTATTAATAGAAAGACACCTGAGCAAAGCATATTGGCAGTGTCGACCTTGATTGGGCCTTTACAGCTGTTTCTAGACTCAGTTTCACATACTTACTATTTATAGTAAGTCACTATTTAGGGTTTCTATTTTTAGATAGGCATCCAATCACATGGAGAATAGAGAGAGTCGACTCCTGGTTCAAACGGCTTAGCAATTAGACAAGTACATCAAGAGATGTTAAAGTTTAAGTGACTTAAGTGATTTATTTAATATTTTAATATTATTATAAAGTTATAAAGTAACTTTATAATAATAAAGTCACTTTAATATAATAAAGTGCGTTAAGTGAATAATTTAATGTGGGAATAAATCTTTTATCCCACATTGGTCAGGAAGGTGTTTGAGCTCTCTTAAGGAAAGAATAAAAAGAGAGGCAAGAGCTCATTCTCAGCATCCAGTTGATGAATATTATTTTGATTGATTTTTATTGTGGAGCCTAGGGCTTTCGCAGTTTTCTTCTTTGATCATAGGAAACGAAAACTTCCTATTGATAGCATAATTGAGGGAGTGAAAGATCTCTTGAAGGGTTGCAAATTGAGGAGAAGATAATTCCGTCCTTTCATTTGTGCTTAAAGGCGAAGATTTTATCTAGGGTTTTGAAGATTATTGAAGGTCTGTCAAGTGCAGACCCGAAGATTCATCATTGGCAGCCACTAGTGATCAGAGTTCAAACTTTGTGTTGGCTGCTATAGTGGCGTGAACAATGATTTTGCTACAGTGCCGCTACAATACCCGCTACAGTGCACACGAACAGTGCCACGCTACAATACTAAGCTACAGTACCCACGCTACAGTAACATGATTTTGAGAAGCATTTCCAGTCATACACAACAGCATTGAGATAGCCATGATTTTGGCTCACTGCAAGAAAATTCAGGTTCCTATTATTTGTATTGTCATAAACACATTGCATTTATTGCTGAGATAGATATTGTTGATTTATTGTCATCCATTTGTCGTTTATGAACATGATAAGAGTGTGGCAAGTTCTAATATAAAAATACAGTCATTATATTTGCATCCTAGCACATTGCAATCTCAGAAGATTGTAATCAGATTTATATATTTGCAAGTAGTCATTAGTTGCAAGTCCTTATCATTGTTCTACCACTTCTATATTGCAACAAGAATATTATAGAACACTTCCAGCATTACTACACACTCAGAAATAATCATTTTCAGTATGCATACCAACTGTTTGACATAATGTCAAGTGGCTGTAGGTGCAAGTTTTTCACTTAGAAGTCATTGATATACATTGCAGCTGATTAAGGAAAAATCATACTTGCTCTTAGGTGTTAATAGATGCATAGTAGAGTTGTTTTTCAAACATTGGAAGCATTCAATAATCATTTTTCAAAGAACATATCAGACTGATAACTCAGACCAGCAAGTTGGAAGTTTGCATTCAAATTGTTTGACAAAATTTCAAGGGAACAAAGAAGAGTTTTTGAGTCAGCTTAGGCTAGGCTCACTACAATTTGTCATCTTCTCTGGCTCTTAGTTGGGATTTTTCTCAAGTCCTAGATGTTTTGCTCTTACAGGATTGGAGGTCCTTGGTCTTTTGTGTTGGTGACTGAAGGTCACTTGTGGACTGAGCTATTACATTTTTTTATTTTGAAAGCTCAAAAGCTTTTGTGTTTTTTCCTGATGGCTGAGAGGTTACCAAAGGATGCTACGGTCGCTTGTTTGGTTGTTGTGTTGGCTTTCTCCTTGGACCCTATGGAGGTGGGTTACTTTCCTTTTGAGGTGGAAATGGAAGGTGAAAGTTTATGGTTCCCTCAGGTTTTGATCCTATTGAGGTGGTCACTTCTCCTATGGAGGTGGAGGTTGAGGGGGTTGGAGATTTGTAATGACCCCTTTTTGACATAAACACTTAAACCCAAATCTTGCATTCAAAGTATTTTCTCAAGGAGACATCAGAACTTTAGAGATCAATAAGTTTAGTGATAAAATCTAAAAGACTAGAGATGATATAAATATTTCATTCTCATCAAAGAATTATTCATTTCTTCTTATCACTTCTATGAATGATTCCTCTATGGTAGGTTACATAAGTTCATTAAAGATTAAACATCTATCAAGATCTCATAAATGGAGTTCTATTACCATAGTGACCAAATAGAATTATTATTACTTATAGGACTCAATAATTGCAGCAAGCAACATTATTGAATAATTGTAAACAATATATATATATATATATATATATATATATATATAATTTGTATAACTTGTACGGGTCATATATATATAAATATTATTTGTATAGCTTGTACAGGTCAATCACTATTACCTATATATATATATATATAAAAACTTATCAATTACCGGAGTATAATTGCCAACATATGGATTATATGTTCAAAGAACATATTATCTTGGATTTTGTGTTTGTCTTTAAACATGTTTTAAGCGTCAATATATACCTGGCTATATATATACATATATCCAGGGAGCATAGCATACTATATTAAATTGATTTATATTTATCTTATATATCTCTTATATATATATATATATATACTGATTTTCTTAGTCTGATCATTATTATCATTTATTCGTTCTTAATTAATTTCAACTTAAAAGGTTAATTGTAACGCTTGAAAAAAAAATGTACACATTCCAAAATAATTAATTTCCATGATCAATGCACATCACACATAACATTTATTTCCAAGTGTGCTCAAAGGTAAGTTCGTTAAAGTTACACAGTACATATAAATTTACTTCATTACAATTTCAAAAGAACTTTATACATTAATGAGTTACACATATAAATCTACACAAGGTCGTGCCTTTACCAAATCTAGCCTTAAAGGCTTACACATGAATCATCATCATCATCATCTTAGCAAGACATGTAAGTTCAAATAATGTAAAGAAAATTAAGGAAGTAACAAATACACAAATGAATCGACAAAGAAACCATAACACAAAGGTTTTCATGAGTGGAAAACCCTCGTAGGGATGAAAAACCACTCGTCAAAAGTGCCTCACTAGCTTAAAGAAATGTCTCACTGGCAGAGCCATATTGGTTACAATGTTCCAATGGTTACAAGATGCCTCATGGGCAATGATCATACTGTCTCATTGACATGACCATTCATTATATATTTCTATATAACAAGGAACCTGTTGAAGTTACTTTACAAGTTACATGAATCTACAAGTAATACTCTCAAGTTCCACCAATGCTTCTTCCTTGCATAAGAAATTAAGGTAGAGTCAACACTTTCATGAATCGCTTACATGTAATTGAAAATAAGGCAATTCTACTTTCGTTGACCTCTCAAATATTCACACAAATACACTGACAAACATAATCAATCCCTCAAAGTTGCCTAATGGTGATCCCAAGCCTGCTAGAATACACACATGCTAGTGCAACTATAGCAAAAGTGTTTATTTCTAAACTCATTGGTTCATAGAGGTCTCCAAAATAAGAGAATAAAACTATAAACGAGTACACACATGAGATAGAGACAAAATATGAGAATAAATATTCCATTTTCATTATACAATAACTCAATTCAAGGTGAAAATCAAAGCATGCAAGGTAGATTTACAATGTAGCCATTACATTTCAAGTATTTTCCTTAACAAGGACAATCTATTATTCCATGTATTTAACCAATCAACCTCAAAGTTAAATCCTCCATAGTTTCATTCATTATTCCATGTATTTAACCAATCAACCTCAAAGTTAAATCCTCCATAGTTTCATTCATAACACTTACAAGATTGTTTATTAATCTAATTAGCAACATTTCAATACCAATCTCATTAATGTCTTACATACAAGGTGAATTAATCTTCCTTTATCCATTTTATTAAAGTTATCAAAACAGTTCAATTGTTGAAATATTAATACACATTTGTTCTCCAAGCTAATGGCATTATACAATAACAACACAAAACACACATACACATATATATAAATATAAATCAAACCTTCTCTCTATAAGATTTTAGTACAATTATAAGCATCTATAAATAAATAAATAAATATATATATATATATATAGTGGTGTATACATTTATCTTCATTATTGTTTTCATACAACCAAATGTCCTATTTAATATAAATAATTATAGTCATGTATAGAATAAATATGACGATAGACATATATCATTACACCCATAGACGTATCCAATAATATCTAGCACCGAACACAAAGAGGTCACAGAGCTGCGAAGGAGTAGCTCCCATGCAATACAC
Organism: Sequoia sempervirens; assembly: GCA_007258455.2. Taxonomy (NCBI): domain Eukaryota; kingdom Viridiplantae; phylum Streptophyta; class Pinopsida; order Cupressales; family Cupressaceae; genus Sequoia; species Sequoia sempervirens. The sequence goes on along the minus strand of VDFB02281492.1, from coordinate 493,899,328 downwards.
ATTTAGGATGACGTTTAGTGTTAAGAGAACTCGTATAACACACGTTCCGCGCGGCCTTATCTAACCGCTTGCCTGGGATTACCACCTATCAAATTTAAGGGAAGTGTAAAGAATGGTGTAAAAGCAATAGTATCTACATTTCCTTATTTGCATCTTTGCGGCCCTTCAGAGAGGAAATTTTCTGAGGGAGTTTATCCAAATGCCCTTACAAATTGAGAATCATTTCATTAAGGCATATATTTTCAAATGGGTAAGGAAAGAATGTTTACAAAATAGTCAGAGACCAAGTTAAAACAGAAGACAAAGATCAATCAGGTGAATAGATGGGACAAATCCCAACACAAAAATGAATCTATCACTAGACCCAGAACTGTGGAGTTGATCCTAGACAAAGCTTAGATTTAGCGCATGATTGGAGGAATTTCACTGGTAGATAGATTGCATATTTTAGGGCAGAAAGAGTCAAAGTATTGAATCTTCACCAAACATCATTATTCTTAATTTGCCAGAATTTTTGCTGAGTCAAATAACAGATACAACGTCTCAATGCCATGCTCAAAAGTGACGCCTTGACCAGGGTCCTGCAGAATTGCAACTCCTTCTAACCCACCAATAAGAATGGTGTTGGAGATGAAAGTGAGATAGCTATCAAAACTTGTGTTTCTACTCTTCTGTTAAGCTTCTATGTTTTTCAAGTTTATTAAGCTTTAGTTTAGCAGTACGATCTTGAATTTTCCTTTGCTATATATGTGAAATCGAGTCCATCAAATTTGGTATAATGATTAATTTTCATCAAGTGTAGTTATTGTGCAAGTAGCACAAAATATAGGAAATGAACTGCTAAGAAATGTTGGTGATACCTGCAGCCACACTCGCTGAAAAAGAAGAGAGTCGAGCGTCATTGCAGGTCATGTTACTGAAGCTGATGGAGAAATAGGACGAGCATTCTTCAACTGACAGGAAAACACCTTAATTGCACCAATATTGTTATCCATGAATCCTGCACAACACCCTACTTAATCGAGTCCTTGAGAGCCTTTCGTGTTGTTTTGGCTGGAGGCAAGGGGGTAAAAGATTCTGCGAGTCATTACTAATTATTTATTTTTGATTTGGACATTGGAAAGAACTGTTGCATTTAATCCTGCAGTACTCTCTATTCAAAGATACGATTTTAGGTCATTATCATCATGCGAAGAAATATGGTGTTTCCTATCTTTCAATCAGGTTAAGGGGGGATCAAACTCTACTGCACACCCCTTTAGATAGGCGCAGAGAGGTTTAGCACAAAAGGGAAACTAATGATCAAACAACACTAACTAAGAATCTCCTGCGAGCATGGATATTTAAAGATAGATTTTGAACTAGTTACAGGAAATCACAAACCCGAGTTACTATATTCCATGTTAATTTTCTTTAATACAGAACCTTTGCTATTTTTTTAAAAGAATGTACATGAAAGGACATTAAGATTACAAAATTTCATAGAAGAATAGATTGCTACTACGAATGTTATCAAATAGCATACCTGGATTACTTGTTCCTTAATCCCTGTAACTGACACTGTTTTACCACTACTTACCTTCAATTCTTGCATTGAAAGACTATTATCAGAAGCTGCTGTCGAAAACTCTCTATGCTTTCCAGTCGTTCCTCTTTCCCTTCCTCTTTCCTCCAAACTATGGAAAAATCCCCTCTTCATTTAGCCGTTCTTCTTTTTCTATGCATCTGGAAAAAAAACTCTCTTTCCACCTCCCTTTTTCAGTTATATCTTATCGAGAGATATTGAAAGACTACGAAAATTTGTTATATGTTTCCATTATTCTTTTAACTTCTTTTTAAAATTTTCTTTTCAGTTTTCCAATAACTAAATCTTGAAATTCTCCAAAAATAAAATTCATTTCCATGCACAATATTTATTCTCCGGAAATATTAAGTAACTTTTTAATTATAAATTAATTATTTATTCAAATAAATAATAAAGAAAATCACTTTAATTGTACGTGAGATGATTTTCCACGATCAATAATAAAGAATTACCATTTAATTCCCAGTAAAACAATTATTCTAAATAACAAAACGTTATCATTTAATTGCATAATAAAATTTAATTAATTCTTTTATTTTCATTGCACTTTTATTTCACCATTTAATTACTTTAATTAAATAAACATTCCAAAACACAAATAATTATGTAGTTATCTAGATTGTATGCTAAATGCATCTGAATGATACTAGATGTTTGTGTGCAGACTTATTTTTCACCTCAAGTCACTCGTAGTCCACGAGTAAAAGTTTGGCCAATGATTATTAAAATAGTATTATTGAATTATAATACTTATTAAAATAGGGGTCGTGACATCCTTCCCCCCTTAAAGAATCATCGTCCCGATGATCAACTTAACCAATGATAAAAGAAAAATTTTCATACCTGCTTAATTTGTTTTACCTTAATGTCAGAAGCAACTCGCTTGATAAGATATCCTTTACTTCTATCACCTATCCATTCCTACCGATGAACAAAAAAAATTCCTGTTGCTAGCATCCATACACTTGCATATCCCATTAATACATCATCAGTTCACCTTAATTCATAAAAGCATGCTTCTAATTCATTTATTTCATACAATCTTCTATATCTTATTCAATTCCTTCTCATATTCCAAGATATTTAATTACCAATAGAAAGAAATAATTATGTTCTTTTTGGTCAACATGCTTGCTCACCCGAGATGTCCGAACAATTGCTTTTATGATGATAAACAAGAATCCCATCATTAGCAAACAAAAAGAAACATCTCAATAGTATACAAATGTAGAACCTATTTCAACAAGACCACCATCTTGGACAGTAACATGAAAGGGAAGAAGTTTGACAAGTTATTAACATACAAAAGATCATAAACATGATTATAATCATCAAGGATGAGAAGATCACCAAATATCCACAAGGTTTCAACATTACACTATTGAAGATTATTCTCACAAAAAGGTCATCAATACTAATACAAAAGGTTCGAGTTAATTACCATAGCCTCCCGGAATACTAGATGTTAGGAGTTTCATCAAGAGCTAGGCACGGATTCAACCTGTTACTAACTTTCTCAACAAAAAGTAAATCTCAATCTATAATTGGAAAAGTAAATCTCTATTAACAAGGATTTCCATAAATGTATGCCATGCATAATCCTTTACTTTTTTAACAATTGCAACAAGAATGCATCCAAGAGAAGTGCATTACATTAATTGACTAAACAGGTCATTCAATGATTCATGCTATGATACATATCCAGTTTCAAAATTTCATAAAGAAAATAACATTTAATCAATCTTCAATTTCCATAACCTAATGGTCTTCCGCAAGCTGAAGGTCAAAGCATGGTTAAGGTGCTTTTCCCACCCAACCATGAAGTATAACACTTCCCCAGGATTCTTCCTAAATCGAAGAACACCCGGCCTTACATGAGGCGCCTAGAAACCAATAATAATAGGGCAGGAGGGAAACTCTCGATGCAGGCCTGATGCCTTATATGCACTCTTATACTAGAATGAACATATTTCTTGCATACAAGATGTGGCAGAGAAACATATATATATATATATATATATATATATATATATATATATATATATATATATATAAATTCTAGGCATTCATTATCCATCTATTTCAATGGTATAGCTCGCTTTGGCCAAAGCATTTATAGAAGAAAATTTGGTTGATCTTGGAAAAGAAGACCACCTTCTCTGTTAATCCACATTCGGCATCCTGTCCCGGAAGGTAAGCTTAAAATTTATCACCTACCACACTTCCATGAAATATATATACATAACATGTATTCCATGGATTATCCACAAATGCTCAAAGAAATTTTACATAACATTATCAATGTACATACACCAATAAGGGTGTTACAATTCATCTATTTCAATGATACAATAAACAAGAATACATAACCTCTGGCCTAACTCGCACAAAGTATGAATATATAATTTACTTGTAGTTCCTCACTCGCACAAATATGGAACATGTCTTATACACTATATGCAGTACTCATACAAGTTTTCATACAATGGATATGGTAAGTGCATTTATGTCATGTCCCCTTCTCAGTGACATCTCTCGGAGCACAGGATTGGCCTATCATATGACCCTCGTAGGCTAATGGACTGGATAGAGGGTCACTTTGGAGCTTGGCTCAGCTTCAGTTGGCAAAGTTTGATCAGTAGGCTTTTGTTTGGGCTCGATCGGAGACTTCTTGCAGAAATTGCTATTTTTAGCAGTTCCTGGCAGTCAGCGTGGGACCCCTGCTATTTTTAGCAGTATGGATTTGGCAGCGTTCAGAATCACTTCAGAGTTCGTCAGCTTCAGACGGATCAGTCATTGGATGAGTAACGAGAGAAATATTAATATTTAATTGTATTAATTAAATATTAATTATTTGAAGATTATAATATAAAGTTATAATATTAAATTATAACTTAAGTGATTTAAGCTGAGGGGTCGCCCATCATCAGGAAGGGGCCAATTCGTTGATTATATTTTATTATTAAAATTTGGCTGAGACTATGGGAATATTAAAAGAATTAAAAGTTGAATATTTTAATAAAACCCTATTATTGAGGAAATCGCACTTTTGAGCAATATAGTGCATTTGCATTGGGTTTTGAGCCATTATGTGATTATTGAGAATTGAAATTGATCAACTTTGATCTAAGCAAGAAGCTTTAGGGTTTCAAGTTCGAATTCCTTGGGGAACGAGCCATCTCCATTGGAAGCAGTTCAGAGGGTGTGAAATAACACCTGATTTATTGCCAGCAGAGGTTTCTTCATCCAGAGGAAATCATTGATCTTCAGAGAGTATTTATTTTCAGAGTTTTATCAGAGTTTTCCATCCAGAGACACCATATCTAGAGGGCGCACCTTATACAGAGTTCAGACATTGATTACAAGGAAGCCGTACAATTTGCATTTATTGCAGCTGCAGGCCGTACCATTCTGTCAGGCCGTACTTGCTTGAAAAGACGTGTTTCTTCATCATGTGAGAAACGCCCTCTATATTGGCTTCACACCTTCATCACTGGAAGCGCCTACTTATCTGGAGTCATCTGCAATCACTATTTAGAGGGAGGAGGGCATACTTAATGCAGCCGTACCAGATCTGTACTTTCAGCTGCTGCTAATATCAGGTTCCTTATTTAATAAAAATCCTTGCCTTTACTTTGCATGTTATCAGATCTTCATTGTAATCATTGCAGAAGAATAATATATGATCTGGCTTCAGTATTTGTTTTAGGGTTTGATATTTACGGAGTTGAAATATTTTTTTTAGAATTTATTCTTTATTTATTGCAAAATCGCACATTTACAATTTATGCTCAAAAACCCAAAAATAATCAAAAAACGCAAAACACAATAAAATTCAGTCAGATTCAGGAAACGGGGAAACAAGGGTTTCTACAATTTACCTCATAAGTGCATTGCTCGCACACAGGGTGAAATTTGCATAAATTATAGTAGTATAGTTATAATGATCATTACTCGATCTACGAAACACAATGAGTATGAAAAGTATATTTCACACACAATGCACAGTGAAATAATTACTCAAGTGTTTTATCCACACAAAGGAATCATGAACTCACTCTAGTGCATCACTCACACAAGAACGACAATATTATGAAATATACATTCACTCACATAAGTATAGAGAACATTACTCGTTCAAGTATAAATAGTGAGTAATTAAAGCATCAATTTTCTATGATAAGCATACAATCATCCATGCAGTTGTGTCATTCACACAGAGCATGAGAAGTGCATTATCGAACTGGTATCATTCTCATATAACACATATGTACAAGTAATTTCATTAAAACAAACAAGCATTTAAGATTCATCACCTCATTCACTTCTGCCTTGTCCAATAGAAAGATCAAGTTATGTATCAAATCAACTTCTATCATGAATTTCCAATGAAGATTCTCAAGACATCAGAACCTTGCAGTTTTGAAAGATCTCATGGATTCTATCAGATCCAATTCCTATAGGAATAAGACGTTGCTCAACAATCAACTTGTCTTTAAAACTTCCATCTTAGGTTTCCCTTTCCTCAAGAAGGCTCAACTAATATTTATCCATTATCCACAACTTTATTTACTACACAAGAGTTCTTCCTTCTTTCTCTCATCGAAGAGTTCTCCTTTTCTTCTTCCCCTTGTATCTTATCAACTCATTCATCCTTTAAGTCATCAGAGAGGTCTCTCTTCACAATATACTTCTCTTATGATTTCACTTTTACTACCACCTCATCATTCATACGTTGTCACCTTATCTAATCCCTATCGGTTCAAGTATACCTATTCATCTTACTTCATCATTCACCCTTTTTAATTCTCCATCCCATCACTCTCACAAAGTATCTTATGAAAACACGCTTAAGGTGAAGAGGTCTTACACCTCTAGAGTTCTCTCAATAATCAAACTACGCCCAAACTTCTAATCAGTTCAAACTAACCATCAAAGAATCACCAACTCATCAAAAGAATCTTCACCCACAACTAGGGTTCTCTATTTAATTCAAGTTCATATACTATTCAACCAAAGCATAGAAGACTCGAGGCCCGAGTGTTGAACCTGAGTGCTCTGATACCAAAATGTAACGCTTGAAAAAAATGCGTACACATTCCAAAATAATTAATTTCCATTATCAATGCACATCACACATAACATTTATTTCCAAGTGTGCTCAAAGGTAAGTTCGTTAAAGTTACACAGTACATATAAATTTACTTCATTACAATTTCAAAAGAACTTCATACATTAATGAGTTACTATGTATATCTACACAAGGTCGTGCCTTTACCAAATCTAGCCTTAAAGGCTTACACATGAATCATCATCATTATCATCTTAGCAAGACATGTAAGTTCAAATAATGTAAAGAAAATTAAGGAAGTAACAAATACACAAATGAATCGACAAAGAAACCATAACACAAAGGTTTTCATGAGTGGAAAACCCTCATAGGGATGAAAAACCACTCGTCAAAAGTGCCTCATTGGCTTACAAAAATGTTTCACTGGCAGAGCCATATTGGTTGCAATGTTCCAATGGTTACAAGATACCTCATGGGCAATGATCATACTGTCTCATTGACATGACCATTCATTATATATTTCTATATAACAAGGAACCTGTTGAAGTTCCTTTACAAGTTACATGAATCTACAAGTAATACTCTCAAGTTCCACCAATGCTTCTTCCTTGCATAAGAAATTAAGGTAGAGTCAACACTTTCATGAATCGCTTACATGTAATTGAAAATAAGGCAATTCTACTTTCATTGACCTCTCAAATATTCACACAAATACAATGACAAACATAATCAATCCCTCAAAGTTGCCTAATGGTGATCCCAAGCCTGCTAGAATACACACATGCCAGTGCAACTATAGCAAAAGTGTTTATTTCTAAACTCATTGGTTCATAGAGGTCTCCAAAATAAGAGAATAAAACTATAAACGAGTACACACATAAGATAGAGACAAAATATGAGAATAAATATTCCATTTTCATTATACAATAACTCAATTCAAGGTGAAAATCAAAGCATGCAAGGTAGATTTACAATGTAGCCATTACATTTCAAGTATTTTCCTTAACAAGAACAATCTATTATTCCATGTATTTAACCAATCAACCTCAAAGTTAAATCCTTCATAGTTTCATTCATAACACTTACAAGATTGTTTATTAATCTAATTAGCAACATTTCAATACCAATCTCATTAATCTCTTACATACAAGGTGAATTAATCTTCCTTTATCCATTTTATTAAAGTTATCAAAACAGTTCAATTGCTGAAATATTAATACACATTTGTTCTCCAAGCTAATGTCATTATACATTAACAACACAAAACACACATAAACACACATATATATATAAATATAAATCAAACCTTCTCTCTATAAGATTTTAGTACAATTATAAGATTTTAGTGTAATGATATATGTCTATCGTCATATTTATTCTATACATGACTATAATTATTTATATTATATAGGACATTTGGTTATATGAAAACAATAATGAAGATAAATGTATACACCACTATATATATATGTATATAGTGGTGATTATTGGTCCTATAGTCATGTATAATAAATATATAGACATTATATATATAGTGGTGTATACATTTATCTTCATTATTGTTTTCATATAACCAAATGTCCTATATAATATAAATAATTATAGTCATGTATAGAATAAATATGACGATAGACATATATCATTACACCCATAGACGTATACAATAATATCTAGCACCAAACACAAAGAGGTCACAGAGCCGCGAAGGAGTAGCTGCCATGCAATACACATTTAGGATGACGTTTAGTGTTAAGAGAACTCGTATAACACACGTTCCGCGTGGCCTTATCTAACCGCTTGCTTGGGATTACCACCTATCAAATTTAAGGGAAGTGTAAAGAATGGTGTAAAAGCAATAGTATCTACATTTCCTTATTTGCATCTTTGCGGCCCTTCAGAGAGGAAATTTTCTGAGGGAGTTTATCCAAATGCCCTTACAAATTGAGAATCATTTCATTAAGGCATATATTTTCAAATGGGTAAGGAAAGAATGTTTACAAAATAGTCAAAGACCAAGTTAAAACAGAAGACAAAGATCAATCAGGTGAATAGATGGGTCAAATCCCAACACAAAAATGAATCTATCGCTAGACCCAGAACTGTGGAGTTGATCCTAGACAAAGCTTAGATTTAGCGCATGATTGGAGGAATTTCACTGGTAGATAGATTGCATATTTTAGGGCAGAAAGAGTCAAAGTATTGAATCTTCACCGAACATTGTTTATTCTTAATTTGCCAGAATTTTTGCTGAGTCAAATAACAGATACAACGTCTCAATGCCATGCTCAAAAGTGACGCCTTGACCAGGGTCCTGCAGAATTGCAACTCCTTCTAACCCGCCAATAAGAATGGTGTTGGAGATGAAAGTGAGATAGTTATCAAAACTTGTGTTTCTACTCTTCCGTTAAGCTTCTATGTTTTTCAAGTTTATTAAGCTTTAGTTTAGCAGTACGATCTTGAATTTTCCTTTGCTATATATGTGAAATCGAGTCCATCAAATTTGGTATAATGATTAATTTTCATCAAGTGTAGTTATCGTGCAAGTAGCACAAAATATAGGAAATGAACTGCTAAGAAATGTTGGTGCTACCTGCAGCCACACTCGCTGAAAAAGAAGAGAGTCGAGCGTCATTGCAGGTCATGCTATTGAAGCTGATGGAGAAATAGGACGAGCATTCTTCAACTGACGGGAAAATACCTTAATTGCACCAATATTGTTATCCATGAATCCTGCACAACACCCTACTTAATCGAGTCCTTGAGAGCCTCTCGTGTTGTTTTGGCTGGAGGCAAGGGGGTAAAAGATTCTGCGAGTCATTACTAATTATTTGTTTTTGATTTGGACATTGGAAAGAACTGTTGCATTTAATCCTGCAGTACTCTCTATTCAAAGATACGATTTTAGGTCATTATCATCATGCGAAGAAATATGGTGTTTCCTATCTTTCAATCAGGTTAAGGGGGGATCAAACTCTACTGCACACCCCTTTAGATAGGCGAAGAGAGGTTTAGCACAAAAGGGAAACTAATGATCAAACAACACTAACTAAGAATCTCCTGCGAGCATGGATATTTAAAGATAGATTTTGAACTAGTTACAGGAAATCACAAACCCGAGTTACTATATTCCATGTTAATTTTCTTTAATACAAAACCTTTGCTATTTTTTTAAAAGAATGTACATGAAAGGACATTAAGATTACAAAATTTCATAGAAGAATAGATTGCTACTACGAATGTTATCAAATAGCATACCTGGATTACTCGTTCCTTAATCCCTGTAACTGACACCGTTTTACCACTACTCACCTTCAATTCTTGCATTGAAAGACTATTATCAGAAGCTGCTGTCGAAAACTCTCTATGCTTTCCAGTCGTTCCTCTTTCCCTTCCTCTTTCCTCCAAACTATGGAAAAATCCCCTCTTCATTTAGCCGTTCTTTTTCTATGCATCTGGAAAAAAAACTCTCTTTCCACCTCCCTTTTTCAGTTATATCTTATCGAGAGATATTGAAAGACTACGAAAATTTGTTATATGTTTCCATTATTCTTTTAACTTCTTTTTAAAATTTTCTTTTCAGTTTTCCAATAACTAAATCTTGAAATTCTCCAAAAATAAAATTCATTTCCATGCACAATATTTATTCTCCGGAAATATTAAGGAAGTAACTTTTTAATTATAAATTAATTATTTATTCAAATAAATAATAAAGAAAATCACTTTAATTGTACGTGAGATGATTTTCCACGATCAATAATAAAGAATTACCATTTAATTCCCAGTAAAACAATTATTCTAAATAACAAAACGTTATCATTTAATTGCATAATAAAATTTAATTAATTCTTTTATTTTCATTGCACTTTTATTTCACCATTTAATTACTTTAATTAAATAAACATTCCAAAACACAAATAATTATGTAGTTATCTAGATTGTATGCTAAATGCATCTGAATGATACTAGATGTTTGTGTGCAGACTTATTTTTCACCTCAAGTCACTCGTAGTCCACAAGTAAAAGTTTGGCCAATGATTATTAAAATAGTATCATTGAATTATAATACTTATTAAAATAGGGGTCGTGACATTAATACTTATTTAATAACCGTAACTCCTTACCTTCAGCCTTGCAATCTTCTTCTTCACTAGTCACGTTTGGTCTTTATCTAGCCATTCCTCATTATATTATACCTGATGGAGTGTGCTTCTTTAAGTTTTGAATGTTTTATGGTAGTTTCCAAATACCTTTGTTGCTTTACTTGGACCATGATCTTCCTTCAGAATTCACGTATACCATATTATTTTTCTGTGCCAATGTAGCCTGTCCACAAGACCCTTGTCCTGCACCCGTCACTTGACAATGCTTCTTCATTGAATATCCTTTTATCCATATTCTCAACCACGTTTTGTGATCTTTCTCCCTCTACCATTTGATTTGTATATGGACGCCTCTATTCCCGTGATTGCTCTTTCCATCCTCTTATTTCTTAAATCGTTCTCCATAATGAAGTTGTCCCTTTGTATTCCACCGGCGATGATCCTTCAGTGGTGATGCCCTGTTTCTCCAGCCATTAAAATACTTAATGAGTATCATGAGCGGTGACGGAGAAATAATATCTGGAGACCTCTTTATTGCCTAAATAAGTTCTAACAAGGATATCTATAATATGAATTGGCCCTTTTGAAATAATTCCCAAAAATCATATATTGTCCCCCGTCATGCTTGGTTAAGGATTTTTATAAACAACGAAAGATCACTTTAAAGGATCACGACTTTTCAATTATCTATTATTTAATCGATGAAAGATAACATTTAAGTCGTCAATTTTCTACTTATTAGTTATATTATTATATTTGATAATAATTGTATTATTATTATTATACATTTGGAATATTGGCTTATAGCATATATTTAATATTTGTATTTATAATAATTATCCAATATTATTTTCTTTACTTTCTTTATATGTATCCTAAGGAGCTACAATTTGGGGACATGACAAGATTTCAGGCTACACCAGTTTAGCGGATCGTGATATCCTCTCCATTAGAGGGGAGCTCTCTCCTTTAGAGGTGGAGGCTGAGTTGGTTTCCTCGTTCTGGGTGAGCTTGTGCTGTAGGGATGCTGACTTCTTGCATTTTTCTGATGTCATCCCCTTTCCACCTATTGTGGTGGGTTGTTGTAGTATGTTGATTGTTGGGCTCCCATGGGTCTTGTTTTCTAATGGGGAGTCTTGTTTCCTTTGTTCCCTGTTTGTTCCAAGCAGTTATTCGTTAGTCTCTTATGGTTTTCGGTCCTTGTCAAAACCTGGTTGTTTAGGGTTTAAGGTCCCTTCAAAACCTTTTTGTTGTAGCGTGGTCTGATTTGAATATTTGTGTTTGGTTGTTGCTTTTAGGCTGCGATTTGGTATGCAAATTATTTTTCTAGCAACATCTTTGCCTTGTAAAGGGTTTTGGGTCCCTTCAAAACTTGTTTTTCCTCATAAAAAACATTTGTAATTATAATATTATCATTGATGTTTATAATTATAATGATACTTTAGATTATATCTATTATTTTATTTTTTATGTTTAATTATTTGTATTTTAATCATTAGGGAGTCTTGTTTCCTTTGTTACCTGTTTGTTCCAAGCAGTTGTTCGTTAGTCTCTTATGGTTTTCGGTCCTTGTCAAAACCTGGTTGTTTAGGGTTTAAGATCCCTTCAAAACTTTTTTGTTGTAGCGTGGTCTGATTTGAATATCTGGGTTTGGTTGTTGCTTTTAGCCTATGATTTGGTATGTAGATTCTTTTTCTAGTAGCATTTTTACCTTATAAAGGGTTTTGGGTCCCTTCAAAACTTGTTTTTCCTCATCAAAAACATTTATAATTATAATTTATTATCATTGATGTTTATAATTATAATGATACTTTAGATTATATCTATTATTTTATTTTTTATGTTTAATTATTTGTATTTTAATATTTTGTATTTTAATCATTAAAGTATAATAACAATAAATTGTCAATATATATATTCTTATTTTATTTCAATATGTTACAATCTTGGTGGGATATGACGGTTATATCTTTTATATTGATATATTATGTATTTCACATTAATACATTATAATGATTATAATATTTAGTATTTATATTTCGGTATTTACAATATTATATTTAATATTTATAATAAAATATTATCTTTCATAATTATAATAATATTAAATAGTTAATATTTTCTTTTATAATTTTAATGTGTATTTTGTTATTTATTTTATTCATTTATTTGTATTTTACTACATTACAATTTCGGGGTTGATACAAACAAAACCACATACCCATCCACAAACTCACAAAACACAAAATTTGAATTAAAAAAATCAACTGCATTCAAATCTAAAAATGATGTGCAACCATGTTGAAACAATTACAATATTTATTCAATAATATGATTAGCAAAACATTTTTTTGTACAAAGTTTGGCTCTCTATGGCCATTCTCTCTCACTTTTCCTCAAACTCAGTCTTCATCTTTTCTTCCTACAAGATTTAACAACCTGCTCTCAAAACTCCCATGCTATTGCCCTCATCTCCACCTTACTTCCATGCAACTTTCTAGCTCTCCCTCTCTCCTTTTTTTCTTAAAAAACTTTCAATGAAATATGAATTAAAAAAAATTAAATGCTCTCCCAAAGTGGCATCCCACTCCCTTAATTAAAATATATAATTTAACAATTTAAATCTCCACTAGAATCTTCTATATTTGGCATTCAAATTTTCTCTCACGTTTTTCTGAAGATGCCCTCCAAAATGGAGGTCTGAACATAGATTTTTTAATCAATAAGGTCAAAAATACTTGTCTCTTACCAATCTATACCCCTGGGTCTTCAAATTAATAATGATATCCACACCTACAGCTCTAAATTTGTCTTTGTAACAGCTGAAAGAAATAATTATCATTTCTTGTTTTACCAGGAGCGATTACATGGACAAAAGGTGAAATTACGCCAATAATTTAAAATCCTCCACCACTACCCATTTTGATTTTTTAATTTGCTTCAAAACATGAATATGAGATAAATAAATTCCATCAAACATTACCTTCTAAGGCTGCATAGATAATTTGGAAAAAAAATTCAAACACATGTGACTTCGATGCTACACAACTAGTGCTAAAAACCGAATTTTTGCATAACTCTTACCTAGAAGCTCATATTCACATGAAACTTTGTCAAGATATGAAGAATATCATTAAGATGATTCCTTCCAAAGGATTTGTCTCTAGTATTTAAAAGTATTGAGAATTAATTGTTTCCATAAAACTGCCTATGGGAGCCTTAAAACTACAACAAAGCAAAAATTCAAATTTTGAAAATTAAATCACATGAGAGGTTTTCCAATGCTAAGAGATGCCAAATGAACCCCAAACCACACCAAAATGAAAATCCAAACTAGAATCTTGTTTTTGGTTGATGTTGATTGCCAATTTGCCTGGATGCTCTTGCATCAGGTGTCATGACAGGTGACCTAAATGAGGCATGAAAAAGTGGGTTTACATCAAAATTGCAAATTTAAAATGACATTATTCAAACATCTCCCATGTAAATCACTCTCTCAAGGGTTGTCTAATATCAATGTCTATGAAGCCAACTAGATCAACATTCAACATAGAGAGCCACCAAAAACTCAACTCAATTTTTTTTGGATCTTGAATACTCATTCTTTAACTATAAATGTCCATGCAAGAGGGAAAGACATTCACCATGAACCATGAGAGCTTGTCCAAGAGCCACTATGATTCCTCTTGAACCAAAATAGGCTCAACTAAGAGCCAAAAGACTACTAATTCCTTGGTCAAAATTAACAAGAGCCATCAACGACTATACCATATCTAAGTTAGCTTGGTCAAAAAGATAATCAAGCTCTATAACAAGATAAAAGCCGTGAGAACTTTGATCCAACCTTCTTGGAGTACTTTTGTGGCCCCATATGACTTAATGAAAATTTTCATGTTCTATACTGATATAAATAGCTTTTATGTTGTTAATTTCTCAATGCTCTTAGATGTATTATATGGTTTTTTTTGTTGCCTTTGTTTATAAATATTAAGCAGCTCAGTTGATTGCTCCTTAAAATTAGAAGTGATTACAATCACAGTTGGCTATATGATATCCCCCATTTTGGTTCTTATCAGTATGTCTCTATAGGATGTAGTAGAAATTCTAATTCATAATCGATACTCTTAAGAGGTATTTTAGTAGACTTCTAGTTATGATTTACAACAAGGCTTTGACTTTTGTAAATATTTATGGTTTAGTGAATACAATGTTGAATTTTATAAAAAACATATAAGCCACTAGAAGCCACTCCATAACAAGGTCATAGATGTTATAAGAAGCAACTCCATGATTGAATAGTAGTCCATACGATAAAATGTATTCATAATCATATATCAAACCATCAATTTTTTCAATCTCAACCACTTTATTGTTGGGTCCAAATAAAGAAATCAGAAGAAAAATCTGGTTCAAAGGACATCTGAAATAAAATCCAAGTTTACAAAAGAAAGCTTCACCCTCTTACAATTAAGAATCTAAGTGCACAAATTTCAAAGTACACATGCAAGCTCCATCTCTCTAGATGGCAAAGATGGAAGTTACCAATCGCTAAGTATACCTAAGTAGTTTGTATCCCTCTAAGAGTGAGAATCTAAGTGAACCAATATCAGAAATTATAGGAGTAATTTCCACAAGCTTGTAGTGTGAGTTGCAATACCATTATCCCTTTGAAGCTACATTGACTGGCTAAAGGACTCCAAACCTGGAGAATCAATAATGAAGCACAAAAGGGCCATCAATGCATCACTATACCGCCATCATCAAAATTCCACATCACAATAATCTTATGTAATTAGTAGTCCCACAAAGCTCATTAACAAAAGCATATTAATGAACTCTTCACCTTAGCATATCCATGATAAGGTAAAAAAGTAGATATCATGTAGAAGCAATGGACCAAGATTTCTATATAATGATAAATCATCAAAGTAGTCAAGCCTTCCGTTGAACCAATAAAAAAAATGGAATCTCATGTCAAAGCATCAAGGGCATCTAGAAAAGACTTGAGCATGACATCCTCACTATGCATGCTCAAGGTGTGCAAAGGTGGATGCAAATTCCAAGTATAAAACATCAAATTCAATATCATATATCCAAATGTCCAAAGAGGCACTTATAAAAGCATGCACCTCACAACTAGACTCGTGACTATTCTATCATTAAGCCATCCATAATGGTCCTACCAAGCCAAAGGAGTCGAAACAATGAAATTAAGTGGATGTGACTTCAATGCCCCCTCTAGAATAAGAGATCCTTCCAATACATCTTGTATCGAGGGAAAATGGTTAAAGCGTACATGATATCAAAATGCTAAGACCACAAAGCAAATATCATGAAATAAAACCCCAATACATCAACAAAATTGTGAGAATAAAATGCATAAAGAAAGAAATGGAAATGCAAACCCTCGTGATGTGCTTCTCTCACTCCATTTTGTTGTCCTTATTTCTTCAATAGATTTGATGTGTAGCTCTCAAATGTGATAAAATGCACTAAATATTGAAAGCAATTTAACATAATGATTGCAAGGAAATCAAAGATGTGGTCTCCCCTAAATTGAGAAATAAGTCCTCAATTTATAGATTTTGAAAAGATAATTGAATGGACAAGATTGAATGATAATCAATGGACAAGATTGAATGCAAGGATAAGCTAGAAGGGAAACTTGCATTTAAAAGTGGAGGACAAAATGAGTTAATTGAAAAAAAATAAAGAAAGTATTTATTTTCATCAAAATATACTTTTTCGAAAGTGGAGGAATGAAAGAGTGAAGGATGAGTTAAATTGAGAAAGAGAAGAGTTAATTGAAAATAAATAAGGAAACTATTTATTTTCAACTAAAGCTGCCATTTTGAAAGTGGGGAATGGATTTGGAAAATAAGAGTCATGAGTGGAAAGTGGAAAGAGTTAAGTGAGATAGAAATTAGAAAAATGGAAGAGATAAGTGGGAATGAAAATTGGAATGTGGAAGAGAAAAGTGGAAGTGAAGTGAGAGAAAGTGGGAGAGATAAGTGGGAATGAAATATAGGTCAAGATAATTAAAGATTTTATAATTAAATAAGATGAATTATCCTCACTTTTCAAAATTAGCAAGTTTAGGGATGATTGAAATTGAGGACAATTTTAATAATTAAAGAATTATTTAATTTGAGAGGAAAGATTAAGGGATTAAATAATTAAAGAATTATTTAATATAAGAGGAATAGTTAGGAAGAAATAGTGATGAGAATTAATTAAATAATGAAAATTATTTAATTAATGGTTTAGAAGAACAATAATTAAATAATTAAAAATTATTTAATTATAGGGAATTAGAAGAATATTAGCGCTAATTAAATAATAAATTATTTAATCAGTTTTAGATGAAAAATTAGTGAAAAGTGTCGTTGGAGACCTAGGACAATTTTCAATGTCTACAGATCTTTTTATTTAACTATTCTTTTCCAACATCCTCCTTCCCCTTGCAAAATCATCATACAAATCCTTTCTGTAATAGCTATCTTTGGAATTTATCTTATTCTCATCTAAGAAAGTTTTTCTTGAGGAGCCACGTCATGCACATCATTCCACCTTGGGAGTCACATTGTTTGATTCATCTAGATAGTTCTCATCACCATCATCATTAGGGGATGACACAATATCCAATACTGTCTTTGGTGATTTTGACTTTTGGTTTAAAAGGGGCAGGAGGCAACAATACATTGCCAATATTTTCCACAATGGTCTCTTTAAAATATTTGAACTTGGGTCTAGTAACTTTATTTTTTAAAAGGGAAACTTAAATATTATTATTGTTTTATTTTAAAAGTGTTTTTAACACTTTTGGAGGGATTTTTAAGAGGGAAAAAGAAACTCAAATTAAGAGGCTCAAAATAAATTTATAAGAGGAAAATTTGATAAAAGAAATCATTCATATTTTTGTAATCAGATCATTTCTTGAGTTTGAGTATTTGTGTTCATCTTCTCATCCAAGGACAAAACCCTTGGTGTGTGAAAATTTGGAGGACAAAAACCCTCGTGGTTTCCATTTGGGATTGGAGAACAAAAAACCTCTTGGTTTCCATTTGGGACTGGAGAACAAAAACCCTCTTGTCTGCATGAGGTGATTACATTGGGGATCACATTGGCACTGAATATTGAGAATTTAAATCCAATTTTAGGCAATTAGGAACATTTTTGAGGTTTGAATCTATAACTAAGGTTGCTAGCAAGTTTTAGATCTAGTTGTAAAGGGAAATTTGTCAAAATTTGAGGCATTAATTGCTATTCTACTATTGCTATATTAGTTTGAGGGTTGCCATAATAATGGGAGGTTGTTGTACTTGACAAAAACCTTGATTGCCCAATTTTTGTTGCGTCGAGCATTCAAATAGTTCATAGGTCTTATGCTGCTATCATACAATCTCTAGAACCACCGTACAACCTAGATCCAGTGGTCATACGACCTTTTGTTTTTCTTCAGCTGCAACCATTTGACTTGATATGCATTCTATACAGCAGAGTGGCACTTGTGAGTGTTTATTTCAGTCATTGAAATATTTTGAAATTATTGTATGAGGGTTTGTTAATTTTTATATTCAAATTGTTTTTTATAATTATTGCCTGATTTAGTATATCAGCATTTATAAAAAAAATTAACTGTAATAAATAATAATGATATCTGGGGGTTTCATCATTTAATTTCATATTGTTGTTATACAATATTCTTGTTTAGGGCTATTGTGCATAGAAAGGAAACATTAAACCACATGTTTGATTAAAATTTTGAAAGAGACTTGGGAACTTGGAGGGGTCATCTCTTTTATTTTGAACTGGACAGCCTGCTCCTTTGGATGCATAAAAATTTTAAAAGGTATCTTTTTACAGAAAACAATGCTAAGAACCCCTAAAAGCTAAAAAAGGGAGGATTGTCATTACAAATTCAGCACATTACACTTATTTTTTAAAATTTCAGCTGATTTTTTAAAATTTCAGCTGCTTTTTAGTTTGTTAAAGTTATTTAAATAGCTGTCCCCAAAATTCAACAAAAAAATTGCCATCCTCAAAACTGCTCTCCATGTGCCCACATTCCCCCGCTCCAAAATTTTAGAGAAACACTGGTTCCAAGGTACACCCAAAACTTGTAGTCCCCGGTTCCCAAAGAGGTGTAGGCAAATAGGATTTGCTGTTTCTTCTCTCTGGGTTTAGTGGAGACAGAGTGGCACTACATTAAATGGAGAAGGAAAATCAAACTTCAAGAAATGGATTATCTTTCTAAAGTCTTTGGTAAAAGAGCATAAAATATTTAGATAGAAACCATTATACTGTTAATGGGAATAGAGCTATGTATTAGCTGCCTTGACAAATGCTATTCATTAATGGTTTTGCTTCCTTTCTCTGGTGTGCTAGCGTAACAACTAATGCCTCTGGAGTGCAAGTTGGTACAGATAGCTATGCACACTGCGTGTTGAGTGCTCTTCAAATTAGGAGGGGAAGCTCCCTCGTTGTGCGAACAAATGCTTGAAAAAAGTAAACTAAACTAATTCCTATATTTTTGTCTCAGCTGAAAGAGGCACAAGGTTAAGAAAAACCACGAATGTTGCAACCAAGGATTTTCTGGTTTCACAAATCTTAACTACAACTCAAAACTAACTAGCTTATACTATCCAATCTCCTCAAGAAATTAGAGCATGAGGAAACGGAGCGGGAATGACCTTATACGATAAACTTCAGGTACAAATTCACAACGTGAAGGCAAGGTGGGCTCAACTATTTGCTTGGCTGGGAAGAAGTTTATTAACACACACATCAAACAATAAGCTTTAGGTACAGATTCACAATGTGAAGGCAAGGTGGGCTCAACTATTTGCTCAATTTGAATAGGCTTATTAGAAACAAAACATAAAAAATAGCCAACTAGGACAGTAAATTGCATAGACGAAACACACATACAATTTATGATCAAACTAGCCACTATATTTAACTAAGATAAGCATTCACCATAACAACAACATGAAACCCAAGTGGCATAACAATTCATCATCATAATAAATACTTATGAATAGATACAAAATAAGCAATATTATAGGCAAGGTAGGCACAACATATATTACTCTCTTGTGCAAAAGTTATTTACAAATGAGCTGAAAGCTCTTATTTATAGACATCGAAAGGTGTAGGGAATCCTAAAATCACCTTGATTCAACTAAAGTCTTGCAATGCATGCAAGATTTTATTGGTAAACCCTAATAAAGCAAACTATATAGTTAACTGGAAAGCTACCATCAGTTAATCCGTACATCTAATCTAAATGGACAATGTGCAAGCATGCACGTCCTTATTGAAAGCAAGTTTACTGGAACACTACCATCAGTTAACGAAAACCCTAAACGAAACTCCAAGTCCTGCAAAATATCTTTGAGGATAAGATAGACATGCATGCATGGTCCCAACAAAGAGAACTGAAGATGAAAGTCGAGTTCTAATTGCATGCTCTGGATTTTGTCCTCTCAGACAACTACAGGTTCTAATTGACTGGTCACTGGTCGTTATCTCGAGCAACTAACCCCTCCACGAGGTTGTTGACTGCATCACCATCTAGGGCAATAATACTCTGTCGAAGTATATTGTGTTTATGCAGCATGTCCTCGCCACCTATGATCTGGCACTAAAGTTCACCTCTGCTCTTGGTTGCCTCATCAAACAACGTTGACATGATTGTAAGTTGATTCATCTTACAGCAAACGGTCTCCCCACTAAAAATACTATGAATGAGTGCTTGGAGCTCTGACTATACGTCAGCAAGCTCAACATATGCACCACCCTCAAGCTGATACCGGAACGGTATGTGAGACATGAGAGTTCTCACATACCGAAGTGCACTAGTGATGTGCTCTCTGCTTTCTTCCAACTCTGATGCCATTGTCTCCTCTATCTTCACCTTGAAGATCAACTGTGTCCTCCAAGTGTAGATAGCCTCTTTGTCTTCTACATCTGTGACTAATTCGTATGCCATCCTCAGGTGAGCAATTATAATCTCATCTCTGGGTCTGTCCATCGCCAAGTCTCACTCCTCATCCTAGAGACATAGATGGAGTTCATGTGCATTGTATCGTAACTGATATAACTCTGCAAGCACAAAGCAGCCTTTAGTAACAAACTCCTCCAATCCTCCAAATGCTTGTCGTAAGCAACCAGGTGATCAAGCTAACCTTGTTCTTCCGGTGGCTCTAGCATCAATGGGAGTGTGACGATGACATCTTTCGTTCTTTGTACAAGGCTCGAAATGTATTGACAAAGCTACTGGATTTCAGCCTTGAGGGCTGCCTTGTCTTCTCCATCTTTCATTATTCTATCCCTCGCGCTATCTGTTGCAACTTGTAGGAGATCAACCTCTATCTGATGTGTGCTTCGACCAAGGTTGACTATGATCACTTCAAAGTCCTGAACTTCAATCTCATTCAAACTCTTCCCCTCTAGAGGTATAGCTATCTCAATGACAATCTCCTTGTCAGCGTTCCTCTCCACATGGACCTGTTTCTTGATCCTCTTGTTAGGCGCATCTTGGTAGGCATGATCAAAATCTGAATGATCAAGTATGTAAGATGGTTGCCTCCTCTTTCTTCCCAATTGACTCTCAAGCCAAGATGAGTCTCAACTAATCCCACTGGAAGAATCTGTACTAGCAATGAGAGACTCTAATGAGAGTGAACGTGTAGAGGTATTATTGCGAGGTGGCAAGTCCAAGTCCAAATCAATGTGAATTGGAACTGGAGACTGCTCTGGTGTCGGTGATGGTATGCGAGGCTAAACCTCAGGCTCTGGAAAACTTTGAACTGGCTCTCTAACAGGCTTCAAGTGTGTTTCAGTAGCAAGTGCCTTCCCTTTTGAGTTGTTAGGCACTTGACTCTTCTTAGGAGGGTTAGTCTTCTTTCGTTTAGGTTTAGACGAGGAAGGTAGTGAAGCATCCACCGGTGGCGGCTCTGTTCTAGGCATGACTACCCTCCTAGACTTCTTGCTTTGGAGGTAGAGTATACTGTTTTGAATAACTCTATTCAACCTCTCCTTCACTGATGAGTATTCTTTGGCAAACCAATCAATAGTCGGCAGTGGTTGTGTATCAACCTACTCTCTGAAGAATTGAGGAAGTGTATCTCCCTCATCCTCTGACAAACCTTCCACATCCTTTGCCAAGAAGACAAAAATCTGCGGGAGAGAGAACCTGCTATAGCTGCGTCTGTGCACCTCAAAGTCATCCTCACAATTCACCCAATAATCCTCCATTGTAGGCTTATGGTATGGGCAACCACCAAGGCGTGTTGTATCATGACCCCAAGGATCATATGTGTGGGTGTCGACAAGGTACTTGAGTTTACAATTCTCCAACTCTTGCCCTACAGCTTTAGCATCAACTATTGTCCTGCACCAATAGATTTTGAATTGCATTGGAAAGTTGGCAGCTTGTTTACGCTTGTGGCGCAAATGTCGATGAACGTTATACAGTTGCCTCAGGAACTCCATGAAGACTGTCCTATCTGAAGGATAGAGTGGAAGCATGGCTGGATTTCCTATGTATCCATAGACGCGGATGTAGGTGTATGTAGGGAACTGAATGAACCAGTCTACCCAATCAACCATCGCTACTCTAGCAACCGCTGAGATATGAACATGCAACTCCCAGTCTAGGTTCCTCATTGTGTATGTCAAGAAAGCCTCATGTACACGCTTGAAATGTCGTTCAGCCTTTGTGAACTCAAGCTGGTCATAGTAATGGTAGACTTTCTGTACACTGAGAATGCCCACCGTGTTCAACCCTCTAAACTGACCTTGATAGGCGATCAAGTATACGAGGTAGGAACACATGTGAAACTGGCGGGCAACTAGAAAATCGGTGATTTGCTTGTGGAGAACGTTGCTGATGAAGGATGCCCAGTCATAATGCTCTCGCCCGAAGATGATTTGACCAATGATATAATACATCCAAGGTTGGAATCTGTTTGCATCTGCATGACCTGAGACGCGATTGAAAAGTGTAATCAAAATTGCATACTCCTTGTATTCACCATGACCCACATTGCTTGACAACTTGTTCTTTTTCTGTTTGAACCATCTCTTTGCCATCTTACTTTGACACTTGTCCATATTAGCATTGAATGGTCGCTCACATTGCTCCATGGAAATGACTAGACAATTCGGATTTTGAAGAATACCACAACATCTCTTAATATCTAGGGGTTTGAGACTGCATATGACCCGTCCATCTACTGACTATATCTCGCAAGAAGCAGAATTGTAATGCTTAACATAATACATTACGAACTCTATTTAATGAATTGAGACAGGGATAGAAGCGGCCTCAACCAACCTGGATTGTTGAATGTTTTGAAGTATCGAATCTTTAATCTTGATTGGATCTAAGATTGCTTCTGGAAGCACCTTATGTAGATTCGTATCAACTATCCCGATAAAGTCATGAGTCAAGATTGACTTGGTCTTGAATTTGAGCTGAGTGTATTGCATTCTGAAAAGCGCACCTATTGACTATGAACACGATTATATTCTAACAACTTTTTTGGAAAGCTAAAAATAGCCTGCTGAGGCTAAAAATAGCCTGCTGAGGCTAAAAATAGCCTATCGAAGGGCAATTTTCACGAAAAATTCTAAGATATGGGTTTTGTCCAGAAAAAGATTCTAAGACAACCCAGAATGTTAGATTTGCAAAAAATTGACTTCTACGCCACTATGCAAAGGAATTTCAGTTAAGAAAATCAGAGCCTCGAGAATTGATGCTCTGGAGTAAATTTTCCTGAAAAATTCTAGCACATGGGTTTTATTGAGGAAGCTATGCTGAATCGACCCAAATGATTTGTTTTGTCAAAAGTTACCAATTCTTCAAACATGCGAAAGAAAATAAGACAAGAAGAAGAATTTGAGACAGACATTTGAGGTTTTGATGCTTTTTCTTCTGCTAAAATTGCCACTTTGTCTTGAATTTTGCTGATGAATCTGGACTTGTACCTGCAAAAGAATAATTTTGATGTCTTCGTAACTGATTACTGATGAAAATTCGCCCAACTCAGGAAGGAATTCATCATTGCTCAAGCTAGATGAATGAGAAATGACGCCATACTTGAATAAATAGAGCAAAATCGTACCATCATGGCGCCACTGCAAGCTTCAAACCCTAACTAACAAAAGAAGTCTTCTGATTGGACCCCCTCCAGTTTGACTGACACTGACTCGAAGTCCTGGAGATAAAATAATATTAAAATATTTAGTTACTATTACATGCAAATTTGAGATTTATCATTAAAAGGGGCGCTAATATTTAATTATTGAAGAAAATCGCCATTTTAATGTTTTGCATGCAAAACTTGAATTAAATATTATTTTATTTAGTTAACAAAACTCTTAGCATCTGGATGCACTTAGCAAAATACACTGATTTTGAAAAGTTCTCATTTGACCCTCTAGGCGTCCATTTGCGAAAGTTATAAGATTTTTTACTAACTTCCTACTTTATAGCTCACTGAAAGTTACAGTTGCCTCTGTTGAGCTTTGATTTCTGAGTGACTGAGTGAGGTTGTGACTGAGCTGAGATATCCATCGCGAAGCCATCAAAGCAAGGATGAAATGTCTACTGGGAGCTGTAACTGCTAAAAACAATGTTTGACACCTCAAAAAATTAGGTGCCTTTGATTAAATTGATGCAAGGTCTCCAAACTTAGCCAATTCTCCATTTTTCCATTTGACGCTTCAAACTGCCACTACCGATGAATGATGACCCCCACTGACTGGATGATAGGTTCATTGCGTGACTGGAAGAATTCCACATCCAACAACTATATGTAAGGCATCTGAAAGTTGCATTAGGAACCCCAAAAGCAAGGGCGCCCCTAGCCTGTGAACGCGCAATCACTAATTTGACAAAAGTGTAACTTTCATTTAGACGCCATACTTTGACCCCTGACACTGGGAGCTGGGGTGCTCCGATTCGCGCACCGTCAATCTCTCTGTGTAGCTAGAACAACTTACAAGAGATGTCTCTGGAGGTGACGAAGCAAGAAAACTGCTTGTAAGACCTCAAAAAGAAGGTCGACTTTTCCAAGGGGATGTGTATTTTCCATACTTAGCCATTTTTCTAGCTGTCTGATTTCTTTAGCACTCTACACTGACCCTTCATGTAATGGGCGTTTTCCAACTCCCGAAGGCTAATGGCTGGACTTGTTGGATAGCTAGAGTAATTACACACAAGTCTCGTGAAGACTGTGACTGCAAAAGACCCCATCTGGCAGGCCTAAAGGCTAGGCCCCCCTGGCTTATAGAGGTACAGGTGTGTATTTCTACATTTTTCCACCCTCTGATTTATGTGCTCAGTAGAACTGCTACCACGATCACTCAGTATGTTGGATCATCTCACGAACTAGTGCATTGCGGAGTTGAACTGAGTTAGAAAAGATCCCTTGGAAACAAAATTTGCAAATTCATCCATTTGAGGGGTCAAATTCAAGGGCGCCCCTGGACTACAGGGGCGTAGAAACTGAAATTTGACAGTCCCCTATGACATGCAACCTCCTCGTACCTTCAGCTTTTGACTTCAATTGTTGGAGTTCTACACTTCGGATGACCTCACTTGATAGCTCGTCAGAAAGTTGGACTAATTCTGAAGAGATTGAACATATCTGCAAGCACATGCAACTAAATCTGAGCCTTCAAAAAGAAGGGCACCCTTGGGCTACAGGGGCGCAAATCTACTTTCTGCAAAATATCTTCATCTGTTTCTGCCTCCGTAAACACTGTTCTGGTCACTGAATTGACCTTGTAGGAGTATAATTTTGTCATGAAGCACTTCTCCATCATAACATGTCCTGCTTTGAGTCCTAGGTTCTGGTTTTGACCTCTAGGTACTGACCAATTGCTGCTGATGATTGACATGACACTGACCAAAGTCCATACTTGACTTGCCCAAAAACTGTATTTTGACATCATTTTAACAAGATTTAGACTCTTTTAAGCAAAATGCCTTAATGAAGCAAAAAATTTGGTTTGGGTACAACATGGTGTTTGAACATCCATCTGTTTTGTTAGTGCATTCTACTCCAAATGTAAATCTATTTAGAGCATTTTGGGACAATTGTGCCTCTAAAAGGCTGTTTCATGCTGCCATCTGATTTAATTGCATAATTTTCAATTGTATTGTCGACTATGTGTTTCTTCCCTGGATTTGAACCCATTGTTATGATAACGACAGTTGAGCTATAAAGTTTTGTAAAAATAAGGATGTCAAATGCCATCTCTTGCAGATGATTGGACTTTCAGCTCCCACTTCAGGAACAGCATACATACAGGGTATGGATATATGTACAGATATGGACAAAATCTACACAAGCATGGGTGTTTGTCCACAGCATGAGTAATTACTGATGCCATGAGGACTATCTATATAGATCTAAATTTGAGGGAATAAATGTTGACTGATGGACTTGATTTAAAAATGATCATCCTAAGTTGATAGGAACTATTTTGCTTCTACTTAGAGTTCTTTGGTGAAAATTTATGTGACATAGAGATTGATTTTTGTAGCCTGATCTGGGAAACTCTTTCTGGAAGAGAACATCTTTTATTTTATGGTAGACTGAAGAATCTCAAAGGCGACTCCCTTCAAATTGTAAGTGTAACATTAATTCATCTTCCCACAGAAATGCTTTGTTTTACAAAACTAGTGTTGAATATCAGTCAATAGTTCATTAACAATGCTGTGGCTTTGTAGGCTGTAGAAGAATCCCTAAAAAGTGTAGATCTTTTCAATGGAGGGATCGGTGACAAGCAAGTGGCAAAATACAGTGGTGGCATGAAGAGAAGGCTCAGTGTTGCTATTTCTCTCATTGGAGATCCTCAAGTGTGTGAATTTCAAGTTCATTGATTCTATTAATATCTTCAACATTTCAATGAAAGCCATTTTACTAAAGATACCTTGAGAAAAACAATTCTGTAATATTTGCAGGTTGTTATTAAGTTTTCATGTTTGTTTCAACTAGGTTGTATACATGGATGAGCCCAGTACAGGGCTGGATCCAACTTCGAGAAGCAAATTATGGAATGTTGTGAAGCAGGCAAAGCGAGACCGAGCAATTATTTTGACAAGTAGGGACCTTAATTCTGTTTGGTAGATGTTGCATTCTCATTTATCAAATTTTCCTAATTCACTTACTTGGCCATGTAATTCTGTTGTCTTCATCTGGAAAGCACACTTATAACAGAGAATGTGACTCTATGAAACCTTTGCTATTCCTTATTTTAATAAGGAATGTTAATCATGATTGTTATGAAACATTCTGGAAATTAAATTTGTTAATTAACATATTTAGATATTTTAGTTTAAACATTTCTGTGATCTCAGCACATTCAATGGAAGAGGCAGAGGTGCTTTGTGACCGTGTGGGCATTTTTGTTGATGGACAACTGCAGTGCATAGGAAATTCTAGAGAGGTATTTTCCTGTTTCTGTATAGCATGGGATTCACTATTGCAGAAAGCCATGATTATGAATGCCCAAGGAATTGCTTCTGAATGGATTCTTATCTCTTCTAATTGATTTACTACTGAATAAATTGTGAATGGCAAATGCAGCTCAAGGCAAGGTATGGAGGATCATATGTTCTCACCATAACTGCATTTTCAAATGAGAACGAGGTTGAAAAGTTGGTACAGAGTCTATCTAGAAATGCAAGGAAAGTGTACAGTCTCTCTGGCACACAGAAGTTTGAACTACCAAAAGTGGACATAAAACTTACTGATATCTTTCGGACCATAGAGCAGGCCAAAGAGTACCTCACCATTCAAGCTTGGGGAGTTGCTTATACAACTCTAGAAGACGTGTTTATTAAAGTTGCACGCGAGTCTCAATCAGTAGCTGTTCTTTCATGATCGATTGTCACCAGTATTTAGAGCAATGAACAAAAGACAAATTCTTTCAATATAAAAGCTATAGGTATACTTCAGATTTGTTGTATCAATTCAGTACTAGGAGTTGTAACATATAGATTCAAACATCATCAATAGACGTGTTCATCGGGTTAGTAAAATACGGTTCCTATATATGTTGTCCTCTCATGTTTTGGTTAGTACTAGAAATTTTCATCTTGTAAGCCTTAAGAAAATATGTTAGAGGGATTTGTCATATAGAATGTACTCTTTTACGTAACATGCTCGTCTGTATATAGATTTACCTGTGAATAAACCGATTTTACTTTCATTTCATGATGTGCATCATGTTTTACCTATTTACATCGAAAAAACCATAAGCATTATTTGGAAATAAGTAATTTTATGTTTAGGAATTCATTTTACCTTCAGGCTATTGACCAAATTGCTAATTTATTAATTAAAATTCATATGTTTAATATTTGTTAAGCATTGAAATACATAGTGTTTACATAAAGTTCTTCTAGTTCCCTTCTTTCAAATTCGTAGAAGAAGCTTCTAATCTGTTCTAAAATCTCAAACAAAATAAATATAAAATAAATAAGTAAACTTGACTTCTTTTTTTAGCTCAAAGGTTAAAACAAGAGGCTTTGAAAAATTTCGTAAAACATAAACAATAGTACTACCCAAAGAATAAAATAGGAATCGTATCAATAATTTGATTTGGGAAAGAGAACATTACATACAAATTATTTGAAGAAAAAATATGATAATTAATTGTTAATTAGAAATTCAAAATTACTTTGCAACCACAAAAATATAGTTATACAAAATTAACATAGATCTTTATTTATTGGCTTCTTTGGAATATTACGACATGGAGTTTCTAATTTTAAATGGAAATATTGACAACATAAGAAAGCTCCAATTTTTCGTTCACCGCACATAAACACTAACAATTTAATCTAATTTCAAACTTGAATAACATTTTTTGCAGTATAAGTCTCTTAATTATAATGCATGTGAAAATAACACATTCAAAAGTAGCTTCTTGAAGACAAAAAAAATAACAAGAGAATTGGTTGAAAGATTATATCCTCATCCCTTAAAAATCATATTAAATTACTTTTTATTCATTTATGTTTTCATCTTGAATGTCCATCTCAATCACTTTGAATGAAAGACTTAGATTCACCACCTTTTCTCCTTTATTTCACTTAATTTTCTTCTATTCTTCACTTGAGTGTATATACTAACTTGGGTGTCACTTTTCATTTGTTTCTATTTTTGTTTTGACAAGAAAAAAAGTGGTATTTTTGTGTATAGAAGAATTTAGGCATTTACTTGTTTTTTAAATATGATTCTCATTATGTATATGCTTATGTGGATGTCAAATTTGAGTTACTTCACTATTGACACACATTGAATATTTTCCCCAATGGATGCCAAATTGAGGATTTAGACTGCTTAAAATCCAGTTGGTGCTCATCAAAGACTTCCCTTGATGGATGCCAAATTAAATAGTAAAAACAAAGTTGGCACTCGTTAGGGATTCCCTAATGGACGCCAAATCAAAAATTCCTTGCCAAGAACACCAAAAACTAAATATTTTAAAATGTGATGCCTAAAATGAACAAGGCATGGGTGTTTGGAGTATTTTTTGATGAGTTTTTGAAATATTTGGTAGAAAATTTTGATCTTTCATTAAAGTTACTCCATTTTTTAATTCTTGAATGCTACACCATGGAACCTTTAACTTCAATGAGTTTTCCATCATTTTCATACCTCTTGAAATCTTGTTTGCCTAATGATGCTTGAACTTTTACTATTGACTTTCTACCATTTCCATGTGCCACTTTTTGTTGAAAAAATAGAAAAAGAATTAAAACTTTCTTAAAATAGAAATTTATGATCTTTGTGCTTATCTCCCCAATTGAAGACAATGAAAAAAATAATAAAAAAAGAAACTTTCAAAAATAGCAACTTTCTAAAACTAGAAAGTTTGATCTCTGAACTTAATTGAAATTATTTGTCTTGAATATTGGACCCTCTAAAGTAACAACTTTATTCTTGAAAGATGATTCTCATATATGTTTTTTTCTTAATATGTCGAGAAGATTTTCCTTAACCTCAATCCTTCCTACATGTGTCTAATATCGACTATCACAATCTTTTTTCAACACCAGTCTTTCTTTCTAGTATCTATTGAAGGGTAGAGTTAAGGTAAAATTATATTGTCATAGAAATAAATCACCTAAAGTGAAACATATAAGAAAAAATATTATGACATCATTGAATCGCAACATAGCCAAGGGAAAAACAGTATGAAACACATAATGGAAAAAATCCCTCAACCTTAAAGGTTGAAAAATTTTAGAACTCCCCATTGTAAGGCAAAGGCAACAATGTCTCATCCATTTGAGCATGATAATATATATATTCTCCAAAGATATGTTGAAATTTGAAAAGACTAAACCACAATTAATCACAGTTGTCATGCATTCCTATAGTTTTGCCTCTTTAATCCTATAAGAGAACCTTATTATTTATTGTAAAATTTCTTTGTTGTGGAGTCTTATCAAATACTTTATTTACCCTCTATTGATGTCATGAAATTATATCTACTACTACTCTCTTCTTCAAGTTTGTGAAGGAAAAGAATGCATTTATCAAATGAATTGTTAAATTGGTTGTCTTCGATAGTTGAGACCAACTTTAATGTTGACATCTATAGATTTATTGGTAGCACTACCTATATTTCGTACATGATAGAAATATGTGATGTGCTGAAGTTTCTCTCTTTGTAATCCTATTAGCCCAAAGTGTATTGAACAATTTCGTGTGCCAAAGTTATATTCAACCAATTTTTGAATGATAGAAACAATGTTCTTATTGGAAGATTTTTCTTTCCCATTTATTTGTAGATAGTTATTTGGAAAATGTGATAAAAGTATTCCATACTTGTAGGAAAACTTAAAATTTATTCAAATAAAAAATTGGAAGCATTGTTGGCAACTATTTTCTTTGGTACTCCAAAATGGTACAAGATGTTTTCTTTGTTGAAGTTCGAAAATATCTTAGATGTTGGTCTTTTATGAGTGTGGGTTCCACCCATTTGGTGAAATAATTTATGGTGATAAAACACATGTATGCCCTTTGCTAGAATTTAGATTTGTAGGCCTTACAAAATCAAGATCTCGTTGTTGAAATGAGGCATCAATCACCACATGCTTGCATGAATGACACTTCAATACCCTTTCATAAGCATCCTTTCAAATGAAGTAGACCAATAATAATGAGCTTGTAGGCTTTCAAAAGATGTAATATGTGATAAAAATGTTCGACATAGGCTTGGTTATGAAATATTTCAAGAAAAATTATCTTTTTTGTTTGTTTATGCATCTCAAAAATACACCATCGATACTTTTTTTATATAATATATATTTCTATATTATATAATTTGTGCTTGCAACTTCAAATCTCTTCTTTGTTTTCTATCTAATGACTTGGACAATTGCCATATGCAAGGGAATGGGAAATTCATTGATATCAAGTATCAATTGATTCAATGAATAAAACCATCAGCAACCACGATTCTTCTTTTAATACCATGACATTTTCTTTTTAAATCATAATACTTGGAAATTAATTTGCATAAACCCCTTCCTATTTTTAGTTTGTTCAATTGAATGTCCAAACCATATACCTTAATCCAGGTTAGACTAGCCTTAGTTGCAAGATTTGGTACCATCACATTAGAGAAAGAATGAAGTGTGTAGAAATGGACACTCTTGATAACACATACCATTTCATAGGCATGTGTATCCAATTGTGTATACCACCTCATGATATTTGAATCCAAATATTACAAAAGAAATGGGCGTTTATATCCCTTCATGATTCTTCTGGATCAAACCAACTAACACAATGAATTCAAAAGCATAAAACTATATGATAAATTCCTTTGAAATTTTTAGGTTAACCAATACTAGTGCCCTATTGATTGCTTCTTTTATACCATTGAATTCCTTCTTTCCTTCTTTACTCCATTTGAATCTTGTCACTTTCTTCACCATACTTGTAATATTCCATGTCAATTTTGTAAAAAGTAGCTATGAATCTCGTCAATCTAGCTCATGCTTTTGAAGAAAGAATGAAGTTTAGTCTTATTAATGGGTAAAGACAATTTTTAAATTGCTTCTACCCTACTTGGATCAATATTTATTTGATCTCATGATGCAATGTGGCCCAAAATTTTCCCTTTATTACAACAATATGGACATTTTAAGATTAAGGGAAGTCCCATGAAATTTATAAAAATCAAACACCATTATTGGATGATCAAGATGACTAATTCTTGGAGAAAATTATAAGATCAAATAAATAGACCATGATCACCTTATCCCTTATATCACCAAATACTAAATCCATCAGTATATGGAATTTTTCTCTTGCATTTATTTAAACAAAAGACATCCTCTCATAAGAAAATTGTCTCAATGGAGTTGTAAATGTTGTCTTGGATTTATATTTTATCAATGCTTCAATTTTATTGTATCCTTTAAAATCATCATTCAATGATAACATTTCATAACCAAGGACTTGTTCAACACACAAGAAAACTAAGAGGGGGAGTGAATCAGTTGTACATTAAAACCTTAAATCCTCTTTAACCATCAAACCCTTATTATCATCAACAGAATGTAAACAAATGAAGCATAAACACATTCAACACCAAACACAAGAGAATGCCAAATTTATGTAGAAAACCTTAATCAGGAAAAAACCACAGTGAGGATTAAAGCTCACATATATATGAATAGCAACATCAAATACAATAGGCTCACTGCCATAAGGGCTCGCTGCCGAAATGACTCACTATCTAGAAGAAATAAGAATAGAAGAAGACTATTATGGAGAGATTCACTATCTCAAAGCAATAGGAAAAATCTAGCACTGCAACTCTGCACCATCCGCACAAAACACTTTTGTGGTGGAAATAAGTGAAGGTGGACCACACCAAGGGTTAACTAGGACTCAAATCTACATCGAAACACTTCTCCATGCTTCTGAAAATAACAAATAAGCTATGCAATTAGCACTAGCATGCCAGTTCGGCCAAACCTACACTAACACTAACAAGCGACCACATGCATGGCTTCTAGGTCCAAAAATACCCTACGGACCACACAACAACATTCCAAAACATCCAAGAATATTCAACACCATCAAATTATTCAAAGACACTATCACAACCACCTGAAACTAAGAACACTTAACATCCTATGCAACCAACAACATTGCCATAGGCATACAACTCACTAACCACCCTTGTGGAACACTTGAACTCACAAAACTCTAAGGGAAGGTAGGTACAAACAACATTAGAATTTTCCCAAATCCACAAGACAAGAAACCACAACATGGAGAAATGTGGAGCAATCTCATTTCTCCTAGAAAACCTTCTTCATAGGAAACACACTATCAAACACAACTTCCACTATCACACAATCCAAAACCTGAAACTCTAGATATAGTACCTTTGAACACCTTTGGTCATCACATCCAAACTGCACAAGCATATATTCAAACGTGAATAAATGTAGAGCACAACACTGAACACACCTCTATCACATTGCACACTCTTTTATTCAAATTTTCTCAAAATCACTTAGAAACCAAGTGAACTAGCTATATTAGCAACACCACAAACACCTGCTCAACATATCTACAACATCTACAACACTTTCTCAATACCACAAACACTTCTCAATATGACCACACTAGAGGTTGATATCAAATCAGAATACTAATTCCAACATAGTGCAACAATATCCAATAGTCTCCCTGACCATACTAGATGTTGACATCAATGAAAACACCAAAAAATCACCAATAATCTCCCCCTTTGTCATTGATGGCAACACCAGCTCTGAAAAACCATCAACTAGCAAAAGCAACTCTACAACCCAAACACTCAAACAACTATCCCCCTAACTAGGAGCTTCCTTACACTTCTACCACTTTCTTAAACTTTGCTCTCTTTCCATTTCCTTCATTTTTCTTTTCCTTGAGTTTTTCATACTTCAATCTATCTCCATGTTTTTCAAACTACATTCTCTCCCCTTTTGATGTCAATAGAAAATGGAAACACCTGCATACTACTTTCTCTCTACTACTCTCTCTCCAATGTTATCTCCCCCTTAGGGGCACAAGATATGCTCCCCTTGGCTACACCAACCAAAGACACCACTACCTACTCCCCCTGAGAGGTAGGCTCCATCAATCGAGGATTAGGAATGCATCTTGAATAGCTCACCTAGACAAATGCACCAACTTAAGCATCTAGTTGAAAGGAAGGCCAATAACCCCTAACTTCTGCCTAAGATACTCAAATGTATCTTTTGGAAGATCCTTTGTGAAAATATCAACAACTTGATGCTTTATAGGCACATACTCTAGCTTCACCTCATTCTCTTCAACTTTCTCTCTTAGAAAGTGATAACGGATAGAGATATGCTTTTTCCTTGAATGCATTGTCAAGTTTTTAAAAATATTGATAGCACTTGTATTATCACACAAGATAGAAATAGGTTCATCATATGACACCTTGATATCCTTCAATTTTTTATTCATCCACAACACCTATGTGCAAAACGATGTTGTAATATAGTATGCCTCTATAGTAGATAATGACATTGAAACCTACTTCTTGCTTAACCAAGAAACCAACCTGCTTCTAAGAAAGAAAGCACCTCCACTTGTACTTCTTTTGTCATCTGCACAACCTACCCAATTTGCACTTGTATAAGCACTCAAAGAGAAATTAGTATCCCTAGGATACCATAGACCAATATCTGGAGTTCCCTTCAATTATTTGAATATCCTTTTAACTACTGCAACATATGATTCTTTGGGATCTTCTTGAAATCTTGCCATAAGACAAACTACAGGCATGATATCCGATCTAGTAGTAGTAAGATATAGTAACTCCACCAACCATTGATCTATACTTTCTTTGATCTATCTTAAGAGATTCATCATTTTTCTCAACTTGCAACTAGTAACCATGGGAGTACACACTAGTTTAGAATAATCCATCCCAAACTTCTTCAACATTTCCTTGACATACTTTGACTTTGAAATGAAAATTCCTTTTCTTGATTGATAAATTTGTAACCCAATGAATAAATCCATCTCCCCAAACATTGACATCTTCAAACTCTTTTTGTATCTACTCTACAAATCTCTTACACATACCTTCATTTCCTCCAAAGATTATGTCATCAACATACTCAACCACAATCATGATCTAATCTCCCTCAACCTTTAAGTAAAGATTGATATCTGTAATGCCCTTTTTAAATCCCTGTTGTGACAAGTATCTATCCAAACTTGCATACCAAGCTCTAGGGGCTTGTTTGAGTCCATATAATTCCTTTTTAATCTGCAAACCATATTAGCATCTTTTGACAATGAAAAACCTTTTGGTTGTTCAATGTAAACCTCTTCCTCTAACTCACCATTCAAGAAGGCAGACTTGACATCCATCTGATACACCTTGAAGTCTTTATGTGCTCCAAAATCCAAAAGCATTCTAATGGCTTCCATTCTTGCCACCAAAGAAAAAGTCTCTTCAAAATCTATTCCTTTCACTTGTGAGTAGCCCTTACACACAAGTCTAGTCTTATTTCTAACAACCTTTTCGTCCTCATTCATTTTTTTCCTCAAAACACATTTAGTTCCTATCACATTCTTGTTTGTTGGTCTTGGGCTCAATTCCCAAATCTAATTATTCTCAATCTATCTCAACTCTTCTTGAATAGATTTGATCCAGTTCTCATCCTTGTGTGCCTTAGTTATAGTTTTAGGTTCTACCTCTAAAAGTAAACAAAAGTTTACTTGTTCCTGTCACATTAGTTTTTCTCCTTCTCAACACACATTTTCTCTTATCTCCAATTATTTGATCTTCAGAATTATTCTTTTGCACACATTAGGAATCTTAGGGATCTTTTCTGGAGCTTCTTCCTCTTCAATTGTCATCTCTTTTTCTTTTTTTCTTTTTTATCTTTTTCTTCTTCACTGCAAGGGGGTTCATTAGATTATCATTCTACTAACACAGAACTTTCATGTGGTTCTTCATCTACTTTGACACTTGCACTTTCAATAATCTTCAAACTTTTATTATAACATCACTATGCCTTTCTTTTTGTACAGTACCCAAGGAAGATTCCTTCATCAGATCTTGCATCAAACTTTCCCAAGTTTTTTTCATCTCTTTTGATATAGCATTTGCTTCCAAACACTCTGAAATATTTCATAGTAGGAGGTTTTCCATACCATAACTCATAAGGAGTCTTTGAACTATTCACTCTTTCTTGTCCACTTTTAAGAATGTACGATATGGTATGAATTGCTTCTCTCCAATAAACATCTGGTAAATTTGCTTCCTTCATCATGGTTCTCGTTGCTTCCTAAACTGTCATGTTCTTCCTCTCCACAACTCCATTCTATTGATGAGTCCTAGGAGTTGATAATTGTCTCTTTATTCCATGATCTTCACAAAAAACTATTAAACTCATTGGAGGTGAACTCACAACCTCTGTCAGACCTCAAGAACTTGATTTTCAAATCCATTTCATTCTTAACCATAGATTTAAAGGCTTTAAACTTATCTAGAGATTTTTATTTTTCTTTGAGAAATGTCACCCAAGTCATTCTAGAATAATCATCTATTAATAACATGAAATACTTGTCACCTTGAGAGCTTCTTATTCTAGTAGGTCCACGTAGGTCTATATGCACCAACTCCAAAGGTATTGTAGTAGAATATTCTTTAGTTTTGAACCTATTATTTGTTTACTTTCCAAACTAACACTCTTTGCAAATTGCATTGATGGGCTTTGTAATCCTTCACAAATCTCTCGTAGCATTAGTAGAACTGATCTTCACTAGGCTATTAAAGTTAATGTGGCCCATTCTTCTATGCCATATCTAGCTTTCATTTATTTGTGACATAAAGCACTTAACACCACCACCTTTGAGCTAATAAACATTTCCTTCCCTTCTTGAAGCAACCAAAGCTTCAGACCAAATCTTTTTTTTTTTATTTCACAACCATCATCTTGAAGTTCACCAAATTGTATCCTCTACTACACATTTATCCTACACTAAGAAGATTATGTAGGAGACCCTTGACATAAAGAACATCGTCATCATCTGTTTTGTGCTTACCATAAAAAATAATTGAACCTTTTCCATAGATCTTAGCAAATGTATCATCACCAAAATGAACAAGACCATTATCATACTTTTGAAGTTTAAAAAACTTATTCTTATCACCTGTCATATGATTTGAGCATCAACTATCAATTATCCAGTAATTCCTCTCCTCTCTTGCATGAAAAGCAGTCACCATAGTTCCTTCAATATTGTGACCTATTTCTAGAGCACTTTCCTTCACACATCTTACAGGATTAGAAAAAATAGTTCCAACATTTAGAGCCATGAACAAGCATTCATCACTGTCATCATCAGGATAGTCTGATTCCTCATCATCAAATACACTATTGTCTTTTTCAACATAATAACTCTTCTTGATAGATTTTCCTTATGATCTTTTTTTTTTTTTCATTTGCAACTTTGATTGGACATTTAGAAGCATAATGACCTATCTTTCCACAATTGAAACACTTAAAGGGTAACTTACCTCTATATTTTCTTGTTCCCTTTTTCAATATCCTCACAAAATTTTCTTCCACCTCATCAATATCATCGGGATATGATTCATTTGTTGAACATTTGGGATATTGGGAGGGAGGGGTGAACCAATATTCTATGAAACCATTCAAACATTAGCCATCTAGTTACCAAACCATATTCAATTTTTATAAGGAAAGAAAGCATGAAAACATCCACAACATCACATAACACATGAACACTAGGATTCTTACATGGAAAACCCAAAATTGGAAAAACCATGGTGAGGGTTAGCTCACAATATATTATAGCCAGTTATAGTATATTACAAAAATGCTCGTTGTAGGTGGACTCATTGTCTAAGTGGACTTACTACCCATAGAGAAAAGATATAATAAAGAAGGTGGCACACTGCCTATTTTGAACTATTACAAAAGCAGCTATAATATGCAGGGATATAGTTCCAATGAAGCATAATAACAAACTTTGCATTGATCTGGATGAATGCTCTACTCTACTATGCTCTACATTTGTACACCTTACAACTCAATTTTCATAACACTAATCAATTTTGCATCACACACAATACATGTCACATCTATCTCTCATCTCTCATCCTGAAACATAAAAAATAATCCAACATATATATCAACATCAAGTGTAACATCAATTAGGCTCAAGGATAAATTGGATGTAACACAAAAAATTCAACTTGTTGGCTCCACAATTTAACATCCATAACACACGCCTCAATTAAAAATTCAAAACTCCTTAAGATAGGTCAGTATGGACCTAAAATAGATCCCACGTAAAGGCTCAACACATAGTAATCTTTCGCATACTCATCAAACATGTTAGGTTGGCACACAATAGAACCTAAACAAAAATCCTTCATCTGCTCATCCAATTTGCAACATGTGGACCTCAAAAAATGATACCATCTAGAATTCACACTCATCTAAAATCTATCAACTTATCTTCAACACCACAACATCAAAGACTCATTCGTGGAGAAGTGCAAAATATCCCACACCAACACACTATATAGAAAATGACTATATTATGCTAGGAAGAACTCTATCATTCATATCTCTCACAATACTTCACCAAACTAGATGAAATATTGGATTTAGATTCTTCTAATAACTACAAAAATTAGGTTAGAATCACAAAGAAAAATATTCCTTTGTGGAGTGGTGCGAACCTAAAAACTAATACACTATTACACTAAATTGACAGTTTTGACACTTAGATTTTCACATAATTGAGCTATTCGAACCAAATATCCTTACAAAAATTACTTTCACAATACCTCAAAACATGTTAGGATTAATCAAAATGATCCACAACAATGTTGACATCAATGACAACACTGTATTACATCGTTATGTACAATACATGCTCATGTTGCCAAACAACATCATCAATGACAATCTCCTCAAACTTCCAACAATATCCCTCTTTGTCACTGATGGGAACATGCCAAAAATATTCTTCAATACTCTCCCCCTTTGACATCAAGGGCAAAGGTAACCTATGCAAATATATTTTGACTCTCACTGGTACTCCCCCTAAATGATGTAGTCATATATACAAACTGTTGACTCCCCTTGAGTCATGTACCAGAGCAAAAATCTCAAAAAGATACTGAAATGCAACTCTATATGTCTACATATATACAAGTAATCTGAACATAAATGCATAAAATATAGAAAATGAGTCAACTAGAGGTGGTTGATGTCTGCAATTTCTTCACCTAATATTTCTAGGCTTTCCTTCTATGTTCCCATTCATGCTTGGCCTCCACAAGCAACCTCTTTTACATTTCCTACTCCAATAGTAGTTCTTCTCCTTCTTTTAGTGTAATAGGTACCAGATTCATCTTCTTTTCCTTGTCTGTATTGAAAATAGCTCGAGAAAAAATTAAAAGTTTGGGATTGACCAGATCCCTTACCTCTTCAAACTGCAAAATGATGTGTTCTTTTTGTTCCTACGGTTGGAAGAATTTCTTAGAAAGATCCTCTATGATATTCCTTGTAGAACAAGTGAGGTCAATTGTTGGGTCATAGGCACCAAAGTTTCCATTGATCTGAGACTCAATAGAGTCCATTTCATTCCTTATACTTAGTGTGGTTCTAGGCCACTTCATACCATATTGCAATAGTTCCTTAGCCTCACCTACACATGCCTTTGCATCCTTCAACAATTTTAAAAATTTCTTATGTGCAACAACTTATTTCTCTATAATCTCCAACATCCTTTTATCACTTAGCCTCTTCTCAACTTATTTCTCTACCTCTTCCTTCAATCTGGATGCATGTGTTTTGAAGGAATCAATCAAAAGTTTGAGATTATTCATACCGAAGATAGATGTGTCTATGCCTATTCCAAGTATGATCTCATGCAATGCCTTAACTACCTCATCCATTAGCTCTCCACTCCTTTGATGTGAATCAATTATCTCTTTTCTAGAAAATGTATGGAACAAGTCTCCTAGTTGAAGCTTGTGGATAGGAGAAATCTTGTTTAAGTCCACATTTCCTTGATTCATCATCAATTGCAATAGTTGTGAGGACACAACTGGCTGGAAACAAAGCTAAACACAAGTAGTAGATTTCTCAATGAATCTCCAGAGGAGTCAAAAGATTCAACAAGAGACTTTGTAGCCTTTGGATCCTTTCCCTTATCATCAGTTGTACTAGAATCAACTAATTTGTCTTTCACTAAATCTCTAGATGCATCCTTGTCCTTGTTTTCATCTTCCTCTTTATCTTCTTATTTCTTTTCTTCATCAAATTTCTCTTCTTAAATCTTTTCTTCATCATCATCTTCATCTGTATTCACTTCCTCTGTAATATTTTCTTTATTTACCAAAGGAATGACTTCATCATCTTGTATATGTTATCTCCTAGAAATGCACCCTATGCAAAGTTATGAAAACTGAGCTTTCTAGAGGAAACATGGGATCATTTCAAGGCTGTGGGTCACCTAAAGTTGAAATGAACCTCCGAAGAAGGCTGGCCTCCTTTGTGTTTTCACCTATCTACTGATCTTTGTGAGGTAAAGGGAGAAGAAATACATAAATTGGGAACTATTCCTATGGTGATACACCAAAATTGCTCAAACATGAATAGTTGCTTAACCCACAATTTTCAATCAACTAGTAAAGCTGATATGCACAACTCAATACTCATATGATATTGCATAAATGTTTTATAAGAAAGCTACGATACATATAGTCCTAGAGGGATGATAAATTCTCCTCACAACTAAAACTGTTTGCATCACTAACATAACCTATAACCTGCAATATACACATCTCCTCTGCTTAAAAGTGTTATTAATGAGACAAATAAAAAGGAATAAGAGAAACTCACATGTTAGTCTATCAATCATTCAACACACTCAATGAAACGGATAACTGAGAAGGCAGAAGTTGCTTTCTTTATTGATCTTCAAAGGTGAAACTGTGCATATAATGTTTGTAAATGAGTTACAAAACTTAGTATTCTCCTCTAAGGACTCTCAAAAGTCACAAAAGCAGAAAATATGTAAGTAAGAACTCCTTTTTTAGAGGGAAAAAATGTCATATATATTACAATGTGTCAGCCCCTTAGGGCTTACAAAAATATCAGCCTTAGAAAAGATTTTCCCTTAGATCTTTTGAATGAAGTTAATGCATTCAATATGCATCCCCCCGAGTCCCTGTCGGTGTGAAAGATCACCCCTAAGAGAAGTCTTTAGATTCCTTTTGCAACCACATCATTTACTTCTAGTCCCCTGTGTCCACTTCTCGAACTTCCTTTAAGAGATGCCTTGAATGCCCCTGGAGCTTTACCATTAATATCGATCTACCCTTTGCTAGCAAACCTCATAGCTGTCCCTGAGGCTAACGACTTCTTTTATTTGGCCTTCTACCTACTCAAAATATTTCTATAGATTAATTCCCTTTGCAAACAGCTTCAAACTTTTCATTTATATATCGACACCATCGATCTCCTAGCTGCACCATCACCTTTGATCTCAGGAAAAGTCCATGTTGTTTATGCTCTATTGGTCCAGTTCACAGGGGAAGTCAAACAGTCAAATAGATGATGGTTTGCCTTTAGTTCCTTTAGATTGGTCGATCTCATGCCACGCAGATCCACGATGGTCAAAGGTTGCTTTATCAGAATCGCATGTCAGTGAGACACTAATTGTGTCTCCCCGATGCAATTATACCTCTTTGCAACTATCGGCATAACACATGATGATCAGCAAGACCACATAGCAAGTTCAAAAGTCATATCGACATCCATGAAACCATCGGCAAGACCTTATCCTATTGGCATGACATCCTACTGAGCGTAAAAATTCCTCTTGGAGTCTCCCCAATCTCAACCTTGTAAACCATATCGAAAAGAGTTTATTGATGTCACACCAAAGGCATAAACCTTCGGTGAGACCACGATCAGTCGGCAGGAGGTCAAAGCGAGTTCCTTTCCTTCCCTCAAGCTCACTTTCATTTCGGTAAGACCCTATCAGGTCGGCAAGACATCACGGCAAGCCCTCAGGAGTCATACCAATGTCGCCATCTCATTGCCTAGTCATCCACATTCGGCAAGAGCTCCTTTAGTTGGCAGGAGGTCATACTGATCTTCGTAGGCTATACCACTACACAAGATGTCGCTGAGACCATTCGTTATCGGTGAGACCTCATATCAATGACACTTCCCCTTGCCGAGAGTTCACCTTTCTTGTCGGGGATACATCGCTATATCGGCAAGAGGTCATGCCGAAGGCACCTTGCTTTGGCGAGGGATCATTTCAGTCGGGAAGACTTTACCCTGTCAGCCAGACCTTTTGTTGTTGGTGAGAATTCTTGCTGAAGGAAAAACACATATCGAGACCCCACCACTATCGGCAGGACCTCATACTTTCACCAAGACATCACAGCAACTCTACTTTCCTTTTCCCCGAGCTTGCATCCTTTCGTTTCGGCAAGACATCCCTCTAGTTGGGAAGACCTCTCCCCGACGGTAAAACCCTATAGCGAAGCCCCCCTTACCGTCGTCAAGACCTTGGCCTATCGGCCAAACCTTTTTGCCAGGCTTGTTTTTTTCACCGAGACCCCTTTTTTTCGGTAGGACATCTCCTCGAGATCACCATCCTACGTCGAAGGCACTTCGTTTCGGTGAGACATCATTCGATCACCGAGACATCATGCCAAAACCTTCAACTCTTGGCGAGCTCAGACCTTCTTTCAGGGAGCTCCCTTCATTCGGCCAGGCCTTAGTTGATCGTCAAGACCTCATGCCGATGATGTCTCCCTTTGTCGATACGTCCCCTCCTGTCAGGGAGATACTTCCCATGCAGAGGAAGATACAAAATCTCACAGCGATTAAAATGTCTTGCCGACCGGGACATTTCAAAATGAATAGAACCCCTACTAGTCGGCAAGACAACTGGAAGGTCTTGCCAACTTCTTCTCTGATGATTTTTTTGCCAAAACTAATAGAGACATGCCTTTTGACAGATTTCCTCGTGAAAAATCCTCAGGTGCATGATCCAACCCTTGATGCAAATGTCCCGTTTGGCCTTCTTGTCCATCTAAAACATAATTTATCCTACTTGATTAAGCCCACAGGTAAAAATTGAGCAGCAGAATCAAAGGAGTGATGAAATTTTCCTTTGCAATGTCTTCTCCAATCATTGCCTCTTCTTCATTCACATTTGACATATCCTCCACTTTCAAAGGGGTGTTATCTTGTGAAAATTCATCATTAGTATCATGCTTATGTTGAGCATCATCTAAATGTACCTCTTCTATATTAAGTTTTGAAGCATTGGAACCAAAATTCATCTCTTCCTCAATCATCAAAGTCAGTCCTAACTTTTGTACAATCTCCTCAACTTTGTCATTGATTTCTTTTCTAACTCTCTCCAGATCACTTTGGTATTTTCCCATCAAGACTCTAATTCTTTGTTTGGTTCTCATTTCCTTGTTGTTTAAAGTGACCAATGTGGCCCTAACATCTTCTAA
Source organism: Sequoia sempervirens (assembly GCA_007258455.2). Taxonomy (NCBI): domain Eukaryota; kingdom Viridiplantae; phylum Streptophyta; class Pinopsida; order Cupressales; family Cupressaceae; genus Sequoia; species Sequoia sempervirens. The sequence goes on along the minus strand of VDFB02281492.1, from coordinate 493,855,950 downwards.
AATTAAAGCACTAACTCTTTCCAAGGCTTCATCTTTTATCCTTTCATGTTCATTTATAGATTCTTCTCTTCTTTTTAACAAGGTGTACCATACATCATCAAGAATATCATTTTTGATATTCTTCAAATCTACTTCAAGTACCATAATTTACTTGACAATAGCCTCAAGAATGGTGGCCTTGTCCACCTCATTTGATCCCTTGTACAATTTTACAGCTTCCTTCAACATATCATTTTGCACTATGTTATTAAAAAGTGCTTCTAACATCATTAGAGAGTGGGTCTTACCAAATTAGATTGTTTCTTTTCCTTTCCCTTTCTCAGAGTCTTCTTCACTTTAGTAGTCTTCTTCTTCTATGGTAAATCCCTCTTGGCTTCCTTCTTCTTCTCCTTGATATGAATTTTAAATGCCTCTTTCTCCTTTTCTATTTATCCATCACTCTTAGAGTCTATTATGCCAACTCTTCTCTTCTTTACACTACCTTCACCTTGTGAAGCATCACTTTTCCTTTTCTAGACCAATTGTGTTCCTTCTTCTTCTAGTTCTTCCTCCTCATTAACAATATTTACTCCAATATCCTCTCTTGTGGCCTTTTTTTTCAATCTTCTTTTAGCTAGGACAGTAGGAGGTGCAACATTGGTTGTTTTCTTCCTCTCTACCCTAGTAGTATGCACAACTAGAGGAGATTTCTCCCCTACCAAAGGATTAGAAATAGTTTTTCACTTTTCTCCAACAAATGGTAAAGCCCCGAAGAACTTTTGAATAGATGGGGGAGTGGTACTTGTTCTACCTAATCTCCTTGAACTCTTGGATGCTTCTTTAACACCCATGTTTGATTTGGCTCTCTCTCTAGCATACCTCACCTTTTCCTTTGATATGCCATTCTCTTGTACATATATGTCAACCGTAGCATCAACATTTTTTCTAATCTATGGTTCTTTTTATTTCATGTGGAATTCCATGGATTTTTCCTCAACTGTCCCATACCTAGGCTTTGTTGCATCTTTAGGACTATTTAGTAGAGCATCTGCACAACCAACTAGCTCTTCCTTTGTTTCTTCATAACCTAATTCTAGAACCCAAAATGATCTTGGTTCCACTACCTCCATGATGCAATAATCTGTGGAAACTAGGAAAGTGATATCATTTTTGTATTTTTCCACAATAGACCTAAGAATTCTCTCTTTCATGCATTCTTCTTTGAAATACTGCAAAGAAAGCAATAAGTGCATCATCGTGTACATTAGTGCCTCCAAGTCTCCTCATGTAATAAAATTTTTGATGTGCCACAGGCCTTCTAGTTATCTATTTAACCTTTCCAATTATTGGAACCTACTTCAAAAAGTAGAAGAGAAAGAACATAACGGTGTGCCATACTAAAACACGTATTTCTTTTTCTTGATCTCTTTTAGGTTTTACATCGTTTTTTTCCTAAGAAACTCATAGAGATCATAATCAACACTATTTTATACCATATCCTATGCCACATGAATTATGGTGGTAGAAATAGAGTTGTCTCTATTGGTGTAGTAAAATTTATAACCAATGACCATGGAAGGATACCTAACAATAGGGTTTCTGATAGGATTTACAGTAAGGGCTCTCTGATCAAATGTTGCACCTATTTTCTCCATTACATCTTTATTTTTGACAGATTCTAATACTAGAACTGGTATGGTGGAGCATAAACCGGTGACTTCTATTATCACCTCCTTAGTGATCATGTGTGACATATCAGTCTAGATGAACTGATCATGAATTCTACTCAAGGCCATTCTAATCCACTTGTTATCATAGAAAAAGTTAGGGAACCATTCCCACACATCTAGTTTATTCTCGGCTAGGGCTTTATACTTTGGCTTAAGGGTGAAGTCTTCACCGACTAACTCATTTTCTCATACATCCCTTTACTTTCTAGGAGAATGATCATTCATGTTTCCATGAATGTATTCCCTAATATCCTTTTTTGGTAGGACCCCATACGAAATATGCAAAAAAGCACCTAAAGGGTCGTCTTCCATGGCTTTTGTAGGGTGTATCTTAAATTTAGGTTGGGGTTTCTCTAAAACTTATGCAACATGGGGAGTGGCCATTGCAATGTGAATTCAAATTTATTTTAAACAAGTATTTTAGGAAAAATAGGGCACACAATATTTGCTAAATACCTCTTGTTTTTCTCAATCAAATTAGGGTTTTGATGCCCTACAACTTTGAATTGCTTTGAACTCTTCAAATTCTCTTTTTTCTACTTTATTCTCCTTTGAATTCCTTTGGTGAAATGAATTTTCCTTAGAAAATTTACTTATAACCCTTTCATCTACCAAAATTCTACAATAAATGCTTCAAGTGATAAAGTTGGAAACACATTTTTTGTATATACAGACAACTTCTCAAGCTTCGCAAATCTTCTCATTGACATATTTTCTTCCACAATTTTCACCAATAGATCTAGCATATTTTTCTTCATCACATATCTTCATGTTGTAGCTTCAACACCTCTTTTCTGGTGTGGGACAAAGGATATTCATTAATTCCCCCCCTAAGCCATAGCTCTTGTCTTAGTTTTCAGAGGAAACATCTGCACCGAAGCATGGAACAGATTATCCCTTGTCATTTGTCTCTTCCTTCTTTCTCCAAATATTTTTCATCTCCTTCTTTACTTCAATCGGATCAACCTTTTTGACTTGTTAATTTCTCTTTATCGGATTATCCTTGTGTTTATGCTTCTACAAAACTTATCAATATGTCCAGGTCTATTGCAATTGTGACATACAAAATTATTTTGAATCGTGTTCTTTCCTATCATCCTAGATCTGTATTGATTAGCCTTGTGTCCAAATCCATATCATGTATAGCAGTAACCATTGATTAAAGGTTGAATCATTCTACCATTGTTATATGTATTCATCATTTGGTTTTTGCACTCACTTGCTCTATGTCCAAATTTATTGCATGTAAAGCATTGACCAATAAAGGATGAAATATTCTAATTCATTTTGTTTCTACATTCCATTGCTCTATGTCAAAATTTATTGCAAGAATAAAAAAACCATTGAAAGATGGGTACCTTTTAGCATTTGGTTGTTTGACCGAAGGTCTTCTAGCATTATTTATTTGATTCTAGATCATACCCTTGTTATTCTTGTCTTTAGTATTCTCTAGTTCATTGATCTTTTCTACATTAGGGGTCTAATATGATTTTGAGCTTTCACCTTTTTCAAATCCTAAACCATCTTTGTTTTTGGATTCTTTTTGACCTGCAATCAACTCATCAAACATTGTAGAACTTATCTTGAATTTATCTTCATGACTTCTTTCTTTCTCTAGATCTAATCTCATATTTACCACTTCTTTTTGAAGCCCCACACATTCATCAAATTTTCTTTTTACCATTGCATTCAAACATTCCTCAACTCTTTTCTTTTTTTCAACTTGCACTTTTAATCCAGTGATGTTTTCATTTGCTCGTTTCAACTATTCACTGACTTCCTTATGTATTTCTCTAAACTTCTTGATTTTATCTCTTAACTTTCTAATGCATTCATTTGCTTCTTTAACAATTTCCTTCAGTTCTCTATTTTCACTATCAACTTTGTCAAGATCTTCAAGAGAAACTTTGAATTCTCCATATTTTTCAAGCATGCAATATTCGTCTATGTATCCAATGGTAGGAATCTCTTCCGAAGGAATAGGAAACTTATATCAACTATTTTTTCAAACTCCAATACCTTCCCAAAGTAGTTAATCTCCTTCCTAGGAACCAACCTCTGATACCAATTGTTGAACACTTGAAATACTGAGAGGGGGGGGGGTGAATCGATATTCTATGAAACCATTCAAACATTAGCAATCTAATTACCAAATAATATTCAAATATTCTTAGGAAATAAGTCATGAAAACATCCACAACATCACATAACACATGAGCACTAGGATTTTTATGTGGAAAACCCAAAATGGGAAAAACTACGACGAGGGTTAGCTCACAATATATTATAATCGGTTATAGTATATTATAGAAATGATCATTACATGTGGACTCGCTATCCAAGTGGAATCACTACCCACAAATAAAAAATAGAATAAAGAAGGTAGCACAATGCCTATTTTTAATTGTAACAAAAGCATCTACAATATGTAGGGATATAGTTCCAATGAAGCACAATAACAAACTTCACACTGATTTGGATCAATGCTCTACTCTGCTCTGCATCCACAATCCTTACAACTCAACTTTCACAACCCTGATCAAGTTCACACCACACACAATACATGTTGCATCTATATCTCATCTCTCATCTTGAAATATCAAAAATAGTCCAACATATATATCGACATCACGTGTAACATCAATTAGATCGACCTAATTGGATGTAACACATAAAATTCAACTTTTCAGCTCCAAACTTTATCATCCATAACACATGCCTCAATTAAAAATTCAAAACTCCTTAAGATAGGTTGTCATAAACCTAAAATATATCCCACATAAAGGATCAACACATATTAATCCTTTGCATACTCATCAAACATGTTAGGTCGGCACACCATAGGACCTAAACAAAAATACTTCAAATTTTCATCCAATTCACAACATGCATACCTCATAACACAATTTCATCTGGAATTCACACTCATCTGACATCTGGCAACTTATCTTCAACACTGCAACATCAAATACTCATTCATGGAGAAGTGTGGAATCTCCCACACCAACACACTATACAGAAAATGAATGTATTATGCTAGGAAGAACTCTATCATTCATATCTCTCAAAATACTTCACCAGACTAGATGAAATATTGGATTTAAATTCTTCTAATAACCACAAAAACTAGGTTATAATCATAGATCAAAATCTTCCTTTATGGAGTGGCACGAACCCAAAAATAGATACACTGTTACACTAAATAGTAGTTCTAACACTTAGTCATATTTTCACATAATTGAGCTTTTTGAACCTAATATCCTTGCACAAATGAATTTCACAATACCTCAAAACATGTTAGGATTAGTCAAAATGATCCACAACAATGTTGGAATTAATGACAACACTGTATTACATCATTATGTACAATACATTCTCATGTTGCCAAGCAACATTATTAATGACAATCTCCTCAAACTTCCAACATCATTATCCTTCTTTGACTTGTTGAATTTAAAGGTAGTTTATTTATTTGCAACATCTTGAACAAACTCTCTCAATTCAAAAGAAATTAAAGCATCAAACATCTGATCTCTAGTATATTGATCTAAATTTTGAGCTTCCTCAATAGTAGAAACTTTAGAACTATAAGATTTAGAAAGATTTTTCAATACCTCTTTTTACAACTTCACTTTCTTCTAGATTACCACCAAGACCATTGATGGCATTAACAACTTCATCCACTTTGAGCATGTAGGCTATAATTTCTTCATCTTCTAACATCCTAAGGTTTTCAAATTTGGCTTTGAAACTTTGCATCTTTGCTTACTTGACCTTATCATTTCCTTCATAAATGCTCTACAACTTCACCCAAACCTCTTTAGAAATTTTCTAACTTATCACTTTCCTAATTTCAAAATAAAAAAGACCATTCAAGATAGCATTTATTGATTAGCCATTATTCTCATAATCCTTGACCTCATAATCATTTGTTGGACCATTAGGAGGTATAGTATATCTAGTTTAAACTGACTTCCAGGCACCAAACCCTAGAGAGACAAGAAAGGCTTCCATCCTGGATTTCCAGTAAGCATAAGTTGTTCCATCAAATATAGGAGCTTTGAAACCCTTGTGCATCATCCATAACTACCTCAATGAATTAAGATTCTTTCAAGGAACCACAACTCTGATACCAATTGTTAGACACACAGGAAAATTGAGAGGGGGTGAATTAGTTGTACATTAAAACCTTAAACCCTCTTTAACCATCAAACCCTTATTATCATCAACAAAATGTAAATAAATTAAACATAAATACATTTAACACCATATACAAAAGAACACCATATTTATGTGGAAAAAACCTAATCAGGGAAAAACCACTGTGAGGATTAGCTCACATATATATATGAATAGAAACACTAAATATAATAGGCTCACTACCCAAAAGAGAAGAATGGCTCACTGTCAAGGGATCACTTCCAAAAGGAATCACTATCTGGAAGAAAGAAGAATAGAAGAAGACTATTACAAAGAGATTCACTATCTTAGAGCAATAGGAAAAATCCACCACTGCAACTCTGCACCATCTGCAACCTTTGGCTCACTACCTCCAACATCTTCAAACACACTAAAAATGTAGACACCTTTTTCTCACTACATTTGATAGCCTTAAGCATTGAATCTCACACTCATATCACCACACTTGATCACATTCACATCAATCAACACTCACACATCTTCCACACATCTCCAAAAATTAACCTTGCTTATATATCCTCCACAACCTCAAAAACCTTCTCCATGCCAAACCCAATGAAATGTATGCACCTCAAATGTGTAACCACTAAGTAGGTTAGCACCAAAATATTTAGTGGTGGAAAGAAGTGAAGGTGGACCACACCAAGGGTTAACTAGGGCCCAAATCTACATTGAAATGCTTCTCCACACTTCCACAAAGATCAAACAAGCTCTGCAATTAGCGCTAGCATGCCAAGTCGGCCAAACATGCACTAACACTAACAAGCAACCACATGCATGCCTTTCTAGGTCTGAAAATACCATGAGAACCACAAAAAACACTCCAAAACATCCAAGAATATTCAACAACACTATCATAACCACCTGAAACTAAGAACACTTAACATCTTATGCAACCAACAACATTGCTATAGGCATACAACTCACTAACCAACATTGTGGAAAATTTGAACTCACCAAAATATAAGGGAAGGTAGGTACAAACAACATTAGCACATTCCCAAATCCGCAAGAGAAGAAACAACAACACATATAAATGTGAAACAATCTCATTTCTCCTAGACAACCTTCTTCACAAGCAACACATTGTCAAACACAACTTCCATTGTCGCATGATCCAAAACCTGAAACTCTATATATAGCACCTTTGAACACCTTTGATCATCACATCCAAATCGTACAAGTATATATTTAACCATGAAGAAATGCGGAGCACAACACTAAACACACCTCTATCAAACTACACACTCTATTATTCAAATTTTCTCAAAATAACTTGGAAACCAAGTGAACCAACTCCATCAACAACACCACAAGAACCTGATCAACATATCTATAGCATCTGAAACACCTTCTCAATACCACAAACACTTCTCAACATGGCCACACTAGAGATTGACATCAAATCAAAACACTAATGCCAACATAGTGCAACAATCTCCAATAATCTCCCTGACCATACTAGATGTTGACATCAATGACAACACCATCAAATCTCCAACAAGACTATTTGTAGAATATGAACCATAAAAGGCAAAGGATATATATCTTGTAGTGAAGCTTGGTTTAGGTTTTTGAAATCCACACATATCCCTAATTCACCATTCTTTTTTCTAATTGGAAATATGTTGGAAGCCCGTGTAAAAGGATGCATAAATAAAATAATGCTTATATCCAACATTTTTTTAGTCTCATTGTAAATTAAATTGGTTAAGCATGGGTTATATGGCCTACACTTTTACTAGAGGGTCTTTGTTTCTAGCTTTAATGGAGTGGTATGAGACAATTCTTCAGGCTAAAAAGCTCTTAAATATGTGTAGGACCAAGAAAACACATCCTTGTACCTATTAAAAAACTCTTTTTATACATTTATTTTTCCTCAATTGTGCAAGATTTTCCTAGGTTTACAACCTTAGGCTCATCATTAAATCACTTATTTATTGATTTTTCCTAATATATAGATAGTTGAATTGGTGATTGCACTTTCTCTTGAACATATCTATCATGTATATCAAATATATTTTCCAAAAATTATAAACCATTTAGAATATTGTTCCCTTTTAGTTGAATTATTTTAAAACATGATTCATCCTTTGTATCATTATCAACTTCCATCAATGTTTCCCTTTATGATAAGGAACTTCCTTCAAAATATAATGAGCCAAAAGTCTCATTTTTTCATCCAAATATGTGAATTATTAATTTCAATTATTTGTATTATATGGAAATAATAGCCAACAAATCAATTCCACTCTAAATATATCTTGTCTGAAATCAATATGAGGAATGAATAAAGAGGTAAATATATTCAATACGTCTACTCTACTATTAAAATATCTTAGGACACGCTTAATGCAGAAAGCATCAAAATATTTTATCCCATCCCAAACCAAGTTTGTGTAATCATGCAATCTATCTTTCTTCACTTGAAACTATTCTTTAACTTGCTTAATGATTAAATCAACATTTCCTTCTACTCCCAATTGTTTGATTCCCATATATTTTGTGTTTCACAATCCAAGAGGTAATGCCTCATATTTTGTAGTGTTTTTAGTGTAGTAAAATTATAGTTGGTATGAGAAACAATAAACTTCCTTCTAGAGGTATCAATAATATTCTAACTCTTGATCCATTTGATGGACATCTTCCATCAAATTATGGAGATTGAATTCGCTTGTATTCTTCTATTGTGTCCTCCTCTTGATGTGAGGATTATTTTACATAAATCTCTTCATTGGAGATCATCATGTAGGTCCTTGGAATTATTTCTTCATACAAAGTAATTAGCAGTTAGATATTTTGATTTATGTATTATTTCTTGATATTTTGGTGTTGGATCAAGGCATACATGCTTTCCTCTAATTAAAATTATGGTGAACGACCAATCTAATTGAATTACATTTCTCAAGTCTTTCCAAAATATTCTACTAGGGAGTAACCAATAGTTTTATACAATACCCACCACTAGTATAGACATCATGATTCTTTTCTCAAGATATTGTGCTAAGGGTACTTGAACACCCTTGAGCTGGCCTACCAAAGGAAATGAATTTGATTCTAAATAATAATATTTTTTAATTATTTAGGTACCCATAAAAGCTAATGAATTCATGAATATTAGAGGCATCTCATCTTATGAAGCCCCAAATTCAAGAATATATTAATTCAACTTGTAGCCTCATATGCATAATGACACATAGATGTGTTTTGGCTTGCCTTCAACTTTTGACACTTTTTTTTTAAGTATTGTTGAAACTTTGGTGAAATCCCAAGTAGTATGAGTGGAATTGGATCCTTTAACATAACCTACTACCTTCTCCAACTATTCTATATTATTTTAGAATAATTCCAATTTTACAACATTCAATATTTTCTTGTTCGTGTAGTCCAAAATATCAAAAGTAGGTATTTCCCTTAGTGGTTTCATGAGTTTTCTTAGGCACCTGGGAGGTAGATGTCCCTAGATCTATATTTATATCCTTCTTTCCTTTAGCTTTTTCTAGTATTTCCCTCTCGATCCTTTCTTTTTCTATATTTTGATTTGAGCATGAGTAAAATTGCTAATAATTGACTATGGGTATCGACCCATCATTCTTCAAAAGTAGGATCATTCTAAATGATACCTATGGTAGAGTCACTATTTGGTTCAATTTAGTTGTTAAGGATCATAAAAAAAATTGATTATTCACCTTGGGAAATGCCATTAGGTACATCATTATTTTTATTTCTAAAAATTAAAAATAATCATGATCATTATTCTCATGGAAAGAACAATTATTCACTTTGGAGGTGGTGCTTCTAAGGTAAGACATTTTGGAGCACTAGGTAACTTTGGCCTATAGGTTCAATTGATGGTCCAAAATTTCTATGAATTACACCTTGGTAAGTCTGAGAGTTTTGTGGAAATTGTCACCTCATGTAACATCATTCACCATTTTTTGTAATAAAGGATCCTAAATTTAGACCATAGGGAAAATGAAATCCTTTTAATTTATCTAATAGTAATCATTTAATCTTTTAGCTTGATTTCTTGAGTTAGAGATTCATGTAGTTCATTCACCTTTCTTAATTTCAAAAAGAAGGTTATCCTTGAAGGTAGGCAATTGATAAAATAACTCAAGAGTGGCTATGTAGAAGCCCTCAAACTTATATTAGTTCTTCCCATGAGATGATTAAAATGTTAGAGTTGAATCTTCAACCCTACAACTCACAAAGATTAGCTACAATCAAATTCTTGTTAAAAAGAAAAAGGAAAAAAGTAATAAAATTGTTATGAAAGCCAAAGAGTCAATTGATACAAAAAGAGTATGAATCAATAATGAATGAATAATACAATGATAAAGAATTACCCTTAATAAAGGATAAATAAACCCTGGGTGAGGATTAAATTAGATCATGGCATATTTCCTCATCCTATGAATTGAGACAAAAAAGCACATGACCTAAGTAATCTTAAATAAATAATTAAGAAAATACCATTTTACTCCAACACCCCCCTTAAGTGCAACTTAGGGAGAAGATAAAACCTCTAATGATGAGTGAATAAAAAGAAAAAGATGGGTTTTGATAACTAGGCCTATGAGGTGGACATCAAATGAGCAAGAAATAACACGATGGCTCTGCGTGGTGTTTGGGTCAGAGCTAGGGCCCGCGTGCCCTAGCTCTTCTTTTTTTGTGTTCTGTCTATGCTCAAGAGCTGTGTTGGTGGTGCGTTCTCAGGGGGGTGTTTGCTTATGTTCAGGGGTGTGTGGGTCAGATTGGGGTTCGACCATTGTTTAGCTTGTGGGAAGACTTCATTTCTGCATTTTTTGCTGCACTTGGCATTTCCTTGGCGGGTGTGTACAACGATATGAGATTGTGGGTCTCTTGCCCCGTCTCTCTCCTTTTGGTGGGGTGGTGTTATTCAGTCCATGGAGAATCAGGGTTGTGTTATGTCTGAGATTTCCTCTGGGGATTTGGAGATCGTAGAGCTGTCTTCTTTGTTGCATGCCAGTGGTAAGGATCCGATGGGAAAACCCTAGTCTGGGGATGGAGTATCCTCTTCAAAAGGGATGTTTCGTATTAAAAAAGTAAACGGATGTTTGGAGAGATCCGAGGATCGACCTGTTTTGGTTATTCAACCTGAGAAAGTTTTAGAGGATGTTGAATATTGGTGTAATCATGCCCTTATTTGCAAATTTTGGGCCTTTGTCCTTCTCTACCTGTGTTGGATTCCTAGGCACGTCGAGTTTGGAACCCAGAAGGCTATATGGAGATTATTTTGGCTGCTAATAATTATTTTCTGGTTATTTTCTCAAGCATGTCGGATAGGAGTAGAGCTTTCAAAGGTGGCCCTTATTTCTTTAACCAAGTGGGGCTCTTCATTAAGCCTTAGCACATGGGCTTCAACTCTGCCGAAGAGATCCCCTCGCGAGTTCCTGTGTGGGTTCGTTTGTCGAGGCTTCCTTTAGAATTCTGGAGGGAAGATATTCTTCACTCAATCTCATTGCTTCTTGGAAAACTTGTGGGATTAGCTACACAAACTCAAGATCGTAAGGTAATATCTTTTGCTCGTATTTGTCTAGAAGTTGATTTAAATAACCCATTACTAGATTCTATGGAAATTCGCTTGGGATCATCTTCTTGGATCCAACAGCTAGATTACGAGACCCTACCTTTTAGATGTAGAATTTGTCATGAATATGGTCATTTACATCGCAAATGCCCCATAAATAAATCCTCCCCCTTGGCTACCTCTAGACCTCCTAAGGGGGACAAGGGGAAGGCTCCTTTGTCCAATGAACTTGTAGATAATGAGGGTTTTACTCAGGTTAAGTCCCATAACAAAGGTAAGGGAAAGAAGAGAACCTAGTTGGATAGATAGAATGGTGGCACTTTTAACAGGTTTGATGTTCTTGAGGACTTGGTCCAAGAGGAAGGTATTCCAGTTGAGCTCTCTTCTAGGGCTAAGGGTCTGCATGAGGTTTAGGATGAGGATGCAAAAAAAGAGGATCAGATTTTATCTCTAGAGGACCATCAGGTTGTACAGTTGGCTATGGATTTTCCTTCCCAGGTTCAGGATATCAGGGATCTTCAGGGGTCACAAGCTCTAAAGAGTTCTGTGGTGGTGGCTCCTGATCCTCCTACTCCTAAGGGGCCCTCGGATTCTGTGAAGGGAAACAAAAATCCTCCTGGTTTAGGTTTACAACATAAATCCTTTAAAAAGGGGACACTTGTTAAACCGTCAAGGAGTGGAAGGAAGACTGATCAAGAGAAGGTCAATATTATGGGTGATACTTTAGTTGAGTCAGGGTCTGTGAAACCAATTGATTCCCACTTCTCCCACCCCCATAAATGATTGTTTTATCATGGAATGTAAGGGGGTTGAACAACATCCCTAGACAAAAGGTTGTTTGAAGACTAATTGAATCCCAGTCTCCTGATGTGGTCTTTATTCAGGAAACTAAGCTTACAGTGGATGGTTTGGATAATTGTGCTTCACGTATCTGGCCGCAGGGAAATTGGTAGGGGGTAGGTGCTTTGAATAGTTCAGAGGGGTTGGCTTGCTTCTGGAACCCGAGGAAATTTTTCCCCTTATGGTGGATTTCTAGTCGGTCTTCCATTTCTCTGGTTGTCTCTAGTTTTGAGACTGGAGAGAGGTGTCTTTTATCCAATATTTATGCTCCTACTGATCTTTCAGGTAAGTCAAATCTTTGGGCTCACATTAGATTCATTTGGGCCCTAGACCCATTTCTAACATGGATTATGGATGGTGATTTTAGTGCTGTTATTTGTTTGGATGAAAAACATGGTGGGCTTGCCAGGGTTGACCCTTCTACAAATCTGCTCAAGGATATGATTGCTTACTTGAATCTCATTGATGTGAAGCCTACCAATGGTGTCTTTACATGGAACAATAGGAGATGTGGTGTTGAGGCTATCTCAGAAAGGCCTGATAGATTTCTGGTTTCCTGCTATTGGATGAACAGTAGGTTGCTCACCAGTTCATAAATTCTCGATTGGAGGGGCTCTGATCACTGGCCTATCAAGCTCTTTGTCATCGCTTATGGAGTCACCAAAAATCCTTCTTTCAAATTTTAGTTGATTTGGTTAAGAGATCAGTCTCTGCATGATCTTATGGGGGATTGGTGGTATGAGGGGATGCCTGCCCATGGGACAACCATGTTCACTTTCAGTAAAAGGCTTCAACATGTGAAGTATAGGCTTAAGAGATGGAATAAACAATGTTTTGGGAACTTGCATGCTCAGAAGATGGCTACTCAGTTCAAGTTGGATAGCATCACTCGTCTGATTCGGGACCAAGGGTTGACCTTTGAGTTGAGTAAAGCTAAGTCCTTGGCTCTGAAGGGTTTAGAAGAGTGGGAGCTTCGAGAGGAGATCTTCTGGAAGCAGAAATCTCGTGTTGATTGGCTTCAAGAGGGGGATAGGAACACCGCATTCTTTCATAATTCGGTTAAGGCTACGAGGCAGGGGAATTCTATCTCCTCTCTTGTATTGCCTGAGGGGGCTCAACTCTCTTCCTGTGTTGATATTTCCAGGGAAGCGGTCAACTATTTTTCAAACCTATTTTCTAGGGAAGATCTTGCTACTAGGGCTGAGGAGAGGGCTATCTTGGATTGTATTCCCCATCTGGTCTCTGTTGAGATGAATGGGGCTCTCTTATGCCCTATTTTTCTACCCAAATTGGAGAAAGTGGTGTTTAATATGAAAAAAGGTAAGGCTCCTAGCCCGGATGGGTTTTCGATTGAGTTCTTTCAGGAGTTCTGGGAAATAATAAAGTTTGATCTCCTCGAGGTGGTTCAGGAATCTCATAGGAACAAGCAGATGCTCAAGTCCTTGAATTCTACTTTCTTGGCTCTCATGCCTAAGAAGGAGGGGGCTAATCAGCTTGTTCATTTCAGGCCTATTGCTTTATGTAATGTTGTTTACAATATCATCACCAAATTGATTGCAGAGAGACTCAAACCACTCCTTGGTACTCTGATCTTTGTGGAACAGGGTGGTTTTGTCGAAGGAAGACAAATTTTCGATGGTGTTGTGATAGCAATGGAAGCTATTCATTCTATGGCTAACTCTAAGGAGAAGGCTATGTTTATTAAACTTGACATGGCTAAAGCTTATGATCGGGTGAGTTGGGAGTTCTTACAAAAAATTCTCTTAGCTTTTGGATTTGATGAGGAGTGGGTGAATTGGGTTCTTAGCTGTGTGACCTCGTCCTCATTCTCAGTTCTCATTAATGGGGAACCTTCAGATTTTTTTAGTGCTTCTTAGGGACTCTGGCAAGGGGACCCTTTATCTCCCTATTTATTCATTATCATGACAGAGGGTCTTGGAAGATTTATTAAATCTCAGGTGAGACAGGGTCTTATCCAAGGTTAGAGCTGGAACAATTATCTTCCTTACTACTCTCATCTTCAGTTTGTGGATGATACTAGGTTGATGGGCATGGCTAGGATTAGTGAGGCTGTGAACTTCAGGAGAGCCTTAGACATCTATTTGAAGGCTTCAAGTTAGTGTATTAATGATAACAAATCCTCCATTTATTTCTTTAATATCCCTTGGTTTATTTAGAGCAGGATTGCTAGGATCCTTAGATTTCAGATTGGTTCTCTTCCCTTGATGTACCTTGGGATCCCTTTGGTTTTGGGATCTCAGCATACAGACTACTGGCAAGGGATTTTGGATAAATTTCAGAGTAAGGTTAGTCATAGGACTTATAGATGGTTATCTTCTACTAGGAGAGTGGTTCTTCTAAAGACTGTGGTGCAATCTCTCCCCATTTATAGGTGTTGTGTGCAGGTTCCCCCTTCCACCTTTGTAAGGGATTTTGATGTTGTGTCTCAGAAATTTCTTTGGTCAAACAGCCTTCTTTCCTTGAATTGGAGTCTGGTCAAGTGGGAGTCTATTTGTAGGCCGAAGCATGCTGAGGGCCTCGGTCTTAGGTCTATGAATCTTGTTGTCATGGCCTTGGATGCTAAGTTGTACTGGAGGTGGTGTAACAATCAGGATCTAGATTGGGCCAAGATTCTTTCTCACAAGTATCTTACTGGGGCTGATAGCCTTGATGTGCTACGAATTGCTTTGTTGGGTAAAGGTTCTTGTATTTGGGATACCCTTAAGAAGGGAGCTTAGCTGATTAAGGAGGGTCTCTTCTGGATCTATCATAGAGGCTCTGATGCTCTATTTTGGCAGGACTCTTGGGATGGCCATCCTCCCATTCTTTCTAGCTTCCCTCAGCTTCAACCTCTTTGCAATATTTTTTCTAATGCTAGATGGACTAAGGTGGAACATTTTAAAACAGTCAAGTGTATTGGTCAGACAGTGGTGGCTTGCTAGAAGGACCTGCTGGAGTGGCCCATGGGTGGCTCTGATGAGGATCGTGCTGTTCTTACTAGAGTTTTGGAGGGCAGGCTCTGTAGCTCCCTTAACGAGAGGGACGTGTTGGCTTGGAGTCCTAATCCAAAGGGTAAATTTACTGTGGCTCAAGGCTATGCTATGCTTGACAAGAACTTACATGGTCCAGCTGAGGTGCACTAGTGGAAGAAGGTTTGGGACAACTTTTCTTGGCCCAAATGCAATTTTTTCTTATGGTTGGTTGCTCAGAAGAAGTGTCTCACTTGGGAAAATCTTCGCAAGCGAGGTTTTTAGGGACCTATTTGCTTCCTTTGTTCGCACAACGAGGAATGTACCTCCCACTTGTTCTTTCTTTTCCCTTTCTCTACAGAGGTTTGGCATAGATGGTGGGAGGCTTGGCATCATGGTTGTATTCATACTACCTCTCTAATTGAATTTTGGGAGAGTTTGGGCAGGCCTCCAGCGAAGACTTCTGTCCTGCAGGTGGCCTGGTCTGTTGGGCATATTTTCATTCTCTGGAACCTTTGGCTAGAGAGGAACTATAGAGTTTTTTGTGAATCCAAATTGGGAAGTTTTCAATTATGGAAGAAGATACTTAGCAGGCTTCAGGAGACTATTTCTGCTAAGTGTAATATGTCTGAAAATACTGATCCTGGTGATCTTGCTATTTTGCAGAATTTGAACCTGGGGGATAGTAGAAGGGGAAGCATTGCCGATAGAAGACCCCGTCATGTCAAGCAATGGGTCTGTCGGGATGGAAGGTGGACGCCTCCCCCGGTGGGGGTCCAAAAGATTAATATTGATGGCTCTTCTCGTGGGAACCCTAGTCATGCTGGTGTGGGGAGTATTGGTAGAGGTAATAAGGGTAATGTGGTTTTTTTCTTCTCTATTTACAAAGGTCAGCATTCTAATAATTTGATGGAGGCCCTAGCTATTAAGATTGTTGTTGAGTGTGGATGTTCTTTAGGATGGAGGAGAATCATTTGTGAGTCAAATTCTCAAAATTTTGTGGATATGCTGAACAACCAGAAGACAGATGATGTTAGTTGGCAATTAGCCTCTATGGTTAGACAGATTCTGAGTCTTTGCAATTCCTTGGATTTTGTCTCCTTTTGTCATATCCCTAGAGAATGGAACAGAGTGGCTGATTGTCTGGCAAAGTGGGCCTCTGAGAATGTGGATGGTTGGGATATTAGTGGAAAGGAGGGGCTACCCTATGATTTTCTTGGGACCCTAGAGAGGTTATTAGTGGAAGACATGAATATGTAATGTTGTTGTTGGTTCTTCTGGTGGTGGTGTTGGTCTGGTGGGCCTTTGGCCTGTGCCTTGTACTTTGGATTTGATTGAATAAATTTTTACCCCTTTCTTCTTTTAAAAAAAAAAAAACTAGGCCTATGAGGTACTCATATACAAATGAAAAATATCTATTATAACTGAAGAAAATGAGAAAACCTTATGGGAAAAACTCCCCCACAAAAGAGAGAAAGAAATGAAAAAGTGAAGGAAGGAAGGAGAACTCAAGAATACCTCCCAAGGATAACTTTCATCATTGATGAACATGAAGAACACCACCGAAGCATGAAGAAGCTACAAATAACTATTTGAAGATGACTGATATAATGCTGAAATTGAAGAACCTCCTTTGGAATCAAGATGATGATCTTAGGACCAAGAAGACAAAAATCTACATGAGTGACCCTAATGACACTAGTTGAATAATCACTAGATGGATAACCAAGGTAACAATCTAATAGTTAAAGATATATATGGCACATAAATTTTCGTGAGTGACCCTAATGACACTACTCAACCTATGTAAGGTATATCACAAGTCAAAAATACAAGTTTCAATAGTCTAAAGAAAAACAAATCAACTCGGGATAGAAGGTCACCTCCATAAATAGGAATAAAAGAGTATCTATATGGTATGCTTCATTTCATCAAAATGAATGGGAAAACAATCACTGCATATTCCTAGTATATAGGAACAAAAACTAGATACATAGCTCACTCCAAATGAAAATCAAGGAAGCATTATGGTGTGGTCATGGTAGGAGGGTTCTAGAAGGAACAGTTTGAATTGTGCATCAATGAGTCAACACAACAAAAAAAACACAATAAATTGATATGCAAATATGATACTTTATTGAATTGAGAAACAAACATACAACATAGGTCTCAAGGTATCCAAGGCTCACGATCATGTCACAAGGGTGTTCAACATTGCAATTGGCCAAAGGCCTTATTACATGTCCCCAAAGGGTTGAAGCAAAAATATAATGATCCTAAAAAATATTAATTAGAATTGATCTAAATTAATTCTAAATGATTACAAATGCTTATAAATATGCTTCTCGAGCTCCCCTAGAGGTTTGTGTCAACCATAAGGTAAACCCGATGAATGATCACATATGAATATCAACCCCAAAATATAGAAAGATAACTCCACACTAAAGGAAGTAACTTGTGAATCTCCAAGATAGGTCCCAACAAACCCAAGATTCTTGTAAGGTGTCCCATTAAGCTCCACACAATTTGGAATAGGTCCGTAGTAACAAATTTGGACCAATTCAGCCTTAAATGCTCTGATTGGTAATTACAGTGATATTCTGAGAGCGATTACTTCTAATAGACAAATGCAAATGATTTGAAATTTGTATGTGTGATAGATATTGATGTGTAGATGCTATATCCTACTCCACAAGCTAAGGAACAATGATGAGGTAAATTTTGAAATGAAATATTGAAACTGCTACTAAATGCAATGCAAGAAAAGAACTATTTTTGATTGATGCAAGATTTCTTTACAACCAAGGATTCTCCTTCATCAAACACCCATCATTGGAAGAAAAGTGGGTCCTTCACTTTCTAGGGCTAAGAGGAAAACCAAGACGGTTTGCCTCAACTTGAGAAATCCATGATGAATCCTCCACTTGTCTACCTTTCCATTTCACAACTAGATATTGCTTGTTCCTAGCGCTACTTCTTGTTCTAGTATTTTGGATTTGCTTTATATCCTCTAGTTCTTGATGTGGTAACTGCTACTTCATCACTACTACCACTCGATTGTCCTTCATGAAACTCATATATGTCATCCGCATTAAAAATAGGTGATATTCCCAATGTCTCTAGTAACTCTACTTCATATGCATTTCTAGTATCAAAATTCCTTAGAATTTTACATGATCCAAACTTCCTCATCTTCAACTTATTGTACGTTCCAACTAGAAATATCTCCCTTAGGTATACCATTACTTCATCTCCAACAGTAAATTGCTTATGTCTCTAGTACTCATCTTCCTTCTCCTTATACTTAATGTTCATGTATTTAAAATTTTTTCAGACTTGATTATGCAATGTCTCCATAAAATTGCAATCTCTTATGCTTCTACACTCCTTTTATCTTCCATACTAATGTATCTTAACTCTACAACTCCTCTAGGACTTTTTTCTAGTAACAATCTGAAATGGTGTCTTCCCTGTACTCTAATTAACTAAATTATTGTATGAAAATTCTTCTTGTGGTAAAACTATATCCCAAATTCCTACCTTATCTCCAACCAACATCTTAAAAATTTACCCAAACCTCTATTTACCACTTTTGTTTGTCCATTTTTTTTTGGGTGATACACTGAACTGAACTTCAAATTTGTCTTCATCTTCTTCCACAATGTTCTTGAAAAGTATCCACTGAACTTAGTGTCTCTGTTAGAAGCAATACTCTTAGGTAATCCAAGAAATCTCACAATCTCCTTGAAAAATAAGTCGACAACATGCAAAACATCATTAGTATTCTTACAAGGAATAACATGTGTCATTTTAGAAAATCTATCCACAACTAGGTAAGTGCATGGATTTGTGACACAATTTTGGCTCTTAAGATGCCACTTTGTTTTTTTTGAAATCAGCAGAATCTGATTTGCACAAGAAAATGAAGATAGTTGTGCTCAAATTTTTAAGATGTAGCAAGAAAAAAAGTTGAAGTGCTCCAAATCTAGTTTCTAAGCTACTAATTTTTAAAAAAAATCATGAAGATTAAGGGTCTCAAAAATGGGGGTGGCCAAAATAGGTCCCTTTTTTATAAAAATAATAGCATAGCGCCTTAGGTATCCCCCCTTTTTTATTAACTTTTTTTTAGAATATCAACAATACCAATGGTGAGAAATTAGCTAACACCATGTAGTTTATCCTCACTCTTTCGGATAATTTTTTAATGAATATATAATATTTTATGAATTTTGAAAGTAGACACATCTTGAAAAGTTGAAATTTGAGTGTGCTCCCCCCTAAAATTTTTGAAAACTAGTCAAAAATTGATTTTTTTTCATCATGTGTAGAATAGAGTCTAGTTTCAAAAAAAATAATTTGTTTCGTGTTTTGATGAACGAGTAAAAATCTATCCACATGTTGGTTTTTTACCAAAAATTGAGGTATTTGTAAGAGAAGCTATGGATCAAAAACTTAATTGAATCAAAATGAAAAAAGAATTATATATTTAGATATCTAAGAGAGGTTAATGATATCATGGTTTTTTTATAAACTTGCATTAAAAATATGTGCAAATTGATGGGGAGCACAGATGAAAATATGAGGAAATTTGGAAAATCCTATCAATTAGCACGTCCAAAGGAGGTCATTTGGTGAGCGCCAAATTTGGCACTCACCAAATGACCTGCTTTGGATAAAATGTAACTTTCCCCTCTCTTTGGTCAACTACTCTAATAATGTTGAGAGTGCACAAAGTTAAGTTTTTACCTTTCATACGATCTCTACCTCGTTACCCTAACAAGATAACTCTTTATCCCTCTAAAGTCTCTCTCTCTTAGGTCTCACTCCCTCCCACGCTACCAACTATTCTCTCTCACTCCAAATCCTTCTCTCAGGTCTCATTCCCTCCCATCCTACCTAGATAAATCTACTTCACTCCAATCCCCTTTCTCACTCTTCCTCTCCCTCTCTCCCCCTCTGGTCTTTTTGTCTCTCTCACTCCATCTCCCTCTCTTAGGCTGTTATCTTTCTCTCTTTCAAGTCTCTCCCTCCTACCCCATCTCCCTCTCTTAGGTCTCTCACTCACTCCCTCTATCTCTCTCCCACTCCCTCTCTCTCTCTCACTCCCTTTGTCTCTCTCCCTCTCCATCTCCCACCCCCTCTATCTCTCTCCCACTTTCTCTCCCTCTCTCTAGGTCTCTCTCCTCCTCTCTCTCTCCCTCTCTCTCTCTAAGTATCTTCCTCCACCCCTCTCCCCCCTCTCTCTCCCACTCCCTCTCTCTCTCCAAATCCATCTATCTCTCTCTGACTCTGTCTCACTCCCTCTCTCTCAGGTCTCTCCCTCCCCACCCTTCTCCCTCTCTCTCTTTGTCAATTCTCCCCCTCCTACCCCCTCTCCATTTCATAGTAACTCCCTCTATCTCTCTCCCACTCCCTCCCTCTCTCACTCCCTCTCCCTCTCTCCTCTCTCTCTCTTTGAAGTATCTCCCTCCCACCACCTCTCCATCTCTCTCTCTCTCTCATTACCTCTATCTCTCTCCCACTCTCTCTTAGGTATCTCCCTCCCACCCCTCTCCCTCCCTCTCTCTCTCAAATCTCTCCATCCTACCCCCTCTCCCTATCTCAAGTCTCTCTATGTTTCTCTCTATCTCTCTCCCACCCCCTCTCTCTCTATCACTCCCTCTATCTCTCTCCCTCACTCTCTCTCCATCTCTCTCAAGTATCTCCCTCCCACCCCTTCTCTCCCCCTCTCTCTTAGGTATCCCCCCCTCTCTCTCTCCCATCCCTCTATCTTGGGAACTCCCTCTCCTTCCCACCCCCTCTCTCTATCTCAAGTCTCTCACTCCTTGTATCTCTCACATCCCTCTATCTCCCACTCCCTCTCATACTCTCTCAAGTATCACCCTCCAACCCCCTCTCTCCCATTTTTATTCCCTCTCCCTCTCTCTTAGGTCTCTCCCTCCCACCCTCTCTCCCTCTCCCTCTCTCTTAGGTTTCTCCCTCCCATCCCCTCTCCCTCCCTCTCTCTCTCTCAAGTCTCTCTCTCCTACCCCCTCTCCCTCTCTTAGGTCTCTCTCTCTCTGCTCTCCCTCTCTCCACCTCTCTCTCTCTCTCCTCCTCTCTCTTAGGTGTCTCCTCCCACTTCTCTCTTACTCTCCAGTGTCTCTCTCCTTCTCTCTCTCCCCATCCCTCTATCACTCCCTCTCCTACTCTCTCATCTCTCTCTCTCACTCATCCCTCTCTCCTCTCCTCCTCTCTCCCTCTCCTACCTCTCCTCTCTCCTCTCCCTCCTCCCCCTCCTCTCTCTCTCTCTCCCTCCTACCCCTTTCCTCTCTCTCAGGTCTCTCTTTTCTCTCACTCCCTTATCTCTCCACACCCTCTCTCTCCCACTCCCTCTATCTCACTCTCTCTCCCTCTCTCTTAGGTATCTCCTTCCCACCCCTTCGCTATCTCTCTCTCCCTCTCTCTCAGGTATCTCCCCTACCCTTGCCTCTCTCTCTCTCTATATATTTATATCTCCCTCCATCTCTCTCCCCTCTATCTCGGGCACTCCCTATCCTTCCCACCCCCTCTCCCTCTCTCAAGTCTCTCTCTCTCACACTCATTTTATATCTCACATCCCTCTATCTCCCACTCCCTCTCTCTTCTACTCTCTCAAGTCTTGCCCTCCCACCCCCTCTCTCCCACTTTTATTCCTTCTCCATCTCTCTCAAGTCTCTCCCTCTCTATTAGGTTTCTCCCTCCCACCCCCTCTCCCTTCCTTCTCTCTCGTCTCTCCCTAATAACTCTCCCTCTCTCTCCTACTCCCTCTCTCTCTTTGACTCCCTCTATCTATCTCTCTCTCTCTCTCTATCTCAATCTCTCTCTCCATCTCTCTTAGGTATCTCCCTCCCACCCTCAACCCCCTCTCTCTCTCTCCCCTCTCTTAGGTTTTAGGGTTTAGGGATTATGGTTTATGGTTTAATGGTAGAGGGTTTAGGGTTGAGAGAGAGAGAAGGGGGAGTTGAGGGTTTAATGGTTTTAGGATTTATGGGTTGAGGATTGACGGTTTAAGGGTTTAAGGTTTAGGCTTTTAGGTTTACAGTTTACAGTTTAAGGGTAGAGGGTGTAGGGTTGAGAGAGAGAGGTGGGTTCATGGTTTAAGGGTTTTAGGGTTTAAGAGTAGAGGGTAGAGGGTAGAGGGTAGAGGGTTGAGGGTTGAGTCTTTAAGGGTTTAGGGTTTAGGGTTTAAGGTTGTAGGGTTTTAGGGTTTAGGGTTTAAGGGTTTAGGGTTTAAGGGTTTAGGGTCTATAGTTTAAGGGTAGAGGGTGTAGGGTTGAGAGAGAGGGGGGTTGAGGGTTTTAGATTTTTAGGGTTGAGGGTTGAGGGTAGAGGGTATAGGGTTGAGGGTTGAGGGTAGAGGGTAGAGGGTAGAGGGTTGAGGGTTGAGGGTTAAGTGTAGAGGGTAGAGGGTTTAAGGGTTTAGAGTTTATGGTTTTAGGGTTTAAGGGTGTAGGGTTTAAGGGTTTAGGGTTTATGGTTTAAGGGTAAAGGGTGTAGGGTTAAGAGAGAGAGAGGGGGTTTAAGGGTTTAAGGGTTGAGGGTAGAGGGTAGAGGGTAGAGAGAGATAGAGAGAGTGAGTGTTGAGGGTTTTAGGTTTGAGGGTAGAGCATGGAGGGTGAAGAGTTAAGGATAGAGGGTAGAGGGTAGAGGGTTAAGGGTAGATGGTAGAGGGTTTGAGGGTTTAGGTTATAAGGTTTAATGGTTTAGGGTTCAACAGTTGATGGTTTAGGGTAGAGGGTAGAGGGTAGAGGGTAGAAGGTAGAGGGTGTAGGGTTGAGAGAGAGAGGGGGGTTGATGGTTTAGAGAGAGAGACATAGAGAGTGAGAGGGTTAAGGGTTTTTACAGTAGAGGGTAGAGGGTGGAGGGTAGAGGGTGTAGGGTTGAGAGAGAGAGAGGAGGGAGTTGAGGGTTTAAGGATTTTATGGTTTATGGTTATAATGGTAGAGGGTGTAGGTTGAGAGAGAGAAATGGGTTGAGGGTTTAAGGGTTGAGGGTTGAGAGTAGAGGGTAGAGGGTAGAGAGTAGATAGACAGAGAGAGTTGAGGGTTTTAGGGTTGAGGTAGAGGGTTTAAGGGTAGATTAGAGGTTTAAGGTTTAAGGGTTAAGGGTTTAAGGGTTGGGGTGGAGGGGTAGAGGGTTGAGGAGTAGATGGTATAGGGTAGAGGTTGAGGGTTGAAGAGTAGAGGTTTAGGAGTTGAGAGATAGAGAAAGGGTTGATGGTTTTAGGGTTTTAGGGTTTAGGGTTTATGGTTTAGGGGTTTTAGGGTTTACGATTTACAGTTTAAGGGTAGAAGGTGTAGGGTTGAGAGAGAGAGAAAGAGGTGGGTTGATGGTTTTAGGTTTTACGGTTTATGTTTTAAGGGTTGAGGGTAGAAGGTTTAAGGTTTAGGGTTTAAGGGTCAAGGGTTGAGGGTAGAGGGTTTAAAGTTTAGGGTTTAAGGGTCGAAGGTTGAGGGTAGAGGGTATAGGGTTGAGAGCAGATGGTGTAGGGTTGAGAGAGAGAGAAGGGGGTTGAGGGTTGAGTGTTGAGGATAGAGGGTAGAGGGTAGAGAGAGAGGGTTGAGGGTTTTAGGGTTGAGGGTAGAGGGTTAAGGGTAGAAGGTAGACGGTTTAAGGGTTGAGGGTGGAGGGTAGAGGGTTGAGGGTAGATGGTATAAGGTAGAGGGTTTAGGGTTGAGGGTAGAGGGTTTAGGGTTGAGAGAGAGAGAGGGAGGTTGAGGGTTTTAGAATTTAGAGTTTATAGTTTAAGGGTAGAGGGTGTAGGGTTGAGAGAGAGAGACAGGGGGTTGATGGTTTTAGGGTTTTAGGGTTTACAATTTATGGTGTGAGGGTTGAGGGTAGAGGGTTTAAGGTTTAGGTTTTACAATTTATGGTGTGAGGGTTGAGGGTAGAGGGTTTAAGGTTTAGGGTTTAATGGTTTTAGGGTTTAAGGGTCAAGGGTAGAGGGTTTAAGGTTCATGGTTTTAGGGTTTAAGGGTCAAGAGTTGAGGGTAGATGGTGTAGGGTTGAGAAAGAGAGGGGGGGGTTGAGGGTTTAAGAGTTTTGAGGTTTAGGGTTTAAGGTTTTAGGGTTTAAGGTGTAGGGTTTAAGGGTTTAGGGTTTATGGTTTAAGAGTAGAGGGTGTAGGGTTAAGAGAGATGAGGGGTTGAGGGTTTTAGGGTTTACAATTTACAATTTAAGGGTTTTAGGGTTTAGGGTTTACAATTTAAGGGTAGAGGGTTTAGGGTTGAGAGAGAGAGATAGGGGGTTGATGGTTTTATGGTTTACTGTTTATATTTTAGGGGTTGAGGGTAGGGAATTTAAGGTTTAGGGTTTAAGGGTTTAAGGGTTGAGGTAGAGGTTTAAGGTTTATGGTTTTGGGAGTTTTGAGGGTTTGAGGGTTGAGGTTGAGGTTGAGGGTTTAAGGGTTGAGGTTGAGGTTTGGGGTTGAGGAGTAGGAGTAGGGTATAGGGTAGAGGATGTGGGTTGATGGGGGTTGAGGTTTAAGATTTTTAGGGTTTAGGGTTTAAGGGTGTGGGGTTTAAGGGTTTAAGGTTCAATTTAAGGGACAGAGGGTGTAGGGTTAAGAGAGAGAGGGTTTTAGGGTTTAGGGTTTAGGGTTAAGGGTAGAGGGTGAGGGTAGAGGAGTAGAGGTAGAGAGGGTAGAGAGATAGGAGAGAGAGTTCTAGGTTTGAAGTCTGGGGTTAAGGGTTGAGGGTTGAGGTTGAGAGAGAGTTGAGGGTTTAGGGTTTAGGGTTTTACAGTTTAAGGGTAGAGGTTTCAGTTTAAGGGTTGAGGGTTGAGGGTTGAGGTAGAGGTAAGAAGTGAGAGAGGGTTGAGAAGTGGTTTTAGGAGTGGGGTTAGAGGATTAAGGGTGGATGGTTTAAGGGTTAAGGGTTTAAGGGTTGAGGGTGGAGGGTAGAGGACTGAGGGTAGATGGTATAGGGTAGAGGGTTCTGGGTAGAGGGTAGAGGGTAGAGGGTTTAGGGTTGAGAGAGAGAGGGGGGAGGTTGAGGGTTTTAAGGTTTATGGTTTATAGTTTACGGTTTAAGGGTTTTAGGGTTTAGGGTTTCACGGTTTAAGGGTTTAGGGTTTAGGGTTTCTGGTTTAAGGGTAGAGGTGTAGGGGTTGAGAGAGAGATAGGGTTAATGGTTTTACACAAGGTTTAGGGTTTTATAGTTTATAGTTTGTGGTTTAAGGGTTGAGGGTAGAAGGTTTGGAGTTTAGGGTTTAAGGGTTTTGGGGACCTTAAAGGTTGAGGGTGGGGTGGGGTTTAAGGTTTTAGGGTTTAAAGGGTCAGTGTTAGAGTTAGGGTATATAGGAGTGAGGGTGTAGGGTTGAGAGAGAGAGGGGGCGGGTTGAGGGTTTAGGGTTTAAGGGTAGAGGGTGTAGGGTCTCAAGAGAAAGAGAGGGGGGTTGAGGGTTTAGAGAGAGAGACAAAGACAGTGAGAGGGTTGAGGGTTTTAGGGTAGATGGTAGAGGGTAGAGGGTTGAGGGTAGAGGGCAGAGGTTTGATGGTAGAGAGTATAGGGTAGAGGGTAGAGGGTTGAGAGTAGAGGGTGTAGGGTTGAAAGAGAGAGATAGACAGGGGGTTGAGGGTTTAAGATTTTTAGGGTTTACGGTTTAAGGGTGGAAGGTGTAGGGTTGAGAGAGAGAGATATGGGATTGAGGGTTTAAGGGTTTTTGGTTTATGGTTTAAGGGTAGAGGGTGTAGGGTTGAGAGAGAGAGAGGGTTTAGGGTTTAGGGTAGAGGGTAGATGGTAGAGGGTTTAAGGGTTGAGAGAGAGAGGGTTGAGGGTTTTAGGATTAAGGGTTTAAGGGTTTACAGTTTATAGTTTAAGGATAGAGGGTAGAAAAATCTATTTCACTCCAACCTCTCTCCCATTGTGAGGTCTTTCACCCCACCCTAACTGGATAACTATCTATCCCTCTCAAGTCTCTATCACTCTCAGGTCTCATTCCCTACCACACTAATAGGACTAATCTCTCTCACTCATATCCCCTCTCCCTTTATCTCAAGTCTCACTCCCTTTCTATTGATATTGTGAAACCATTTCAAAGCACCAAATTTGGTGAGCGCCAAATGTGTTTTTTACCTTGAAATGGTAAAATAGGGGTTGACCCCATGATTCAGGCCCACATGCTTTTTCTTTTGTCTAGTTCAACACTTAATCCAATAGATAAATGCCTTTTTTTTGTAGTTGACTCCCTATTGTACCAATCTATGCTTGATCCATCACCTTTTTTCCACCAATTTGTGTGCCAAACAATGTAGATGAAGACATTTTGAAGTTTCTACATCATTTTACATTATCTCAGGTAATATATTCATTTTAGTAATATTGAAATTTTTTATGTTTAGTATGTTTGTTTATTTTTGACAATAATCTAAATTCCTTTAATGATTTTATTAATCATAACAATTGGACATAGAATTCGACATTGAATTAGATGGGAGTTGCATAAAAAAGTTTAATTTTTATGACTTTGAAGAAAAAAATGAAAACCATGACATAATTTAGATGAGTTCATGTTTAAACTTATATAAACGACATCAACTTAACACAAATTTTCTTATGAATTCTATTTGTATTGCTTATAGTAGGACCCATTTCTAGGATGCTTAGATAAACGAATTCAACTTAACACAAGTTTTTTTGTTTTTTTGACAATTTATAGACCATTCATTTGATGATTTTATTAATCTTTAGTGTTACATATAGAATTGAACATTAAATTCATTATTACTGATGATTGTGGGAAAACTTTTATTTTCAACTAATTTGGAAAACCTAAGAGCTTTCATCAATGTTAATGTGCATGTTTCTATTTTTTTTTGTGTGCAAGTCTAAAATGGTGTTAGGCCCACTGCCCACAAGATTCACTCTATGAAAGATTAAAAATTTCCTATACATAACCATATAGATCAAAGAAACTTCAAATTTTCTAGAAAATACATAAAAATAGGGGTGTTTCAATTACTTCTCTTCTCAAAATTACATGTCAACCTCTCCTTGATTTTTTTTTTTCTAAATACCATTTTACCCTCCTTGAAATTTTTTGTCTAAATTGACAACTTTTTGACATGATTTTCAACTTATACATTTGTTGCCCAAACTGACTCAAATAACCACAAAATGCAATGTAATCAGTGGTATGGATATGTTTGAAAAAATGCATTACAAGCTATTTTCTTGTGGTATGGAGGTAGATTTATGTATGAAAAATGTTGTAGCATATAGACATGTTTGATAATTCCAAACAACTTGTTTCCTTCTTTCATAAAATGCTTTGGTGTGTTCAATAAAATGCAATGTAATCAGTGTTATCAATATGTTTCATAAAATGCATTACTTACTTTTGCTCTATGTGTGATTGTGAATATGCAACATTCAACGCCATGCTAAGGAAACAACCAAAGCCTCTAACACTGGAAGAACTTTGTAGTAAAAAATGCAAGGAGAAGAGAATAAAAAATTACAGCTCATGAAGCAAAAGAATTGCAACCCATACAACCAAAAATTTCTGTGCAATCGAAGAGAGATGTACAATTGGAAAAACAAAGGGAACAGATGGAAAAAGTTCAGGGAAGGACACAAATGGATCCCCAAGTTAAAGGCGCATCATCAACCATAGGTGCAGTTCAATGCACATCTCCAGTTGAAGACACACTAGCAACAACATGTGGTCTTCCAAGTACATTAGAAATCACATCTACAGTTGAAGACACACCATCAACAACATTGTGTTTCAAAAGTACATCAGCAAACACAACTCTATTTGAAGTCACTCCACAAACGACATCTCAAGTTGGAGGTACACCATTTTTTACATGTCAATCTCAAGGTATGTAATCAATTGCACCTCTAATTGAAGGTATGCAATCTATCCTCGATGTTGTTGAAATTCCTAATGTTGAAACAAATTTACATTTGAGAAATCCTCCTAGAGTTTTGCATAGAAAACCTATATTTTTGATTGAAATTGATTCCAATGTTTTGAAATGGATGCCTGATAAGATGTCAAAACTTACATGTCAAAGAGTTGCACAGAGGACATGGAGTTTTTTTTTTGAGAAGCTAAGTGAGGGTGGAAGATGCCAACTATTTGTTGAAATGATGAGGCAACTCAAATTTAGGCCCACCATGAAGGCTCTTGGGATAATAGTTTTGAATGAATCAACTAAAAAATTCCATTGTAGAGAACTTGATGAGTGCATATGAGAGCGTGGGTTCTACCTCATGCATGAAGGATAGTTGTGCCACAAGACATGTGATGACAACAACACTATTAAGCAGTCAAACAAGGAACAAGGTGAAACTTACAAAGACAAGTAAGTATTTGAAAATAAGTAGATCATCTATAATGAGAGAAAAAGGAAGGTGTGAAAGACTAGAGGATCCAAATAGCAATGAGTTATAGGCATTCTCGAGTAGAGTGCCACAAAAAGGTAAAAGAATTGCTCAAGGCTTGAGATCTTTAATAGTAGATTATTGGAAGGATAAAAAAGGACATCTCCTAATCAAAGAGATTTTGTAAGAAGGAGAATTAGTAGTAAAATCTATGAGCCACATCCAAAGCATTATTTGGATACCACTCAAACCCAATTTTTGTAGATTTTGTACAAAATTTTACTGAAATTAAAATATGTAAAAGGTATTTTGAAATGCTAAAGCATTTTTATGTCAAAATAAATCACACACGCACTACTTTTTTTTGTAGAGTACATATTGAGTTTTCTAACCATTATGTTGTTTATTGACGTATATGTGTAGATATGCATACTGAAAATGTTTTGCAGGAATGTAATAAAAGGCCTACACCCAAATCCTCAAGGGAATTCTTATCTTCCATTTTATGTGAAAGAAAGGATGGTGAAATTTTTACAAGTCATGTTTGGATGGCACATGTGATCATTGTGGTGGCATGCAACATTTTCCAATTTTCCAACACATGGCTAGTACACACACAATTGGAGACAAAATTGTCGAATTTGGCAAATACAAGACAGTGGCCTATAGTCCAAAAGATGGGAAAGAAGCAAAGAAGTGTGAATTGGTCAGTGATAAGATTCCAATATATCAGTTTATGGAAATTTTCTGTGATTAGGTGGTCTATGAGTATGCAAGGCATACACATAGAGCTCAATGGTTGGACTCACAATTCAAGTTGTGCAAAGACATGTTTCCACTTCATAGCATCATTTTAGTTTCCAACTTCATAGAGAACTACACACTACAACCATAGAACAAGGTGCAATCACAGTACTAAAACTCCACACAGGTTGCTATATTTGTGCATATAGCATTCATTCATGCAAATGATAGTATAGAGGATAACAGGAAAGTATTGAGGGAGTATCACTTTTACATCAGTGATAATTGCACACATTCTACCGAGTTTGTGTAAGGTTGCTTTCAAATGTTCTATGTTGATCTGACTAGCAGGGGCATCATTCAGTAAACATATCATATGGTTAGATAATTGTACATCACAATTCAAGAACGCCTAAATGTTTTACTAGTTGAGTAAGATGTGTAGGATTAGTGGTGTTCAACATATGTGGAACTTCTTAGAGGCCAGGCATGGAAAGGGGGAGCATGATGGAGCAGGTGCATGTATCAAAAGAGCCCTTGCATGAGAAGAGTTAAAGTACAAAGATAGTGTAAAGTTGATAGATGCAAGATGAATTGTCAAGTGGTGCAATCATGCAATGGGTCCAGGTATTCAAGGTAATTCTTTAGTTCATAGATTTTTTCATTTAGTAGATGATACTAACATTGCAAAATATGAGGATTGTTGTACACTAATAGGATTGAGCGAGCTACACTCTTTTAGAAGCTCCAATGCAGGTACATGGACTATCCATACGCGAAAGATGGCATGCTTTTTTTTTGCATGTACACTTCAAGCATGGAATGATTGCGAGGCGACAGAGTGGGTTGACAAATGGTCTTTAAGAGGTCTAACCCCACTTGACACTTATTAGCTCCCGATGGCTCTACAAATCATGAAGATTCAATCATGCATTGACTTTGATCATGTATCAGACCTTGTAGAACTAGGTAATATATCTTACTTATAGGTTTTAATTTTATGTTCATTAAATACATCTAACAAGATAAACATATCAATGCAAGGCATGTTTATGCAGTCATTGCAGATGAAAACAATGAAGAGGGTACAAATTATTACCTGTGTCATTGTATTGAGGAAAAAAAGAAATTAGAGGCCCCAGTTATAGATGGAGAAAACATAGAATATCCTACAGGTTCGATGGTTGTCAACTTAAGAAAAGAACATCGGTTGCTAGTGCAAGTGTTTAGTGGTATGAGAAACATCGGTTGCTAATGCTATTTCTGGTTCTCAATCTTCTATTTCTTTTCCATTTCGTAGATTTCTTAGATTCTTATATGATCCATAATTTATGATGAGGGTGTCAGTAATGTAGTAAGGTATTTTAAGACCAATTTTCATGTTTTGTTATGTTTTTGAGTCACTTGGTAATAAGTTGTGAAAAGTTGTCATTTTGCAAAAAAAAGATGCAAAAAGTTGCTATGCAATGTTGCATTTTTGATGTAAAGGGAAGTTGAAGTCGTGTGACTAAACTAATTATTCCAATGCATCTGAGTGGGTATGTTTACACTAGGAATTATCCTCTTTCACATCCAAACACGCCAAATTTCTCTGAGCTACATTCAACCGGCTGAATCCCTTGAAAGTTTGAAGTGCAAAATGGATACAAAATTTAGCATGATGTTACTTAGACACCGTGATGCTTAGAAAATTATCATTTGAGCCTATGGGATTGTGTTGGACCCATCTACAATAACCTCTCTAATTTTTCGCTATCTCGGAGGCATTTTCCTGTGGTGGTGAGGTTTTGCTTGGGGAAAAAGTTGTCAAATGCAAGTAGTGCAAAGTTGCAAAGTGGTGCAACTTTCATTCTGCAACTTGTGTGACCAAAATAACTATTCCAACACATCTAAGTGGGTAAATTTATGCTAGGAATGGTCTTCTTTTTCAGCCAAATGTGCCGAATCGCTTTGAGCTACGTTCAACTGACTAAATCCCTTAAGAGTCTGAAGTGCAAAATGGCTACAAACTTTAGCATGACATTACTCAGACACCATGATTTTTAGAAAATTATCATATGATCCTATGGGATCATGTTGAGTCCCTCAAAAATATCCTCTCTTGATTTTTGCTATCTCGGAGGTTTTTTCCTATGGTGGTGAGATTTCGCTCTGAGAAAAAGTTGTCAAATGCAAGTAGTACAAAGTTGCAAAGTGGTGCAACTTTTGTTCTGCAACTTGTGTGACCAAACTAATTATTTCAATGCATCCAAATGGGTATGTTTACGCTAGGAATAGTACTCTTTCACACCAAAACATGCCAAATCACTTCGAGCTATGTTCAACTAGCTGAATCCCTTAAGAGTCTGATGTGCAAAATAGATACAAGGTTTAGTATGGCGTTACACAAACATTGTGATGCTTAGAAACTCCTCGTTTGAGCCTATGGGATCATGGTGAGACCCTCAACAATAACCACTCTTTTTTTTCTATCTTAGAGGCATTTTCCTGTGGTGGTGAGATTTCGCTTGGGGAAAAAGTTGTCAAATGCAAGTAGTGCAAAGTTGCAAAGTGGTGCAATTTTTGTTTTACAACTCGTGTGACCAAACTAACTATTCTAATGAATCTGAGTGGGTAAGTTTACGCTAGGCATGGTCCTCTTTCATACCCAACCATGCCGAATCACTCCAAGCTATGTTCAACCGGCTAAATCCCTTGAGAGTTTAAAGTGTAAAATGGTTGCAAACATCAGTATGACGTTACTCAAACAATGTGATACTTAAAAAATACTCGTCTAATCCTATGGGACTGTGTTGAGCCCCTCTACAATAAAATATCTTGATTTTCACTATCTTGGAGGCATTTTCCTATGGTGGTGAGATTTCACTTAGGGAAAAAGTTATCAAATGCAAGTAGTGCAAAGTTGCAAAGTGGTGCAATTTTTGTTTTGCAACTCATGTGACCAAATTAACTATTCCAATGCATCTAAGTAGGTACATTTACATTATACATGGTCCTTTTTTGCACTCAAAGGCATTGAATCGCTCCGAGCTACATTCTATTGGTTGAATCCCTTAAGAGTGAGGTGCAAAATGGCTACAAACTTCAACATAACATTACTTGGACACTGTGATGCTTAGAAACTACTCATCTGAGCCTATGGGATCATGTTGAGCCCCTCTACAATAATTTCTCTTAGTTTTTTCTATCTTGGAGGTGTTTTCCTATGGTGGCGAGATTTCTCTTGGGGAAAAAGTTATCAAATGCAAGTAGTGCAAAGTTGCAAAGTGGTGCAACTTTCATTTTGCAACTCATGTGACCAAAATAACTATTCCAACACATTTGAATGGGTACTTTTACGCTAGGAATGGTCCTCTTTCACACCCAAACACACTGAATCACTCCAAGCTACTTTCAATCGACTGAATCCCTTAAGAGTTTGAAGTGCAAAACAACTACAAACTTCAACATGACATTACTCATAAACTATGACTCTTAGAAAAAAAATTTCTAATCCTATGGGATCATGTTGTACCCCTCTACAATAACCTCTCTTAGTTTTCACTATCTCAGAGGAATTTTCCTGTGGTGGCGAGATTTCGCTTGGGGAAAAGTTGTCAAATGCAAGTAGTGCAAAGTTGCAAAGTGGTGCAACTTTTATTATACAACTTGTGTGGCCAAAATAACTATTCCAACGCATCTGAGTGGGTACGTTTATGCTAGGAATGGTCCTATTTCACACCCAAACGTGCTGAATTTCTCCAAGCTATGTTCAACAGGTCGAATCCCTTAAGAGTTTGAAGTACAAAATGGCTGCAAACTTTAGCATGTTGTTACTGGGACACAGTGACACTTAGAAAATTCTCATCTGAGTGTATGGGATTGTGTTGTGCCCCTCTACAATAACCTCTCTCACTTTTTGCTATCTCAGAGGTGTTTTCTTGTGGTAGTGAGATTTCACTTGGGGAAAAAGTTGTCAAATGCAAGTAGTGCAAAGTTGCAAAGTGGTCTCATGGTGATGGAATGTCATGAAAATCCATAGAAATTTGCATTTCATGGAATTCCATCACCATGAGACCACATTTCTTTCAGGAATTTTTTTCAAGTAGTTCATTGCCTTGTCTATAGTATTGCTTGCTATTATGCTTTTGATAGATTTTTTCCAAGCATCCATAGCTTGTTCGAAAGAACTTGTTTTATGCTTTTATCCATAGCATCAAGGCAGTGAACTGTTTGACAAAATACTTTGGTAGACATGTATGGAAAATATGGTAACATAGACAAGGCAATGAACTATTTGATAAAATACGTCAAAGAAATTTGGCCTCATAGAATGCCATGATAAGAAAATGCAATTGGTAGCTGCTCCTACTTATTAGTTATGCAATGTGAATTAATTGCATAACTACTTAGGTTGACTTTGTAAAAACTATATTGTAATTTAAATTTTATCATCTATCAACATCTAGTTATTAGTTATGCAGTGTGAAGTAATGCTTTGAATTTGAAAGATGTGCAATAAAATGTAATCAACGAAATGAATATAAGCTACAAAAAATTATTTTTTACAATTCATTAGTTAAAATATTTATTTTATTTTCTCTCTATATCTCTATATGCTATCAAAATACTTTTCCATTTCAAAATAAATAGTTTTTATCTCTTGTTCTACAATTTTTTACATTTTTTTTAAATATGATTTTTTCCCGACTTTTTAAAAAACTCTTATACTTTTGGTTTGTCAAATTTTTCCCCAAAATATTTTTGCTGCTATGCATTGGAAGCACAAAGCATACACTTGAATACACACAATATACACAAATTATACATGTGAAGAAGTGAAGCATATGTGCAAATAATTGAGGCACAAATAATTGAAGCATTCCAAAGGATACACACCACCAGGAATGGAACTTATTTACACAATACGCTTTAGATGGAGCTTATTGAGCAATCGATAGTAATTAATTAAGCACTAGATGTAAAAAAAATCCATGCCTACAACATTCAAGCATATGATTTACACAATACACATGATAACATCATTCAAGAATGGCAGTAGAAAAATAAGATTTTTTTAATCAAAAAGTCGTAAGGCTATACAATGATATAAATTGATAAAAACGTATACAATATATCAAAAAATCCATATAGGCTTAGTACAAAGGAGCCATATTATGGACATAAAATGTCACGTATATATCGATAGTACAAAACATATGTTCCAAAATGCCACATACACATACAATAAATGACCCTAATACAATCATTTCCCTCTAGGGGAAGGAAATAGATCCCATGCTACCTTTGAAATTCGGCTGGATGGAGTGACTATTGGTTATTTGGTCTTTCAAACACACTCACTAGTCCTCCTCTCTTCACTCTGGACCTTCAACTAATACAATAAAATGTAAAGATGTTAATACACAGAAATTGAATTGTGGAATGACATATAACAAAATATAATCACTTACCGCATATAAATAGTCACCATTCACATTTACATCATTACCACGTCCACAATTTGGAGTGACAACCACCTATAGCAACCATCAAGCTAGAAATTAAGCTACACAAAATTATCGTGAAAATTTTCTATAATAGACCATAAAAGAGCAAATATAATGTCAAATTGACTAATCTGTTGCATACCTTTCTCAATGGATTAGAATTGGCTATTACTACAACAACTCCATGGTCCATTGTGCCACCAACATCACCAGGGTTGTCCAATGTCAACATCTGCAAATGGTAAATGAAAGAGTAAATGGTAGGGTGAACTATTAAAGTTAATGGGATGGGATTAGGAAGGAATAAAGGAACAAAAAGTGAATTAGGAGAACATAATGTGACACAATCAAGGAACACAAATGCAATGTTGATGTTTCTCATCAATTTTTTAGATTTGTATATGCAAAATTATGAAAACTAGTTAATATTGTTTTACAACACTATTATTGAATAAAGGATACTTGAGTGTAAGTTGTTTGAGGAAATGAATTGCGAGGTGTGGAAGTCAAAGGTCCACCAGGAAATTGTTTGAAATCCAAAGCATGTTATGAGACAAACATTCAAATATAACATTCAAATGTTCAAATGCAATAATAATATCTTTAATACTAGTTGCATATCTGTGGACTCAACATTGAGAAAGAATAAGGGTCTGTAGGAATGGGGCACGTCTCATGAACACTCCAACCCTGAAATTTCATCATATCAAAATTCTACTAATTTAATTATTCTTAAATTTCAAAATATAATTTAATAAACAATAATAAATGAACTTGCTAAATTTTACTTAAGTGTCAATGCCAAATGTATCATTCAACAAATCATTTGTTAAAGCCATCGCCTCTGCAACTGATGTAGGCTATGTAGTTGTATCCTGAGCACTCTGATAATCATACGTGCAAACTGCACCACAAGCACCACAATGGTGGGGTGTAGCTCGGGGCCTACACATCTCCACACCAGGCTCTACTAGAGGCCTCACACACTATAAAATGGTCTGGGTGAGTGATCCAAGTGACTCCAGCGTGTCCACCTCTACACTATCCTTAACAATGGAAGGAATGATGACATGCTCCACCATGGGTCTAGCCAATGGTCTTAGTTCCAACTATGGATTACATCGTACAACAGGTCTATCATGTATGGAGCCCCCACCTCTACCCTGAAAGTCTAAGATGTCAAAATAATTTGGCATCTTATTGAGGATAAACTCACAATATAGTTTCCTCAAAAAGTATTGTGGTACCTCATGGTTATTTTATGGAGGTTGGTCAAATACCATCCACCACCGCTCCCAAAATTTATTTTTAATTAACTCATGGCACTGGCACCAATGGATGGGGAACCTCTTGCATGTATGAGACAAAGGTGTGTTGGTTTTTGGGTTTGTAAATAGGGCACACAAGTCAGCTTTGCTAATTTTTTGTTTTTAAACATCTGCATATGACAAACCACTAGCATAATATTGTCTCATCTCATGCCTCTTATTTGACTAAAAAATTATTTTCTCACTCATTTCTCCTACATGAGATACAATTGACTTCAATGATTCAGCAATCCCTCTCCTATAAGGGTGTGTTTTTCCATGCTCAGTTAATCTTCCAATTAATTGTTCAATGTCTCTTTTAATGTTTTCAATTTGATTTAGAATATTTTCTTGTGTTCCTTGAGGATGCGTATGAATTGATGGAGGGGTTTCAAGTTGTTCTTGTATAGGAGGCTCTTCCTGAGGGGGTGACTATGAATTCTCAATGTTTGGAGGTGGATATTCATTCCTTGAGAATTAGAACAAAATTTTATTATAAAACCTATTTCAATCCACGTTCTAAATCAAATTTGAAATAAATAGAATAAAAATACATGCCTCTTTGCAATCTTTGATGTCTCTGATGTGTTGGCAGCATCCTCATGAAAAAGAGCAAGCTAATGATGCAAATAATGAATGCTATTTAGTGAGCACGAGTTGCAAACCTCAAATCCTCCAAGCCAAGCCATGGGTTGAAATGAAATGAGGGTTTCAAATGTGTTTTTTTTTCTTTTATTCAACTTTTTCATTTAACACACGCCAAATTTGGCATGCGCCAAATGGCCAATTTTGGCCTTCTTTTGCAAATTTTTCCAATTTGGCACCTAAATTGTGTCATAGATTGGTGCACTTAACCAAATACCATTATTGAATCATGTCCTCTTTGTGTTCTTGGCAATCCAAAAATTAAATCCATGATTATATCTTCTTAAGGTCTCTTTGGCATTGTCAAAGGTTTATGTGATCCAACTCCCTTTTGCAACTTGAAAAATTATACAACTTTGAACGTACTTCCTTACATCATTATATATCTATGGCTAAAAATAATGTTCACTTACCAAAGCTACTATCTTATCCAATCTAAAATATCCTACTAAACCTCTACTATTCTTTTCCTTGATCAAATTCTTACTCATTGAACTCCTTAAGTTACACAAATGATTTCCTTTGAATAACATACCTTTTTGAATGAAATAGTCTAACCATTTTCTCCAATCTGTCACTACTGGTTTCTTACATGCTCCCCAAGATTCACCAAAAATTTGTATCATCCTTATACATATGCTTCAATTCTTCAAATCCTAATAATTCGACCCTAATGTATGTCAAAAAATTTCTTCATCTACTTAACACATCTACAACTTTGTTTGACTTGCCACTTCTATGCGTCAACTTGAAATACCTCATCAAAATATGGTAATGGTAACACCGGTTATTCTATCACCTTCTGCTTCAACATCTCAAAACTTCTTTGGTATCCATATGTCCACTTAAAGTATTTTTTATCTCCTCTCATTGTCTCTATCATGGGGTTACAAATATCATTTAAGATTATGATAAAATTATGGTAGAAACTAGCTAATCCATGGAATAATCTTACTTCTCCAATGTTTATCAGTGTAGGCCAATCTAAGATTGCTTTCAATTTCTTAGGGTCCATCTTCAATCCCTCAATAGAAATAACAAATCCAAAATATACCAAATTTTCCTTCATGAAACTACACTTCTTGAAATTAATCATCAACTTCTCTTCTCTCAACCTTTTCAATACTTTATAGATGTGCCACAAATGTTCTTCTCTAGTCTAATTGAAAATCATAATTTCATCCAAGTAAACAATGCCAAACTTACCCAAGAATTTCTTCAATACCTCATTCATCAATCTCATGAAAGTGCTTGATGCATCAGTCAATCCAAAAGGCATCACTAACCACTCATAGAATCCCTCATTAGTCTTAAATGCAGTCTTCCAATGATCTCTTTATCAGATCCTAATTTGATGATATCCACCCTTAATGAGATAAATCTTTGTGAAATAATTTGCTCCACTCAAATAGTCCATAGTATTGTCCATCCTCAACAATGGGAATCTATACTTGATAGTGATCCTATTGATTTCTCTTGATTTGGTACATATTCTCCACTCTCCATCTTTCTTTGGTGCAAGTAAAATAGGTATTGCACATGGGATCAAAATTTCTCTAATAAATCCTTTCCTCAACAACTCTTGTATCTTTCAGTCCAGCTCTGCATTCTCTGCCAATGTCATTCTATGTGGTACCTTGTTTGGAAAACTTTCTCCCGATATAAGATGCATATGATGACTGATACTCTGGATTGGTGGAAATCCCTTTGGTACATTCTCTGACATGATGTATTCATACTTTTGCAACAATTCTACAACTTATGTTTGTGATGGATCTTCACCTTTGGTTATCACTAGACTACCACCCTTCTTTAGAATCAATGAAAAACACATGTTCTCATGTCTCAAACCATCAAGAAATTTCCTTCCATCTACCAAACATAGTCTGGTAGTACCACAAAATTCAGTATTCTCCTCTTCCTCCAAAAGCATCAACTTGAATCTCTTTCCTTTTGATGTCATAGTATATGTATTTCTTCTTCAATCATGAATAGATTTATTATCATATTTCCATAGTCTTCCTAATATTAAATGGCATGCATCCATAGAAAAAATATCACACAAGAATTCATCCCTATATGATCCAATATGAAATTTCACCAAATAATACTCATTCACCAATATCTTATAATCATCTTGAATCCATGCTATCTTATAAGGGTTCAGATGTTTCAATCTTTCAAAATTCAACTTGGTTACCATCTCCTCTTAAAATAGGCTATTAGTACTACCACTATCAATGAAAACTTTACATACCTTTCCTGTGGACTTACATCAGGTTTTGAATAGACTTTTCCTCTGCAGTTGTTCCTCGGTCACTTCTTCATGCATCAAATCTCTCCTCATTACCAATGATTCACCTTTCTCAGGTTTTCCAATTGAATTAGGGCATCAAACATGTTCTTCCTCCACATAATTTTTTTGTCTGATATGCTCAGGTTTCTTTTTGGTACTTGATGACACTCAAATGCTTTATGTCCACCTCCACACTTGAAATAGGTTCCTTTAAATGGTCTTCTCTCAGATCTTCCTTCATCTCTCTGTAATCCATTATTATGGTAAGAATTATGACCTCCTCTATCACTACGGTAAAAAAAATTGTCCTCTCTTCCTCTACGGTATGAATTATCATACTTCTCTTTACTCTAGTTGGGTTTTACATCTTTTTTCTACTCCGCATAAGGTCTTCTTTCTCTGGACTGGGGTCCACTCTTTTGGAATCTTCCTCTTGTGCTTATTTTCCTATATTCAAATTTCTTGTTCAACTTCTCTTCCACTTTCAATACAAACTAGTAGGCTTAGACTCAACTGATGTCATCTTTTCCATGCTCAATTATTCTTGAATGTTTGTTCTCAGTCTATTGATGTATCTGGAAACCTTTTCTTTGCTTGCTTCACTACGACCAATTCTAATTTATCATCTTGTAGAATTCTTCAATATACTCCATAGATCTTTCCTTTTGCCTCATGTTTTACAATCTTTTTAACAATTTAAGTTCATAATCTACTGGTATGAATTGATTCTTCATTTTTTTCACCATCCTATCCCATTTGATGATTCTTTCTTTGCCTCCCCTATTCAAATCTAATTGAAATTATTTCCACCATAATGCAACATGACCTTTTAACTTTTTCTTCATAAATCTAACTCTTTTCAGATCTTCAATTTCTTTATATTCAGATTATTTCTCCATTTAATCAAACTAATCAATCAATTCTTCAGTATTCAAATTTCTTGTACAATTTTAAATTTTGACTCTAGGTATTTTCCCAATCTTTGAGATCACTTTCAACATCTTTACTTGATCTAATTCTTTTTCTTTTTCACCTATGGTTTCTACAATTTGATTCACAACATGATCTGCTTCATCATCACTTTCATCATTCTTCGTAGGGTTTAGGCCTCGCCTTCAATCTTCTTCAACAAAATCTAATTAAACTCACATCTCACACATCATTTCTAACATCTCATCCATTCTACCAATAACATTCACTTTAGAAAGCACTCTCCTTGGTGGCATTGTTGGAGTTAAAATGACACTAAGAGGGGGGGGGTGAATCAGTGTCTTAACAGATTTGACTCATTTTTACATATTCAAAAACATAGCTCAAATTTGATCTCAATATTACTCTAATTAATGCATTCATGAGTTGAATGTAATCATTCATAAACAGAATTGAGAAAAGTAATAATCCCAATAGTGAACTGAAACAACAACAACAAAGAAAACCAGTGAGCACATAGAAGAACAAAGAGACACAAGATTTTGCCGAGTGGAAAACCCTCCTGGGGTAGAAAAACCACTCCTAAACTACTTTACTGGCTTAATCTTCAAAAACCACTTTTAACAAAGCCTTATAGGCTAATTTTTGAGCACCAACTCAAGGAGCACCAACCCCTCATTTAGAAACACCAATTTCAAGGAGCACCAACCCCTCGTTTAGAGATATCTATCTCAAGGAGCACCAACCCCTCAAGTTATTTTTAGAACAATAAAAATATCAGGGGATCTCTCTATTTTCTATTAAGCTCAAGAGACTCAACTCTCTTATCTACCTAATACCCTAAGAATCCAACTCTTGTATTACAGAGTTTTCCAATACATCTTTTGGTATGGCCAAAATAACTCTCTCAGAATTACAGGCCATCAACACCTTCACAGTTTTCAACATTGGTTTTTATATACATTTCAAGTATGTCTGTTATCAAGAAATCTTCAATCAAGCGTTTTTCAAGAGATTTTGAAACTCTCTTGCTATTTTTAGAATATGAAGTTGGATAATGATGATCTGTAGATGATGGTAAAAATTAGAGTAATGCATATCCAGAAAGCTTTAATTTCTGCGCTAAGTTAGGAGATTTAAAATTGTAACTGAAAGATTTTCATCAAAGCCATGTCTGCCCACTAACAAAAAATCATAACCTCTAAAATCTCAGAGAATATCTTGCCAAAGATTCAATACCAACCAAAGATGTATGCATGCAACTATACTTAGAAAATCCATGCCAGCCATGGTGTATGAGACTTCGAAAATCATTCGCTGAGACAACATATGCCACGTGTTCTTTGTGATTCGCTATGACCTTATGCGAGCTGTGTTTCTTTTTCCTTATTTTCTTTCGCCATGACCCATCAAAGTTAGGGAGAAGACATAACGAATACATTATGTTACACCGAGAGCCATGTGTTATGTTCTTTCCAATCGCTAAGACATAAGCAAGTTTCTCACCGAGATGCCCTTTTCATTTCATTCACTGTCGCTGTAACCTTTTGAAATTGGAGAGACATCTTGTAGACAAGTCTTTGTTTTTCTGAGAGCCCCTGTGATCAACCTTGTTGCTGTGACAATTCAATACCTATGCCGAAGGCAACTTTATTGCTGTCAGTCATCCCTCGATTTGTCGCTATGAAATTCTACTGTCGGGGAGATGTTATGTAGATTTCATTATGTTTCACCAAAAGGCTTTATCCATTATGAGTTGTAACAAAAACACACTCTCGTCGAGATGTATCCTTCATCCGCCTTCACCAAGACAATGTGTAGTCGAGGTGACATCTTGTAGAGAATCCTGTGTCTTACCGAAAGCTCACGTGATCATTCCTATCGCCATGACATATCACTTTCGAGGAGACCTCATATAGATAACTTTGTTATACCGAAAGTCACCTATCATCTTGTCTGTTGCTGAGACAAGTCATAACTTATGCCGACAAAAACCTTTTGTGTTCCATCGGCGAGACCAGAGGTCACTTGCCAAGACCTCTCTTTGAGCACATGAGTCATACCAAAATGTTCCTTTTGTTTTATGCATCGCCGAGACATATCAATGTTGGGGAGACCTCTCGGAGAGCACACTTTGTCATACCGAAAAACTTTATCCACTGAGAGTCGCTGAGACAATACCAACCTTTCACTGAAATTCATTCATTAGACTTTGTCTCCAAGACTTGACGGGTTCGCTGAGACTCTACATCGAAACTCATGAGTCTTATCGAAATGTATTTCATTATCAATGGTCGGCAAGACACAACAGTTCTCTCACCAAAAAGTAACCTTCATTCTTATGAGTGTCGCTATAGCATACCGTCATCGGGGAGACCTCTCATAGAATGCTTGAGTCATACTGAAAGTCTTTATGCACAATTCGGTAAGACACCACGAAATCATTATGACATTTCAACAAAGCCACAACCTTTGCCAATAAGACCTTTTGGTGCACGATCAGTGAGACAATATGTCTTCGGTGAGACTATATACTGAATACATTGTGTTTGGCTGAAGCGAAACCCCAGATGTGATATTGGCAAGACAAAACCACTTCACCAAGACCTATTCTGCTACCGCCCAGCTCTGCCGAAGAATCTCCATATGCACTAGTCGGGGAGACATTTCAAGTTCAATGAGACACTACCCCGATAACAAAACTCTTGCCAAAAATTTCATCCTCGATCGCCGAAACCACGTGAATGTCTCGCCGATAGATGTCCACATGCATATGGTCGGTGAGACATAACAATTTTGCTGTGATCCTTCACCGAAGCCTTAAACTCATGTCGATATATAATTTTTCAATGGCAGTCGGTGTGACATACCAATCTCGCCGTGACTTCATACTGAAAGTAACATGTCTGGCCGAAGTGAATCTTTAAAGTGTCAGTCGCCAAGACATAAAGTGCTCGATGAAACAACATGCCGGTAGGGATTTCTTACGCCGATGAAGCACCTCATGTATTAGTCGGTGAGACCCGACTCATTCAGTAAGACCTCTCAGTGGTGAACACAAATCATGCTGATAGACCTTTTCTTTGTCGCCAAAACAAAAGAGAAGTCCTACCGAAAGCTGCCTAATGAAACTCCATGTGTAATGTAAAATCAAATCGTTATGACATCAGAAATGTCTTGCCGAT
Source organism: Sequoia sempervirens (assembly GCA_007258455.2). NCBI lineage: Eukaryota > Viridiplantae > Streptophyta > Pinopsida > Cupressales > Cupressaceae > Sequoia > Sequoia sempervirens. The sequence goes on along the minus strand of VDFB02281492.1, from coordinate 493,812,730 downwards.
AGGAAACATAGACATTTCAAAAATGGATCGGAGAGACCTTGCCATTCTCACACCGATATCTAAATGTAGACTGTCCATAGAATGCCAAGACAAGTAAACCATATAGATAAAACTGTACCAAGATAAAGCATGAGAAACCAATCTAAAACTATCAACAAGTAGAATCAACTAAAAGGGATTTTTTCATCAAGGACAAACCATATGATCACAACTGAGATCCAACAGGAATATCTCCCCTCAAATCAATGCAATTTCCTCAATTTGGTGATCTAGCTATAAGGGTTTCAATTGCCTCACAATAGGCGATCTATTGAAAAAAATGCAGTCTGCCTCAATTCGGTGATTTGTTCACCTCAAGGAATGCCTTCAAGAATAAAAAACTCACTCCGATACCACTTGGTACAATCACAATAGGAGGGTTCCAAAAGGAATAGTCTAAACTGTGTAACAATGAGTCAACACAACTGAAACAACACAATAAATTGATATACAAATATGATACTTTATTGAATTGAGAATTGTACATGCAACATAGGCCTCAAGGGTGAATATCCAAGGCTCATGATCTTGCCTCAAGGGCATTCAACATTACAATTGGCCAAAGGCCTTATTGCATACCCTCAAAGGTTTGAAGTAAAAATATAATGATCCTAAAACATCTAACTTAGAACTAATTTGAATGAATCCCAAATGATTACAAATGCTTCTTGAACTCCCCCAAAGGTCGACGTCAGCCACAAGGGTTCAAAAACCCGATGAATGATCACATATGAATGCCAACCTCAAAATATAGAAAGATAGCTCCACATGAAAGGAAGTAACTTGTGAATCTCCAAGATAGGTCCCAATGAACCCAAGATGCCTGTAAGGTGTCCCATTAAGCTACTCATGATTTATAATATGCACACACTAAGAAATATGGACTAGGTCATCCCTGAATGCTCTGATTGGTAATAACAATGATACTCTGAGAGTGATATATTCTAATAGACAAATGTAAATGATGTGAAATATGGATATGTGATAGATTTCCATGTGTAGATGTTATATCTTGATCCATGACCTAATAAAAAAAATGCAATAAGATTTGGAATGAAATATTGAAAGTACTACTAAATGCAATGTAAGAAAAGAACTATTTTTGGTTGACGCAGGATTGCTTTACAACCAGGGATGTTCCTGCATCACATTAGCACCAATAGTATGATACCCCTATAATGTTAACAAGGGAGAGGTATGGCATGCCCATTGAAATTGTGTCAATGTAATGCATGAAGGAGAACAAACAACATCAAAACATGCACATCATAGTACCTTCAACTGAAAAATGGTGTGCAAAATAAGACACCCATATATGAAGGTAAACAAGTTTGTGATTGAAAATAAAAATGCACACACAAAAACCCCCCATAGAACATTATAAATCAATGCAAGTATGAAAATGGCACAAAATGATGTGCAAGGTCACCAAAATACATGTACAATGGGTGACACTTTATCTTAGTGCATTTACAAATGAAGATATGCATTCAACATGTGCTTACAATTCCCAAAAATTACCACATGCTAAAATACATATAGATCAGTTGAAATGAAATAATCTCACAAACAAACAAAAAAAGGTGTCAAAATATCTAATTAATCAACTAGAATGTGAAATAACTGTTGGTAGTGGCATTGTTTTGCCATTGATTTCAAAGGTGTTGTATTTAAAGTTGATGCATGATGTTGGTTGGTCTTCATAAGGTTGGTATTCGTGATGTTGGTATTCACAAGGTTGGGATTCATCATTCACATCAAAACATCAAAGAATTAAAGGTATTTGGTAGAACATGTTAAAGGTTAGTAAGGGTTCTTGTTCATCATGAAACACAGAAAGACTGGGTATGCTTCAAATGCTTCATTTCTTTATAACAAAGGATACCGATTGATCATATCATGGTGCTTATTCCAAAAGGTACTTACTCTTTGTTACACCCCAATTGTGTAATTAATATTTACTATTACTATGTAGGGTAAAATGTGAATGTAATGTGAATTCTGGAGATGAATAAATTATTCTCATACCTTGTTATCAATATGAATGTTATCTCATTTGATGTTATTCATGGTGAAATAATACATATATGTGGATGAATGGCTATTGAATTATTATTATTCTAACTTTGGAGATGTTTATGTGTACTGCATATTGTTATTTACAATTGACTATCATGTGCATGTGTTAGTGGATACAGGTATGTGTTGTGGAGGGGAAGTATCACTCAAAAGAAGATCTTGGTCGGGTAATTGGTAAAAGTAAACTATCTAAGCATATACACACACCACATTATAATGATTGAGTTGATTCAGTTTGTGGGTAATAGGTAAGACATCCTTAGCCGATATTTTTGCATTTGAGAGTCATGTTTTCTACTACATGCATTATTGGGTGATGCTTATCTATTTGAGCTTTGGTGATCTTCCTTGTACTATTACGATTATATTGACAAGTGGGATGTATGTGGAAGTATGTGTATATATATGCACATACATGTCAATAGGATCTAATGACATGTATATGCATATGTATAGTATATACACGTATCTATATGTATATGTATATAGATACATGCATACATTGGCGAATGGACATGCTCATACAGATGCATCGATATAGATATACCTACAAATAGAGGCATATACGTTTATACATACATATATATATATAAATACATATATATGTATATATATATGTAAATATATAATAATGATTATATATATACATACATACATACATTAATAAATATATACAATATAGTATTTAAGAATATATATATATGTATATAATATATATTATATATTTAACATAATATAATGATATTAGAATTCGACTATCTCTTATTCTATTGAAGCTGATTTGCAAAGGCTATAATAGTCGATAGAGACTATGATAAAGGAGGTCGATAATAGTCATCAATGACTATGAGTTTGAAAGTTGATTTGGAAATGCTTACGACTGTGTAGTGAAGCCGAGTTCCACTCACCATGTCACATATGTGGAAACATATAAATGCATTTTTAACTATTGTCTATCATTGATGCAAGCTTAGACTTGGTTGATGTTGTGATAAAGAGAAACTTTGACTTTTTCTAAATACCTTTAAATGTTTAATTGACTTATTCCTTAAATTCAATTAATATGTACATGTTTAATGTTGACTATTTCTCTCCATAAGAAACCGTGCCAACCCAATAAGAGAATAGAGGCTTTGGTGCCACCTCTTGAGACATTTTCTATTGATGTCTTTGCTGGAATATAATTTGAATTCTCCATGTGCTTTTTGAATAAGTCTTTGGATTGCTAGATCAAGGAACACTAGTAGAATTTGGAAAATAAATAACTACATGACTAAAAAATTTAGTCATGTGACTAACACTAGTAGTATTTGGAAAATAAATGACTAATTTGGTCATTTATAAGTAACTAATTTGGTCATTAGGTAAAATCACAACTAAATGACTAAATAAATGAGTAATATCAAACAAATAAAAATGACTAAATAAATGACTAATATCAGACAAATAAAAATGACTAAATAAATAACTAAATAAATGTGCTCATCATTAAAATCTTGGCCATAATTTTCATTTTAATAAACATACTCTAAAACCTTCGTCAAGACCTTATTTTCAATCATAGCTTGCCATACTTAATAATAAAATATTACAAATAAAATTACTAATAAATATTTTTGGTGGAATAATTTTTTTTTTTTTTGGTGTCATCATATGAACACCAAAGTTTCTTCTAAATTGATGAAAAACCATCAAATTATAAAAATTAATGAAGACCATAAGAGAACCTAAAAAACTAAAACCCATAAACCTTGAAAAACAAAAAAATAAGCAAAAGGAAGAGAAAAAAAAGAGATAAGAATAAGTAACCAAATAATCTAAGAGGAAAAAGGACCATTTTTTTTATAAGCATAATTTTCATTTTAATAAACATACTCTAAAACCTTCGTGAAGACCTTATTTTCAATCGTAGCCCTCCAAAATGGAGCAGTGAGTCGAAACCTTATTTTCAGGGTAGCCCACCAAAATGGAGAAGTAAAGCACAACACTTGATTTTGGATTGCAACCTCTACCCATTTTTCGGCATTAGACACAATTTGTGCAGAATCTTGCAATAAGTCACTTTCCATAGTTTTTGTTAATTTTACTTTTCAAATTTGTACACGGTCAGGCCATATGATCCATGTGATCCATTCTTTTTAATAATTTTACTAGATGCTTGTTTACTAACAATGATTATGTTCTTTTTTAGGTTAATTATGGAAAATAATATCCATCTTGTGTTGCAAAAGTTAAGGATTTATATAGAGAACTTGGAATTGAGATTTTTTTATTCTTTTCTTTTCCGTTATGAGATGTTAAAAGTGATCTTTTCTTTTTGAAGTTTCCACTATCAAATTGCATAATTCACAGGAGAACTTACTTTTATCTATAAAAATTATATTAAGGGACATGTAGATTGAGTTGTCTACACAAATTTCAGAATTTGAACTCTTAAAATTAGCTTCCACTTTTTGAGGGGGCATGCAAATCACTTTTGAAGTTGAGTGTAAAAAATAGAGTAGCATGTAAAGAAAAAGGATGAACAATAATAAAGTGAAAAGTGGCTCTTCTATCAACCATGTAGAGTACAATGAAAGGAGTGCAGGGATGGTAGGGGTTTAACGTTTATAGTGTAGTGGAATAGTAGTTCAATTGTATAGTAGATGTCATCCTACTTTGTTTGATAACTCTTACTAAATTCTCAAAAATAGGAGTACCTAAATGATGCCAATAGATATTATAAATAGAAAAAAAATAAAAATATTTTCATATAAAAACAACAAGAGCTGATTCATAGGCCCTATGAAAATCTCTAACTTTTTGGCTCCCCTTTGATACTTTTCTGCATACTTACATATTACATCTCCATGATTAATATGGACTAGAAGGGTTAAAAGGGCACATGCTAGTCTTTTCCATTTATTGGGCAATAAAGAGTTTGAAGTGACTAAAAGAATCAAATGTAGCTCTTTACTCTAGATGCTTTATTCTCATTCGGTTATTAGTATATCTAGATATAAACCATGATGACTTAAATCAAAACGAGAAGAAATCCCTTGAAAACTACAACAAGAGATCGGTGATTAGATGAATCATGGAAATGAAACCAACTCCATAAGCCACAACAAACAAAATATGCAATGTAAATGAGAATACAAGCCTTCAAAGGAGTTTTCATGGATAAAGAATCATCCTCTCTTAGATCTCTTGTGAGAATTCCTACAAGCTCTTCAGTTATCCACAATATCCACATGCTATGAGCTCTGATACAAAGATTGTGCATAGTTATTCTTAGTTTATTCAATTTGGTGCTATTATTTTTATCTTGTGATTCAGGCTTCAAACCAACCCCTCTCATTAGTATTTGTCTTCTAGAACTATCTAGAAGAGGGTAATCAAAATCAGTACTGGAATATTTGAAAGTCAAAGATCCTTTCCCTCAAACTAAAGCCTTGTTCTAGAAAAACTAGAGCTGAGACGAGCCAAGAACTGGTGGAAGGGAAGTTGAATGAAAGCTAGGAACAACTAAAAGCCTTCCTAAGAAAAGTTCCCTTTCCACAATAACTGTCGGTTCTAGTGTCTCCATTTTTTCTGGCATCTCCTCATTTTTCATTTCTTGATAGAGAGCTTCTGGAAGATGTGCAAGATGTTCTTCAATATTCTTAATAATCAATGTTGAGATAAAATGGAAGCATTGCTCTTGCAAATAAGGTGCTAAATCATTTATCCTTGAAGGAGATTTATGTGCATGAAGAAAACTTTGGAGGTCTTCTAGAATATTCTTGGACCCCTCATCTATGGTATCTTTTATTTGACTAACCTCAGTTCCAAAATAAGTGTTAAGGCGACCAAATTAGTCTTCACCATTTGTCATCATAAATCTAAAACTCAAGCTAGGTAAATTGACACATTTTAGGTCCCCTCTCTTGACAAGCCAACCCTCACTAGTAGTTATTTTTTGCAAATGGGTTTCAACATCTTTGTAGCTTTCCAAAGATGTAACTATGGCTTCAAGGCATTTACCAACCTTAACTCTCTCACGAAAATCTACAAATCCATAAAATATTATTTGTTTGATCCTAATAACAAATAGGCTTTCAAAAATTTCATCCCATAGACTCTTTGAGTGCTTCAAAACAATCTCACACATGCATTGCCATGGAAACTCAACATTTGAACCAAAAAACATTTTTAGCCACTCCAAGCTCCCTTCAAATGAATCCATATTGTCCATTGTTTCTTTGATTAATGTCTCATTCTTTGCAAGTTCCTTGCCACTTTTCACAAGATTAAGCAAATACTTTCCCCCAAGCCTATTTGTAGAGAGAATATCATTTGCACGTCTTAAGCCACGCTAGAAGCAATACTCTGATATAAATTCACTTGGAAAAATCATCATAGTAGCTTGTATCTTCTCTCTATGAGATTTCCATAAGTGCACCTCATTGTTTGGGTTTGGAATCCCACCAAACAACAGTGATTCAGGTGGCACTACCAACACATTCTTATAAAAAAGAGGAAATCATTTAGAACCTCCAATAAGAGTTCCCCAGCTTGACATAGTGTTACTTGTATGACTCTTACCACATTATAGATAATGGAACTAATTACCCCCGCCTTATCGGTCTATTGGATGGATGTGTCTTATGGTTCTAGTTGGTTCTATTTTTTCATTAGCGTGAGGATCTTCTACCAGCGAGACGAGGTCTCCTGTTCCCACGATGGTTTGATGGGGATGTCATCAGTGGAGTTCATGCTCATCATTGGAACCAACGATAGGAACGAACTCCACCAACAAAAAGAAACACAAGCCATGAAACATTGTTGCTCCTCTAAATCTTATGCAGGACATTCTTGAGGAACTAGTATCATGAAGTCTAAAAATACAAGATAATCACCATGATACGTCATTGCTCCTCTAAATCCTATTGCTAGGACATCCTCAAGGAACTAGTAGCATGATGAAAACTCAAATTACAAATTCCAATATTAACGATAGTGTTTTCCAAAGTGTTTTCCAAGTATGTTCAACTATCAAGTGTTTTGATGTCAAGATTTCAGGTTTGACAAAGTCTAGGTTTATGTGTGACAGATGCTAGGTAATGCTAACTTTAGGAAGGACACATCTTGAATGATGTCGATGTCAAGAGGATCAATCCTCAAATGTTAAGAGAATCCCTCAAAAGGCCAGATGATAGAGTCAATGCTTCAAAAAGAAATATCCTAAAGCATAAATAAATGACAAGATTCGTTCCTTAGAAAGACGTATCCGAAGAATAACCAAGAGTTGATGGGTTGACTTGTTATGAAAGTTTGACCAAAGTTACTAGATGACCAAGTTGATCACATGCCAATGTTGACATGATAATTTAGTTGAAATGTCGATTAAAGATTGATAAATTTTGTTTAAGAGTTGCCTGATTTAGGACATTCACGAGAAAAGGAAAATTGACTCAATAGACCCTAAGGGATTGAACCTAGGGGGCCTTGGGGGTGCATCAATGATGGCTTTGCCTACATCATACACTCAGAGACCACATAGTTTGAATATGATTGACAAAATTGATTGAAAAGATTTGATTTATTTAAAGAAATTATATATGTGTGATAGTGAATGCGATGAACCCTAAAGGATTGACCTAGTGCGACCTCGGGGGCTCATCGATTAATGGCCTTTCCTACATAGCAATGCGTAGGCACCTCGTAGTTTGACACAACTTGAATTTTTCTTGGTTGACAAAAGACAAAGCCATGATTTTATTTCGCCAACCCAAAAGGACTAACCTAATGCCTCAGGGTCCATCAACAAATGGCCTTGCCTACGTCCAGTCACAGAGGCAACATAGTTCGATAATGACAAAGACTGACACAACTGACATGACAGACTATGACTCTGTTTTTGGGATTTTTGAGTGTATTTGGATTTTTTGTGTTTTTGACATGTTTTATTTTTTTGAATTTTGAAGTTTTATAATATTTTTTGTATTATTTTAGGACTTTTTTTTATTTTTATGAATTTTTTTAGGATATTTTCTGAATTTTATGGATTTTTCAGGACATTTTATGATTGTCAAGGACCATGTGCGAGACCCATTGCAGTCACATGATAAGAGGATTTCCCCCAGTTAGGTCGAGGACTAGCCAAGTTGAAGGAGATGGGAAAAGGACATGCTTAAGATGAAAGGTGGAGGATATGCCTGACGTAATGTCAACCATTGTTAGCCATGGAAAGAAATGGTAGGATAGTATGACGAATGTTGTGAGGGTGTCAGAAGATTGGGTATTTATTATGGACAAAGGTAGATGGAGTGATAGTAGATGGCAAAGCAAAGATTGACTACACATGACGCATGTTTGCTAGATTTTCACGATGGTACTTATCCAAAGTGCCACCAAAGTGGTTTTCTCTATTGGACAAATTTATTTCTCTTTACCATTTATTTTGATTTTTTTTGTGTCACCAAGATGCTTGTTTGCCAGGTTTTCATCAAGGTGACGATTTTTTGTATTTTTATGGTTTTCAACCAAGCTCTCTAATGCTATGTGTAGAATTTCTGCAAGTGCAAATTGTTGATAGGTTCTGTCAATTGTTCCCCATTTGGAGTAGCTAACTGATAAGCAATGTGGCAGTGATTGTAAGGTCCCAACCAATTAGGCTCAAAATTTTTGGGCTTCTCATGGTCAGAATAATTCTTTGGATTTTGCATCAGGACCAAGTCACCAATGTCAAACTTTCAAACCATGACTCTTTTATTATAGGGTCAAACCATAATAGTGGTTTACAAATTTTATGAGGAAGGAAATTTCATTTTTCTTCCTTTCCCCAAACTGAACTGGTTTGGTTGAACTCAATGGTTTAGCCAAACCAACTTTTATGTTCGACCGAACATATATGTTCAATTGAACCATTGGTTCGATCGAACCCCAAAAACATAAACAAAAATAATAATATTTTAAGGGGTTCAGTTGAACATGGGTTCGATCAAACCTCCTCAAATAAGACATAAAAAAAAGTGAACTTGTCATTGTCATTTTTTGCCTTTTTTTGTTTTCCCCGTGCTTTGTGCGTGCAGCAAATGGTGAACATGAACAACAAACAACAAACAAACTTGACTTCATCTCTCATCAACGTGCATATCAAGCACCAGGTTTGTCAAATTTTAATTTCATAGACTTCAAAATGCGTTTGTTTGTTAAATTTCTAAACCCTAAATGCGAAATTTTTTAAATTTGTTGAATTGAAACTGTATTTGTTTGAAATTTTCTAAAGCCTTTTCAACATACACTATTTCTATGATACATTTATACTCTGTCAAAAAATTTACATGCCATGTCTATGCTTCCACATTTTGCATACATTTCTACGAGGTCACCTCCAATTGTTTGAGGCATTATATCAAATAGTTCATTAACAAATTTATTTGAGGCATTATATCAAACAGTTCATGGTAATTTTTGATGGAGTATGATAGAAATAGTGTTTCCATTGTATGCACCCTATATCAAAAAATTCATTAACAAATTTATTTGAGGCATTATATCAAATAGTTCATGGTAATTTTTGATGGAGTATGATAGAAATAGTGTTTCCATTGTATGCACCCTATATCAAATAGTTCATTAACAAATTTATTTGAGGCATTATATCAAAAACACTATTTCTATCATACTCTATCAAAAATACTATTGGAAATTTATTTGAGGCATTATATCAAACAGTTCATTAACAAATTTATTTGAGAAATTATATCAAACAGTTCATGATATAAAGTTTAGGGTGCATACAATGGAAACTTGGATAAAATTCTTCATATTTTGCCTTTGAGTCTTATGACATTACTCTAAAAATGGTTGGTGAACTAAATGTATGAATCGAAGAATAAATTTAGAGGAAAGAAACTAGATTGTTTGAATGAAATGTATAATAAAATAGTTCTATTAGGGTTAGAAGGAATGAAGGTATTATTAAATTTTCTAGTATTAGGAAAATATAAAAATATGTCCACTTTACTATATATATATATATTTAAAATTATTCTTCATATATCCATGTTAAAACTATTAAAAATTAAATTACATAAATCAATTTTAAATTTTTACAAAGAAATAAATGACTTTGACTAAGAGCGAATATTTAAAATTCCTCTTTGCAAAATCCAATTTGATTTGAGATATTTATGGACAAAAAATATGGATGAGCATGAGGTAAGTAAGAAAGAATAACCTTATTTTATATCTTCCCTCATCAAATAATTTCACATCTAAAGAGTTTCTTAAGGCATATCCAATTATGAAAAACTATTATATACTTGTTATAACTATATTAAAGTATATCCTGAATAAATTGAAAGGATAAAGAGTAAATCACTAAAAACACATACATAAATCATAGAAGTAAATTGATTAATATAAGGAGATTCAAGTGGTTGGATAATTTTTTCCAAGGAGTGGAAGAGGTTAAGAAGGAACCATCAAATAAATATAATATTTTAAATACTTTAAAAGAAAAATACATTTCTCCCTGCTCTAAATTCAAATGGTATTCCTTCTAAGATGATAATAATTGAAAAAGAAGAAAATAATCATTATGAAGATCAAGTACCATTGATAAGTTTTAAGAGATCAAATAAAATATTCAACAACACAAGAAAAAAGAGAAAATAGTTAATGCTAAAGAAACAACCACAACCAAGCTACTATGTTAATAAATTCTCCTCTTATGTAGTCTTCATTTCCCTATAAATTGTGGCCTCCTTGTACAAATTAGCTATTGATCACCATAGTGAAACAAATTTAACATTTTGAAATGGTTAAACATTATTATTATTATTATTTTTATTTGTATAAGTATAATTATTATGGTTTCATTTCTCCTCTCCTACTCTTCCTAATAAGGTTCTAATTTACAAGCCTCATATAAATGTTAGGGTTCTAACTTCTAAAAATTGAATAGTGTCAACTTAATCTCATTAGACAATGCTCCCCTAGTATTAATGGGGCCAAATTTTTATCTATCAAACTCGGCTTTGTTTGCATTGAATACGAATTTGATACCTTTATCCTGATACTTGAACTAAGATATCTTGGCTCTAATTTTAGTCCTTTTATCTAAAAATTATTGGTGACATATCCATTTGTGTTTAGTTTTAATCATTTATTATTGTAATTAATTATTACAAGGAGATTCTTGAAGCTTGTATTCCATCCCCACCGTTTTTATTCTAAATATTTGACATTTTCTTTCAACTTAAAGTCTAAATCTTATCCTTAATGCTATACATATTTTCTAGGATAACACATATTCATTATATTTCACTAAATGTGTTTAGGCATAGAAGAAAAACCTTCAATATATCTTTAAGATAACTTTGATACCATCAAGATAATCCCACCTTTCATTGCATTAATATCAAGGTTAACTAACCCTTCCTATTTACATCCTTTTCAATTAGAGTATCCTCTAGTAAAAATAGAAACATTAATAGTGTGGTTATCAAAGAGTGTCTAGGGATGCACACATCACTATTATTAATAAATTATAAGATTGTAAGAAATGTTTATGGAAGAAATAACTATCTAATAAAGAATATAATGTATTAATAAATATCTAACTATTACATATTTTAAATAAATCCCCTTTAAAATCTATCTTATTGCCATTTAATGAGTCAACTAGGTTCAAAATTATTTTCATCTTTTTCCCCCAAAATTCATCACTTTTACAACAAAACTTGATTTCATTAAATTTATCTTATTTATTCTCAAATCATATTAAAATCACCACCTTAAACTATAAGAAATATTTGGTAATTTATTTATTTTATCTTCATTTAGAAAGGGGTGTGAAGGGGATTTAGAACCTTTTAAAGTTTCTTTCAAAATATGTAGGAAGATTTTATTCATTGCCTTTCATGTTGCTTTTAGGATTAGTGTTATGAATTTTGTGCCTTCATTCTAAAAAATTCTTATATCAACTCATTTATCATTTCCATGATCTTTTTATATGGGAAAGGTCAACATACAATGATGTAGACACTTTCCATTTTTTTAATTCCTTAATTAGGTCTTTCTAGGGAAAATTTTAGTCTTTTCGAACACCTTACAAAAATAATGTGACTACCATTTGAGGCCTTGTAGGGAATTAGTTTTGAGTAGTATATATATGCTTTGGGAGCCTAATAAAGGATTATTAGGATTATTTTATATATTTGAACCCATACTATTAGGTTCCAACTATCTTCTTTCCTCACATTTTTACCTTAATATTTTTCTTTGAGGGATCCAATATAGGTGGAGGTGTTATTTATTACTTTGAGAATATAAAGGGTAAGTTATTATTATAGAATATCATGTTAGGTCATTAGGTCATTTATATCATGGATTAAGGGGATTTTTAAGAGAATGGTTTAAGGGGATTAAATTTACCTAGAAATTTACCTTTTTGTGTATCTTTTAAGTTTATTTTTTTTAGTATGTACATGTATTAAAATTACATAGTTAGATTTTAATTTTTTAAATTTGTACATGCTCAATTTGAATGATGTGCATGTGTATGTATCCTAATTTTTATTTTAAATAATCATACATTTAATTTAAATATTTCTTGTAATTTCTCAACATGTATAATATCTAGTTTTTAATATGTTTATTTATAATTTAAACATAGATTCTTGAAAGTTGATTTTGAACTTGTTCGTATATTTATATATATGTAGGTTCACATTTATATCATGGATGAGTTTGATGTCAAGGATTTGATCAATTCCCCACATCCTCCCCCTCCACCTCAAGACCCTCCACTTCCACCCCCTCCACCTCAAAACCCTCCACCTCCACACCCAAGATCTAATGAGGCTTGCTTGCAAGCTCAGATCAATGGCAATCTAAGATCCATTGAAGAAAAAATTAAAAAAAATTGAAACAAAAAATTTACGCCACCTCACCTAATGAATTTTGCATCTTCAATGCAAAAAAATGTAGATGTTGTTAGGTCTTTGAACCAAATCCTAAGGTAAACAAGGCTCCATCTCATTCTTATGCATTTTGTTCAACCTTTCCTTCCTCTAAAATTCCTAAACCTATAAAATACATAGCTATCTACACATGATAACATGGTGAAAACACAAGAAAATCCTATAGCATGACATGTTGAACCCAAATAACCAAATTCAAAAATAATTTAATCTATAAGTATAAATAATTTGATGGTAGAAACTTTATACATATAAAAATATGATAAATGTGTGATTATTTTTCTTTCCACTCTATAAATTTTTGATGTGCTTGGCTATATAATTGAGATGATTCACTCATAATGTAATGATAAAAATTTAGTATATATGAAAGAAAGAAATATTTTTGAGACATCAAACTACCATTCTACATAACTCTCACATGGAAATAAGAATATTACTTTATTTTAACTAAAGAAATTGTGTGCACTCTATCTTGAAAATTACTAATTAATTTTGAATTATATACTTATAATTTAAAATAAGGGCATCCTTTGTAACATGGAATAGATAGGTTAATTTTAATGAAATAAAATATGTTTTTATATTAAGAAAAAATTACAAATATATGGAACTCATACATTGAGAAATTGACTAAGATGTAACTTTGTATGAGAATTAAGATGATCGAATAATTTATATACCTTCTTTCAATAATTAACATTAGAAATTAATACTTGGCTCATATTGTATACCCACCTCGCAATGACCTCTTGGAATGGATGCATTTAGATGGAGAAGGATTTCAAAAGGCTCATGGTACTTGTGGACCCCTTAAAGGCATGATATATAACACATGAACTTTATTTATGAAATTTCGTCTTTAGTTGTTGGCTTCTAGTATGAATGTTATCTATAAGGTGGAATTCTTAGTTGAGACTCTCAATATTCCATTGTTGGTTTCTAGTGTGATTATACAATATGCTCACCAAACTATATTATTTCTAATGTTAATTATTCAAAGAAGGTTTTGTTTCATAAGAAGAGACCTATGTTCACATATTCCAAGGCATGCTATTATCCACAATGCATGAAACTTCTTCACATCTCTAGCAAGTTCTAAATAGATATAGATCTGCCATTTCCATGGAGGAGATTGATGATTTAAAAAGAAAATATCATGCCATTTATTTCTTGAGAAGTCATGTTTGCATTCATGATTTGCAACTTCCATCTTCATCCAAAAAGAAATTATGTTATCATTATGCGCTTGATATTAAAAAATCAAAACCTTCATTTGAGCATGATTTCCAACACAAAGGTAAACGAGCAGAAACAAAAGAAAGCTTAGTTAATGGATTTCAACATGGTGGAAAATATGCATCTTTTTGAAAGTGGCTTCCTAGCTTATCAGTCTTATGTTTAGTAAGGTTTTTTAATCTCCACTGTGTTATGTATTCGGGTCACGGGTATATCTAGTATGATGTCTTCTTTTGGGTATTTTGGGTGCATAAGAGAATGTGTATATGTACTGATGTATTCAACCAATGTGCTTTTGTAACATTGTAATCAGACAATTGGTCATTTGTACTAGGACCTCACTAGTCTTTTTGATATTTTGTAAAATTTGTTACTCAGACTGCAACTAGGGGTTTTCTTGCTGGTTCTTTCCCTCCAGTATGTCTGCGTGAACCAGCTATATGTAAAATCTTATATATAAATAAAATTATAAGTGGTCTCCCACTTTTGCTTAAAAAAAAAAGTTCTTGTAAATGTCCACATCTTTTTCCTTGTCATAGTTGCTATTTCTTAAAATATTTCTTATGATTTTTCATAATGTTGGTCAATACATTATTGTAAATATTCTATAGTCATGCTCTAAAATGTCATAAGAATGTCATAAGAGGGTTTCATCTTATAAAGCTATAATAATATTATATGCTCTTACAACATCTTAGACACCTCCCTTGAAGCATTCGACAAATGAAAAATAACTACCAACACAAAGTGAGATGCCTCATTTCCTAATATGAGGACAAAATAATAAATCAAAATATTAGGATGCAAGGTTGAGCCACATTTCCCAATACTTGGCTAAGTTTATCATCTATTGAGGAGTGGATCCCAACAAAAATTGTGCTTAGTGCTTACTACTAATCCAAGGAATACCTATTCATTTTTTCTTTATTGTATGCCTAATGACTCCTCATCTCAAGTTAAATTGTGGGAATGGATTTTTATGCCCTACCTATGACCAAATGGCTACAAGGAGGTGAATATGATATGGTGGAAAAAATGAAGATACAAGTTGGTTTAGTTCTCATAAACTCTCTAAAAAATAATTGAATTCCTACATCCTAACTAGAAATACCATGAGGGGTTTAGATCCCATTTTAGACAAAAAATATTCTTATATTGATCACTAGTTCACTTGGACCAACTAAAGAGATGGTGAACTAAGGAAACTTAGTTGTATTGATAGATTAAAACTTAGTTATTTCTCTTTCCATTGTCCCCTCTCCACAAAACACCCTTATTTAAGTAGATTCTATTAAACCTATCTCACATATCACCTCCCAATTCTTTAAACTTTTCAAACTTCTTATTCCTCATACCTAATAATCTATCCTTCAAGCTCAACACTTCCCACCTCAATCAAATTGATCACCTTGCTTCCCTAATATCCCTTTGGTTGATGTTCCTAGACCTCATCAAAATGGTAAGTGGATACAATTGTGGAATGATGCGATTAAATCTATTGCACCAGCTTACTATGATCTTGCAATAAGAATATGGCTAGAAAGAGATCTAGAATGGAAAAAAAATATGGATCCAAATAGAAAAAAAAACTTGTTTTGGCTTTAGCACTTACTAATAACTTTTCTACAATGAATGGTTGCTTTTGTTGAAATAAAACTTAGAAGATTTGAACTTAATTACATGGTAGAGGATCTCAATTAAGAGATGGGCTACATTGGATGAAAGGATATAAGGGATACAAATTATTTTTTAGTTGGATTAGTGAGATATTTATAACAAGTATGCAATATATTTAATCATATAATTATTTTTGTAATAGAGATGAATAATTAAATAAATTCTATAACAATATATAAGAGTTAGATAAAAAAATTAAAATTAAATATATTAATAACAAATAGTGATACTATTATTGAGGGTAATACAAAGGGGGGTCATCATGCTAAAATAAGTCGCAAATAAAATCACCCGAGTAAGAAAAGTATTTTATTGATAATCTTATTAGGGATGCTAAGATGGTAATAAAAGTTTTGCAAACAACAATGAGCTGACAAATAATAGTGTTTATGTGTTATGTAAACATGATATCACTATCAAATTAACATTTCTATTATGAGTAAAGTTTAATATTATTTGTGAGTAATAAAATTGATAGGATGTTTGTATTAGATAGAATTGATAGAATGTTTGTATGAAATATTTATAACAAGTATGCAATATGAAGTCAAGCTTTATTAGATTTGATTCTTAATAAATTAGTTTAACGATTCAATTTATAGCTTTATGAAATCTATAAGTTTAAATAGTTTGATGGTATCTAAACTTTATACATATAAAAATATGATAAATTTCTGATTATTTTGCTTTCCAATCTATAATTTTTTGATGTTCTTGGCTATACAAATGAGATGATTCAATCATATTGTAATGATAAAATTCATCCTCATATGGAGGATTTTATATTATCTTCCATTAAATTCATCCTCTTTATGAGATTCTTATGGAATTGATATTCTAGTGTGAATTCTTAATTTTAGACATATCTTAACTAGATAAATTTAGGTTCAATAAAGGCAATATAACTTTTTTTTCACTTACATAATCCTATTTTGAAGTTCATTTATGTTAACAAATATTAGATTAAATATTTTTATCCCCAATTATTTTCAAATAATTTTATACTAATCTTTGTATTCTTATTCTTTCTTTCATCATTTCATTTAAAATTTGAACCATTTAAGGATGCTATGTTATAGATTATAGTTGTCTTCCAATTCTTCTTAAATTTTTAATGGTATGAAAATATTATTGATGAGTAGATGAATTATTACAACTATTTTAGATTTGTATTCCCTTTATCTAGATATATTATTTACCAAAGTCTCATTGCTCTTTTAGGTGTATTGTATATATATATATATATATATATAAAACATGGAAAATGTAGATCATGCTCCACTTGCGCTAGATTCTTTGTTTGCAAATACTAGTAATGAGATTAAAAAATTGAGAGATTCATTAGCACAGGGTGCAAACCCGAGGATATATAGTGAACCATGCATGTTAATATTGCATAGTCTAGAAAAACTAAAAGATGAACTTGAGAGGACTAGTGCATATTCCCCAAATAGAGTAGTTGCTATTCTTTCCCGCATGCGGGAAGAAGTACATGGTGACATTCCCCTTAAACAAATACAAGATAGTGTCACCAAAGAAATGATAAAAGCCACTTATTTTCCATTTTATCAAAATTTGCATAAGTTTAGGGGATACCAGGTCACTATATGTGTTGATCATGCTATGGCCTCATTGATCTACCCACGATTTCTTGCAGCACATGGTCTATACCCAAACAACGACCACATTCCATTGTATTTTGTTCAACAGTTGTATGTTGAGGTCCATTTGGGCCTCAAAGTTAACTACCTGGACATTCCACCATATGCTGGTTAGGGGCGTGGAAGGATTGCTGATAGACCCACCTATTGTCAAGCAGATAGACCACCCCCAGTGTTTAGGGTATTGGTTGGTGAGAGGTCTCCTTCTCTCACCCCAACTCTAGCCCCCATAGTAGATGAGGTTGTTGTTGCTTCCCAAAAGGAAGCAATTGACACTATAGGTGACATTGCGATTGCCACCACTAGGATATCTGATGATGTAGGTCAGTATTTGATGTCCAAACATTCCCGATCCACACCATTTTTAGCAAAATGGACTACCATGGATCCTTTTATAGTGGTCAACATCCCTACTCCTACACAACTTGATGCACTTACAAGATATATGGCACGCATGACTCTGCATTGTTTGGTTGAGGACTTGTTGGAGGCATATGCCCACATTGCATCAGACAATGAGATTAATATAGAGCATGTTAGAGATAATTTGATATGAAGAGGTCATTCAGTTCTAGGATCCCATCACTCTCAACCGAGCACTAGTGCGCATCAGGATCCACCTACAGTTCATTCGACAGCTGCACAAACTATGGGTTTTACTGATATGTTGATTGGTTCTGGTTCACCATCACCGATGCCATCTCAACTTCATAGTCCTCTACATTCATCATATCTAGCATGACATGGGATAGATCAGATGGATGTAGATGTTGATTCGTCGCTTGACCGTTTGGTGGATATGGTGGAGGCGACGTTTCAGAGGACTTAGGTCATCCGATATCAGATGATGTGCATGTTTCAATTCTTTTTTCATTATTTTTATTTATTTTTAACTTGATATTCATGTAAGTTGATATATATATATATTTTTATAGGTGGACATACCTCATATCACTCCTAGCCTTGGTCTAGATCATGTGCATGATCGATGTGACTTTGTGGACGAATCTGTTGCCAATGGACATGTGAGTTTTACATTTTTATATAATCACACATGTATATGTACATGCAATATTTATGTATGCATAGATCTAGATTGATATTTAAAAATACAAGTTCATTTAAAAATAACTTTCATAAAATTTATTTAATATAAATTATATGTATTTAACACATCTTGTACACAATTTTATTTACAGGGCTCAGCACATCCATCAGAGCAGGACCGTTCCAATTCAGATGGGCATTCCACTAGGAGTAGACATTCATATTAGGCCATGCACACTATATTTATGATCTTTACCACATGTATTTGATTATATGATGATTTTTAGTATTTGAGATTTGATGATCTCTAACTTACATTTCCTTATATGATATACATACATTTGCTTATTTTTTGATCTTTAGTATTCAACATTTGATGATCTTTAATTTACATTTTTCTTATATGATATGTACATAAATTTTATCTTATATGATATATACATACATTTTCCTCTTTGCTTATAATATGTGTTATGTTTATATGTATTGAATCCCTTTACATGTATGTACATGTGTTTTCTTATGGTTTAAACATGTTTGTAACACATAATATATGTATGAATTTTCTTTAAATATTCAATATACATACATGTTTTCTTATTTTATGATCTCTTACAACTTACATTTCCTTATATTCAATATACATTTGATATCTAGTAGAATTTTAGGGAAATCAATGCCACTTTATAATTAAGTTCATTCATGTTGATCACAATAAATATTTTTTTAAAAATGACTTAAGCAACATGAACCATTGAGTTGAGAACAAGATATAATCTTTTTGACAAGTAACTTGAAATTCAATTCAAATATAATTAAGAAAATTAAATTCAAATTATACCAAGCTAGTATACATTTTTGACAAGTAACTTGAAATTCAATTCAAATATAATTAAGAAAATTTAATTCAAATTGTCCCTTTATTATACATTTTTGACAACTAACTTGAAATTCAATTCAAATATAATTAAGAAAATTGAATTCAAATTATACCTCTAATATACATTTTTGACACTTTAACAAAATTCTAAAATTACTAGATATGTTGTGCATACCTATGAATTAAATAACAACAAACTCCATAATGAAATAACTTGTTTGTTTACTACTTGATTCATTTAAAATAGGATCTAGTTATTCCATGTACACTAGAATAATTTTTTTCCCATCCCATATGCACATAAATAGAAACTTATTTTGTGTCCCTCACTATGCCACTTTGATTTTCATAATTTTTTCAACCACATTAATTATTTTATGACTTTGAAAATTCCTATATATTCTAACTTTGCAAGTCATTAATTATTTAAATTTCCTCAAGTCATCTTGGTCATGCAAGTTGCAATGTTTATATGATCCTTGAATCCAATTACTTAAGCCAATTCTTTTTGTTTCAATATTTGTGTTTTGTGTCTTTGGTTTTTTATTTTCATCACTTCAATGTTCTCAAATTATTTTTATGTTTTATGCTCTAGGGATTCCTCAAGTTGGAGTCGAGCCAAATCTAGATATTGGATTAAGCGAATCCATTGAAGAACACATGGACCTTGAAGTTAGGGAGGAGACCCAAGTTCAAACAATGCTTGTTGGAGAGGGGTCAAGATCACTTCCTTCTACTAGTATGGATGAGCATATAAAACTATCACAAACTTTTCTCACTTATAGCATCATGTTTTATCAATTTTTTGCTTGCATACATAAACTTCACTTATATTTAACATCATCTCTCACTTTTGCTTGCAAAATATTTTGTGACATGTAGGAAGGGCTCAACAAGCAGGAAGTTTTCATGCTCAAGTCGAGCCAAATATAGACATTGGATCAAATGAATCTACTCAAGAATGCATGGTCCTTGAAGATAGGGAGGAGGTACAAGTTCAAACAATGCATGTTGGAGAGGGGTCAGGATCACTTCCTCCTACTGGTATGGATGAGCATATAAAACTAGCTAAGAAGGCGAGGAAACAAATTTCTCATAGAAATTTAGATCATTTACTTGAAATGGATATGGAGAAATTGAAATATTATGCCAACCAACCTTATAATAAGAGAAAGAGGTCAATGACTAAATTTGTAAATGGAACGATCAATCATCATTTCAATCATCTTGATACACTTGAAAAAACTCAATTTTTATCATGTTTACTTCTTCGTGATGAGCTCAAAGATTCATTACAATTGTTGGGTGTACATTCGAAATCAAATAAGAAGAAACACATGGGATTACAAAAGGATATTATTCAAAATGTTAAAAAGGGTTTAGATTCCATTGGGAAAGGATCTCGATCAGTGGATAAGGCCACTACAAGAAGGGTGATGTTGACATCTATTGTACATCAAGATATAGCAAGAAAAAGAAAAATGTCTACACTTTCAACTGAAATTGGTTATAGTAGAACCACATTGATAAAATATGAGAAAAAGAGAGTTTTTGGATGAGAGTTTAGAAGGAAACTGGGAAATTATGTGTAGAGCTCCCCATTCTGACAGGATTGAAGATGTTGTTCGAAACTTGGTCTTAGATTTTGGCATGATCATAGTCATCCATCATCAAATACTAGAGATGTCATGAGACACAGGATTGAACCTACTATTTATGAAAATCATATCAAACACTAGATAGACATAACACAATTTGAGATGTATATGAACTTTTGTAATGCATATCCTCATATAAAGATTGGGAAAACAATGTTTTAAAGGTTAAAGCCATATTATGTGAAGATAAACAAGTTTTTTGAAACTTTTTGTTGTCGTTATCATATTGAATTTGATATCTACTATCAGGTGTTTTGAAAGATGAGAGAAGAAAGATGTGGGTTTCAAAATGCACCTCCTAAACAAGCAAGTTTGTTCATAAAGTCTATATTATGTGATCATCAAAATGGACATCAAATAAACTGCATAAAAGGAATTTGTGAGACATGTGGAAATTTGGCTAAATTCCCTTCAAGAATTGAGGATACTAACCTAACAAAGACAGTAAATTGCAAGAGGTAAGTACTATTTTTAGAGAGTTTATTTATTTCAATTTCTCATAGATTTTTATTTGGATTCTCTTTGATGTAATGTTTCATTGATCAAGTGTGGTTTATTAGTTATTCACATATTTTATTGACACATGTACAAGTATGTAAAGTTGCAAACAAATTTTGGGAAAGAATCCACAAGGTTGAACTATGTAGAAGAGGAGATTCCCATTGGAAAATTTATGGAAGATTTTCAAAAATTGATATGGTCATACATACATCATTCCTTTTTTGCTAAGTGGAAAGAACAATAATTCCAAACATTGAGAGATACTTTCCCACGTGGAACAGTTCTATCAGTAGTTGACTTTGCATAAAATTACTCCTTTGTACATCAAAAGGAGATTCAATCAGAGTATTACTTTTCAAAGCAGATCACTATTATGGTTCATGTGTGTTATCGACATGCACAATCAAATTGGATGGTGTTGAGAGTACAGATGAAGAATGATCCATTAAGAAAGAATATCACTTTTATATTAGTGATGATAAAGAGCATGGCACACTTTTTGTCCAACATTGCTTTACAATATTTTTTGAGAATTTGGGAAGTAGGGGTGTAAAATTTGAAAATAATTTTGTATGGTCAGATGGATGTGTGGCACAATTCAAATCTTCACGACCATTCTATGCACTTTGTAGATATCATAAAATCTACAAAATACCACATGTTTGGAGTTTTTTTGAGAGTGGGCATGGAAAGGGTGAGCATGATGGAGCAAGAGCTTGCATCAAAAAAGCTTTAAGAAAGAATCAATTGAGTTATCTAGAAGATCATCTAGACAATGAAAATGATGTTGTTGAATGGTGCAAGAAACACTTTGCATCAAATGTGGTCAGCACATCTTCAAGAACAAACCAACACATTCCACATAGAGTGTTTTGGGAGATATCAGGTATGTATAAATTACATGAAATCAAAAATTTGAATTTATTTAAATTTAATATATATATATATATACATATTTGTTCACATAAGTTTTTTGTTGTACATATGTATCTAGGTGTGGATAGAAGATCGATGCATGGATGAAAGAGGGTAGAAAAAACAAGATCTTTGCATTGTGTTAAGAGTTCAAATAGTCGCCATGTATGGATATTAGACATAAGGGATTACTCTCGTTTTTACACTAAGTGCATTGAGGGAAAATTTGATTATGCATGCAACAATCAAGAACTTGGATATGTTGGTAAATGGGATACAGTGCCACTAGTTGTTTCAAAAACATATGATGAAAACGAGGAAGAAAGATTTGAAGACAATCCTTTGATTTCTATTGATTATGACCATATTTTAGGATTGGTTAGAAAAGGTACACATGTGTAAGTTTTCAATAATTTAGATATTATATATATCTAGTTAATGATCTTTAGAGACATTTCTATTTTTTTAGAATTTTTTTGTGTAAATTTGGTGTATAGGAGATGTTTTTGCAGTCATAGCAGAGCCTAGAAACATCGAAGGTGTTATCTATTATTTATTGCGTTGCACTGAAGAGAGGAATAAGCTAATAGAACCTAAAACAAGTGATGGAATGTCATTTCCCACATGTGAGTTTGAATTTAAAATTTTATATACATTGTATTCACATGTGGACATTACATTATAAACATTAAATATATATTGTACAAACCTTGAGAACGAAAATGTTGCACACATTCATATGTCTTAACTTAGGTTCATGTTTACCATGTAGGTTCTGTTGTAGTGCAAGGGGAATATCTAAAACAAGTCAAAGTTGTTCAGCATGGGATTCATTTTGTTGACTATCAACTTGATAACAAGGTATATCAATATAGTCACTTAATAATTGCTACCACTCTACATCTTCATGCAGTTCCACATGCACGTGGCTAAAGAAAATGGAGACTAGATAGTGATGATCATCAAAAAATTCTACATGTTATTGAAGAGCGGGCTGAACCAGAATCTTTGACTTAGATTATATCCATGGTTTTCAAGTTCACTTGTAACCCTAGACAAGTTCAAATGAGAACTTATAATAACTTGTACATAGTTGTAAATCATTTTGTGTAAATTACAATTATATGTACATATTTGTTCCATGGAAAATTCTTAAGTTAAAGAATCTTTGATAGCATCATCTCTCACTTTTTTTGGTTGCATGTAAACCCATATATATGCTTTCAATCCTTATTTGAAACGTAGTGAATTTTTTTTAAATCATTTTTCCTAAATTACAATTATATGTACATATTTGTTCCATGGAAAATTCTTAAGTTCAAGAATCTTTGATAGCATCATCTCTCACTTTTTTTGGTTACATGTAAACCCACATATATGCTTTCAATCCTTATTTGAAATGTAGTGAAGTTTTTTAAAATCATTTTTCCTAAATTACAATTATATACAACTTATATTTGTTTCATGGAATTCTTAAGTTCAAGAATCTTATATACAATTATATACAACTTATAAATTTGTTCCATTGAATTGTTTCATGGGAAATTATGTCAATTTTAAAATTAAGTATTATCTAATTGTAAAATTATTGTACACATATATAAAACATAAATCAATGCAAAAAAAAAATAAACCCTAAACCCTTGTACCCCCTACCCTCTATCTTTCTCCCACTCCCCCTCTCTCTCAAGTCTCTCCCTCCTACCCCCTCTTCCTCTCTCCCTCTACCCTTAACCCTTAAACCCTAAACCCTTGTACATACCCTTTATCTCTCTCCCACCCCCCTCTCTCTCAAGTCTCTCCCTCCCACCCTCTCCCTCTCTCCCTCTCCCTAAACCCTTAAACCCTACCCTTTATCTCTCTCCCTCCCCCCTCTCTCTCTCAAGTCTCTCCTTCCTACCCCCTCTCCCTCTCTCCCTCTACCATTAACCCTTAAACCCTAAACCATTGTACACCCTCCTTTATCTATCTCCCTCCCCCTTCTCTCTCTCAAGTCTCTCCCTCCTACCCCCTCTCCCCCTCTCCCCTCTACCCTTAACCCTTAAAACCTAAACCCTTCTACTCCCTGCCCTTTATCTCTCTCCCACTCCCCCCTCTCTCTCTTGAAAGTCTCTCCCTCCTACCTGTTACCTATTTTTCACTACAAGCTTAAATAGGTAGAGATGAATCAAATTTATCATTGATAGGTACATAAATTTTCATGTTTTGTTGTTTAAGTATTCATTGATCATCATAGAGATCAATTTACATCTGAATCATAGTTTTATTGTGCAAGTATTTAAAACAGAAAATTGAGCATAATAATGCTTTTTATTCATTTTGTAAAAACACTGAATCTCGCACAAGCTGCAAGAGTAACTGAATTTGATTATTACAATCAAATGATGAATACAAAATTCAAGGATAAAATAAACTACTGAACATAACATAAGTGTAAAGAAGAGGAGCAATTCATCATTTCCTATAATGATGAATCACTTTCATTGGTGTCTTCAGTCGTCATGTCTCCAAGCTGTTGCAGCCTCGTTTCCTCGCTCCATGAACCTGCAAAATTATAAAGAAATGGCGTTAGAGTTATACTCTAAGCAATGATGAGTTACATTCTGTCTTATGCCTACACTACCAACATGGATGTAATTTGCATTAAATCAAGCATTCATTAGATGAAAGTCTGACAATCAAGAAAAACAAAACTCAATGGAAGCTTTTAGCTTCTTTTATTTTACTAACATGTTTGTTTCAATGTGCAGGAACAGGTTCATCATGTTCAAGATCATTTTTATCAGATATGTGGAGTAAAACAGGCTCCCACAAGGGTTGAGCTTGGAATATCAAGACACTCTCTAATTACACATGAGAGTCATCGATATCAATTACAATCATTAAGAAAAGTTGTTGTAACCAAGAAGAGATTCATAAAGCAACCATATTTTCATTTGTTATCTTTGTTTCAGCTCTACCTTGCATTTACTTTTGCATCTCAATAAGGTATTGAGTCCTCTTACACTGAAGGGAGAACAAAGTATCAATCATTTAAAACTGTTTCTAACAACTTAAGATTTATATATAGTCTGAAAGAGACTTCGAGAAACAGAGTACTATCATAAAGGGACTTGTTACATAGAAGCCTTAAGGCATAAATAATGACAGTACCATGAAGGCTCCACAAAATAGAGCATCAAGTTTCATGAATTTTTGAGACTAGTTACATAATTGACAAAAATGGAAAAAATAAGAAATGATAGTTTAAAGACCATAAGAGGCGGCCATGCAAGTGCATATGAGGTATATATGAAAGCTGAATCAAATGATTACTTGCAAATTATTATCCAAGCATAGGGAACTAGTTCATTTACATGAGAATACATTGTACTTTCCAAATAACAATGAATGAAAGAGATAGTGAAGTTGATTCAGATATGGAACTAGACAAATGCAAGCATTTACATTCATAGATAAAAGAAATGCTATCTCATAAAATGCATGACATGTGATACCTTGAATAAGCATGTTTGAAACAAGAATAAGCAACAACAGAAAAGTATAATGCCTATTAAGTTGTTGAGTGTAATGGTGAACACACATACAATGGAACAACAATAAAGAGCAAATCCATTTCTGTCACAACAATAGATAAGAACAAATCCTTCACTAAGATTGGAACCAGATAATCTAAGAAGAATTTCATTTTAGAAACAAATTTTCCAAATGCTATAGGTATTTCCAGATAACAAAAGCAATGAAGAAAATTGGAGATACAAGACATCAACAAAAATACAATGCAATAGGTGTACACTAAACAGAAAACACATGCTACAAGATTGTCATGTTGATAGTAGCAATGCATGGTGCAATCAATAAAAAGTAGTAATTAAACAAGAAGGTGCAATCATGATATTTTTTCTTGTGCCAATGAAATATCAGAGGTTGCAGTTACATAATTATAGGATAGTCATGCTAAGTGACAGAGTTCATCAACGATGAGTGTAGTCAAGGCTGTTAGTCCATTGAAAGGAAAATGTAGAGTTTTAGATAAGGGGGATATGTCATATCCTATGCATAATATTTTGTTCAAGGCAAATACATGTAAAAAGGAGTGCCACATTCAAGTTTTTCCTCTGTGCCAATGAAAATATCTATTTACAAATGAAAATACTTAGAATCATTGACAACCACAGTAAGAAATATATGAAGTTTCATGTGTTGAGTACCCAGGTGAAGACAAAGTAAGCATGGCCGTGGCCTCAATGTACACAGTGAGGAAATTTTTTTGGAAATAGCTACTAATGACGGCCATATAAAATGAATGAAGTTTTCAGCCATTAGAACAAGAGATACAAGGAGTAGATAAATCATGAATACCCATATAGAGACAAAGGTTCAAATCTATCATGGCAGCGTGAAGGAGGCTGGAAATATATACAAGAAGGAGAAAGATCAACTTACCAGTGCTGCCATAGAACAATGTTTCCATAAATTCTTTCTTGGCACATATTCACCAGTGCAAGTTGTGCTCTTTCAAGAGTTCTCATGGCGCCCATAACAGATGAAGACATAGGATATATCAGAAAATAAGCATGACCATGGTCTTTAGGCCAAGATTTACTCTAGAGATAGAGAAAAAGACATGAAATAACTACGTATCAGACTTACTTTGTCTATTAAGGCATAAATAATTCATAAGGAGGTCGATAGCCAAAGAATTCTAGTTATTTCTTGTAAACATTTTCTTCTTTCATGGCGTCCAGAGCCAATAAAGTGTAGAGATCGACAGGGACAAAGAAATGACAAAGAATATATCAGATATTATGCAAACCCGTAGCTTATAAGCTCATAAAATGCTATATAATGGAGTCAAGATACCTCAAACTGGTAAAAAATGAACTTACCATATGAAAATCAGCAAGATTTAGCTCAGAAAATGTCCAAAAGGTACATATTCGATCCATTTCATGGTGGAATTTCAGGTTGAAACCCTATTCAGTAGTGGCGGCCAGCTTCTTCAGGAAGTTTCATCAAAGTCAAAAGAGTGATAATGATTTAGGGTTCGATGTTTGTTTTTGTCCATTCACATTAAGACATTTTTGATATTTTTATTAATGATTTTTAATAATCATTATGTCTTATTTTTCCCATGGCTGCTTTGACTTTTAAGTCGATATTGCTTTTATCATTATAGTCGAGTATTATTAAAGAATTTCCAATACATATGATGGTCAACCAAATTTTTTTGGAAATAGTGAACGCATATTGGAAATATGCTAAGTATAATGTAAGAAGGCCCGTGAGATGAAAATTAAGGCTTATGATTTGACATTATGTCTCAATATTATTCTTTCTTTTATTTTGCATTCTCAATGTAGGTTAATTGATTAAATGATATATTATAAATCATTTAATTGATTAGCCATATTTACATGCAAATAAAGGACATTATGTGAAGTTGAGTTAATTAGAGATCCATGCAGATACAAGTAGAGCTAATTGGAGGACGAGTTAATCATGCAAATCATAGAGATTTTTAGCACTCTACTTCAGTTTCATATCAGATTGTTGATTGAGGATTACTCATGCATAATGTAAAATTGGAATTTCACTTATCATGGGCGAATTGATTAAAGCAAGGAGGATTTTTTCATGTTTTGGCTCACGTTCAGAGATTTCCAATTCAATTTGAGTTAAGATTAGTTACATGCTTTATGACTGTGAGTTTGAGACTAAGTTCACTCATTTTTGCATGAGTTTGAACCTTATTTTTCAGGGATTTTTGTTTCTGCTCAGATTTCACCTTGGAATTATCATTTTTCTCACTAAAATTGACTTTCAGCTTGATCTTTCATGCACTTTGGAGTTGCATCTTTTGTATATATTGAATTTTTTTATCTTTTTCATTTCTAGTTCTTGTTATTTAGCCTTTGCATTTTGCAAAGTGAATTGTCATGTAACTTAGCTTTTAGATTAATACAATAGTGTTTTTATAGGTTTACTTGTGTCTTTTTGCAAAGATTCCTTCAAATTGTAGTGAAATCAAAGTCTGCCTTGTCATTTAGTTGTCTTTACGAATGATTTGATGAAGTTTTATTGTGTTTAAATATCAAAACCTTTAAAATATTTGTCTCATTTATATTTGCATGCATTCAAATAGTTAAAATCACAGGTCTAAGTTTGTGTAAATGAATAACTTTCTTCTTTGCTGTGAAAACTCTATTTTCCTTCAAAGGTGATTTATTCAAGCCTTCCTTAGAATCAATTTTTGTGGTAAAACTGTTAAAATTGACTTGTGTGGATAGTTTTCTGAGGTTTATTGTGAATCAAAATTGTAGATCTTTATCAATTAGGTGCATCACCTTCAATTTACAGTTTATTGCATTTATCAATAGTTCTTGTATCCTTTTTCCCAGTAAGTTACTAGTTATTAATTTGAAAATAATATAGGAAGCCGGCCTAGAATTCGGAGGTTCAATCTCGTTATAGGTCACCCACAACTTGAGTTTGATCCAATGTTTCAATAGATTGCTGAATTTAATTATTCAAGTGTTCGGGTGCAATCTGTTTGACAATAGTTTTTGGCACGCTCGATGGGACTCTTAATCACAGTTCAAAGTAAGAATTTACACATCAAGCTGCTTTTTTGGTATATACAACAATATTTCAGCCTTTTAGAGGATTATTTTCATATACCTAGTGACTTTGTTTCTGTTTCTAATAGATCAAGTGTGAATAACTTATGAGAAATATTCAGACAAGAAGTTCTTCTTCGTTTGAGTATTTGTAGCTGTCTTCGCCAAAGAGAATAGGAAGGACAACCAAGCAAAAACCTAGTAAGCCTTCAAGAAAGCAATCAGTTTCTCCGATTCAAAGAGCAGAACCATTGGTTTACACATCGAGAAGAAGAGGCAGATCATTAACAAGGCAGCCAAGTTCATTTTCAGCTCCACCAAGTTACAGAGTACCAGTTTTTCCTATACTGATTGTACAAGTTGTAAATCCAAGAACAACAACAACTATGATGGCTAAAGCGCATGCTTTTGTTCCATTTAACATTTGGGGGAAACCCATTAGATCTAGCTCAACACGATGATATACCAGTAGCAGCACTCAAAAGTCTGCCCTTTTTTACTGGTGAGGATCAGACTACGCCCTGTTGATGGTTCAGATGAGCACAACAACAGTGAAGCAGGATATTATTATTTTGCTCTCCTAAAAGAGAAAGAATAACACATGGAATTTATCTACCTCCCATGGTCTTGATAATCAGTTCTCGACTGTGCTAACTTTACTCAATGGTTGATGTGAACTGTAATGTTCAAGGGGCCTGCTGGTGTTGAGCTTCTTGATTGTTCTAAGAACAAACATGAATTTAAACCTACTTTAACCAAGGTTTTAAGGAAAATAGAAAAAGATGGATCAAAGCTTTGGAACTGAAGAGAATGATGATTCATCCAACTTAACCAGACTTGTTACCTTCAAGGAATTTCTAACTAAAACTGCAAAACAAAATTAACTTGTGATTGACACAGTTTCATTCATTCACAGTGCTAACTTCAACAACAGATTGCAAGTTACCATTTAAACAAAACATAACATAAGATTTCATTCCTTGAAAGCTTCTCAAATCAAATGATTAACTCAAGATAAATACCATTCTGGAACACAATGTGAAGTAGATTTAAATTTGATTGCTTCTATTGTTGGTGAAATAGATAAGCAACATTTACAAAGCTGGCACAATCACCAGTGTATAGAAAATCCATGTTTTCAAATTGTTTCCATCTACACTAAGAGAGCCAAAAGGATACATTACTGCCTTCTGTCAAATCTAACTCCTATTCTACTGCTACTCTTAAGATTTCTCTACTACTACTCGCTTCTAAAAATCTCCCTCTATCTTTTCTAAAACTCCTACTCCTTTCTAAAAGAGGCCAAAATTCCCTATATATAGAACGTACCAAAAAGAATGCACTAGCCCCTATTTTAGGGTTTACAAAATATCAGTTGGTTGCAGGAGGGTCAAAACTCAGATCTTTTTGAATAGAGTTAATGCTACATTCAATGTGTATCCCTGTTGTCCATGTCAGTGAAGGATCATCCTCAGGAGAAGCCTTCAGATCTTTTGCAACTATAACATTTACTTCTGGTCATCGTGTCCATCTTTGAACTTCCATGAAGGGATTCTTTGAATGCTCTAAAGCATTGTCATTAATACCGATCTACCTTTTGCCAGTAGACCTAACAGTTGTCCCTTAGATTGGTGGCCTTTTCTTCCTTTGGCCCCTTTTCCCGCTCAAGATCTTCCTGCAAGTTGATCCTCTTGAGAGACAACATCTGACTTTCTGTTCAGATCCGAACACCATCATTCTCGGGCTAATCCATCAGCTCATTCATAGAGAAAATCCACACTGGTTGCATTATGTTGATCCTCCTCATAGAGGTAGTGAATCAGTCAATGGTTCACCTTTAGTTCCGTTTGATTGGGTGAATACACTCCACGTAAGTTTCCTGGGTAGTCAAAAGTGGTTCACACTGAATTGCATGTTGATGAGACACTAATTATGTCTCCTCGATGTGATTATACCTCATAGAAACCATCGGCGTAGCATACGACAGTTGGAAAGACCTTATATCGAGGTGCACAAGTTATATCAATATCCACAGTGGTCACCGAGATAATTTCCATTAGCTAGACACCATAGTGAGTCCAAAACATTCAGCCAAGAGTCTCCCCAATGTCCATCTTGTGAATAAACGTCGGTGAGACATTACCAAGTCGGCAAGACGTTACCTCAAACTCACTCCACCTTGGTGAGACCATTGCACTTGGGAAGACATCCCCTCGAGCCCTAATCATTCACTCAGAGTCTCCCCGAGTTCATTCTTATTCCCCAAGATCAAGCCCCTTTTCCTTCAGCGAGACACCATCAGGTTAGTGAGACGTTATGCCGACATCACTCCATGTCGGCGAGACTAGGTCCCCTCGTCGAGACATCACACCGAAGTCACGTCCCTTTTCCTGAGACATTCCATAGTCATCCAGACCTTTCATCGAGGCCACAATTCTTCTCAAGCTCAAACTTCATTTGGGTAAGACTCCCCATGGTCAGCAGGACATCACAGCAAGCCTCAAACATTACACCGAAGGGAGAAAAAATGTCAGCGAGACTACCGCTAGTTGGCAAGATATCATGTCGAGCTCTTCCATTCCCCTCGAGCCAACTCCTTTCTTTTAGTGAGACTCCCACTGGGTCGGTGAGACCTTTTTTTGAATTCAAAATCTATCACTGAGACCCCTCATCGATCAGTAGGACCTTATGCTGAAGGAAATCTCTCCCGGTGAAACCTTCTCGTGTCGACAGGACATCTCCTTGAAACCACAACCTTATACCAAAGGAACCATCCTTTCGGTGAGATATCACCCAATCACCGGGACTTCATAGTGAGGCCACAATCTTTTGGAGAGAGCTTGGCATGTCGACCAGACCTCATGCCAAAGGAAAAATCACTCCCCTCAAGCCATTCCATTTCAGAAAGAGTCCACCTTGTCAGTGAGACTTAATAGCAAAACTACCCCCTATCGGCGAGACCAGCAACCATTGGCGAGACCTTATGCTGAAGGCATAACCTTTCACCAAGACCTTTTGTTTGTTGCCTAGACCTTATGCCAAAGGAAATCTTTCTCGGCGAGATCCCCCTGATGACATCCCTTTCACCGAGACTTCTTCCCAAGCGGAGAGACATATAAAACCTCACGGTGACTGAGATGTCATGGCAAGCAGTGGATCCTGAATGAATAATACACCTTGCCAGTCAGCAAGACACTTGAAAGGTTTCAGCGAATTTCTTCCTTGAGGAGTTTTATGCTAAATGGGATTGAGGCATGCTTTCCGGTTGACTTCCCTAAGAGATGTCTTCAGATGATTGATTCAGTCCCGCAAAACAAATGTCTCCATTAGTCCTCAAAGCATATACAATACACTATTGTTCATCATGCCTTCAATTTTAACAAAAAGAAACCCAACTCTAAGTGAGGCAAAACCAAAATTTAACAGAACAAACTACAGACCCAGGAGGAAAACAAAAGAATTCCAAAGGTCAAAGCAAATAACCAAAGGCAACGAAAGCAAAATAAAAGGGGGACCCATTTTGTTCTAGAATAAAATGGGGTGGTTATGCAAGGCATAACATGCCCATTGAGCATATTAGAGATGTGGCCTCGCTATGTGGAGTTCATCATGTGATTCAGAAGAATGTAGCTTTGAGGTTGTTAGCAGCGTCATTCAAGGGGAAAACACTTTAGTGGTTTCATCACTTACCAGTCAATAGCGTTCCGACATGGGATGATTTAGGAGACAAGTTGACCAAGCAATTTTTAGATAAGTCTAATCATTTATCTCTAGTTGAACAAATGACAACTATAAAGAGAGTGCCACAAGAACAAATGATGGACTTTAATTTCATATTTCAAAGGACATGGGATCGAATTCTAGTAACGGTAAGACCAACTCTTGATCATGCTTTTCTGTATTACCTTAGATCATTGCATAGTGATATTGCTTTAATGATACAGTCTATGGGTGGATTAACATTACCAACAACATATGACATTGCTATTAGAGCTGAAAAAACCTCATACAAGCTGGTAAAATTGCCCCAAGACCCCCTATGCCAATTTTCCCAGAGGTACAACCATATATGCCCATTCAAGTACCTCCAATAGCCACTATACATGTTGTTCTAGCCTTCGAATTCCAAATAGTAGTACAAAATAATGTTGTTCCAGCAAATTCTTATTTGCAAGGTCTTAAAGATACTCAACAACAGCTAATAAATGACCAACAATAAATGGCCAAGTTATTACAAACTGTGAGTAACAACTTGGTAAGCCTTAAAAACTAGTAAGGTCAAAATTTTAGGCCTAATCAATCATCATTTCAAGTAAACAAACCTGCTTATCAAACTGATTATTTGGGATAGAAGAGGAATTTCAATTTTAGGCCTTATCAACCATTTAATCCAGTTGTTGCTAGCTCTTCCAAAGAGCTGATGCCAATACAGAAAAAAATAGCACAGGATTATGCATGGTGCTATCCCTACAATCAGCCTCATAATCAGGCTACTTGCATGAACAGGGTGATTAATCAAGCCCTTATGGTGCAACATAGTTATGCTGCTTCTGAGCAGACAACTAAGGAAGACAATACTCAACAGGATGATCAAACGCAGTAGAGTGACCTTGACATTGCCATGATGAACTAGCAAGGAAGTGAATTTTGCGAAGTTAATCACATGCAAAGTCAAAATCAGTCAGCCACTTCTATTGCAGCCAATACGAGGGCCAAGAAAAGAGCATTTGATCTGAGAGAACAAGTTGTTCCTGATAAACAATAGGCAGAAAAAGACAAACATCCTATTGTTCAACAAAAAAGTCAAGATTTTATAGCCCAATAGGGGCAAGTTCAGCCTTCAATAGCTCAGAATGTTTAGATTTTACCAAGACAACAGACTAGACCATCAAAGGAGCAGCCTAAAATTTAGTTCCAACCTCAAGCAACTCAAATAGACACTGTTGTTCAAAAGGTATAGTCAAAGGTTAATGTTTCTTCTTTCAATATTGTTGAACATATGAAAAAGACAACTGTTGGCATTACCATGTTAGATGCATTACGCTTGCCTAGGAAAAAAGAAATTTTTTAGGAGGCTTTGGCTAAGATATCAATTTCTGATTAAACAAATATAGAACAACCAAGAGTTCTTGCGAATAGTTTAGATCAAAATCAGGAGTAGCCAGCTAAAGAGGTAAAACCACCACCTTTTTATGTCATCTTGATAATTAGTGATAATATAGTGCATAAATGCATGATCGATAGTCGAGCAAGTAGTTCAATTATGCCTAAATAGCTGGTAGACAAGTTAGGACTTGAGTATGAACCATTGTCAAAAGGGGTAGTTCAGTTGGATGGTACAATTGTTAAGTCTGTAGGAGTTATTAAGAATTTTCCTCTTACATTGCATTCCTATCCCAATTTTCAAATTTCATAGGACATATATATCATTGATCTCCCACCTTATTTTTCCATTTTCCTATCTAGAGACTTCACTACAAAATTAGGTGGTTATTTGTCATCAGACTGGTCACACATGTTTTTCAGGACCAGATATGGTACTAGAGTCACGATTAAGTCATAATCACTAGCTAAATACCATATTGAACCTTATGTTTCGAATCCCATAAATGCAAACCTAGCTTTCCATGATCAAGAGGATCAATACATGACCCTCAACCCCATTGTATCTATAGAAGGAATACCTGACATAAATCTAGATGAGTGGGTAGTCGAGAATCACGAGGTTGATCCATTCAATCTCATAGATGAAGTAGGTTTGGGAATTTATATGATTTGGGAACCTGATGCAATTATACCAAATTTGGTCAAGGAGGAAAAATAAGTACAACATATTGATAAGCTTTGGAAGCTATATTTTGATGGTTCTAGGAGTAAAATTGGTGCTGGTGGAGGAGTTATTTTGATTTCGCCTAAAGAAGACAGGTATTATTCAGCTTTTAGATTTGCTTTCAGTTGTTCTAATAATGTTGTTGAATATGAAGCATTAATACATGGCTTAGAATGGGCCAGAAAAAGAAAGATTAAGTGCTTACAAGTGTATGGTGATTCAAAATTAATAGAAAATCAAGTTAGAAATCTGAATTTAACAAAGAATGATTTGCTGAAATTGTATAAACATCATGTTTGGGACTTAATTGAGGAGTTTGATGCATTTAATATGAAATCAATGCCTAGACTTCAAAATAAGCAAGCTGATAAACTTGTTGCTCTAGGGTCATAGTTTGAAATTCCAACTGAAATTCACAATGTGGAGGTACAACAGTACGTGAAGGTAGTTGTCAAACCTTCAATACCTAATAATAGTATAAGTTGGCAGATTTTTGATAGTGATGAACAAATAGTTCATTTTCTGATGGAAGAAGTAGATTTTTCTGCTGGAAATTAGTAGAAATTTGATTAACAGTATGATGATTAGATCATGCAACTCAAGTCTAACAAGCTGCCAGAGGGTTTGGTGACCTTTGAATCCATCTTCAACATTGATGACCAGGTTATAAGAGATAAATTAGGCATTATAGTGAAACAGGAACATTACGAATCAATAGAAATTTTCAAGGACAAGCTGCTTAAGCTTGGTAAAGTCTATACAAAGGCAGAACAACAAGCCTTTATCTTGCTTTGTCAAGAATTCAATGACATATTCGCTTGGCAGTATGGATATTTAAAGGGTTTTAACCCCGAGTTAGCTCAGCATACAATTGAGTTCGAACCCAACACAAAACTGGTGAGACAGAAGCAAAGGCCCCTGAATCCAAAGTTAGAACATTTGATGAAAACAAAATTAAACAAGCTGATTGAAGGTAGTATAAAATTTCCAATCAAGCACACTTCTTGGGTGTCAAATTTGGTGCCTGTCAGAAAGAAGAGCGGAGAGATAAGGTTGTGCGTTGATTTTCGTGATCTAAATAGAGCTTCACTCAAGGATCACTACCCACTGCCTTTAATGGAACAAATATTACAGGTTGTTTCAGGATCAAAAAGGTTTTCATTGCTGGATGGATATTTAGGTTACAACCAAATCTTGGTTAAGGAGGAAGATCAGTATAAGACAACCTTTACCACCAAGTGGGGTACAATGGCTTACAGAAAGATATCGTTTGGATTGTCAAACATAGGAGCCTTTCAGAGAGTGATGGATATGGCTCTCCAAGGTTTGATAAATAAATTTTTTCTTGTTTACCTGGATGATATCACTATTTTCTCATGGAATGCTAATGATCATTTTAGTCATCTTAGATAGATATTCGAGAGATGCAGAGAATATGGAATCTCTTTGAATCCAAAGAAGAGTATTTTTTCTATTCACGAAGGTAAGCTTCTAGGTTACATTGTTTCAAAAGATGGCATTTCTATTGACCCATAACATATTGCAGCCATTCTGGCTTTACCGCTGCCCGCTCACAAAAAGAGTTTGCAGAGTTTTCTAGGTAGAATAAACTTTGTGAGGAGGTTTATTCCTAATGTTGCATCTTTATTATAGCCATTGACAACCATGTTGAAGAAAAACATTCAATTCAGCTGGTCAAAAGAAGGAAAGAACAATTTTGAGTAGATTAAAGAGGCACTTGCCGCAGCCCCTACTCTTATCAATCCTAATTTTGATAAAGCTTTCATACTGTATGCATTCAGAGGAGTGGATACCATCTTTGTAATGCTCTATCAGAAAAATAATGAAGGTATGGAGCAGTCCATAGCTTTCTTTAGTCAAGTCTTGCATTATTACGAAACAAGATATTCATTTGTTGAGAAGCACATACTTGTTGTAGTGAGAAGTTTGAAAAAATTCAGATATATGATGTCTAATAATAACATAAATCTGCTAGTAGCTCACCCAATAGTCAGGGAGTTTTTGCTGAATAAGGACATTAATGACAAGCGAGTAGGCTGGATAACTAAAGTCATGGAGTATGACATCAACATAAAGGTTACCAAGCTTGTTTGAGGTAAAGGACTATGCGAACAACTTGCAAAAAATGTAGAAAACATCAGTGAAAATATTGCTACAGTTTTGAGTAATGTAGAAGAACCTACTGTTTCAGCTGATTGGATCCATCAGATGATCCATTACTTGCATACTGGAGATTTTCCAAAAGGTTTAGACAAGTCTAAAAAAAGATATTACAGGTTACAAGCAGTTTCTTATGCAAAAATTGATGGTGTTCTTTATAAGAAGGATTTCAATGGTGTTTTTCTCAGATGTATTTATCCACATCAGACTGAAAGAATTCTTGAAGAATTCCATGATGGACCTACTGGAGGTCATTTTGCACTACGTACTACAACTCTAAAAATTATGAAGGTAGGCTATTATTGGCTAGATCTTTTCAAGGACACTCATACTTATGTTAGAAAATGTGTCAAATGTTCACTTTTTGCAAGAAAAAAAAAGTTAGCAACCCTTCCCCTAAATCCAATTTAGGTTGAGTAGCCATTTGGAAAGTGGGGACTCAATTTTATCAGTCCAATCAATCCACCCTCAAGTGTTGGGCACAGATGGATTTTAACTGCCACAAGCTATTTTATGAAGTGGACCGAAGTGATCACAGTAAGAGATGCAAATGAAACATCAGTTTTAAACTTCTATCAAGATACAGTTTCTAGGTTTGGTACACCTGATTCAATTATTTCTGATAATTCTTTAGATTTTGTTGGTTTAAGAGTTTCAGATTGGTCAGTAAAGAATAATATTTATCTGAACACTTCATCCAAATATTACCCCCAGGGTAA
This sequence comes from Sequoia sempervirens, assembly GCA_007258455.2. Classification (NCBI taxonomy): domain Eukaryota; kingdom Viridiplantae; phylum Streptophyta; class Pinopsida; order Cupressales; family Cupressaceae; genus Sequoia; species Sequoia sempervirens. The sequence goes on along the minus strand of VDFB02281492.1, from coordinate 493,774,729 downwards.
TGGAAAAGCTAAATCAACAAATAAGAATCTGATTAAGATCATACAAAAGACTATTGAAGATAATCAGAGGTCATGGCATGACAAGCTCAAGTTAGCTCTATGGGCTGATAGAGTTACACCAAAATGATCAACATAATTTTCACCCTATGTTTTGGTTTATGGCAAAGAGGCCAAGCTTCCTATCTCAATTGAATTGCCAACTTTGAGTTACATAAAAGAGCTTGAGTTACTTGAAGAGCAGCCAATGCAATTCAAGCTTGCTCAATTAACAAAGTTGGAAGAAACCATAAGGGAAGCCTACAGGAAGCTTCAGATTCATCATTCTCAAATAAAGAATACATTCAATAAGAAAGCAAAAGCAAGGATCTTCAATGAAGGTGATTTAGTTTTCAAGTGGGATGAGCTAAAAAGCATGCCTGGTAAACATACAAAGTTTGATGCCATGTGGGATGACCCGTATATTATTATAGAAAAGAAGGAACACAATGCATTTCAACTTTCAAAGCTGAGTGGTGAAGTACTGCCAATCCCTATCAACGAGATTCATTTGAAACAATGTTATTAAGCATCATGCTTTTAGTTGTACATAGTAGGATAGTTTTCAACTTCAGTAATGCTTTCAATAAGTGTCTACTAGCATGTTTCATTTTAGTTTTGTCATGTTTTCAATAAGTGCAGTTGCTGCACTTGGTTTTTTAGATTTTGTCTTCAACAAAATTGTAGTATTTTCTTTCAGTTTGTGTGTTTTGAAGCTGAGTTATAGTTTTCTGAGTTAAAATAGAACAAAACATGGACTCCATGCCCAATGGATAAGTTATATACTAGTCTACTGTGTTTAGTAGGAAAACACTCCGCAAAGGTTGCCAATTTGTTACCTATTTTTCACTACGAGCTCAAACAGGTAGAGCTGAATCAAATTTATCATTGATAGGTACATAAATTTTCATGTTTTTCTGTTTAATTATTCATTGATCATCATAGAGATCAATTTATATCTGAATCATAGTTTTATTGTGCAAGTATTTAAAACAAAAAATTGAGAATTTGCATAATAATTCTTTTTATTCATTTTGTAAAAACACTGAATCTTGCACAAGCTACGAGAGTAACTGAATTTGATTATGACAATCAAATGATGAATACAAAATTCAAAGAAAAACTACACTACTGAACATAACATAAGTGTAAAGAAGAGGAGCAATTCATCATTGCCTGTAATGATGAATCACTTTCGTTGGTGTCTTCAGTCGTCGCATCTCCAAGTTGTTGCAGCCTCGTTTCCTCGCTCCATGAACCTACAAAATTATAAAGAAATGGCGTTAGAGTTATACTCTAAGCAATGATGAATTACATTCTTCCTTATACCTACACTACCAACAGGGATGTAATTTGCATTAAATCAAGCATTCACTAGATGAAAGGCTGACAATCAAGAAAAATAAAACTCAATGGAAGCTTTTAGCTTCTTTTATTTTGCTAACATGTTTGTTTCAATGTGCAGGAACAGGTTCATCATGTTCGAGATCATTTTTATCAAATTTGTGGAGTAAAACGGGCTTCCACAAGGGTTGAGCTCGGCATATCAGAAGGATGCTCTCTAATTAAACATGAGAGTCATCGATATCAATTACAATCATTAAGAAAAGTTGTTGTAACCAAGAAGAGATTCATAAAGCAACCATATTTTCATTTGTTATCTATGTTTTAGCTCTACCTTGCACTTACTTTTTCATCTCAGTAAGGTATTGAGTCCTTTTACACTGAAGGGAGAACACAGTATCAATCATTTAAAACTATTTCTAACAACTTAAGATTTATATATAGTCTGAAAGAGACTTTGAGAAACAAAGTACTATCATAAAGGGGCTTGTTACATAGAAGCCTTAAGGCATAAAGAATGACAGTACCATGAAGGCTCCACAAAACATAACATCAAGTTTCATGAAGTTTTGAGACTAGTTACATAACTGACAAAATGGAAAAAATAAGAAATGACAATTTAAAGACCATGAGAGGTGGCCATGCAAGTGCATATGAGGTATATATGAAAGCTAAATCAAACGATTACTTGCAAATTATTATCCAAGCATAGGGAACTAGTTCATTTACATGAGAATACATTGTACTTTCCAAATAACAATGAATGAAAGAGATAGTGAAGCTGATTCAAATATGGAACTAGACAAATGCAAGCATTTACATTCATAGATAAAAGGAATTCTATCTCAGAAAATGCATGGCATGTAATACCTTGAATAAGCATGTTTGAAACAAGAATAAGCAACAACAGAAAAGTATAATGCCTATTAAGTTGCTAAGTGTAATGGTGAACACACATACAATGGAAAAACAGTAAAGAGCAAATCCATTTCTATCACAACAATAGATAAAGAAAAAATCCTTCACTAAGATTGGAACCAGATAATCTGAGAAGAATTTCATTTTAGAAAAATATTTTCCAAATGCTACAGGTATTTCTAGATAACAAAAGCAATGAAGAAAATTGGAGATACAAGACATCAACGCAAATACAATACAATAGGTGTACACTAAGCGGAAAAAGCATCCTACATGAATGTCATGTTGACAGTAGCAATGCATGGTGCAATCAATAAAAAATAGTAATTAAATAAGAAGGTGCAATCATGATATTGTTTCTTGTGCGAATGGAATATTAGAGGTTGGAGTTACATAATGATAGGACAATCATGCTAACTGACAAAGTTCATCAACGATGAGTGCAGTCAAGGCTGCTAATCCATTGAAAGGAAAATGCAGAGTTTCAGATAAGGGGGATATGTCATATCCTGTGCATAATCTTTTGTTCAAGGCGAATACATGCAAAAGGAGTGCTACATTCAAGTTTTTCCTCCGTGCCAGGGAAAAGCTCTATTTACAAATGAAAATACTTAGAATCATTGAAATCCATGGTAAGAATATATATGAAGTTTCATATGTTGAGTACCCAGGTGAAGACAAAGTAAGCATGGTTGTGGCCTCAATGTACACAGTGAGGAAAGAATTATGGAAATATCTACTAATGGCGGCCATATAAAATGAATGAAGTTTTCAGCCATTAGAACAAGGGATATAAGGAGTAGATAAATCATGAATACCCATATAGAGACAAAGGTTCAAATCTATCATGGTGGCCTGAAGGAGGCTGTAAATATATACAAGAAGGAGAAAGATCAACTTACCAGCACTGCCATAGAACAATGTTTCCAGAAATTCTTTCTTGGCATGTATTCACCAGTGCAAGTTGTGCTCTTTCAAGAGTTCTCATAGTGCCTAGAATAGATGAAGACACAAGATATATCAAAAAATGAGCATGGCCGTGGTCTTTAGGCCAAGATTTATTCCAGAGATAGAGCAAAAGCCATGAAATAACTAAGTATCAAACTTTGTCTATTAAGGCAGAAATAATTCATAAGGAGTTCGATAGCCAAAGAATTCTAGTTATTTCTTGCAAACATTTTCTTCTTTCATGGTGGCCAGAGCCAGCAAAGTGCAAAGATTGACAGGGACAAAGAAATGAAAAAGAATTGTAGATACGTGAAATTAGCATCATGCACTCAATTCACGTTCATCCACTCATTAAATAAATCAAATTCACATTCATCCATTCATCAAGTAAATCAATTTCAATCTCCTAAAGGTCATCAACTTTATTTAATTTAATCTTATCATTATCACCCTTAGCTAAATAAATCAAATATTTATTTAAATAAATCTTTATCATCTTTCATCTCGTTTTTGATTTACTTTAATCTTTAAATCTAAAGAAAAAAGGTCAAATAACCTAATCCTCTTTTTAATTAACTAAAATCAGGATTAAATCTAATCTAATGCTAATCCTAATCACTTGTATTCTCTAGATTTTTCCACTTGCACATATAAATCAATTTATTGGCTTATTAATTCAACATTTTCCATCAACATGGCATCTTTGGGGAATATTCCCTCAAGTTTGAATTCAAAATCAAGTGGACATGTACATCCAACAAAGCAATTAATAAGCTCTTACATGTCTCCCACTCATCATTTACTCTCAAATTCAAATTTGAAATTTCCCCCTCTTGGGCACATTTCCCAAATATTGCACATCCCTCAACCTATGACATGATGACAAGTGGCCTCTTCTCATTGGCCTATTTTTAGTCCCACATTGGTCCCTTTTCAACACTCTTAGCATTTGAAAATCTATAAAATAGAGGCTTCATTCTTAATCAAATCCTCCACAACTCCACAATCACTCATGTAAAGTCACTCTCTTCAGGAGAACTGATTTTTCCCACCATCACTCCATCATCATCAAGGCATTTCATCATCTAGCTTATCTTAGCAAGGATTGGGAAAGGGATTCTTTCCATAGAAGCACCAATGCACTATGGAATAGATTATTCACTATGCTCCTTAGGATTTTAATTAGTTTGTTTTATTGATTTTGTAGAGCATAAGGGATTATTTCATAAAGAATGCCATTTTGTTTGCTTTCTTTTAATTAACTTCATGCTAATATACAGGGAAGAGAAATGAAAAGTTTACAGATTTCTGGTGTTACATTTGGTGCCCACCGTGGGGCAATGCTTTGACGGAGCTTTGTCCAATCCTTTTACGGAGTTTATATGCTGCCTCTTTTAGAGTTTGTAGATTCTCTTGTTATCTATCAAAATGGAAAAAGCATCATCTAACCATTATTTCCTTTATTTGCTTTATGGAAAAGGATATTCTCTAGAGCTAAAGCTTTTTACAGCGTATCATTTGGTTTGAATTCGATCTTTGCTACAATTTGTTGAAGCTGATTCTCTTTCAATATTCACTTTCTGACCCATCACTGATTTTCGGTCAGTATTGAAAGTGATAGGTCATGCATTATATTGCCAACAAGAATTTACATAGGGTTAGTTAAATTCTAGAAGCTATAGCCCTCTAACATCCACATCATGTTAGTACTCTTCAAAGGTGTTTTTTTATTTTCCTAAAATCGAGCTTTCACATACTTTGTTACAGATACGACACAAATGAGCAAACAAAATGTTACTTCTGATTTTCAAATATTTGTGAATAGTGATTTACTACTTAGAAAATATTAATCTTACAACATTACACAACTCACCTGAGAGAGATTTTTGCACACATTATTATGCAATTCACACAGGCAAGCATTATCAGCCATCTTTTGTGTCTTTTGTAATTCCTTTGGTGATTATAGTGCATCTGCCATTGTTTTCTTAACTTCTCTCTGTGCAACCTGCTCATGAGTCAACTTGTGAGGCACGATTTCAATAGTCAACTAATTTTTTCCAGTAAAGCGCACCATGCAAAATAGATTTTTTTCAAGGAAACAAAATTATAGTCTTCTTTATGTAGCACACACACATGACCTTTTTCAAATGTTGGGCCTGTGAAAAGGAAGCATGCGCCAACATGGTAGAATAAATAATTAGGCCTATGGAGACAATTTGATCATTGGGGTTCCTCCTTATTTACATACCTATGGGACAGGAGTATACCAATGCACTGCCAACGACTCCATCAAAATAAGCTCCCATCCACTGAATTCAAAGAAGTCAAGCTTTTCCCTATAGGCTATTCCATATGAAGAAAAATTGTCTACTTCACAGTCCTAGGTCTGCGTATTTATCTCACACTGCAAACTTTTCTTGTATAAGCTTGCAGATTTGTTACAACATATGTGGTGTGGACTCAAACCGTCCAAAGCATAAATTTTGATCCGTGCAAGGAAGTGGTAATTCAATGCAGTGATCTTATTGAACATCACCATATTTCATGTCTTGATCACCTCAAAATGATGAATGGGCATCGCTTTCCAGTATGAAAGTTTAAGTGGGAAAAGTATTACATTGATGTTTAAGGTCAAGTTTCTCTCTGACAATGGCGGTAGTACAAATCAGGTAGTTGGTCTCAGCTTTTATTTTGATTTCCATCTTCAATATCTAGAAATTTGATTTGAAAATGGATTTTATTGATTGCACCACTAAACTAATGGATTGTAAATTTATGTTGGCATAGCTAGGTGAGTAGATGAATCACGCCAGCCATAAAGCAGTAACAATGAGATTTATTTATGACATGGCTTGATACGCAATACATGTCTGCCATACCATTTCCAACTATAACATCTAACAAAATTTGACACTAATAGCCGATTGCTATCATATAGGTGCGCTGTCCAAAAGAGGTTAACGTGCAATGTATCTGCTCCTGTCATATCATTGTATGGCGAACTTAGAGAATCAGCTTGACGTTAAAGTAGGCATAATACTGAAAGCCAATACGAATGGATAGTTGAGTCTATAGTCTTCATTGTGCCGTATTGAAACGAGAAGGGTGGTCACTTGTATTGATTTTTCATAAATTTTCAACTGTTATTCACCACTTGGTATTAATTCTTCATAAATTTTTCAACTGTTATTCAACTGTTTGCAGCTATCCACCGAACTAGAGTCACACAAATTTCCAAATGTATGAGGAACAGATTCAATCCATGGAGCTTGGAGTTCATGCATCGTCTATTAGTTGTGCCATAAAATTTGCGCAACTCCTTGAATGGTGACGTGGCTTACACATCAACCATTTTTTACTATCACTGAACCTTTTTATGCCTTACACCAGCCATCTGCATTTACTTTTAAAGGCGTTTGAAATAAATTCTAGGCACATGCATTTTCTTGAAAGATCTTTTGTTAAAGACATCCATTTGCATTTACTTTTAAAGGCATTTGAAATAACTTCTAGGCGCATGCATTTTCTTGAAAGATCTTTTGTTAAAGAAATTTAATGCCTATCCTTTTCATGCATCTGCCAATTTCATTAGCTTGGAAGTTTCCTAGAAAACAATTCATTCTTAGCCATCTCCACCGTCTATGCTAATAAATAGGAATTACTAAGCAGTATTTTGATCATGTTGGGTTAATTACACGGTGCGAGGTTTTGTGTGCTATTGATGCTGACAACTTATATTTAGTATTCTCTACTAAATCAAATATTTATGACATAAACTTGTTGCTTTGGTTCTTTCGTCACTATATATGTGTATTGCAGTAGTATCCCAACAAGACATGCATCAATTAGATTTGTAGCTGGTATATATCATCATTGTGGGTGAACTTCGATGCTTAGCGATGAAGTTACCAACCCCTATTGACAGTGACTTAATGAAATGCACTAAATGAAAAATGCCTTCAAGCTACGAACGGACAGGTACAAAGCTTATAGTTGATGAAATGGACATCATAAGAGGACTGCCTGTAAGGTCATTTTTATAGGTTTTACATGTGTGGCGTATTAAACATAGCGTGCTGGAGTTTCTTTGACCTTTTCTATCAAATTTTGCACTATTCTATTTGAAATGATAATCACTTCATAAAAGGCTTTCTTTGAGATTGAAGTGCACACGTTCAAATCTTGTACGTATCTTGCAAATATACATTTCATTGGTATTAATGCGAGCCCAAGTCAAAGATTTTTTTTTATTTTTTTTTTCTGTCGTGCTATTTACTACATGTTAAAACAAATCCTATGATAGATGCTATAGACTCTGAGTTAGAAGCTACTACAGTCACTTTACCACAACTTGCACAAAGTTCGATCTAGGAAACAAATTTATTTCTTCATTAAGTATAGTTTGTTTCTTATTATTTTGTTAACTCTTTTCTATGGTTTGTGTTTGGAAAGATTAAGCAGACGGCTATTTCAAATGTGGTATTAAGACTCCTTCAAAATCATATTTGATTGTGCTTTCTTCATTACATATCAATTAATACATTTGCCTGTATCGAGCATTAAATATCTTTGTTGGTTGACTACTTTATTCTTGCTTTTATTGTGCAGATCTTTAGCTAGGCACAACATCTTTTTTGAGCAAGAAAATGAAGGAGGAGCATTTCATTTGTCACAAGGGACTTGTGATATTGAAACATAAAGAGGTGATCTTGAACAAATCTTCAAGGATTGAAGCCTTAAAACTTGAAACCCAAAACCGTTTTTAAATGCTTTGAGACTCCATCACACACCTTAATTTTTTGTTTTAGGCTAACTCATTCAGTTTTGAGATTTAAAACAAATATTGCCTAGGCTTTCAAATTTCATTGCAAGGAGGTTAAAATCAACTTTAGGAAACTTGACTAGATTTTGCTTGAGATTAACAAATTGAACAATCAAATCAAGTCATCTTTCCTTTGGTGCTTAAAACGAATCAAATCATTGCTTTGAAGGATAAAATGAATGTGTGTCTTTATTTTTTTGTAATTATTTACACAAAGTAATATCATCAAAAGACGTATGCGCTTCTCTCGCGCCTCACGACGATCTTGAGAATCAAAAGGCTTTTGGTGACATTAAGTTGCATAAATAATTGCCCATACACACTTCGATTTGGGCTTAAAATTTAACAAGATCTTGTGCGAGTGTGAGTAGAGCATCATTGTGTATATTCTCTTTCTTTGAGTCATCAAATATTGATCGAGTTACGGATTTTGTCTTTGCTTTCTTTTGTTTATCCTAGAGGGTCTGCCTTGGGGAAAAAGTACTCACCCAAGGGAACGACTCAACTAGTAACACTCTAAAGCCAAGACTATTTCCAGCCAAGATATAAATGTGGATATTGGAAGAAACACCAATATCACGCAGTTGATTCCGACAAGATGGATCTAAAAGGGGACTCTTGTCATATGGGTAAACTCCTACAAACAAAAAGTCCTTACTAAAACCCATGTGCTAGAATTTTCCAAAATCCTTAATCTATTTGTTGGTGCAAGAACGGTCGTTCTAAAGCCACCCCACACTTTTACGGTCTTTTAGTAAAAATGGAAAAAATGCCATGGGAGTTTCATGGGTGTTGATGCTTGGCTGCCCCATATAAGTGAGTGTCATGGAGGGGAGCTGGTGGGGTCAAGCATCTAACCATTCACTAGAGATAAGCGTAGCTAGACTTGTCCAAGTGGGGATTCAACAAATATTGTCTTTCACATCCATAGGGTTGTACTTGTTCTTGGTTTGAAAACACAGTGCTTTGATCGAAAACATTGAAAACTAACAGTCAACATGAGCATCGAATCTCAAACCCTTTAGGAGAGACAAATATCTTTGAAAAAATTCACATGTTATTGCTTTCTCTTGGGATTCGTATCCTTAGAGGCCTCTAAACATTTGGATTTCATCTCAATTTTCTTCTACTAAAGTCAACTTTAGGTAACCTTTGCCTTGATTTCCACATAATGCACTTTGTGGGATGAAAGAGAATTAGGACACTGGACATTCAGTTCAAAACCTAATCAAGAGTGTGTTTGTGGTAAAAAGAATCCATTAAGCAAAGATTAAATCAATTGGACCCCACATATGTGCTTGACATCTTTTGGTCATATGGTTTTCATGCAAACATTGGTCTTTTGATTTTGAATTACTCTTAAAGAAAGGCATGTTCTTCACTATCTTGGCCTAATAAACAAGTCCTTCTTAGGTTCCTTTCGGGTCAAAATCAAACACTTCATCCATCCCAACATTTATCATCTCCATCCCACCAAACAACTTTAGAGCTTTGGAAACATCATTCTAGACTTAGATAAACTATCAAAATCAAAATCACCTTGTTTAGTTAGGTGTATGGGAATGCATCCTTTCTCATACATTTAATTAAATCAACAATCCTTTGAACAAATTCATCCTAAGATCACATCTAACATCTTAGGTTTTACAAGTTCATTATCCAATCAAACCCTAAGTCTAGCATTGATCCAAAGTTCCTAAAATGTTCAAACATCCATATCATTTCCCCTTTTTATCCTTCATCTCGTCATTGGTCCTAAACACCTTAGAGGTCACTTTCGCAACAAGGTCAAAACACAAGAGGAACATGGAATATAAACATGATCCATACATCATGAGTAATCCAAATCAATTGAACTTTCAAAGCCTTACAACACCGATTGATTATCAACACTCACATCTATACAAACCATACATGGGATCATTACCTTCAACAAATTTCAATGGCACAACAAGTGTGAGTATGCTAAAATCAAAGATTGGAGCACATTTCCCGATGGTAGATCTAAATCCAAACCTACAAATCCACCAACCAAACAATCAATGCATGAGCCTTCAAACAAACAATGTCATCCCACCAAATCCCTACATGCCAAAGGAGAATGTACCAAGTACAAGTTTTCAAAACATGAATCCGACAAACTTTGGGATGGATACATTTGCAAATCATACGAATATTCCAAACATGAACAATGGTCAATTTCAACCTATCATGCCAAATCTGAGTATCATCCTAAATCAGAACATTATCTAAAATCAAACACAAATACACACTCAAAATTTTCTTGAACAAAAACAAAATCAACTATATCAAGGGAATCAAGATCGAAATCAAGATCAAATTTGGCGAGATCAAATTGTTACACTTACCAAAATAGTTGAGTCATTGCACCAAGGGAAGTCTCCACCACCATTACCTATATCATCCCTTGGTTTAGGGCTTCCCCCTTTACCTAGCACCAATCACTCCATCCAAATCAATCCACCTAACACCAATCAATCGATCACATCAAATCCTTTGAATATACCATCGAAATCGCACCAACAAACGGTATCCAATAAAACAACAACATCAATCCCAAAAAATCAAAACATGGTCTCCCAAGGACCTATCACCTTAGTTATTCCAACAATCACTATCCCTTCAATCATTCCAACCACCACTCTCACACCCATCACATCTCAACCCCTCACTACCATGATTGCTCCGAGCATATCTCAAACACTTGTCACGACATCCAAAATGATTATGAATCCGCCACCACTACCACCTAAACCAAACACAACACGACAATATAACATTACGCTAAAAGCTGACCAGGCCTACCAAAGGGCCATCCAACAATATCTAGCCAAGCAACAAGCAACACAAGCTCAACAAGTGCAACAAGCCTCTCAAGCTACCCAGCAAACACAAGCACAAACACAAAAAATGATAATTGTTGAGAGCAAGGATCAAGATCTATCCATCAAAGAGCACATTGAAGATGTTTCTATCTCATCTAAAGATCAAATCAACATATGTCAAGAGTCACTTCTCAATCATGATCAAAATCCACCAAAAATACTCAAAAATGATCTAACGCAAGAAATGAAAACATCATTTGACCCTATGGTTGAAGACATTGGAAATCCCTCCACCACAATTGTTGAAAACCATGTTTAAGATCTCTCCATTGATGAGCACCTTGAAGATGCTTCCACTTCATCCGATGATCAACTCACCATACATCAAGAGCCACTTTTTAGTGATCTATTTCAAGGAGTGTTAGGATTATTTGATCCTATTGACATAATGCATGATTCATTGACCTATGATCATGTTGAAAATGTCTCTACATCACCTTATGAGTTAGAGGACATATCTCAAGAATTCATTCCAAAGCATGATCAACATCTTTCACCAAAGTCTAGCAATGGTCCTTTCCAAGACATGTTGACATCTTTTGACCTCATGGTTACAGATACTGAAGGAACCTTGAACTTGACACTTGAAGATATTGAACCACTTACCATGTCTAATGATGACATCCAAGAACTCTTTGTAAGCAATCCATCCTTTGAAACTGACCCATGTCAAGAAATTGATCCAAAGCATGTCGAAAGCAACTCCAAAAACATTCAAGATCAATAATTTGTATCTCCAAGATACTACAATGATGTAATGGACACTCTCCTATCTACACATGATGATCACATCCATATATCACACTCTCCTCCATCTACCCATGAGATGCTTTCTATGGATGGACACGTAGATGATCTTCATTCAGAACAGGATTCATGTACTCCTAATATTATTACACAAAAGAGTAGGTTATTGATTCCTACAACCAAACTGAGTTATCAACATTAGGATCAAATATATCCCAAATTTAGACTGAGGACATTAGGTACGTGGATATCCAACATTATCTGCTCAAGGAAACAAGTCATACAAAATAGTATAATTCAGAGTTAGCAGAGCAAAAAATTGAAATGTCACCTATGGTGGTCATTTATCAGAGAGTGCATTCTAAACAAGAGCTCTTAGAACAGGCATAATCAAAGCATGGAGGTACTACTTCTACCATATTGGGGACAACTATGTCTTAAGCAAACGTCAACATAGGGAACACGAAGAGTCCTTATGAAGAAACTGATGCCAATACTACAACCAGTCACATCATGAATCTTCATCCACCCATCACCCCATCCATGAGTTGGGACCAACGTCAAAAGAAAGAATTGAATCAAAGTATGAAGAACGTTATCAAAGCAAGAGAAGTTGAAAAGCATAATGGACAAACCAAATACAAATGGATACCAAAGAATACGAAGAAAGATCATCCATATCAAACTCCATCAGTCAAAGAAACTATGGGGAAAAATACAAAATGGAAAAGTATCCATCAAAGATGTCCACAAAAGAAAAAGCAGGTTTCTCAAGCGACGTACAAAGTATATCAAGCAGTTGGTCCTAATTCCATGCACAGTTTTGTATCCACCCATCATTGCTCATCTTCCCAAGTTTGGAGAGTCAAAGGTTCCAAACTGTCAACCAATCCATCTGTTATCCCTAAACACACTCCATCCACGCCACCACGCATGATATCCAATTCTCAAATTGACCATGTATTGGCAACAACCCTTTATTATAAGGATTTAGAAGGCACTCTATAGCGATGTGCGCACAAAGACATAGTTAACCCCGGTATCAACAAAGCAGATCAAAAATCTCAAAAGTTGCATTCAAGTGCACATATCTTAGCAAAGCAACTTCTTCAAGTAGGATACCGATGGCACATTATGACAGAAGCTTCTACATCAGCAAAACCTTGTGATTCAGTATGAGCTTAAAATCTTTCAGAAAAATACAAAAAAAATCACAAAAAGTATGAAAATCCAAAAAAAACTAGAAAAAGGATTGAAAATAGTAAAGAGAAAAATCGTCCTCTAGTGAAAACCACATGTACGGCGCTTTAGGCAAGACCATGATGAAAACTTGGAAAACAGGCGTCATGAGTAGAATTGAGCATCTATGTGCGCCAGTCCAAGTGAAAGCATCTCAACCCATCAGTAATAAATCAAGCATTCCATCAGTCTTATCCATAATAAATCCATGAACCATTTATCCAATCCATCGTCATCCATTTGCATCCATCATCCAAGTTATCTTGATCTTGATGAAAGTTTGGGACACATTTTATGCTTGCTTATGGTAAAAATCTTGACATGGGTCGTTTTCATTGATCCTATTCTATGTAGCATTATGTGAGCTATGAAGCATTATCCAATAAATCATTCCTTTGTTCAAACACATTATCTTATCGTAAGATAATCCATATCCATCCATCCATACAACTATCCAAGCATCCATCCATGACGTCCCATATATTGGTAGACACTGGGGGCAGATATTTGTATCTTGCTTTAGGAAATAAATATTGATCTATATCCTCCAACTTTTGTGGTGATCCGAACATTAGCAAACATGAAATCAAATTGGTCCACCACTTGTGAGAAAAATTCAAATCACTAGCCTATGGCATATTTTGACGAGAAGACATTCCTCATTAGTCTTCATCTTTCATCTTTCATCAATCCAAACAATCGCTATCAGTCGCATCTAAGTTGCACTTCAAACGTCACATCAAATCATTCAAACATCTTTTGTTCCAAACCAAGCTTCATCAATCATGACCAATCAAATCCAATCAAAAAATCATCTCGGGATATCCTTGTGTTGATTAACACTATCTTTGCATTGTTGTGTATCCTCAAAAATGTTATCATCATCAATCCCGATCAATCAATCCTTGCATTGTTGTGCATCCTCAACAATGTTATCATCATCAATCCTGATCAATCAAATCCAATCCAAAAATCATCATCTCGGGATATCCTTATGTTTCTTAACACAATTCTTGCATTGTTGTGCATCCTCAACAATGTTATCGTCATCAATCTTGATCAACCAATCCTTGCATTGTTGTGCATCCTCAACAATGTTATCGCCATCAATCTTGATCAATCAAATCCTTGCATTGTTGTGTATCCTCAACAATGTTATCACCATCATCAATCCATTGATTCGACCAGTCAACCTTAGCTTGGTCTTCAAAAAAATCCCCAAACAGAGCACTGATAGCATCAGATACATCCATATCCAAATCATCAAAATCATGCGAGAATCCAAAAACATCAGAAAATTAGAAAATCAAAAAACATCCAAAACATCGAAAAAATCCAAAAACACTCAAAAAATTAGAAAAACATCAAAAACATTAGAATCTGAACTATGTCATCTCTGAGCTTAAACGTAGGCAAGGGTAATCTCTGATCAATCCCCGAGACATCAAAATCCAAAAACATCCAAAACATCAAAAAATCCAAAAACATTAAAAAAAAAACACAAAATACAGAAACATTCATCATCCATTTCTCATCATCATTTTGTTGGATCCTCTTGTCATCATCTAATGTCTTCTTTTCCGCACTAACATCATAGCATGAATAGTTAATCATCATCACCAATGCATTCATCATGCATCCATCACACATTCATCTTGCATCCACAAACCATCAGTATTCTGCATATCATCTCACATGCATAATCATCATCATAATATAGATCTGCTAGTCTAAGCATCTCATAAATCACCCATTGCATAATCAAAACATATCACATCATCAATCTCATCCATCTCACATCATATCATCATTTAAGTTGTTTAGGATAATATAGATTTGTTATTCTAAGCATCTTAAAACCATCTCATTTGCATCATCATCATAACCATCCATTTTGAACCTTTTTATCATGAGATCGACCCTCAAATTGAATTTTTTCGCTCAATCTCTCGAGGGGGCAATGTACCAGTGTACTTTGTGTTGGGGCATCCGAAAAATCAAAAAAAATTTGAATTTCGATTGTGGCAAGATTATTCTTTGAACCAACGCAACAAGTACATTGCTTCAAAGAGGGGCAAAATGTAGACACACAAAATTAGTATCATGCATTAGGTCCATTCATCAATTAATCAAGTTCACCTTCATCCATTCATCAGGTAATCTCATTAATTTCCATCTCCTAAGGTCATTAATTTAAAATTAAACAAACTTTAACATTAACCTTTCAATTAAATAAATCAAACATCATCCCTTTAATTAAATAAACTAAACTTTATTTAATTAAATCTCCAAATGCATATTCCATCCTTTTTTTATTTAAATAAATCAAATATTTAAGTCATAAAAGTCAAACTCACCTAATCATCATTAAGCTAATATAAAAATGATCAAATGCTAATCCTAATCACTTGGATTCTCTAGATTTTGCCACTTGCACAAATAAATCAATTTATTGATTTATTAAATCCTTATTTTCCATCAACTTGGCATAAAAAATAGAATATTCCCTCAAGTTTGAATTCAAAATCAAGTGGACATGTACATCCAACAAAGCAATTAATGTCTCTTACATGTCCCTTGCAAAGGTCAAACTAAGCATTAACTCTCAAATTCAAATTTGAAATTTCCCCCTCTTGGGCACATTTCCCAAATCTTGCACATTCCTCATCCTATCACATGATGATAAGTGGCCTCTTTTTATTGGCTTGTTTTAGTCCCACATTGATCCCTCTTGAGCACTCTTAGCATTTTGGAATCTACAAATAGAGGCTTCATCCTTTAACAAATCCTCCACAACTCCACAATCTTAGCATTTCATCTCCAATATCATACAAGGTCACTCTCTTTAATGGAGAACTAATTTTGTCCACTCCATATCTTAGCATTCCATATCATATTCAAATCATTTTCATCATGGAGCTTAAGCAAGGATTGGGAAAGGGCTATTTTCAACAATAGCACCAATCCACTATGAGATAAATTTGGATCATGTTTTATATGCTTTGTTTAGTTTCCATTGTTTCATTTTATTGCATGATTAACATGATTTATTATTTCATAGGAATCTGAGGTTTGGGTATGTAAAGGATCATGATGGGCCAAACAGGCCCTGAAGTGGCAATGAAAATTTCAGAAAATCAGAGTTAGGCAACTTGACGTAAAAATTTGAATAAGTTATCTATATTATTTTAAAAACATGTAAGAATAAAATCTGTGGGAAATTGAATGTAGTTTCTAAACTACTAGGTTTATTTTTTTTTTTAAAATCTATTTGGTGAAAATTTAAAATTTCAATGCAGTATTACTTAAATTTCAGGAAAAAAATAAGAAGTAGGTGTCTGTCTGACCACCCTAACCATAATAAAATGATAATATTTTTTTATGAGATTTTAGATATAAGTAGAGGACTCATGTTTGGATGTGATATATTTTTTGTAATTTTTTCCAATTAAATAATTAATTATGAATTTTTTATTACAACTTTTAAAAATATAAAAACTGTATGTCTGACCACCTTAACTTGGTCAAAACTTCATGAAATTCTTTTTTTTTTTAATCCTATAGTATGCGAAGCATAGAATGTGACGCATGTTTCAGATTCAAAAAATATGATACCATTTGAAAGTTATAGATGTTTTACAATTACCCTATCAATCAGGACTTTAGTCATAATTCTAATAGAAAATGAATAATAATAATCTATTAAATTCAAAATAAAGCGTAATTTATATTGGTAAAAAGCTGAGAATCTCCTCTACAAACCCTTTTCATTTTATCAATTTTGGCTAAAAATAAAGTTGTCAGCCACATGGGCGAAGTCTGGAAAAACAAGGTAAGTTGTTAAACACGCTTTTTGTGTTGACTTTTTAGGATTGGCATCTCCTAACCAAATACCACAACAAACCCGAGCCTATTCCCTAGGTAATGAATTTTGTGTCAGACATATTGGATATCGGATTTAAATCGGATATCCGATTTGTTTACATAGCATTTTAAAAAATGTCAAAACTTTATAACATATGATTTAACATATGCAATATATCTCGTTTGTAGTTTATAGTTTATTTTAATATATTTAGTTTAGAATATACGATTTGGTTTATATATGATTTTTAAATAGTTTATAGTTTATAGTTTATGTTAATATATCTAGTTTAGAATATACAATATTATTTATAATTTAATATATAATCAAAATCGATTTGTAGTTTAATATAGTTTATTTTAAGTTTTAAATTTACTTATAGAATATAGTTTATGCTTATATATCAGATATTTTAGAATAGTTTACATAGTTTATTAGATTTATTATGCATATAATATATCTAGTTTAGAATATACTATATTATTTATACTATATTTAATATATAATCTCTTACAAAACTATATAATATATAATATATTTTATTAATATATATATTACTAATAT
>VDFB02281492.1:493618196-493757237 GCA_007258455.2 Sequoia sempervirens | reverse complement strand
TGTTCAATGTTTTCATGAGAGTTCTGAACATGAATTTGGAAAGAAGCTTGCTGAGAAAAAGAGATATGAGATAGTCAAATATACTTTGCAAAGTGGAGGTGAAGGTTCTAGATGTGAGTTGGTTACAAAAGAATGCAGTGTTGCTGATTTTATTTTAGATTTTAAGGACAATATTTTCTACAAGCATGCAAGGAATAGTCATAGGTCTCAGTGGTTGGATCAACAATTTAGGATGTGTAAGGACTCTTTTCCGATTGAACTATTATACTGGTTGATTTTGCAGAAACTACACATTGCAACCACAAAACGAGGTGCAATCTTAGGCATTACAATTCCATTCAAATTATATTTGTCCACATAACATTTAGATACGCACTTGATAGTACAGAGATCATCAAAAGATAATAAGAGAGTATATCATTTTTATATGAGTGATGATAGATCCTCACTCATTCAGCATGTCCAACATTGTTTTGAGAGAATTTTTTGAGTTCTTGTAGGAGCATGATATAGCAATGGGCCTACATCTCATTTGGTTAGATAACCCACAAAAGTCAATTCAAGAATGCTCGTGATGTTTTATTGGTTGAGTAGAATGCATGTAGAGAGGGGTGTACCTCATATTTGGAGTTTTTTTTAAGCTGGGCATGGGAAAGGGGAGCACGATGGAGTAGGTGCATGTGTAAAAAGAGCTCTAGTCAAGGAGCAATTGAAGATTTCAGGAGAAAAATTTAGTGATGCACGTTCTATTGTTGATTGGTGTAGTTCAGCATTATCACAAGGAGGGACACTTGATTCAACAGTGCACAAATTCTTTTGGTGGAGGAGGGTATAGTGGGAGGCAGATTGGATTGTCATACAATCAAAGATTCTTCAAAGATGCATTCATTTCGAAGCTCAGATGCAAGCACATGGACCATTTGGACACAAGATTTGGCTTGTTTTTGTCAGAGTTGTATTCAGTGCAAGTGGGATCAATGCCAGTCAAGTGAGTGGGTGGATACATGGGTTCCACAGTATCTAACTCCATTATCTCAAACAATATCCATGATAAATGACATAATGGAAATTTTAGTTGATTACGACCGACTTTCAGATCTACTACAGCTAGGACATGTTTTTGCAGTTGTTGCACCATAGGGGAATGAAGAGAGATCAGACTATTGGTTGGCTTGATGTGTGCAGGTAAAGCATAAGATAACACAACCGATGGAAGATGATGATGGGTTCATGTTTCCTACAGGTTCAATTGTGGTTGCAGGAACTTGGTTGCGAACATATATGGTTAGAAAGAATGGCATACCTGCATTTGAAGACTATGAGAAACACAAAACCATTCTCATGTATTCAAACCTTGTTATAGCAACAAATGTTAAGTTGTTCAAGCATCATGCCAGACCAAAGACAAAACAACTATGGACACTTAGTAATGCTGATCATGAAGCAATATTGGATACTCTTAAGCAAAGAGATGACCCTTCAAGCACACTTGAATAGCATTTTCAAGAATGGAAGGTACAATGCTTAGGTTCATTATGGTTAAGCTCATTATAATTTAATATAGATTTGTTAGTCTAACCATCTTTTCTATTGTGACAATATAGATTTCTCATTTGACAAATTTTGCGATATTTTTGGCACGATTGATCATGGACTTGCTGCTACAATAGCCAGCTTCGATCCTTTCAGAGAGGTATGCGAAAGATTACAGTAATATAGATTGGTTATTCTAAGCATTTTTTATAGTTTGCATTACCAATTCATCATCATTCAGGTTATTTAGATTAATATAGATTTGTTAGTCTAACCATATTTTCTATTGTGACAATATAGATTTCTCATTTGACAAATTTTGCGATATTTTTGGCACGATTGATCATGGACCTGCTGCAACAATAGCTAGCTTTGATCCTTTTCGAAGAGGTATGCAAAAGATTACAGTAATATAGATTGGTTATTCTAAGCATCTTTTCTATTGTATGTATTTTAACTACTAGCTTGATGGTTTGTACAGGTGCTTGTCAGTCCAGAACGTGAACATACTACTCTTGTAGAAGACTATGCCCTGAATGCCTCCAATAGGAAAATTTTGTAAAATTTCAATTTTGAAATGTGAAACAATGTAAGAAGGCCATAACTGTGTATTGATACAATTCTATAGAAACTTATTGTAATTAATCGAGCTACAACCGGAGGTTTTCTTCTTGGTTCTTTCCTACCGATATGCTCGTTTGAACCAAGTTTTGTAATATCTCCTATTTATATATAATAAATTACATTCATTAAGTTCATATATAACTTTGACATCTACTATGCTCTTGTCCACATGAAGAGTGCACCATACATGTTAGACATGTATTGACCCTCTATTAGAGGCCTAAACAGATACTTGTCTAAATTCTTCTCATATACTAGGTATAGAAAGAGAACCATACCATAAATATAGTTGAGTACACAATACTCTAAAAATAGTGTTTTATGTAATGTAAAGATAAAGACTTTTCCTATTCAAAATATCCTTTTAGATCCTAGCCTAATATTTTTTACAATTCCATTTAGGTTATAAAACAACTTGTAGGTTTTATCCATTTATTCTCCTTATATTGTATCTTAATCCCTTCATCAAACCCTTTAAGAAAATTTAATGTGTATAATGCTAAATAACACATATTTTATTATAGATTCCAAAAAATATATCAACTATAAGATATTCTCTCCACTTCATATAATTTGATAATAGAATATCCCTTGATGCTATCTAAATGTATTAGAAAACACAAATCATTAAAAATTAGGTTATAATATGTATCTTAGTCATCTAGTCAAGGTATTAAATTTACCAAGACTTCCTAAAGTTAGAGGGAAAGAAGTTTAAACTGCAAGATATAATATTATTCAAACCTCTTTAATTCTTGTGATTGCACAATAATAAGGTTTGTAGGTGTGAATGATAATAGCATGTGGCATAAACATATTGAAAAGAGTTGATCTCGACATAAGGAATAAAACTAGATTCTTTATCATACTTAACCTATCACCTTGATGGTAGTTTTTTAGAACATGGTTTTATTATTATTATTATATTGTAATACTATTTAAGATGAAAATTACAATTACAACACAATCTTGCTACCTTTTAGCACTTTTGACTCGTAAGGGAAATCGTCGGTCCAATGTAGCTCGGAGTGATTCGGAGTATTTGGGTGCAAAAGAGGATCATCCCTGGCATAAATGTACCCATACAGATGTGTTGGAACAGTCCGTTTGGTCGTACGAGTTACGGAATGAAAGTTGCACCACTTTGCAACTTTACACTGCTTGCATCTGGCAACTTTTCCCTCCACTGAAAAGTCATCACCACAGGAAAACACCTCCAAGATAGAAAAAATCGAGAGAGGTTTTTGTAGATGGTCCCAACATGATCCCGTAGCCTCTGACGGAGAGTCTGTATGCCCCACGGTCTTCGAGAAATAGCCCTTCAAATATTGCTGCCTTTTAGCACTATGGACTCTTAAGGGAAATCGCCAGTCCAATGTTGCTCGGAGTGATTCGGTGTATTTGGGTGCAAAAGAGGACCATCCCTAGTGTAAAAGTACCCATATAGACGTGTTGGAACAGTCCGTTTGGTCGTACGAGTTGCAGAATGAAAGTTGCACCACTTTGCAACTTTACACTGCTTGCATCTGGCAACTTTTCCCTCCACTAAAAAGTCATCACCACAGAAAAATGCCTCTGAGATAGCAAAAACTGAGAGAGGCTTTTGTAGATGGTCCCAACATGATCCCGTAGCCTCTGACGGAGAGTCTGTATGCCCCACGGTCTCTGAGAAATAGCCCTTCAAATATTGCTACCTTTTAGCACTTTGGACTCTTAAGGGAAATCACCGATCCAATGTAGCTCAGAGTGATTTAGCGTATTTGGGTGCAAAAGAGGACCATCCCTAGCGTAAATGTACCCATACGGACGTGTTGGAACAGTCTATTTGGTCGTACAAGTTGCGGAATGAAAGTTGCACCACTTTGCAACTTTACACTGCTTGCATCTGGCAACTTTTCCCTCCACTGAAAAGTCATCACCACAGGAAAATGCCTCCGAGATAACAAAAACTGAGAGAGGTTTTGGTAGATGGTCCCAACACGATCCCATAGCCTCCGATGGAGAGTCTGTATGCCCCATGGTCTCCGATAAATAGCTCTTCAAATATTGCTACCTTTTAGTGCTTTGGACTCTTAAGGGAAATCGCTATCCAATGTAGCTCGAAGTGATTCGACGTATTTGGGTGCAAAAGAGTACCATCCCTAGAGTAAATGTACCCATACGGACGTGTTGGAACAGTCCGTTTGGTTGTACGAGTTGCGGAATGAAAGTTGCACCACTTTGCAACTTTACACTACTTGCATTTGGCAACTTTTCCCTCCACTGAAAAGTCATCACCACAGGAAAACACCTTCAAGATAGCAAAAACTGCGAGAGATTTTTGTAGATGGTCCCAACACGATCTCGTATCCTCCGACAGAGAGTCTATATGCCCCACAGTCTTCAAGAAATAACCCTTCAAATATTGCTGCCTTTTAGCACTTCAGACTCTTAAGGGAAATCATTGATCCAATGTAGCTCAGAGTGATTCGGCGTATTTGGGTGCAAAAGAGGACCATCCCTAGCGTAAACGTACCCATACGGATGTGTTGGAACAGTCCGTTTGGTCGTAAGAGTTGCGAAATGAAAGTTGCATCACTTTGCAACTTTACACTACTTGCATCTGGCAACTTTTCCCTCCACTGAAAAGTCATCACCACAGGAAAACACCTCTGGGATAGCAAAAAATGAGAGAGGTTTTTGTAAATGGTCCCAACACGATCCCGTAGCCTCTGACGAAGAGTCTGTATGCCCCATGGTCTCTGAGAAATAGCCCTTCAAATATTGCTACTTTTTAGCACTTTGGACTCTTAAGGGAAATCGTCGGTCCAATGTAGCTCGAAGTGATTCGACATATTTGGGTGCAAAAGAGGACCATCCCTAGCGTAAATGTACCCATACATATTTTTTGGAATAGTCCGTTTGGTCGTACGAGCTGCGGAATGAAAGTTGCACCACTTTGCAACTTTACACCGCTTGCATTCGGGTAACTTTTCCTCCACTCAAAAAAGTCATCACCACAGAAAAACGCACCAGATAGGGCAAAAATGAGAGGTTTTTGTAGATGGTCCCAACATGATCCCCAGAGGCCTCCGACGTGTGGAGAGTCCGTAGGAGGCTCCCCATCACTCGAAATAGCCCTTCAAATATTGCTGCCTTTTAGCACTTTGGACTCTTAAGGGAAATCGCAGGTCCAATGTAGCTCAGAGTGATTCGGCATATTTGGGTACAAAATAGGACAATCCCTAGTGTAAACATACCCATACGGACGTTTTGGAATAGTCTATTTGGTCGTACGAGTTGCGGAATGAAAGTTGCACCACTTTGCAACTTTACACTGTTTGCATATGGCAACTTTTCCCTCCACTAAAAAGGCATCACCATAGGAAAACGCCTCTTAGATAGCAAAAACTGAGAGAGGTTTTTGTAGATGGTCCCAACACGATCCCGTAGCCTCTGACGAAGAGTCTGTATGCCCCACAATCTCCGAGAAATAGCCCTTCAAATATTGCTTCCTTTTAGCACTTTGGACTCTTAAGGGAAATCGTCGGGTCCAATGTAGCTCAGAGTGATTCGTATTTGGGTGCAAAGAGGACCATCCCTAGCGTGAAACGTACCCATACGATGTGTTGGAACAGCTTGGTCGTTTGAGTTGCAATGAAAGTTGCACCACTTTGCAACTTTACATTGCTTGCATCTGGCAACTTTTCCCTCCACTGAAAAGTCATCACCACAAGAAAACTCCTCCGAGATAGCACAAACCTAGAGAGGTTTTTGTATATGGTCCCAACACGATCCTGTAGCCTCTAACGGAGAGTCTGTATGCCCCACAGTCTCCGAGAAATAGCCCTTCAAATATTGCTACCTTTTAGCACTTTGGACTCTTAAGGGAAAGTAGTGGGCAACAAAGTTAACTTCTTCACAAACTTGGTTTGAAGTAATTTCATTCTTTTTTGTGCATTTGAGAGACATTTTGACTGGAGGTCGATCTATGAGCCCTGTTCTATGATATTACAAAAAGGTATTGTGGACCTTTATTAAGCTACCACTCTCAATATCATACAAATTGAACCCTGGAATCAATAGACTCTGTATATCCAGCTACCACAATTTTGTTGATGTTAGTAGCTTCGTCGATCTCTTCCAGTCGTTCCAGCACATGACAGAGCTTGGAAAAGAGAGAAGGAAGTCCGCTAACAAAGAGGAGAGTAGAGTCCGCTTCAAGAGTAAAACATGGCACTTGCTAAGACTAAGCTCGCCCAACCATACAAAAGTGGCATACAATATAGCCAAGTCCGCTCCAAGGAAATAATCAATGGCTTGGTATAAAGCAAAGTTCGCTAGCAATACATAAAGGAAAGTCTGTCCTTGTTTCTTGGCACAAACACTCAGCAAAGCCTGCCCATGTTAAGAAAGGGATGTGTCAAACATGATTGAAGTTTGCCACATGTCTTGGCCATGAAACTTGACAAGGTCCATGCTTACCAAAGAGTGACATGGCATAAAAGATGGAATCTTTCCAAATCCGCTTCAAGAGGATAATGAGTGTCCACACTTAGAAGAATATGAACATGGAAAGTGAATAGGTGAAGTCCGCTCAGCATGTTAAGCCTGAAATGGCAAGAGAAAAGAGGAAGTTTGCCAGCCTTAAAGTGAAATTGAGCTCGCCCCTCATTTGTAAAGGGTGGAGACAATGTATAGAATTGTTGTGATAGACTATTTCTGATAATAAAAGCTCTTATGAATGATTTGATTTGAACCACTTTTATTGTCAAATAGTGTGTATGGTTGCATAACTTTTCCACCATAGATTGGAGATAGATTAGAATTAGATTACACTTGGAATAAAATTTTCCTAAAGTTAGCCTGAGCTTACTCTGTGGATTCTTAACTTTTGTCTGGATAAATATTGTTCGATTGGAAGGTAGTTATTCATGATATGAAAACCATAAGCACATTTCTTTGAAGATTGCAATGGCTTTGCGTAGTTGGCGTGATTCCTGCATGGCAAAACAAAGTTTGGTTTCGTTTCACCAAGCCAATACCGTCTCTTGAATTCTTAGGAAGTAGATTAGAACTTCTGACCCCTTGTCTCCTTTTTTAGTTTGTTTGATCTGCAACCCAAATAAAAGAGCTTCATTGTCCAGACCTTCATTGTGAATTGAAAAAATCCAGTGTAAGTACCCTTGTGATTACTAGAAAATCACAATGCCCATTGAGCTTACCACACGTCAAGACCTGACATAAGAAGCCTTGGAATCACCATATGATCTTCTCACAATCTTAGCATATGAGGTGGTTTTTCAAGAGAGGATAGGGTGTCTTTGGGCATTTTTATTCTGATGTACGAGTGTGTCATAAAACACGCATAAATAGGTTAAAGATAAGGATTTGACAATGCTTTCCCTCAATGGTTTGCCATTGTCTTGGGAGTCCTATATTCAAGGAATTAGTGCAAGGTCCAAACTCTCGAAGTTCGATCGTTTGAGGGCCGATTGCATTCATTATGCATCAAGATTGATGGTTAGAGGTGTTGACCAAAATTCTAGTAATGAAGAGATTCATGTTCTTGTTTCCCAACCTTCGAAGAAGAAAGGAAGAAGTGGAAAGAAGGGATTCTTCAAGAGGAATCGAGACAAAGGAAATGATGGTGCTCCCCCTTCCAAGAAGAAGCAAGACTTGTCCAAGATTCAATGCTTTAGGTGTGATAAGTTTGGTCACTTTTCCAAACATTGTTCAGATAGACCTAAGCATCAAGCCTCCGTTGCAGATGTAGATGATGTTTCTCCACAGAAGAATGAATATTTTTTTGGCTCAGTATTGTCAAGCAATGTACCCACTGACACCAACACTTGGCTGGTCGACAGTGGTTTTCTCAGAAAGAGGGAGTTGATTATGAAGAAACATTTGCTCCAGTTGCTCGTTACACTTTTGTCAGAACTATCATTGCCCTTGCTACATCAAGAGGATGGAAGATTCATCAAATGGATGTGAAGACAACTTTTCTCAATGGCGTGATTGAGGAAGAAGTTTACGTCGAGCAACCTGATGGTTTTGAGGTTCATGGGAAGGAGTCACATGTGTGTAAGCTGAAGAAGGCCTTGTATGGTCTTAAGCAGGCTCCTCGTGCATGGTACGAAAGGATTGATCGATACCTGTCTAGTTTGGGCTTCTTGAAGAATGATGTTGATTCAAATCTCTACTTCAAGGTAATCGATGGTGATGCATTAATATTGGTACTAATTCATGCTTCTAGGTGGCATATATATATATATATTATTTTTACATTTTTTCTCCATTGTTCGGCCCCTACACTGCAAGTAAATGGTTGCATAGTGTGTGGAATGAGGGGGCAGTAGGCCTGTAATTGAAATCTTTTCATCTATCAGCATCTAGTTGCTACTTATGCAATGTGAAGTAATGCTTTGAGTTTGAAATATGTGCAATGCAATGTAATCAATAATATGAATAAATTTTTAATTATTAGTTATGTAATGTGAAGTAATTGCATAATTGCTTAGGTTGACTTTGTAAAAGCTATATTGTAATTGAAATTTTTTCATCTATCAGCATCTAGTTGTTGCTTATGCAATGTGAAGTAATGCTTTGAGTTTGAAAGATGTGCAATGCAATGTAATCAACAATATGAATAAACTACATAATATAACCATTCTTTTTATGCTATTGTACATCAAGATATTTAACCATTGCTCACTTGATTAAATTTTCAAAGAGTTTAATTATGCACATGAGGAGGCAATTAAATTTTGATTGTCAACTTCTATATATCAAATTATCCAATAATCAAGTGTATGTCCATATACAAAAATGGCATCAACGCCAACTCAAACAAAATTTTACAATATGTGGCATATTCCATCTTGGTATCTATTCAATATTTACATGCCAAAATGTCTATCTCATCCTAAACTACTGGTGGATCATCAAAATGGAGCCTCTTTGAAGCACTCGTTGCCTCTGAAGGTAGCTGCACAAGAAAAAGTCAAACCACAATTGAGATTAGTTATACTATATAATTTAAAATCGAATAATTAACATCAAAATCAATATACATTAAATTATAATTGAACTCTAAAATTGTAATCTTGATTACCTGAAATATCCATCTCTTCAAAGGGTCAGGAGTCCTAGAATATGCCCCTCTCAAAGAACTGACCAAACCATCTTTTGTAATTTTAATCTATATAAGTGAACAAAAACATAAAAGTGATCCAAGTTAGCATAATTGTCAGTAATAGGAACATATAAATACCAAACACAAAATAAAATGAACACATACTTCTTTAGGTTGATCTTTTTCTTTATCTCCTTTAGGTGTTTCGACACCTCCTCCTTGAGGTGCTTCAACACCTACTCCTTCAAGTGTTCCAATATGTACTGCTTCGGGCATTGTGGCACTTGTCAACAAGGACATATAGCTCATAATTCCCTGCACATAAAAATGACAAGTACATATGAAACTACCAATCTATGTTGATGTATGTATAATCAATATAAGATATTAAAATTCTTAATTCAATCAAATTTGAGCTCAATTACCTTCCCCTTATCCAACATTGCACTTCCATAATCTGGACAAGGCTGCACCTCGCTCGCACAAGGTATTTCCTACAAGAGGAAAATAAGATAAACATATAAGTTATTATCTAATTTCATTAATGACAATTCAAACGACAAGAAATTATATAATAAATAAATGTAAATGAGTGAGTGCAAAAATATATACTGTGTGTGTATCGAGGCCAAATGAAATGGCCCTCAGGGTGCTATTCGTCACTTGTGTTAGCTCCTCCTCGGACATCAACTGTTAAATAGACCATGTAAATAAATATTAGTACATTATACTATCTCTTATTAATATTCATTTAAAAATAAATGCAAGTTATGAATTCACAACTTAAATTTTACCCGTGTCACTATTCCAATGTCCCCCTCTCTAGCAGGAGAGGACTCGGTATGGTGTGCTCGAATCCCCTGTGTCTGATCTATAATGTCCACATCATGGAAGTCATAATCAGAAGTGTCCAAGGGATGCTCGGCAGGTTGTACAAGAGGACCCAAGCATATCTGGTAGCACATGGAGCAAGTATGTGGTACACAAATATGTGGACCTGACGAGGATGATGCAGCAGCTCTTGAGCCATCACCAACATCACCAGAATGTGGCTGAGCTACTACAAAAGCATGTGAAACCAAAAGACCACTCAAAGAGTGAATAGCGTGGATAGTCTGTGTGGCCGCATCCTGTATAATATTTGGATGGTATACTAAAGGTGGCGGAGGAAGGTGAGGGAGGGGAACATATGGGCAGGGTATTACTCTAACTGCCCCTGGTCTATCCTGGGGCATACCTCCACCAACGCCCTAGAAGGGTTTAATGTCAAAGTAATTGACATGATGCCCTAACACAAACTCGGCATATAATTTTTTTATAAAGTAAAATGGTATATCACAATTGTTGTTCGGTGGTTTAAAAAAAACCATACACCAACGATCCCAAAAATTTTCTACAATGTTTTATAGTTTTGTTTTGTTTAACATTAACCGACAAACCAGTGCAGTGGGTTAACAAATAAAGAGGCTATTTGGGCATTGGTTATTCTGAGATCTTTCATATTATCATAGGACAATCGACATGCATAATATTCTCTCATGTCTTCTCGCCACGAATGAAAGGCATTATGTTGCGAGGAGAGGGTTTCTATGCTTTTAATTATTTCTTTCATTGTGTTTGACATCTTAGATAATCGAAGGACTCTCATATAAACTTCAGAAATGCCCCTTAATTGTTGCAATTTTTCACAAATTAATTCTTCAATTGATGGCTGTGGAGGTGGTGGAGGTGGTGGAGCGTTTGGCATTTGTGCATTTTCATTGTCAGCAGCCATAATGCCTGATTAAAGTTAAAAACAAATTAATCTAATTAAAATTAGACAATATAAATGAAAATATTATAAAAATACCCTAGTTTTTTAAAAAAATCCAACAAAAACCCTAGTTTTTAACAAAAATCTATAAAATTCTCTAATTTTTAATCCAAATACATTAAAAACACTATTTTTAAAACAAAATCCACTACAAACATTCAATTTTCATCAAAATCCATTACAAACATTCAATTTTCATCAAAATCCATACTAAACTCAATTTTTTTATAAAAAAATCTATCAAAAACCCTATTTTGAAAAAAATCTATAAAAAATTAACTAAAATTACACAAATCTAATTGAAAATTTGATTAGAGCAAAGAAAAACCAAGAATCTAACCTTTTGAAGATGGATTTGCACGAAATCAGATATCTGATTTGTGGAATGAAGTTTTCACTGTGCGCTCGCGGTTAAGCAAATGTCAAATGAGTTTTAATCAGGCCGAAATGAAAATATATGTGTGTCACAAATCGGATATCCGATTTGGATCGGATATCCGATTTGGAAATCTAGGTTTGGGCTTTGCTTCGGTAGTGTGTACTGACACTCAAGCCACATAAAGTCAACTTGGCATTTTCGCATTTTTGAGTCGATGAAACACGTAATTTTTTCTCCATTGCCACTTTTTGGCATACCATGATCCTGCACATACCCGTTTGCTAGTTTTTGAACTGACTAACTAAGCTAATGGTGGTCATTGTTTGAAGAATGTGCAGATTTGGGGCTCACAAAAATAAAGCACAATGAACACACAAATTCATAATATTCGACCCATAGATTAGATCAAGAAGTTGTACATAAATAGGAATGAAGTAGGCAATCAACCTCAATAAAATGAGGACAGGAATCTTCACTCATGGAATGGTGGTGAGTTGCCTACCAAATACATAGGAAGAGGTGTCTTGACACCTCTAAATACATGTATCTACATTGACACCTCGCACACGAGAATAGGTCAATCGATAGGCCTAAGTAGGCTTAAAGCCTATGCGTACGTAATATATAGACTATCAAGGAATAGTTGAAATCAATTTCTAAAAGATGTTCAAGAATTTTCATTTAAACAGTAGGATATTTGAACTAAAAGGATTGTGCACAAAAAGTATGTACAACTAGTACTATCACGCTATTAAATTGAAAATATACTTAATATGGGGGTTAAAATTATAATACTCAAAGAGCCCTACTTTACAAAACTCACAGTAAATTATAGATAGGAACATAGTAATGTTTGGGAATAGTCCAAAATGATTGCCTCCTAAATAGATATTGATAATGCCATTCAACAAATACCAAGGTTTCATCCATCATCCATCACCTTTTATTAGAAGGTATACCAGTAGGTTAAAATGGTGGAATAAAAACATTAAACACCCATAAGAGGTACTCTCTCTAGTATTGATGAGAACAAGGAAATATTACAAAATAAAATTAAGCATCAAGAGCTAACCAAAACATAATTTTAACATAGATAGAGTTGCTATATCTTAGGGTAACCCTTTATACAAAAAATCTAACAGATTTTTGAAAGGGAGATTACCAAATATTTGATCAAATGTAAAATTATGAATAATGGGGATTTAAATTAATTCCTAGTCTTAAGGGTCTTCTTAGTGACTTTATATGGGTATTTTATATCCTCAAAGTGGGCAATTTCCCTCTTTGCACTACGTCTCACTTCTAAAAGGAATTCCATCAAGTCCTCTAGATTTAGGTAGCCAGAAATATCATATAAACACAACTTAGGAACACATTAGTTAGAATTAAATTGGATTATTAACTTAATATATTGTAAGATCATGCAAGATGTATGTAACCAAGTAAAACATGATTACTTAATCATTATAATTTTTCAATTAAAGCTAGAGAACTCATTGAACTTAATTTTAATCTTTAAAATTAATTCTCAAGTCCTATAAATATCCTAAAATAACACCCAACTAAAATTTTGTACTTGCATTCATAATGTAACTATAGAAATTAACTATAAATCCTCACATTTTGCTAGGCCTAACTATGTTTTGGAAGATTCTTAAGTGGTAGCTCTCCTAGGGATGATTCATTAAATATCTACATATTTGTATTGTTCCTCTATTAAATAATAGTATAATAGGAATTGTTAGTGCTCCAAAAAGATACATTTAAATTCAAAAACATATGTACACATGATGTGCATGTAAATAACTTTTCCAAAACACAAAAAAATAAGAAACTAAATGAGGTCAACATAAGCAAACAATCAAGCATTTAATAAATGTAGTGAGCCCCAAATTGCTCAAAGAAGAAGATAGCCCAAATGGATGCCATAGTGAGGTTCACTTAAAATAAATATTTTGTTTTCTTTGTTTGACCATAATAACATGTAAATTACAACTAATTGAATATAACCCAAATGGATGCCATAGTGAGGTTCACATAAAATAAATATTTTGTTTTCTTTGTTTGACCATAATAACATGTAAATTACAACTAATTGAATTTTATAATTTGGAATAGAGGGGAAGAATTTAGAGCTTGCCCCTATTTGTGAAGTAAACTCAACCTTATTAGATTATATTTCCAAGTCTTTAAAATTCTTCCTTTCCATGATCCCTAACTCCTTCATTCTATGTTGTGTGTTATCTCTATTTATTGGGGATAAATTTCATTCATTATCATTACAAAATTATTTTTTTTATTCATATATTGTGTGCACGCATGTTTTATGAATATACATACATATATCTAGATTTATACATGTGCAAACTAAAATTATAACTTAATTAATTTTTGTATAGTGCATTGATATGGATGGGTTTTGGACATGTATTTATACAAAGATATCAGGATTTTGATTCATTTTAGATGACACTTCGACCACTAGGGTGTACAAAACCAATTATAATATGATTTTAAATTTTTTATTTAGGATTAGACATTCATTAGGAGATGTACATTCATATTCTAGGGAGACTTTAGCAGTCATTCTTTCCCAGATACGAGATCGAGTATTTGGAGATATTCCTTTGAGTACATTCCAACTGATAGTGCCAAAGGAAACTATCAAAACATATGGTTTCCCTAGTATTCCACTAGATCTCAGGTGAGGTCATATCAAGTGACTAGGTACATATACCATAGGATGACCCCATTTGTTTATCAACGGTTTCTTGCATCACACAATCGTTATCCAAATATCAACCAAATTCCATTATAATTTGAATAACATTTATACACTAGGGTTCATTTAGGCCTCAACGTTAACTATTTAGATTTACCACCTCATTTGGGGAAGGCATGTGGTAGGGTCTACGATAGGGATGTTTACCATCGCTTAGATCAATAGCTCCCAAATTTTAGGTCCTTGGTTGGATAGAGGATGGTTATCTTTACTGCAGCCCTATCCCCTATTACCAATCAAGTTGTCATTGCTTCCCAAAAGGAAGCAATTGAGAGTATTGTTGATATTGCAGTCGAGGCTCAGTGAATATCTATAAATTGTGTGGGTTGATACTTGATGAGGCATCCGCATCGATCACCTGTTTAGTAAGATTCCTATGGCATGACATGCATCCCATCTCCAAGCAATATAGACCACATTACATGTGATATCCATATTTTGATGGATACAAGTCATAGATTGACCGATGACCTGATGGGAGATTATCATGTCATCTCATCATAGTTGGCGATCACCTTAGTAGATGGTTTAATTTTGGGTCATTGTTGTGGATATTTGTAGATTCTTGTAGCTCAGTCCCAACATTTTGATATTGATCCTATATCTAGGTCATCTGGTAGGGTGCATGAGCCACATACCGACCATTCTACTGCTTCTAAATAGGCGCATGCACCTACTAATGATTATGATGATACATGTGTGCAGAAATTTTCTTATACACTCGAGCATGCTAGGAGAGGTATAGGTTTTATGGATATTCTCTCTTCAGGGTTGATGCTATCTCACTTCCATAGTTCGCTACATACATCATTGGTAGAGCTAGTTAGGGGAGAGTACATTCCAACCTTTCAAATTTTTTCTCTACATGCTTGGATGGTGATAAATCTTATAGTTCCTTAGTCCTATTATTCAAATTAATCATTAATTCAGGTTGATATTCTATAGGGGTTCCTAATTTTATTAATAACTTTTAGCCAAGATTTAGCATCAATATTAAGAATTTGAATATTTTCTAGAGATATTCATTATACTTCCTTTATACACTAAACCGATCAAACAAAAATTTAATAGGTTTGCAACTAAATGTTTCTTTCTTCCAAAAGTAATATGCATGCACATTGTTTATCTTTTATTTTAAGGAGCTCATTACCAAATTAGCTCACAACAATTTTATGATAATATTCTATTTTTTCTCTCCTTTGAAGCAATATTTATCCTATTTTTCCTTCTTATCTTCTTTTGTGAGTGAAATATTGTGCATGGAAATAGATATATTAATCCATACTCACCCAATCTATGATTTTAGGGTGTTGTAGCTCTATTTTGTTTCTAATATTTAGTTATTTAACATTTTTCTTATTATGCACCTAGGATAAGCTTAATTGTGCAATAATCTACCTTGGTAGACCAAATTTTATTTGTTAAGATAATATTTCCATGTTTCTACCATGAATAAAGGTCATTAAGTACCACAATTACCTCATTAATATTTGATTGATTGAATTTAAATATCACTTCCTTGTTTTCTTATCTAGATCCACTCTCATGTGGCTTATATTATTGGTAGATCCTGTTGAATAAAGGGATTGTAATTTATGATTGATCCTTCACATGGAGAAATTAAATTTATTAGTTACTTTTAGAAAAAAAATTATAGAAGAAGATAAACATAGAATTATAATTTTATTCATAATATCAAACCATAGATAGATGATCAAATAGAAGTGGTGAAAATCAATTTAGGTATTTTTTGTAATCTCTTTTAAGATAAAGATAGCCAAATTGGGACTTTTCCTAGTATAAGATAAGTTTTCTTATAATAATTATGGCGAATAGGTGCACAAGAAGAACACCATTTGAGGTTCTGCATAGAAGTAATCTAAGGAATATCCTAGAATTAAGAGCTATTAGTAATGAAGAAAAAAGAATTATGAAAAATAAAATTTTCAAATAATATGAAGATAGTACATGTGGTAGTAAGAAATTAGTTTAGAAAGATGAATCATAAGCTTAAGATGGATTATGAGAAAATGAGACATTAGTAATTCATAGTAGATGGTAAAATAATTATATATTTCAGGAAGGAGAGATTCCTTGCTGGTACATATAATAACCTTATGATGATAAAGTTTGGTCCTTGTAGAATTGTTAGAAAGTGATAATAGCACTAGTTATTAAAATTATATGATTTTCTTATTATCATAGAAAATAGAAATCAAAACAATAGCCAAAGGAAATTCGGAAGATATTGAATGATAGATTTGGAAAGATTGTCGAGAATAAATAGTATAAAGATTATATGGTGAAATGGAAGGAATGCCAATTGAATAATCCTAGTAGATATCTAGAACTGAGGTGAAAGATTTTATTTTTAATCTACTCCTCCCCAAGTGAATGACTTACTTTTCAATTACCTATGACATTTCATGTAATTTAAGCATCTAGGGTGTGCACAACAATCTTACACCAACAAAAAATATTTCCTTAGACCTTTCCTTTGTTTTCTATGTTGCTAGTATTCTCACAATTTTGTTTGTTTGTTTTTTTTCCTATTCATCATTCTCTTATCATAATGTGTTATTCTCATTGTATTGAATACATATTGATGTTCTAGACTCATTTCCTCCACATTAAAATTTTTAAGTTTGTATGAAATTGTAGAACTTTTTTATCACCTCATTCCATTTGCACAAGTATGAATTTATGTGGGATCGATAATGATAAATATGAAAATGGTTGCTTTATGGTTTAGGACATAGGACAACACTTTCCTCCTAATACCATTCAAAGAAAACCGTATAGATCTCAATCTACGATATGCAATGGAGAAAGAGATCTTGCAATAGGGTTGTCCTAGGGTATTATTAGAAACTAAAGAGGGATTCACCACCAAGCTAGGGCTTGGAAAGACTAATGAAATGCAAGACTTAATGAATAAACCTAATGCAATGCAAGACTTAACTAAAGGACCTATAAATGCATGTAAATATGAACATCAAACTGAGAAAACAAAGAAGTGCACTTGGAAATATGTAGAGGTCTAGAATGAGCTATGAAATGCTAAAAATATTGGACTTAGGGAACACTGGGACTCATACACTAGTCTGGGCGTATCAATCTCGGACTAGGGTTTCTGGTTTGGAACAAGTTTATGACAATGTAGATTCGAGATTTGCAATAATATGGATATTTTCTTGTAGTGGGACTCATACGCCCCTTCAAGTGTATCAATCCTGTTTGGATTTTTCAGGAATTCAAAGTTCAGGTCTATGCTCCAATATCTTCTCTTCCTTCCCAAACTAATTTTTGGATCTGAACCTATAAAAAGACCCACAAAAGATAATATAGAGTTGATTTGCTTATGGGGGTAACTTGCCTCAATCAAACCCCTAGTTTGGTAATAAACCATGATAAAAACAATGAATCTTGAATGAAAATGTGAGCATAAACCCTAATATTAAGTGTGTCTAAGATTAGGAAATATGAAATGCAATGCAACCCTATTCTATTGCACTAGAATGAGATGCAAGAATGAGGCATAGACATGAATGACCCACTTTGAGAGATCTCTAATCACCCAAATGAGCCCTAATAATGTATGTACCTTCCTTAGGCTGAATGTAGAATGATAATGGGGGATGGAATCATTTATGAAACAAGTCATTAGGCTTGGCTTGATGGCTAGTTGCATCTCCCTGACCTAGAATCCATCATGATTCACCATAGATAACCATAATCAGCCATTAACAATGATAGATATTGAATGAAAGTGAGCTTGAAGGCCTGCAAAAACAAAATAATGCTGCTCCAAGGCTTCAACTTTGTTGATTACTTGTTCTTGAATGCTATAATTATCTTGAATGCTTGGATCTTGAAATTGCTCATCTAGATTATCGCTGAGATGAAAAATGACTTTGGAAGCTTGTTTATATAGGCATTACACCTAATTTACCATTATTTAGATCTCAAAAGTTGACATCAACCGAAAGAATGAATTAAAAACTTGAGTTTCTCGCTCAAACCCTAAAAAGGGCCCAAATGGGACTCATACGCCACTCCTGGCGTATGGGTTCCACCTAGGGGGACTCATACGCCGGAAGTGGTGTATGAGTCCCACCCTAGTTTTTTGGGGTGGGTTGTTAGAATTTTCAACGTTTTTGTGGATTTTGTCAAGAGTTTGATTGAAATAAGCATCAACATCTGAAATAAAGGGTCTTAGGGGCCTATCAATGATGAATTAAAGGTTATTTAATGCAAGGGTACTAAAATAGGTCCAGATTAAATGAGAAATTGCTCTATCTCCAAGAAGGGAGTACAATTTTCGTCATTACACATAATAGATCATTATTTAATAATCTAATTTGACTCACAAAGCTAATGTTTAGTCAATAATTTTGAGTTGTTGAAATCCCTAAGGAATTACTATTTGATTATGTTACAAGAACCAAAGATTCACACTAATGCTTGAATACATTTCCAAGCTCACTAGCCCTATGGAGGTTCATGGCACGAAAAATATTAGCATTCATTACATAGCATTTATATCATTCATTCTAGAAAGTTCCCTCCCACATAATACATGGCCACACATTTCACCTTGCCTCGCGCTTTACACAACCTTAAAACTAGTCCAAATCATTCTATATGCTAGTGCTCGCTATAAAAAAAACATTTGTAATCATGAGAAAGTGATTATATTTGCTCCTAGCTTTAGAATATAAATTTAATTATGATAGTTTAGTTAATTAGTAGTTGGCAATAGATAGCTTACCTAAGCTTGCAAATTGATTATACTAATTATGAGAAGGTTATAATTTGCACACAAACCATACCTACGCATAATTTAAGGTTGAGGCCTCATATTGTAGATATTTGCAGTAGATTATAATGCAATATTAATGAACATGAATCAATAAAGGTTATATTACTATAAATAATGTATGTAAATTAAGTTTCATTGTGTGCTTTTGTATTTGGATTTGTGGTTGGATAATCCTTATATTCCAGTATTATCAAGTTGAGGAGAATCTTGATTAGATGAGATGAAAAAGCCTAAAATGCCATATTTTGATCACATGATTTGTTACTACCTAATATGCCACACTAATTTTTGTCCATTCAAAGTTTCATAGCTCTGCTCTTATCTTTTTTTTTTTTTCTTAAACAACCAATGAAGTTTTTGATTTATGATATTTTCACTTGTGAGATAAATTCCACTAACTACACACTTTCTTTGTATTTGCACATTCCCATGGAGCACACATGACAAGGATGAGCACATAAAACTAGACAAAGTGGGATCTATTTCTTTATGTGGACCACACTATCCTTTTTATAACTAGAATTTACTTCCATACATGTTTGTGAGTAGTCATTTACATTTAAGTACATGTTCATGCTAGAATTCACATCCACCTCAATGTGGGGGTAAAATGTGATAGTTAAATTAGCATACCCTTGTCAAATCTCATTTAGTTGTGAACCCATCTTGTGAGAATGTCTTCATAGAGTTATAGAATGGCATGTCAAAAATTGTTTTACTAAGTTTGGATACTTCCCCAATTTCAATATACTCTCTTCTACTCCCATTTTTTATGCATTAATATATATTCATTCAAGTATATCTATCCCATCTACATTCATAGTCACACATTCCCATTATTTGTTGGTCCAAATTACTATACTTTCACTCATGATCCCTAGATCCTTTATGCTTTATTTAAGGTCATTCTTTTACCATTGAAGATCGATGTAGCTTGGTTTGAATCTCACCAAAAAATTAAATTACAAATTCATATTCAAGATTTCTCGCGGACATTGGGAGTTGACTTGATAACACTTGTACAATGATCCATTGTGTCTTGGTATTTAAGAACATTCGCTTGGAAATTGATTGACCATTAAGCAATCATCGAATACTCATTCGCTTAGAACATTTTTATTTAGAACTTCAAATGAAATAAAATTTATTGTATGAAGATCAACATATGTCACAACCAAAAAGGGGAAAAGGAGGAAGGTCTAATTAAGGGAGTGGGAGAAAATTAAGGGAGTTAGACGTTCCATAGCTACACTTCAAAATCGAGTAAAGGATTGCTCGAGAGTCTTGACAAACAAAACTAACGTGACTAAGAAGCCTCGTTCAGTGTGCTCATGCTCGGCAGGTTAAAGAATTGAAGGATTCCCGATAGCTTTTCTATAATGCGCGTATTTTGGTCTAACAGTGCGAACCTTTTCTGCAGGTGAGAGCACCTGAAGTTGCAGTTTTAGAGCCCACGATAGAGGAAGGTCTTGGCGCCATACTCAAAGCTTTCGAATAGCTTGAGGATGCTGTAGCCCCTGATGGTGTGAAGAATGCCCCATTTAACATCAGATCTCCCACTGATCTCCAATTACCTTTTGTTGAATCTTGGTTCTTTGTCACCTGCACATTACTCATACCATAACTATTGCATTCATCGTATACGAAAGATATAAGAGAAATGAGTTGTAAAAGCCTTTTACCTCCTTGTGGAATCGATTGTCAGGGGCAAGGAATCTGTTGCCCTGGCTGTTAATGGTGGCTTTTGCACTTCCCCCGATTGCATACATTCCCCAGTGGGTGTAATCGTTGTTCACCACATGAAAGTATCCGTGTCGGCATCTGCATTATAACATTAATTCTTTAATAAACTTCAGCCTGTTGTATGTGGTCTTTGTGCAACGAATACGGGGAGAATTCCTCAAAAATCTTATCCATACTTCGGCATACGCTGAACGAGCCCTTCTCCAAAGTGATTGAATGCAACTGTTACTTGCATTTTGACGTCTTGGGTATAGGCGTCGCTGTGTCCTAGGAGCATCACCTGCTAAAAGCACCGCTGAATATTTAAGTTGAGAAATAACTTCTAACGACAATTTAATAGGTACTAACATTTCTTCATGTTTCGGTCCGATGATTGGCTTTTCGTGCCGTAATATAAGATTCTGTGATAAAAATACAATTGCAAAACCTCTTTTCAATAAAAATAAATTTATGGCAGAGAAAACAAGCAGTTGAGCACCTTGTCATGGTGAGTGAAAAGGTTGTTTGAAATGGTGATAGCAGTGGAACCCATGGTGGCGTCGATCAGTCCATCTGCGCAGCTTGACAAGGAACAGTGATCTACCCAAATTGCACTTCCTTCAAACATGGAAATCCCATCTCCATCACTTTTGGTTCTATACCCATAATGGGTCGGGGAGCTCCTAACATTTGTATTTCCCGCAGGTTTACATTCGTGGATATGGATTCCATGAATGATGATATTATTCACGTCTTGTATTGTAATGCAAGCTCCATTTGCGATATGGACGTTGGCTCCTCTACCGTCAATTGTCTTATAACTATTCATGATAAGTTCCTCCTTGAGCTGTATAACCATATCTCTTTGGAAAATTATCCAGAGAGGCTCGGTTTGAATAACAGCGTGACGCAAAGTTCCGGGCCGGGGATTGACGGGGTCATAGTCATTGGGATTTGTAACCACATAAAATCTTCCCTGCTGACCTCCAATGGCGTTTTTGCCATATCCGATGGCACAATCAGCCATCCTCTTGGGGTCACAACGCCAACAATTGTCGATGGGATTCCCCGTTCCGCACGAGGTCAACTTTCTTCTGGAACCATTTAAACTCCTGCACAGTAGCTCTTGAGATTTTTAAATAATCCCATGTGTCTGGAACATAAACTAGCTGTAAAACAATACTATAAATTTGCTTCACTACACTTGTCTTACACCATCTAAACAACGACAAATATTAACTATCCAGTGGCATGATGATACGGGGAATAGAAATTTGATCTATAACAGCTGCGTACCAATTACAGTTCCAAGAAGACTATTATAGAAATTACAGTAAGGAAAGTGCCGAGGAACAGCATAAGAATAACTAGAAGCAAGTTCAATAGACTTTGCAATTTAGCATTTCATATTAATGTACTGAATGCGGTAAGGCATTAAGTTTCATTTCCGTATTGCATTCTTTAAATCCTCTAAAATGTCTAAAGCATCTCAAAGGCGACATGCTTACCTTTCAACCGTTTGGAGTACAAGCTCTGGATTCTCAACATGATATTTAGCAGCATTTTCAGCCTGCGTCATATTTACAGAACTTCTAACTGATATCGCCATTACTGACTTGAAGAAAAAGAAAGCAAGTAAAAGAAGCAACGGCTGTAAGGCTTGGTTGGTGGCCATTTTCGATGAGAGTAAACGTGCAATGGTTATATGACATACTATGGCTCTGGGCTCTCTTAGATAGAAAATCAGCCTTGATAAAATCTGTAGCAAAGGGGGAATCTCTACCCCACCGGTTGAAAATATGGTTATATGCACGTTACCGCGCTGCCATTATTACGGTGTCTGTAATGTACATGAATGGCATGTAGGATTATACAACATCAGTTGACCTATAAATAATACACGTTGAGCTTATGTTTCATGATTTTCGCAGACATATTCACGTATTGATATATAATATCTTAAATGTTATGAGCTCCAACAAAAGTTATAAAATGGCGTAGACTGTCCCTCCATACCGCAGAAAATCAGTTTTGCCTCTGTAGTCGGAGGGATTTGAGGCCACGGACTTTGTTAGAAGTAACACTTCTTTCGGCCAATTCCGGTTTCAAATTACAAGTTAAGAATACATTGGCAAAGATGATAGGCCATTGGTTATAAATGACTTTCCGCTTCCGTACTCTGCACGAGAATCGGCAATAAAGTTTCGAATATTATTTTGCATGTTGTTCCTAAATTTTTCACCAATAGCAGATAGAATTTAGGAGTCCTTTTTGGCAATCACATGGTTCTCGCGCTTTTCATTTTTCGCATCCCGCGACAAAAATAGAATTACTAAGAAATCTAACATTATCCAAACTTATTAAATTGTAAATGTATGGCTGTAGGATAAACTCCTTTTATGTTAAAGACAATAAAAAATATTATGTAAGATGTCATAATGCAATGAATGGTCTTCTAGAGAGAGAGGGGGAGAGAGAGTTACTTGAACTCTGAGTAGTCCTCAAAACGTTCCATAAAAGTGTTTGCTTGCATGGACTATGAATGTCCAAAGAGAGACAAACACCCACATAAAAAGACGTAGGCATTTCTACAAACATGTTTGAGTTCTTACTATTAGAAGAAAGTTAGCCATGTAGAGCTTGTAAGGGTATAAGCCACTCGACTTGTGTATGCCTTTATAACTTTGCAATCCTTAATTAATGGAAGGGTTGTTGTCAGAATAATTAATTGTTAGTCACTAAGCTTCTTCAAATGATGCTTCCTTGTTCTCTCTTAGGCTATATTTAAAGCTTCCTCATCTAACATTTTTCGTAGGTTCTACAAAATGGAATGGTTGCTAATGTTGCATTAGTTCTTACTAGTGTGATGCATTCGCATTGGGGAGACTTTATTTTCTAGAAGCAAATATAGTGTTAAATTATGTTGCACATATCCACACATTATTTGAAAATGTAGACTACAACATAGCTCAACACAAATTTCCTTTGGGAAACCAAGTCTTCCAAACGCTACAACCTCAAACTAGGTTCTAGGCTTATTGTCCTATATGTTGTGGATGATGTTTCCACTCTTGTCTAAATATTCGTACAATGCAAATGTTGTTAATTTGAGAGATTGGTTGATTTGGTTGAATGCTAGTTTGGGTTGAAGTCTTAAATTCTTATCCTCTTGTTTTGGCTAATATGTTTTTGTAGACATGAAAAATATACAGATTGATATCACACACTCGATCCTGATCTACTAACATCATTTCATCCTGAATTATCCCTTTGTCTAACCATTTAATGAAATAGCCTTATTTGATTAAAGTTATCATAATTCTCCTTTTAATTAAATAAATCCCTCGATTTAATTAAATCATCATCTTTGTGTAATTAACTAGGTCATTTCATCTTCCTATCTTTGTTTAATTAAATAAATCATTTTATTTAATCTCTAAAGTCATCACATTTAAATTGAATAAATTAATCTTTATTTGATTTAAATCTAACACCTTCCTCTTTAATTAAATAAATCAAATCTTATTTAATTAAGTCTAAAATCATTATTCCTCTCATTTTGATTTATTTAAATCCTAAAATCTAATTCAAAATGGTCAAATCAACTAACATCATTTAAATTAGTCAAATCTTGATTAATTTAATCTTAATCACTCCAATCCTCTAGATTTTGTAACTTGCACAATTAAATCATTTATTTGATTTAATAATTCTCTATTTACTTTCAAAATGGCATCAAAAAGGGAATATTCTTCCAAGTTTCAAATCTCCCCCCAAATAGACTTGTCCATCCAACAAAGCATTTAAAGCTCTTACATTGTCTCTTACATGTCTCCCACTTGGCATTTAACTCATCTTTCATCTCCCCTAAACATGTCATCTCATCAAATTCAAATTTCAAACTTGTACATTGATCAAAATGTGCTCAAGCTTCCTCCATTCACATGATGACAAGTGGCATCTTGCCATTGGATGAATGTTAGTCCCACATTGCTCAAATTTGGACATTCATCCTTCAATTTCATCTATAAATGAAGAGCTCCTCTCCTCATTTGATCATCCACAATTCTTAAGCAAGGTTACTCTCTTGGATTGAGAAGTAATTTTTCTCTTCATCTCCATTTGCATTTCATCATTTTCATCACTTGAGCTTCAACAAGGATTGGGAAAGGGTCATCTTCACATTTGAAATCAATCCAATATGGAATAGGAAAAAGAGGTACAAGGAATAGCAAAAAAGGAAAACAACAAAAGCAAAGAAGGAAAACGAAAGAAAAAATGAAAAAGGAGCATTTCGTTTGCACGTGAAACTTATGACATTAAAACATTGGAGGCATTCTTTGAAGACTTTTGGAGTTGAAGAAAATCAAGAACTTAACTTGAACTTGACAAAAGCATTTTTAAATGCTTAGGACTTTAATTCTAGCTTTTATTTTCAATTTTAAGCCAATTAGATCAATTTGGGGTTTATAGTCAATCATTGATTATCTTTCAAAATTGGGCTAAAATTGAACCTTACAAACTTACTAGCTTTTTGATTTTGGACTAAAATTGAACAAGACAAATTTCACACTTCATCTTGGTGCTTTAAAATGAACTTATCATTGCTTTGAAGGCTAAAATTAACAAGTGTCTGAATTGAGTGATTTTTTCTTTGGTGCATTTTGAGTGCGTATCCTCTCCCCTTGCACTTCATGCGATCTGGGGTGCAAGAGAAACACTCAAAATGCATTTTTTTGCTTTGAGTCACCTTTAGAGGGGCCTGCCTAAGAGACACATCCAAAAGGAGAACTCGAAGGCGACTCCAACTAGTTTTTCATTCAGGCCGGTATATAAATGGATAAGACTAAACTGTCAAGTCCTCATGGTATGTAGGCCTTAGCCGTATAGTGTCTTTCAGAATGAGGTACTACCATAAAATGTATAAGAGCCCCTAGTAGGATTGATTAAAGCCTTTAGTGGCTTGCTGGACGCTTGCAAGGTGCCATGTCCCCGGTGTTGTGTCATTAAGAACCTTGTTTGTAGTTGCTAACCAGTCCATCCAATGAGTTTATCAAAGTGATCAATTGGAACTTAGATTCCAAGAAGTTACTTGCCATGTCCGATCTTGGTTGAAATATAGAGGTTAAGACTTCATTCTTAACATACCTTTATATTTTGTCCTTGGTTGCATGTAAAGTCATCTCTTCCACTATGAAGGGCATGAGGCAAGCCCACCAAGAAAAATGTACCAATTGAGCTAGGATGTTATATTGCTTGAGAGTCAGTTTGAAAACACAGTGCTTTTATCAAAAACATTGGAAAACCGATATTCAACATGAGCATAAAATCTCAAACTCTTTAGGAGAAGCAAATATCCTTGAAAAAATTCACATGTTATTGCTTGCCCTTGGGATTCATATCCTTAGAGGCTTCTAAACATTTGGATTTCATCTCAATTTGCTTCTACTAAAGTCAACTTTAGGTAACCTTTGCCTTGATTTCCTTGACTTCTGCATAATGCATTTTGTGGGATGAAAGAAAATTAAGACATTAGACATTCAGTTGAAAACCTAATCAAGGAGTGTTTGTGATAAAAATAATCCATTAAGCAAAGATTGAATCAATTGGACCCCACACATGTGCTTGGAATCTTTTGGTCATATGGTTTTCATGCAA
This sequence comes from Sequoia sempervirens, assembly GCA_007258455.2. Classification (NCBI taxonomy): domain Eukaryota; kingdom Viridiplantae; phylum Streptophyta; class Pinopsida; order Cupressales; family Cupressaceae; genus Sequoia; species Sequoia sempervirens. The sequence goes on along the minus strand of VDFB02281492.1, from coordinate 493,730,790 downwards.
ACATTGGTCTTCTGATTTTGAATTACTCTTAGAGAAAAGCATGTTCTTCACTATCTTGGTCTAGTAAACAAGTCCTTCCTAGGTTCATTTAGGATCAAACCAAACACTTCACCCATCCCAAACATTTATCAAAATCCATCCCATAAACAACTTTAGAGCTTTTAAAACATCATTCTACACTTGGGTAAATCATCAAACCAAAAATCACCTTGTTTAGTTAGGAGCATGGGAATGCATCCTTTCTCATACCTCTAATTAAATCAGCAATCCTTCGAAAAAATTCATCCTAAGATAACATCTTACATCTTCGGGTTTACAAGTTCATTACCCAAATCAAAACAATCAAAATCAAACCCTAAGTCTAGCATTGATCAAAAGTCCCTAAACGTTTAAACACTCATATCATTCACCCCTTTTCATCCTTCATCTCATCATTGGTCCTAAGAACCTTAGAAGTCACTTTTGCAACAAGTTTAAAACACATGTGAAACATGGAATACAAACTTGATCCATACATCATGAGTAATCAAAATCAATTGAATTTTCAAAGCCTTACAATGCTGATTGATTATCAAAACTCACACTTATACAATCCATACATGGAATCATTTCCTTCTACAAATGTCAAGAGTACAACAAGTGTGAATAGGCCCAAATCAAAGATTGGAACACATTTCCTGATGGTAGATCTAAATCCAAACTTACAAGTCTGTCAACTAAACAATCAAAGGATGAGCCTTCAAATGAACAACGCCATCCCACCAAATCCCTACAAGCCAAATGAGAATGTACCAAGTACAAGTTTTTGAAACATGAATCTAGCAAACTTTGGGATAAATATGATGGTGAATCATACAAATGTTGTTCAAAGTCCAAAATAGATGTTAACAACTCCATGTGTTAATCCAAGTCAAGGTAACACCATGCAAAATCAAAGTTACCTAAAACAAGGCAATGTGATTCCCAACATCAACGATGTTCAATTTCAACCTATCATGCCAAATCTGAACATCATCCCAAATCAGAACATTGTCCAAAATCAATTTGTCCATGATCCCATTCAAAAATCACAAGTATGCATCCCAAATCTGCGTGAACAAAAACCAAATCAACTATATCAAGGGAGTCAAGATCGAAATCAAGACCAAATTTGGTGAGATCAAATTGCTACACTTACCAAAATAGTTGAGTCATTATGCCAAGAGACATCTCCACCACCATTACCCATATCAACATCATTCCTTGGTTTAGGGCTTCCCCCTTTACCTAGCACTGATCACTCCATCCAAATCAATCCACCTAAAACCAATCGAGTCATCACATCAAATCCTTTGAATATACCATCGACATCGCACCAACAAATGGTATCTAATCAAATGACAACATCAATCCTGCAAAATCAAAATATGGTCTCCCAAAGACCTATCACCTTGGTCATTCTGACCATTCCAACCACCACTCTCACACCCATCATATCTCAACCCCTCACTACCACGATCACTCCAAGCATATCTCAACCACTTGTCACTACATTCAATATAATTTCGAGTCCACCACCACTACCACCAAAACAAAAGACAACAAGACAATATAACATTGTGCTAAAGGCCCACCAACCCTACCAAAAGGCCATCCAACAATATCTAGCCATGCAACAAGTAACACAAGCTCAACAAGTGCAACAAGTCTCTCAAGTTGCCCAAGCATCTCAAGTTACCCAACAAACACAAGCACAAACACAAAAAATGATAACTATTGGGGATAACAACGAACGTTCAACCACTGGTGATAGCATTTACAATCTCCCCACCAATATTGATGAAACCAATGATCGAGATCAATCCATCAAAAATTACATTGAAGATGTTTCTATCTCATTCAAAGATCAAATCAACATACATCAAGAGTCACTTTTCAATCATGATCTGAAAATCCACCAACAATACTTGACAATGATTCAATTCAAGAAATGTCAACATCACTTGACTCTATGGTTGAAGACATTCACAATCTCTCCACCACAATTATTGAAAACAATGCTCAAGATCTCTCCATCGATGAGCACTTTGAAGATGTTTCTACACCATCCCATCATCAACTCACCATACATCAAGAGCCACTTTTTAGTGATCTATTTCAAGGAGTGTTAGAATTATTTGATCCTATTGACATAATGCACAATCCATCCACGTATGATCATGTTGAAAATGTCTCTACATTGCCTTATGAGTTAGAGGACATATCTCAAGAATTTATCCCAAAGCATGATCAACATCTTTCACTAAGGTCTAGCAATGGTCCTTTCCAAGACATGTTGACCCCCTTTGACCTCATGGTTACAGATGTTGAAAGAATCCTCAACTCGACACTTGATCTAAGTCCACTCAAAGATCAAGAATATATTGAGCCACTTCCTATGTCTAAGGATGACATCCAAGAACCCTTGATAAGCAATCCATCCTTTGAAGTTGACCCATGTCAAGAACAAGATCCAAAGCATGTCGAAAGCAACTCGGAAATTAATCAAGATCAAAAATTCATATCTCTAGGATACTACAATGATGTAATGAACACTCTCCTATCTATGCAAGTCACAAATGATGATCACATCCATATAGCACATACTCCTCCATCTACCCATGAGATGCTTTTTGTGGATGGGCACATAGATGATCTTCATTCAGAATAGGATTCCTTTAATCCTGACATTATTACACAAAAAGAGAAGGTTACTGATTCCTACAATCAGACTAAGTTGTTAATATCAGGATTAGATATATCCCCAATTCAAACTAAGGACATCATGAATAAAGATATCTAGAAGTATCCAATCAAGGAAATAGGTCAGAAAAAACAAGATATTTCAGAGTCAGCAGAGCATCCAATCAAAATAACATCTGCAATGGTCTTTTATCAGAGAATGCACTCTAAACAGGAACTCTCGAAACAAGTAGAATCAAAGCATGAAGGTACTACTTCTACAATATTGGGGGAAACTTCGTCTCAAGCAAATGTCAACATAGGGAGCATGAAGAATCCTTATGATGAAATTGATGCCAATACTACAACCAACCACGACATGAATCTTCATCCACCCATCAACCCATCCATGAATTGGGACCAACATCAAAAGAAATATTTGAATCAAAGTACGAAGAATGTTATTAAAGCAAAAGAAGTTGAGAAGCATAAAGGACAGATCAAATACAAATGGATACCAAAGAATACAAAGAAATATCATCCCTATCAAACTCCATCAGTCAAAGAAACTATGGGGCAAAATAAAACAGGGAAAAGTATCCATCAAAGATGTTCGCAAAAGCAAAAGCAGGCTTTTCAAGTGACGTACAAAGTGTATCAAGCGGTTGGTCCTAATTCCATGTACACTTCCATATCCACCCATCATTGCTCATCTTCCAAAGTTTGGAGAGTCAAAGGTTCCAAACTGTCAAGCAATCCATCTCTTATCCCTAAAACACCTCCATGCATGATATCCAATTCTGAAATTGACCATGTATTGGCAACAACCCTTCATCATAAGGATTTAGAAGGCACTCTATCGTGATATACGCACAAAGACAAAGTTAACTTTGATATCAACGAAGTAGATCAGAAATCACAAAAGTTGTATTCAAGTGCACGTATCATAGCAAAGTAGCTTCTTCAGGTAGGATATCAATGGCACATTATGACAAAAGCATCTACATCGACACCACTAGATGGGTTAGCATGAATTTTTTAGAAAAATACAAATCCAAAAATATGAAAATCCAAAAAAATTAGAAAAAGGATCGAAAATAGTAAAGATAAAAATCGTCCTCTAGTGAAAACCGCATAGGCGACACTTTGGGCAAGACCATGACGAAAACCTGGCAAACAGGCATCATGTGTAGAATCAAGCATCTACGTGCACCAATTCAGATGAAAGCGTCTTGTTCCATCCATAATAAACCTAGCATCTCAGCCATAATAAATCCATTTCATCCATGAACCATTTATCCAATCCATCTTTATCCGTCTGCATCCATCATCCAAGTTATCTTGATCTTGATGAAAGTTAGGGGCACACTTTATGCTTGCTTATGGTAAACATCTCGACATGGGCCATTTTCATTTGATCTTATTCTATGCAGAAGTATTTGAGCTATGAAGCACTATCCAAATAAGCTTTCTTGATCCAAAAACCTTATCTTATCGCAAGATAATCCATATCCATCCATCCATACACTTATCTGAGCATCCACCCAGGGCATTACATACATTTCTAAAGACACTAGGGGCAGAGATTTACATATTGTTTCTGGAATAAAACTTGATTTATATCCTCCAACTTATGTAGCGATCCAAACATTGGCAAACGTGAAACCAAATTGGTCAAACCACTTGTGAGAAAAATTCCAAATCACTAGCCCATGACATATTTTGATGAACAAACATTCCTTACAAGCTTCATCTTTCATCGAACATCGATCTAAACAATCAATATCAGTCACATCTAACGCACCCTTCAAATGTCACATCAAATCATCCAAACATCTTTTGTTCCAAACCAAGCTTCAACAATCCTAATTAATCGAATCCAATCAATCCATAATCTTGGGATATCCTTCCTAATCATTGTGTTGCTTAACACTATCCTTGCATTGTTGTGCATCTTCAACAATGTTACCATCATCAATCCTGATCAATCAATCCTTGCATTGTTGTGCATCCTTAACAATGTTATCATCATCAATCCTGATTAATCAATCCTTGTATTGTTGTGCATCCTCAACAATGTTATCGTCATCAACCCTGATCAATCAAATCCTTGCATTGTTGTGTATCCTCAACAATGGTATCATCATCATCAATCCATCGAATTGATCATTCAACCTTAGCTTGGTCTTCAACAAAATCCTAAATAGAGAACTGATATCATCACAAATATCCATATCCAAATCATCAAAATCACACAAAAATCCAAAAACATCAAAAAAATCCAAAACATCGAAAAATCCAAAAACATCCAAAACATCGAAAAATCAAAAAACATTCAGAAAACACAAAATCCAAAAACATTGCAACATTCAAAAAATCAAAACATTTGAAAAATCTCAAAAATACCAAAAATAGCCTCAAAACATTTCAAAAAACATCAAAAACATCCAAATATTTGAAAAAATCCATCTGTCCCACTTTCACCCACGATAATCAATCATCCATAATAAACTAATCATCACCTTCATCCTTTGGCAGCACAAATAGAAACAAGTACAACAATCATCAAAATCAAGCTTCAAATGTAAGATCAAAATCGAAGCAACAAACCTTTAAATGCAAAATCAAACTCTTGATCAATCGCAAACATGACAATCAACTTTATATCAATAGCCTATCAATCAACTTATCAAACCATCATCATCCTATACAATGCATGTCTTCGGATATATCGTTCCAACAATGGGCATCATTTTGGATATCACTTTGGATTCTTATCCTATCAAAACAAATTCCTTTCGCTCAAGGTATGAAGAACATTGGCTTGTTTGCGTACTTGATCTTTTCTTTTGATTTTGCGCTCATTCCAAGGACCTCCCAATGATATCCGAATGAAGGATTTAGAGAGATAGAAATGGGGCAACGATCATTATCTTTTATCTGCTGTGCTTGTTGGACATTCTTGTAAAATAACTCGGTGAATACTTGCTTTGTTAGGTACGTCCTAGCAAGGTTTCTGTATGTCAAGTGTGAACAAGAATACTTCTATTTGTTTGTCAAGTCAAAGTCCATCGTACTAGGTACAACGCCATCCTGGTTCTTTATACCTTGATGCATCGTATCTATGTTGATGTGTGTGTTATCAAACATAAGGTAATTGGCCCTTTGAAAATCCCAACTCCTTGGTAAGCAAATCATCATCATCATCTCTAATAAAGTTGGCTTGTTGGTGTCTCTTGTCATCATCTTATTTTCTTCTTACTTCCCTTCATCCTAACATGGTACCATGATAGTTAATCACAAATCATTATCATCATTGCATTCATCCTACATCCACAAAACCATTAGAATATTGCATATTGCATATCATATCATATAAGAAACATTGATCATCTCACATGCATTTCATTTCATCATTGCATAATAGAGATTGGTTCTTCTAAGCATCTCATAAACCATACATTTATCATCTATTTTCATAATCATAAAAGAATCATCATATCCTATCATTTGCATCCATATCATCCATGCATCATCATATCATCCATTACATATAAACATCATAATCATCTCATCATCAATAACATAACTATCATGGTATAGATCAACATCAAGTGGGTGTAATATATCAAAATAGGCATGAGGCTAGCCATGGCTGGTGACTGTCTACATCATCAAATCTGTCTACATCAAATATTCGAGTTGGACTAATCTTGGACCTCTTTATTGAGAGATCGACCCTCAAATCAAACCTCTTTGCTCGATCTCTCGAGGGGGCAGTATACCAGAATAATTTTTCATTCATTGGGGCAATAGTGGGGCATCCGAAAAAATCAAAGAATTTTTGAACTTTGATCTCAGCAAGATTATTCTTTGAACCAATGCAACAAGTGCATCGCTTCAAAGAGGGGCAAAATGTAGACATGAAAAATATACAAATTGATATCACACACTCGATCCTGATCTACTAACATCATTTCATCCTAAATTATCCCTCTGTCCAGCGATTTAATCAAATAGCCTTATTTGATTAAAGTCATCATAATTCTCCTTTTAATTAAATAAATCCCTCAATTTAATTAAATCATCATCTTTGTGTAATTAGCTAGGTCATTTCATCTTCCTATCTTTGTTTAATTAAATAAATCATTTTATTTAATCTCTAAAGTCATCTCATTTAAATTGAATAAATTAATCTTTATTTGATTTAAATCTAACACCATCCTCTTTAATTAAATAAATAAAATCTTATTTAATTAAGTCTAAAATCATTATTCCTCTCATTTTGATTTATTTAAATCCTAAAATCTAATTCAAAATGGTCAAATCAACTAACATCATTTAAATTAGTCAAATCTTGATTAATTTAATCTTAATCACTCCAATCCTCTAGATTTTGTAACTTGCACAATTAAATCATTTATTTGATTTAATAATTCTCTATTTACTTTCAAAATGGCATCAAAAAGGGAATATTCCTCCAAGTTTCAAATCTCCCCCCAAATAGACTTGTCCATCCAACAAAGCATTTAAAGCTCTTACATTGTCTCTTACATGTCTCCCACTTGGCATTTAACTCATCTTTCATCCCCCCTAAACAAGTCATCTCATCAAATTCAAATTTCACACTTGCACATTGATCAAAATGTGCTCAAGCTTCCCCCATTCACATGATGAAAAGTGGCATCTTGCCATTGGATGAATGTTAGTCCCACATTGCTCAAATTTGGACATTCATCCTTCAATTTCATCTATAAATGAAGAGCTCCTCTCCTCATTTGATCATCCACAATCTAGGAAAAGTTACCATGCTCAAATCATTAGCAATCCTCATCCATTATCATTGAGTCTTAGCTAGGTTATGTAGGTTTTTAGCTTGGAGCATTCAATCTTCATCAACAAAGTGGATCACTCATCAAATCTCTTCATCAAATCAACATTGCATCATTGGAGTTGGGAAAGGGCCAATTTTCACATAAAATTGGCACCAATTCCCTCAAGAGATTAGGAGTTTGCTTGCTTTAGAATAGATTTTGATATGCTTTCAAGTTTCATTGTGTTCTTCCTTTCATTTTCTATCTCTTTTCCTATTCAAATTAATTTCTTGAGGAATCCTTATTCTTGCTTTCATTTGATCTCCTAATGTATTCATTTGTTGTGTTTTGCAGGTATTTGGATTAGGGTTCACAGTTTTGATTCTTTTATTGATGAGCCTCGCATCTTTGAGTGTGTTGTATGCAAGGGGTAACTTATTTATACCATGACAACTAAATGGTAAGGGACACAGAGTTAATGTGGGTGATCAGGAGGAAAAGAATACATATATGGGTTTGGTTAATATATGAGAAATATGCATTAAAACTATAAACAAATAGGCATTAATAGTCCTGGCTAAGAAAACATTTCAAGAAGTGGAGAACAAAACCAACGATTTTTAGGCCAAAACATATGTTTTTAAAGTAAAAATAGTAATTTAATATTTATAAATGGAAGGGATGCCTATAATTATACTAGGTTATAAAATTTATAGATTTACAACTATTGCAACTAGAAAAAATGTTTGCAAAAGGATCCTATTCCAAATAAACAATTATTCCTAGAAGAAAAATAGTCAGAAGAACTACACAGAGTAGAGACAACATCAAAAAAAAAATTGCGAGAAGAGCAAGGTTTTGGATGACTAATTGATATCATCATCATAGGTTCCCAATTACTAATAGTCTCTCATCAAATCTAATCAATAGAGAACTTAATCAATATTCCATTTTTATTCCAAAGTATTCTTGCAAAAGTGTTGGAGGAGTTTTTTTCCATCACCAATTGAATAAAAAGAGACCCACAAAATATTAAATCAACTTGTTGATCACATGTTCCAAATCATTTATCAAGCTCACATCTCTACTCTCAGATGGTGATAAAACTTGAGCAGAGTTTTTTTTGTCTCCACCATGTCTTTCAGTTCTGAGAGCTTCTTCTGTGTAGCGGAGGAACATGAGAGCTTTGAACGAAGGGGGGGAGCAGAGGTTGATGCAAAGGCCCCCCAAGTTCTACACATTTCACCATTTTCCCCTCATTCCTATAATTTCCCAATTTATTTAAAATGGTAACAATTCTCTAAATTTTAAAATTGAAATGGTGAAATTTACAAACCAAAAAAAAATTAAACCCTAAATCCTAAAATTAAAACCCTAAACCATGAAATTAAAACCCTAAACCTGTTTTACATCCTAGTATATGGGGGAATATGAATCTTTTCTAACTGAAAGAAAGAATCTAGTTTGATTTTACAATATTGTTCAAAGAGTAAATTCAATCTATTTTCGTGGACCTCTCTATGTGTGATTTAGTAGATAAGAAGAAAATTTATTTAAAAAGAGGGAAAATGTAGAATTTTTTTAAATTAATCTCCTCCATGTCAATGTCCATCCCAGCCTAAGGACTTCTACTAAATACTTTTAACCCATGATGTCAATTTTAGGATCAAAACATGGAGTCAGTATGATAAAAATTCTCTTGTTGTATTCATGTGAAGTCTCTCTAGATGCAACCATATGGTGTGTAACTCTTGAATAAACTATCCAAGTGTATAGATATGATTGAGTGGTTATGGTTTTGAAACCTTAGCATTTCCATTATTTTCTTTTGAAAAGGAGTTAGTGGTAGGTGAATCTGCTTGATTGATAATATTTTTCTTAAGTTCTATTAGTGAGTCAACCCATTTTCTCATGCACTCATCTACTCATAATTTGCCCTTCTTGTACAACAGGTTGGTAGATTAGCCTTTATATTCTTATATGAACTCTCTAAAATATTTTGACCCATCTATGATTAGTTAAGAATAAAGAAATAAGACTTTGAAGACTTGCTATGATGTCCCATCATTTGCATCAATGTATCATATTCTCTTGTGATTATTTCAAATAAATCATCAAAATTTAGTATTTTGAATGTAGCTCCTAAGGCAGGCATCTCTAGTCGAGTAGAAGGTAAAATAATTTTGAATAGGTAAGACCCAAATTAGAAAGAACATTAACTACAACATTACATGAGTCAAATTTTCCATTAATTAGTAATCCTATATAATAGAAACATCAATGATTTCAAATTTGTTATAAATTATTGTATGTTTTCAATATGAGTTCTACTTGACTAATTAGCTTGCTTTCCAATTGGTGGCCCCTAAAAATATCAATCTTTCAAAATAAATTTTCAAATTTTCTATTGAAATTTTATGTTGAATAAAGACTCTCTATATGATTAGAGTAGATCTAGAGGAATTGAAAAGTAAATAAAACTATATGATTCACCACAATTGATTAAAATATATGCTTTTATACATATAAAATGGAGCATTTTCTTATACCATCTATGATCCTAAAGTACCATTTTCTATCAAACAATAATTTTATTTTACTTCATTGAGATAGAAGTTGTAGGGCATGAGGATAGGATGTTTTTTTAATACATATTAAGATGAAGAGTAGAGAAATAGACAACCTAATAAAAGGTACACGTATAATCAATACACTCATTTACCTCACCTACTTGCTTCTCCTATATCCTTTCAAATTCATAGAATTTTTACATTGATCCACCCTTTTTCAAATGTCAACTATTCACACCACCTCTGTATAGAACAATCATTTTCTAGATCCTTGTGACAAACTTTTGTCTCCTCTTTCTTTTTGATTTCTTCTATGGAATTCACTTCCCTTCCTATATTTTTTTCATTCATATATGTGGTTAGATTCATTTCCTCCATTACCTTCTTCTCACTACCCCCACTCATCTAAAATAGGTCCACACTCCATGTCCTTCATAATTTAAGCATAACTCTGGTAGAGATTAGATACTCCTCTTTCTTAGTACATTATGGGATTGCCAAGGTGTTCAGTGTTGGAACCTAGGTTTTGAACATTGAAATTTAAGGGAAATGGTGAGCTTTCCTATATTTTTTATTGTATGTACAAGGTTTTGGAACTATAGGATAGGAATATAAAATAATTGATCTTCTTATGGGACATGAAGCTAGTCGTGTTAAAATTTTATATAATATTTATATTCATATAGGTATCAATTCTTTTGTCATATTTAATTAAAATGTACTATGAAGGTTCACTATGTGTCAATCCCCTAACAATAAACAATTTTTAGGAAACACACACTATCAATCCTTCAATTGGAGTGGTGTTGTAATGTGTTGTGCATATTCACACTGTTCTAGTACCTTTATTTAACTAAATCATTCTTTAATTAGTCCCTTGCAAGGGTGTTGTAAAGTGTTGTAACACACTTTCATGCTTTTCTAAGACTTATTTGCTTAATTAATCCTAATGGGTCCCTTTCTAAATAAAAATGTACATAGTCTATACCTTTTCTAAGTGTTGTAAAGTGTTTTAAAGCACTTTCACATTTATCTAGGTGGTCCTAATTCATTATGGTTAAGTGGAGTTATTAACCCCCCTTTTAGGCATTAATTTTGACACCTCCCGAGGGTGTCTCCTGACCATCATAAATTAAATATCAAATTATTTCATTGGGAAAAATTTGGCCCTAGTAACTTGACCCAGGACTCATTTTCCCCTGATGGTGAATGGGTCCTCCCCTGACAAGACCCCCTTTTCTCATTTGTTCTAGAATGAGTTTTTGGCCCTCTTTCAACTCCCCGAAGCTTGGTCCAAGAAACTTAGCCAGGACCCATTCTCCTTTGGTGGAAAATGGGTACTCCCTTAATGAGACCCTAATTTTTGAATTTCATTATGGTGGGAATTTAATTGTCTTTCTTTCAGAATCTGGTGCTAGGCTTGATTCTTTGAATTTTGGGGTTAGTCTCCTAATTTAGCATAAATGAGAGGTTAATCCGCATTGTTTCTCCTAACAAGATATAGGAAATTCATTCCAATAATTTCAAGCATTCAAGTGATCAAGAATTAGAGAATTATTTAGAGTCATTTCAAGGCAGAATTCAAGTGTCTATTGTAGCAATTCAAAGATCATATCATCATGTTAAGGTTCTAATTGCATCGTTTCATGTTCAAGCTTCATTATCTTATTTCATCATTTGGTTTAATTTCCTACAAGGGGTTTTACTGAGCCAAACCCTCATTCAATAAGAAATCAACAATTTTTCTATCCTTGAGTGTGTGATTACAAATTTACAGGTTGAAGAGCAAGATTATCAAAGTTGTCAAAATTGTCAAAGTTGCAAAGTTGTCATTCAAGGTGCAAGATCATGGAAAGAGCCCTACAAAATTGAATGTTTCCTTCCAGAACTTGATAACATGGATTTCAAGAGTGTAGAAATCAAATTAAATGATCCTAAAATCAATTTTCTGAAACCCTAAAAGGACCCATTCACCCCTGAAGGCGAATGACTCCTCCATAGCTTAAAAACAACAACTTGCTGGCCACGTACGCATTTTTTTATACTCTAAAAAAATTCCTCATAGTTGCTATAACAGTTAGGGTTTATTTCTGGCTATTATTAGCATCTTATTTTGCATAATTTGAAGTGATTTGGTCCTTATTATTAGCATCTTATTTTGCACATTACATAGGGTATAGATTTGCATTGTTTTGCATTTATTAATTCTAAAAATTACAAAAAAAAGTATTCATTTGCATCTTATTTAGATCTCATTCAATTTTACTTGAAAATCAAAGAAAAATTGCATTTCAAACAAGGTATTGCATTTCATCTTTCTATTGCATTTAGTTTCTTGAAAATCTAAAGTTGCATTACACTGTCTACAACCTGGAACTGAAAGATATATTTGAAAGCTTGCAAACCATTGAAAAATAGTTTAAAAAGACCTAACTGGGACTCATTCACCTTTACTGGCGAATAAGTCCCTCATCAGGCCTAATCTATACCTTCTGGCATCTGGAAAGGCATCAAAATTTAGTTTGAAATCGACAGAAAACTCCCAGAAAGACCTAACCATGACCCATTTGCCCTTACTAGCGAATGAGAACTAGTTAGCTACAGATCTACAATTTCAGGATATTAAAATCTCAGTTTTTAACTTTAGTTTGGCATTGTTACTTTCCTATTATAGTTTCCTGATTGGTTGTTTCAACAAATTCATTGCATTTAAATTGCTTCATTTTAGTGCATTGTCAAAATTCAAAATTGCATTTACGACATCTCATTTTTAATTTATTGCACATCTAGGTCATTTCATTGCATTAATTTCAAAATTGTTAGTATCCGTCTTTTCCAAGTTTGCAAAGAAAAATTTAGTCAAAAAACATGTTATTCATTCATTAAATACATTTCCTAGTTATGAGAGTCTCTTAGTTCAAGAAATTGAAAATGTTGATGCTTACCTTAAATCCACCCCCATCTTATCTTTCCTATTTGTTGGAATGATGTGATAGAAGAGGATACACTTGCATAGAAAACCGTGACAATATTCATTAACTAATGTAGTGCTCATAATTTAATCAAAAATAAATTGGCAACATGATTCAATTATTTTATTTACTAAACCCTAATATTTTATGTTATGAATATGAAAAATAAAGACACACCCCATTTTTTAGGGAACTGCATGGGATTAAAATTTCTATGGGAGACTATGTATGCTAGATATTTCTATGTTCACCATCACAATGGCTATAGAAAATAGTTTTTGGGAGTCTCATGGCTTAAAATACATTAGGAATGAAAGATCCTGTAATATCAAAGATTAAAAGCAAGCACATGGAACACACAATTGTATAATAGTCGACCTGATGATTATATCAAGAAGGTGTATATTCAAACTAGAATGAAGGAGGCAATCGACCTCCATGAATTGAGGGTAGGACTCATCAATCATCAAGTGGTGGTGAGTTTCCTACCAAATATGTAGGAAGAGGTGTCAAAAGTGAATTGACACCTCTAAGGAAACCTATCTACATTGGCACCTCGTATAATAAAGGGTAAGTGAACACCTAAGTAGGATTAAAGCCTATGTGTATGAAATATATACACTAAAACCCACCATTAAGAATCTATGTTATGTGGGTATGAAAGAAATGGGTCTTGAGTACAAGCCTGGTGAGGTACCCATGTAAATGCAAAATAAATGGGTTTCGGCCATGAAGCCTTACAAGGTACCGAAGTACAATGGAAATGTCTCAAAAGTGGAGTAAAGGAGAAAAACCCAATGGGAAATAAAAACCCCTCTCCAATAGAGAATGATGCAAATGCGATGAAACACACAAGTGAAGTAAGAAAAGTGATAGATGGACGACTCATAATAACCCCCCAAGGAATACTTCTAGCACAAAGTATAATATCTTCTCCCCATAGGAGAGAAGGTAGAGAAGATCATGTAACCCAACAAACAATGTGAAGCAATGAGCTCTAGGTAGTAGTGGTAGATGCTTGACACTGGATATTGAAGATGATCCATGAATGTTGAACAACATTCCTCCCCTTGGGAAGAAACAAAACTATAAATGTGTGCAATGTAGACTCCCATTCTAGATAGGAATATACATGAAGTAAGATGAATGTATTTGAATGATGCACATAATCCAAATACTGAAATGATGCCAATGATGCCTTTGAATGATTCCCAATGATACCCAACACAATGTTGATGTGTGGAGGATCATGTACCATAGAAGATTCTGGAAGAGGGACCATGGATGTATGGTCATTTCTGGACCGAAGGGAATCTGATAGATGATGATAACTAAGTTGGATATCTCAACTCATGAATGTTTGCATAATCTATCATGGTACAGGCTGATCTAGGCATGGTAAGATCAATATCTAAAGATGGTAATGGTGATACAACTTCACTAAAATTTCATCAAATAGAAGATGAATGTCGTCAATACTTTCATTCAAATCAACAAGGTTGGATTATACAAATAAAGATCCTATGTTTGATAGATGTGAATCCCAATGTGGTGGATCTGGTATGCCTACAACGATTACCTAATGAAAAGAACATATGGAGCTCATAGATGATTCAACAACCGATTCAAATGTAGTAACAAGTGATATGAGAGATGAGATACCACTGCAATTCAATATATACTACATTGTTCATCCTCAAATGATGATGTCTCACAATATTTATGAGTGAGAGAGGATGATACTTATACATGTGGTGGAAATAGAGGATTAGTTAAGGAAATACCATGATTAATAAGAATTTAATTCATTTTCTCAATTTGACGAAGCCAACATTCTTCTTTCGTGTGCCTTTTCTTTCCACAATATCCACATTTGTTTTTCCATTTATTAAGAGCATTCTACAGAATACTCAAATGGAAGGGATTACTTGGGTGAGAGACACTATCACATGAACCAACAATCTAAAACAAAAAAAAAAAACACCAAGATTTCCCCCTTGATTATTTGTTTCACCCCCCCAAATTTGGCACTTTATACACATAATTCTTTGTAACTAACCAAAAAGAGGCATAAACTAGAACTTTATAGTATGAGTGTGATAATATGGTCTTGGGATTCGTGGAAAAATAATAAGCAATTTTTCAAAAAGTAACACTCAAATCTAAGTTACCAAGCAAAAGTTGTGAATTTTTTAAGTTTTCCACCTATTACAAAATATTGATCCTCCTTGCAAGAAAAAAAAATCAGATTTGTTTGAAAAATATTTTAGTACAAAATCTCCAAAAAAAAAGGGAAAAAGTTGGAGAAATTTAAGCCCCTTGGGTTAGAAATAACCAAGGGATTAAATATCATACCACCAGGGGCTTAAGGATTTGGAAGCTACTGATTAGAGATTTCACACCGAAAAAAGTGTGACATGCAATAGAGATCACAAATTGGAGCTTTAAACCACGTAATCAAGGGTTTGAGACCTACAAATTTTGGCCTACAATAGAGTAAACTCATAGTGCACAGTAAAGGGAATAGGATTACACCTTCAAAAAGAACCTAAAAAGGTTGAAACCACAGCTCCTAAATCAAGCCACACCATAAGAGGTTGAAGTTGCAAGTGAATTGTAGGGGTAGCAGTAGAAAATCCTTCTTTGAAAATGCTATTCGAGGCTGCGACGAAACATCTTTCCTATAAATTATTACGTAGACGAATTGATCAAATAATACAACTAAACTAGTTTACCTCATAGCTTGCAATTATCCTCATCCAACTCTGATACCATGAAAGAAGCTACAATATCAAAGATTAAAATCAAGCACAATGAACACACAAATTCATAATAGTCGACCCATAGATTAGATCAAGAAGTTGTACATAAATAGGAATGAAGTAGGCAATCAACCTCAATAAAATGAGGATAGGACTCTTCACTCATGGAGTGGTGGTGAGTTTCCTACCAAATACGTAGGAAGAGGTGTCTTGACACCTCTAAATACATGTATCTACATTGACACCTCGCGCACGAGAATATGTCAATCGACAGGCCTAAGTATGCTTAAAGCCTGTGCGTACGTAATATATAGACTATCAAGGAATAGTTGAAATCAATTTCTAAAAGATGTTCAAGAATTTTCATTTAAACAGTAGGATATTTGAACTAAAAGGATTGTGCACAAAATGTATGTACAACTAGTACTATCACGCTAAATGGAAAATATACTCAATATGGGGGTTAAAATTATAATACTCAAAGAGCCCTACATCACAAAACCCACAGTAAATTATAGATAGGAACACAGTAATGTTTGGGAATAGCCCAAAAGGATTGCCTCATAAATAGATATTGATAATGCCATTCAACAAATACCAAGGTTTCATCCATCATCCATCACCTTTTATTAGAAGGTTTACCAGTAGGTTAAAACGGTGGAATAAAAACATTAAACACCCATAAGAGGTACTCTCTCTAGTATTGATTAGAACAAGGAAATATTACAAAATAAAATTAAGCATCAAGAGCTAACCAAAACATAATTTTAACATAGATAGAGTTGCTATATCTTATGGTAACCCTTTATACAAAAAATCTAACAGATTTTTGAAAGGGAGATTACCAAATATTTGACCAAGTGTAAAATTATGAATAATGGGGATTAAACTTAATTCCTAGTCTTGAGGGTCTTCTTAGTTACTTTATATGGGTATTTTATATCTTCAAAGTGGGAAATTTCCCTCTTTGCACTACGTCTCACTTCTAAAAGGAATTCCATCAAGTCCTCTAGATTTAGGTAACTAGAAATATCATATAAACACAACTTAGGAACACATTAGTTAGAATTAAATTGGATTATTAACTTAATATATTGTAAGATCGTGCAAGATGTATGTAACCAAGTAAAACATGATTACTTAATCATTATAATTTTTCAATTAAAGCTAGAGAACTCATTGAACTTAATTTTAATCTTTAAACTTAATTGTCAAGTCCTATAAATATCCTAAAATAACACCCAACTAAAATTTTGTACTTGCATTCATAATGTAACTATAGAAATTAACTATAAATCCTTACATTTTGCTAGGCCTAACTATGTTTTGGAAGATTCTTAAGTGGCAGCTCTTTTATCCTTCCATTCAAAATATTTTTCTTCATCGGGAGCTCTCCTAGGGATGATTCATTAAATATCTACATATTTGTATTGTTCCTCTATTAAATAATAGTATAATAGGAATTGTTAGTGCTCCAAAAAGATACATTTAAATTCAAAAATATATGTACACATTATATGCATGTAAATACCTTTTCCAAAACATGAAAAAATAAGAAACTATATGAGGTCAACATAAGCAAACAATCAAGCATTTAATGAGTGTAGTGAGCCCCAAATTGCTCAAAGGAGAAGATAACCCAAATGGATGCCATAGTGAGGTTCACATAAAATAAATATTTTATTTTCTTTGTTTGACCATAATAACATGTAAATTACAACTAATTGAATTTTATAATTTGGAATAGAGGGGAAGAATTTAGAGCTTGCCCCTATTTGTGAAGTAAACTGAACCTCATTGGATTATACTTCTTTCTTTAAAATTCTTCCTTTCCATGATCCCTAACTCCTTCATTCTATGTTGTGTGTTATCTCTATTTATTGGGGATAAATTTCATTCATTATCATTACAACATTATTTTTGTTTATTCATATATTGTGTGCACACATGTTTTATGAATATACATTCATATATCTAGATTTATACATGTGCAAACTAAAATTATAACTTAATTAATTTTTGTATAGTGCATTGATATGGATGGGTTTTGGACATGTATTGATACAAAGGTATCGGGATTTTGATTCATTTTAGATGACACTTCGACCACTAGGGTGTACAGAACCAATTATAATATGATTTTAATTTTTTTATTTAGGATTAGACATTCATTAGGAGATGTACATTCATATTCTAAGGAGACTTTAGCATTCATTCTTTCCCAGATACGAGATCGAGTATTTGGATATATTCCTTTGAGTACATTCCAACTGATAGTGCCAAAGGAAACTATCAAAACATATGGTTTCCCTAGTATTCCACTAGATCTCAGGTGAGGGCATATCAGGTGACTAGGTTCATATACCATAGGATGATCCCATTTGATTATCAATGGTTTCTTGCATCACACGACCGTTATCCAAATATCAACCAAATTCCATTATAATTTTAATAACACTTATACACTAGGGTTCATTTAGGCCTCAACGTTAACTATTTAGATTTACCACCTCATTTGGGGAAGGCGTGTGGTAGGGTCTACGATAGGGATGTTTACCATCGCTTAGATCAATAGCTCCCAAATTTTAGGTCCTTGGTTGGATAGAGGATGGTTATCGTCACTACATCCCTATCCCCTATTACCAATCAAGTTGTCATTGCTTCCCAAAAGGAAGCAATTGAGAGTATTGTTGATATTGCAGTCGAGGCTCAGTGAATATCTATAGATTGTGTGGGTTGATACTTGATGAGGCATCCACATTGATCACCTGTTCAGTAAGATTCCTATGGCATGACATGCATCCCATCTCCAAGCAATATAGACCACATTACATGTGATATATGTATTTTGATGGATACAAGTCATAGATTGACTGATGACCTGATGGGAGATTATCATGTCATCTCATCATAGTTGGGGATCCCCTTAGTAGATGGTTAAATTTTGGGTCATTGTTGTGGATATTTGTAGAGTCTTGTAGCTCAGTCCCAAAATTTTGATATTGATCCTACATTTAGATCATATGGTAGGGTGCATGAGCCACATACCGACCATTCTACAACTTCTAAATAGGCGCATCCGCCTACTAATGATTATGATGATACATGTGCTCATAATTTTCTTATACACTGGAGTAGGCTAGGAGAGGTATAGGTTTTATGTATATTCTCTCTTTAGGGTCGATGCTATGTCACTTCCATAGTTTGCTACATACATCATTGGCAGAGCTAGTCAGGGGAGAGTACATTCCAACCTTTCAATTTTTTTCTCTACATGCTTGGATGGTGATAAATCTTATAGTTTCTTAGTCCTATTATTTGAATTAATCATTATTTAGGTTGATATTATATACGGGTTCCTAATTTTATTCATAATTTTTAGCCAAGATTTAGCATCAATATTAAGAATTTGAATATTTTCTAGAGATATTCATTATAATTCCTTTATACACTCAACCGATCAAACGAAAATTTAATAGGTTTGCAACTAAATGTTTCTTTCTTCCAAAAGTAATATGCATGCACATTGTTTATCTTTTATTTCAAGGAGCTCATTAGAGAGTTAGCTCACAACAATTTTAGTATAATATTCTATTTTTTCTCTCCTTTCAAGCAATATTTTTCCTATTTTTCCTTCTTATCTTCTTTTGTGAGTGACATATTGTGCATGGAAATATATATATATTAAGCCATACTCACCCAATCTATGATTTTAGGGTGTTGGAGCTCTATTTTGTTTCTAATATTTAGTTATTTAACATTTTTATTATTATGCTCCTAGGATAAGCTTAATTGTGCAATAATCTACCTTGGTAGACCAAATTTTATTTGTTAAGATAATATTTGCATGTGTCTACCATGAATAAAGGTCATTAAGTTCCACAATTACCTCATTAATATTTGATTGATTGAATTTAAATATCACTTCCTTGTTTTCTTATCTAGATCCACTCTCATGTGGCTTATATTATTGGTAGATCCTGTAGAATAAAGGGATTGTAATTTATGATTGATCCTTCACATAGAGAAAGTAAATTTATTAGTTACTTTTAGAAAAAAAATTATAGAAGAAGATAAAAATAGAATTATAATTTTATTCATAATATCAACCATAGATAGATGATCAAATAGAAGTGGTGAAAATCAATTTAGGTATTTTTTGTAATCTCTTTTAAGATAAAGATAGCCAAATTGGGAGTTGTCCTAGTATAAGATAAGTTTTCTTATAATAATTATGGCGAATAGGTGCACAAGAAGAACACCATTTGAGGTTCTGCATAGAAGTAATCTAAGGAATATCATAGAATTAAGATCTATTAGTAATGAAGAAAAAAGAATTATGAAAATAAAATTTTCAAATAATATAAAGATAGTACATGTGTTAGTAAGAAATTAGTTTAGAAAGATGAATCATAAGCTTAATATGGATAATGAGAAAAGGATACATTAGTAATTCATGGTAGATGGTAAAATAATTATATATTTTAGGAAGGAGAGATTCCTTACTGGTACATATAATAACCTTACGATGATAAAGTTTGGTCCTTGAAGAATTGTTAGAAAGTGACAATAGTACTAGTTATTAAAATTATATAATTTTCCTATTATCATAGAAAATAGAAATCAAAACAATAGCTAGAGGAAATTTGGAAGATATTGAATGATAGATTTGGAAAGATTGTCGGGAATAAATAGTATAAAGATTATATGGTGAAATGGAAGGAATGCCAACTGAATAATCCTAGTAGATATCTAGAACTGAGGTGAAAGATTTTATTTTTAATCTACTCCTCCCCAAGTGAATGACTTACTTTTCAATTACCTATGTCATTTCATGTAATTTAAGCATCTAGGGTGTGCACAACAATCTTACACCAACAAAAAATATTTTATTAGACCTTTCCTTTGTTTTTCTATGTTGCTAGTATTCTCACAATTTTATTTCTTTTTTTTTTCTATTCATCACGCTCTTATCATAAAGCATTATTCTCATTGTATTAAATACATATTGATGTTCTAGACTCATTTCCTCCACATTAAAATTTTTAAGTTTGTATGAAATTGTAGATTTTTTTTATCACCTCATTCCATTTGCACAAGTACAAATTTATGTGGGATCGATAATGATAAATACGAAAATGGTTGCTTTATGGTTTAGGACATAGGACAACACTTTCCTCCTAATATCATTCAACGAAAACCCTAGAGATCTCAATCTAAGATATGCAAGGGAGAAAAAAATCTTCCAATAGGGTTGTCCTAGGGTCTTATTAGAAACTAAAGAGGGGTTCACAACCAAGCTAGTGCTTGGAAAGACTAATGAAATGCAAGAGTTAATGAATAAACCTAATGCGATGCAAGACTTAACTAAAGGACCTATAAATGCATGTAAATATGAACATCAAATTGATAAAATAGAGAAGTGCACCTAGAAATATGTAGAGGTCTAGAATGAGCTATGAAATGCTAAAAATATTGGAATTAGGGCACACTGGGACTCATACACTAGTCTAGGCATATCAATCTCAGACTAGGGTTTCTAGTTTGGAACAAGTTAATGACAATGTAGATTCGAGGTCTACAATAATATGGAAATTTGCTTGTAGTGGGACCCATATGCCCCTTCTATTGTATCAATCCCGTTTCACTTTTTCAGGAATTCAAAGTCTAGGTCTGTGCTCCAATCTCTGCTCTTCCTTCCTAAACTGATTTCTCGATCTGAACCTATAAAAAGACTTGCAAAAAATAATATAGAGTTGATTTGCTTATGGGGGTAACTTTCCTCAGTCAAACCCCTAGTCTGGTAATAAACCATGATAAAAAAAAAATAATCTTGAATGAAAATGTGAACATAAACCCTAATCTTAAGTGTGTCTAAAATTAGGAAATATGAAATGCAATGCAACCCTATTCTATTGCACTAGAATGAGATGCAAGAATGAGGCATAGACATGAATGACCCACTTTGAGAGATCTCTAATCACCCAAATGAGCCCTAATAATGTATGTACCTTCCTTAGGTTGAATGTAGAATGATAATGGAGGATGGAATCATTTACGAAACAAGTCATTAGGCTTGGCTTGATGGCTAGTTGCATCTCCCTGACCTAGAATCCATCATGATTCACCATAGGCAACCATAATCAACCATTGACAATGCTAGATCTTGAATGAAAGTGAGTTTGAAGGCCTGCAAAAACAAAATAATGCTGCTCCAAGGCTTCAACTTTGTTGATTACTTGTTCTTGAATGCTCTAATGCTCTTGAATGCTTGGATGTTGAAATTGCTCATCTAGATTATCGCTTAGATGAGAAATGACTTTAGAAGCTTGTTTATATAGGCATTACACCTAATTTACCATTATTTAGATCTCAAAAACCAACATCAACTGGAAGAATGAATTAAAAACTTGAGTTTCTCACTCAAACCCTAAAAAGGGCCCAAATGGGACTCATACGCCACTCCTGGCGTATGGGTTCCACCTAGGGGGACTCATACGCCGGAAGTGGCGTATGAGTCCCACCCTAGTATTTTGGGGTGGGTTGTTAGAATTTTCAATGTTTTTGTGGATTTTGTTAGGATTTTGATCGAAATAAGCGTCAACATCTGAAATAAAGGGTCTTAGGGGCCTATCAATGATGAATTAAAGGGTATTTAATGCAAGGGTACTAAAACAGGTTCAGATTAAATGAGAAATTGCTCTATCTCCAAGAAGGGAGTACAATTTTCGTCATTACACATAATAGATCATTATTTAATAATCTAATTCGACTCACAAAGCTAATGTTTAGTCAATAATTTTGAGTTGTTGAAATCCCTAAGGAATTACTATTTGATTATGTTACAAGAACCAAAGATTCACACTAATGCTTGAATACATTTCCAAGCTCACTAGCCCTATGGAGGTTCATGGCACGAAAAATATTAGCATTCATTACATAGCATTTATATCATTCATTCTAGAAAGTTCCATCTGCGCAGCTTGACAAGGAACAGTGATCTACCCAAATTGCACTTCCTCTACCGTCAATTGTCTTATAACTATTCATGATAAGTTCCTCCTTGAGCTGTATAACCATATCTCTTTGGAAAATTATCCAGAGAGGCTCGGTTTGAATAACAGCGTACGCAAAGTGCCAGGCCGGGGATTGACGGGGTCATAGTCATTAGGATCTGTAACCACATAAAATCTGCCCTCCTGACCTCCAATGGCGTTTTCGCCAAATCCGATGGCACAATCAGCCAGCCTCTTTCTGTTATTAATCCAGTTGGGATCATAACGCCAACAATCGTCGATGGGATTCCCCGTTCCGCACGAGGTCAGCTTTCTTCTGGAACCATTTGAACTCCTGCACAGTAGCTCTTGAGATTTTTAAATAATCTCATGTGTCTGGAACATAAACTAGCTGTAAAACAATACTATAAATTCGCTTCACTACATTTGTCTTACACCATCTCAACAACGACAAATATGAACTATCCAGTGGCATGATGATACGGGGAATAGAAATTTGATCTATAACAGCTGCGTACCAACTACAGTTCCAAGAAGACTATTATAGAAATTACAGTAAGGAAAGCGCCGAGCAACAGCATAAGAATAACTAGAAGCAAGTTCAATAGACTTTGCAATTTAGCATTTCATATTAATGTACTGAATGCGGTAAGGCATTAAGTTTCATTTCCGTATTGCATTCTTTAAATCCTCTAAAATGTCTAAAGCATCTCAAAGACGACATGCTTCTCAAAATGATATTTAGCAGCATTTTCAGCCTGCGTCATATTTTCAGTATGTACTGACTTGAAGAAAAAGAAAGCAAGTAAAAGAAGCAACGGTTGTAAGGCTTGGTTGGTGGCCATTTTCGATGAGAGTAAACGTGCAATGGTTATATGACATACTATGGCTTTGGGCTCTCTTACATAGAAAATCAGCCTCGATAAAATCTGTAGCAAAGGGGGAATCTCGACCCCACCGGCTGAAAATATGGTTATATGCACGTTACCGCGCTGCCATTATTATGGTGTCTGTAATGTACATGAATGTCATATAGGATTATCCAACATCAGTTGACCTATAAATAATACACGTTGAGCTTATGTTTCATGATTTTCGCAGACATATTCACGTATTGATATATAATATCTTAAATTTTAAGAGCTCCAACAAAAGTTATAAAATGGCGCAGACTGTCCCTCCATACGGAAGAAAATCAGTTTTGCCTTTGTAGTCAGAGGGATTTGAGGCCACGGACTTAGTCAGAAGTAACAGTTCTTTCGGCCAATTCCGATTTCAAATTACAAGTTAAGAATACACTGGCAAACATGATAGGCCGTTGGTTATAAATGACTTTCCGCTTCCGTACTCTGCACGAGAATTGGCGATAAAGTTTTGAATATTATTTTGCATGTTGTTCCTAAATTTTTCGCCAATAGCAGACATAATTTAGGAGTCCTTTTCGGCAATCACATGGTTCCCGCGCTTTTCGTTTTTCTCATCCCGCGACAAAAATAGAATTACTAAGAAATCTAACATTATCCAAACTTATTAAATTGTAAATGTATGGCTGTACGATAAACTCCTTTTATGTTAAAGACAATAAAAAAATATTATGTAAGATGTCATCATCCAATGAATGGTCTTCTAGAGAGAGCGGGAGAGAGAGTTACTTGAACTCTGATTAGTCCTCAAAACGTTCCATAAAAGTGTTTTCTTGCATGGACTATGAATGTTCAAAGAGAGACAAACACGCACATAAAAAGACGTAGGCATTTCTACAAACATTCTTGAGTTCTTACTATTAGAAAAAATTTAGCCATGTAGAGCTTGTAAAGGTATAAGCCACTCGACTTGTGTATGCCTTTATAACTTTGCAATCCTTAATTAATGGAAGGGTTGTTGTCAGAATAATTAATTGTTAGTCACTAGGCTTCTTCAAATGATGCTTCCTTGTTCTCTCTTAGGCTATATTTAAAGCTTCCTCATATAACATTTTTCGTAGGTTCTACAAAATGGAATGGTTGCTAATGTTGCATTAGTTCTTACTAGTGTGATGCGTTCGCATTGGGGAGACTTTATTTTCTAGAAGCAAATATAGTGTTAAATTATGTTGCACATATCCACACATTAGTTGAAAATGTAGACTACAACATAGCTCAACACAAATTTCCTTTGGGAAACCAAGTCTTCCAAACGTTACAACCTCAAACTAGGTTAGGTTTATTGTCCTATATGTTGTGGATGATGTTTCCACTCTTGTCTAAATATTCGTACAATGCAAATGTTGTTAATTTGAGAGATTGGTTGATTCGGTTGAATGCTAGTTTGGGTTGAAGTATTAAATTCTTATCCTCTTGTTTCGGCTAATATGTTTTGATTCTTTTATTGATGAGCCTCGCATCTTTGAGTGTGTTGTATGCAAGGGGTAACTTATTTATACCATGACAACTAAATGGGAAGGGACACAAAGTTAATGTGGGTGATCAGGAGGCAAAGAATACATATATGGGTTTGGTTAATATATGAGAAATATGCATTAACACTATAAACAAATAGGAATTAATAGTGCTGGCTAAGAAAACATTTCAAGAAGTGGAGAACAAAACCAACGATTTTTAGGCAAAAAATATGTTTTTTAGTAAAAATAGCAATTTAATTTTTATAAATGGAAGGGATGCCTATAATTATACTAGGTTATAAAATTTATAGATTTACAATTATTGCAACTAGAAAAAATGTTTGTAAAAGGATCCTATTCCAAATAAACAATTATTCCTAGAAGAAAAGTAATCAGAAGAACTACACAGAGCAGAGACAACATCAAAAAAAAAATTTGCGAGAAGATCAAGGTTTTGGATGACTAATTGCTATCATCATCATAGGTTCCCAATTAATAATAGTCTCTCATCAACTCTAATCAATAGAGAACTTAATCAATATTTCATTTGTATTTCAAACTATTCTTGCAAAATTCTTGGAGGAGTTTTTTGCCATCATCAATTGAATAAAAAGAGACCCACAAAATATTAAATCAACTTGTTGATCACATGTGCCAAATCATTTATCGAGCTCACATCTCTACTCTCAGATTGTGATAAAACTTTTGAGCATAGTTTTTTTTGTCTCCACCAGGTCTTCCAGTTCTGAGAGCTTCTTCTGTGTAGCGGAGGAACATGAGAGCTTTGAACAAAGGGGGGGAGTAGAGATTGATGCAAAGGCCCCCTAAGCTCTACACATTTCACCATTTTCCCCTCATTCCTATAATTTCCCAATTTATTTGAAATGGTAACAATTCTTCAAAATTTAAAATTGAAATGGTGAAATTTACAAACCAAAAAAAAATTAAACCCTAAATCATAAAATTAAAACCCTAAACCCTAAAATTAAAACCCTAAACCTGTTTTACATCCTAGTATATGGGGGAATATGAATCTTTTTTAATTGAAAGAAAGAATCTAGTTTTATTTTACAATATTGTTCAAAGAGTAAATTCAATCTATTTTCTTGGACCCCTCTATGTGTGATTTAGTAGATAAGAAGAAAATTTATTTAAAAGGAGGGAAAATGTAGATTTTTTTTTGAATTAATCTCTTCCATGTCAATGTCCATCCCAGCCTAAGGACTTCTTCTAAATACTTTTAACCAATGATGTCAATTTTAGGATCAAAACATGGAGTCAGTATGATAAAAATTCTCTTTTTGTATTCATGTGAAGTCTCTCTATTGAGTGGTTATGGTTTTGAAACCTTAGCATTTCCATTATTTTCTTTTGAAAAGGAGTTAGTGGTAGGTGAATCTACTTGATTGATATTTTTTTCTTAAGTTCTATTAGTGAGTCAACCCATTTTCTCATGCACTTATCTACTCATAATTCACCCTTCTTGTACAACAGGTTGGTAGATTAGCCTTTATATTCTTATATGAACTCTCTAAAATATTTTGACCCATCTATGATTAGTTAAGAATAAAGAAATAAGACTTTGAATACTTGCTATGATGTCCCATCATTTGCATCAATGTGTCATATTCTCTTGTGATTATTTCAAAGAAATCATCAAAATTGAGTATTTTGAATGTAGCTCCTAAGGCAGGCATCTCTAGTCGAGTAGAAGGTAAAAGAATGTTGCATAGGTAAGACCCAATTTAGAAAGAACATTAACTACAACATTACATGAGTCAAATTTTCCATGAATAGTAATCCTATATAATAGAAACATCAATGATTTCAAATTTGTTATAAATTATTGTATGTTTTCAATATGAGTTCTACTTGACTAATTAGCTCGCTTTCCAATTGGTGGCCCCTAAACATATCAATCTTTCAAAATAAAGTTTCAAATTTTCCATTGAAATTTTATGTTGAATCAAGACTCTCTATGTGATTAGAGTAGATCTAGAGGCATTCAAAAGTAAATAAAACTATATGATTCACCACAATTGATTAAAATATATGCTTTTATACATATAAAAAGGAGCATTTTCTTATACTATCTATGATCCTAAAGTGCCATTTTCTATCAAACAATAATTTTATTTTACTTCATTGAGATAGAAGTTGTAGGGCATGAGGATAGGATGTTTTTGTTCATACATATTAAGATAAAGAGTAGAAAAATAGACAACCTAATAAAAGGTACACGTATAATCAATACACTCATTTACCTCTCCTACTTGTTTCTCCTATATCCTTTCAAATTCATAGAATTTTTACATTGATCCACCCTTTTTCAAATGTCAACTATTCACACCACCTCCATCTAGAACAATCATTTTCTAGATCCTTGTGACAAACTTTTGTCTCCTCTTTCTTTTTGATTTCTTCTATGGAATTCACTTCCCTTCCTATATTTTTTTCATTCACATATGTGGTTAGATTCCTTTCCTCCAGTACCTTCTTCTCACTACCCCCATTCATCTAAAATAGGTCCACACTCCATGTCCTTCATAATTTAAGCATAACTCTGGTAGAGATTAGATACTCCTCATTCTTAGTACATTATGGGATTACCAAGGTGTTCGGTGTTGGAAGCTACGTTTTGAACATTGAAACCTAAGGGAAATGGTGAGCTTTCCTATATTTTTAATTATATGTACAAGGTTTTGGAATTATAGGATAGGAATATAAAATAATTGATCTTCTTATGGGACATTAAGCTAGTCGTGTTAAAATTTTATATAATATTTATATTCATATGGGTACTGTAAACATGAAAAATTAACATCATGCATTAGGTCCATTCATCAATTAATCAAGTTCACCTTCATCCATCCATCAGGCAATCTCATTAATTTCCATCTCCTAAGGTCATTAATTTAAAATTAAACAAACTTCAACATTAACCTTTCAATTAAATAAATCAATCCCTTTGATTAAATAAACCAGACTTTATTTAATTAAATCTCCAAATACATATTTCATCCTTTTTTCATTTAAATAAATCAAATATTTAAGTCATAAAGGTCAAACATCCTAATCATCATTAGGCTAATCTAATCCTAATTAAATTAACCTAAGCACCCACTTGCACAAATAAATCAATTTATTGATTTATTAAAATCCCCATTTTCTTTCAACATGGCATCTTGGAGGAATATTCCTCCACTCAACATTTTCAGAATTTTAAATTCTGACATGTCCCCCACTCAAAATTTTAAATTTTGACATATCCTCCACTCAGCATTTTTAGAATTTTAAATTCTGACATGTCCCCCACTTAGAATTTTAAATTCTGACATATCCTCCACTCAACATTTTCAGAATTTTAAATTCTGACATGTCCCCCACTCAGAATTTTAAATTCTGACATGTCCCCCACTCAAAATTTAAAATTCTGACAGTCTTACATGTCCCCCCACTCAACAATTTTAAAATTTTGGCACATTGGCCAAATGTGCTCACCCTCCAGCCTATCAGAAGTTGACAAGTGGCCTCATCTCATTTGCCAATATCTCATCAAGAAAATCTATAAGTGAAAGCTTCATCCTCCACAATTTCATCCACAACTCTCATGCAAGGTTACTCTCTTGGATTGAGAAGTAATTTTTTCCATATACAACTCCATCACAATTGCATTTCATCACTTAAGCTTGAGCTTCAATCAGGATTGGGAAAGGGCTATTTGCTACAATCGCACCAATCCAATATGGAATAGGTAATTTTTTTTGCTTCTATAGGTTTTATTTAATCTTCCTAGTTAGTTGTTCACACCTTTGAAGCATTGCAGTGTTATTTCATACAGGTATTTGTAGATTTACATGTTTAAACTAACCCCCCCTAATGAACGTTTGAGATTAGTTTTACATGCAGATTTGCAGGTGCTTCATTCTGGCACTAGAAGGAGGGCTTGAACCCACATACACATTCACATGATTTGATTTTTTTTTCTGGTCTAATTGAAAATTTAGCTACTTTTGTGATGCTTTAATGTTATTGATGAAAGAAAGCTAGCTATTTTCTGTTAAAAAAAAGAGGCATTGATCTGTATTATGATAGGCATATAAAAGCATATTTTTGATTTTTGTGTCTAACAGGCAGCCACAATCATAATTTCCTTTATTTATGTTTGTATTTAGCTGGCAGCTGCAATCATTTTCGTAATTTAGATTCATGGGAACTCAACTTGCTTTCTGATACAAGTATTAACATTGATTTAGTATATGATAAATTAGTTACAGTTTGTATTTTCATAGGATTTAGCATGTTCTTGTATGATTGAAACATTACCTGCTTGTTGGGTGTATTTCTTTCGTTAAGATTTATGTGATCCTTGTGCGACAGGGTGTGATTTGTTTGTATCCCTTCTGCACAAGAGCCTCTGCGCCATCAGAAATTATCGAAAGACCACCCATCCCTGTTCTTGCCAGTACTCCAACATGGGTTTTGTTTATCATATCCAAGTTTTCCTTGCCAAGATTGGCATTTTCAAGAAAATCCTGTGGTCATTCTTTCAATCAATGTATTCCTTTGTAGACAAATCCCTTATTTGTTCTTCAAACCCAAAGCGTCAAACTGATCTATAAGTCCAAAAGCTGCTCATAAGAAAATAAAAGATCCTGCGCTCTATCCTTCCAAAAGCTTCTCATAAGAAGTATCAACATCATTAATGAATAGTTCACATGCCTTGTATACGCTCTGACAGGTTTGTTTCCTTGCGAAGAAAATAAAAGATCTCGCACTATCCCTTTAGGCGTTTGATGAGACCACAGTTTCTTTGAGGTATTCTGTCAATAGTTTAGGTGCCTTGTCTATGCTTCACATCTCTCTAAGGCATTCTATCAAACAGTTCGCACACACCTTGTCTATTCCTCCACATTAGTCTGGAAAAAGGTTTGCACACGCCTTGTCTATGCCTCCACATTAGTCTGGAAAACAGTTCACACGCCTGGTCTCATTTTTTGAGGCATTTTGTCAAACAGTTCATATGACTTGTCCATGCGTCCATGTTTTGCATGTTGATGTACCATGAAAGGCAGGGAAGCCGCAGTCAACAGGTTGAAACAATGCTTGTAGTCATTAAGGGTGGCTCTTCCGGTCAAAGAGCCAGGCGTAGTCTTTGTATTATTTGCAGATGTAGTCCTTGCATATTTTTAGGAAACAAAGGAAGCAAAATGTGCATTTCCCAATCCTAAGTCTGTTTTTATCTCATGCTAGGAAGATGTTGCACAAAGGTTGTGGAATTTGACTTTATTCCTGCTTATCGCATCAGCTTGAAAGTTTCTAAAACATTCTTTTAAATCCATTTTGTGCATATCCTGCAGTCACTTTATTCCCTACGACCTCATTGTTGTGAGCCGTTTTATCAAGCAGTTCACGTGCCTTGTCTATGCTTTCGCAGGGAGCTTAAAATCCCTCCAAGCCTTTAATTGTAGCCTGCACTTTTTTTTATGTGATGTGGTTTTTTTAGATTAGAATACCCTCATTGTGAAGATTGTGATCAAGGGAAGAGAGTGTTGCAAGGATGTTGGCAAGCTCGATCAATTTTATATCATGAATGTCTGGTTTTTCTAGGGCGGTGGACAGTGCTGAATGTTAGAGATTTGAGTTGTGAGATCCTTTAGAGCAGCAGTATTATCCTTGGCCACACTCAATGGGTTCTTCATCTGTAAGGGTTTGTATTTCCTCTTCTACAGGGTAATTTGTATCAGAAAACATACCAAGACAACATAGTTTCCACAAGAATTTGGTACTTAACTGATAAAAGGATTCCCAAACAGAGAATTGTGAACTTTCGTGAAATATAGTTGACTTATCAAAGACATATATACTAGCAATTTCCTTGTATATGCTTTGCACCAGATAGTTGCATTTGCTTCAAAGATTAAAAAAGGGCCTTTTTAAACAAACCCATTTTGTGCATATGCTTCATCGTTGCAATCCATGAGACCATATCGCTTTAAGGAAATTGGTCAAACAACTTGCACGCCATCCCTATGCTCGCATTTTGGTGCAGGCTGTGAGAATACAGATCAAATGTGTGAAATTATGGCTTTACATCTATGATTGCACTAGCTTGAAAGTTTCTAAGAGCCTTTTCAGCAAATCTCGTTCCTTAATATTATGACTGTTTAGTGTATGTTTAGTCATTTACTCGCTAAGTACCTTCTTGTGCTTGGATTTATTTGCAACTATTCAAAAGGCATTGTGAATTCAAGTCGTTATTTGGTGTGTTCATTTGGGCATCCATTAGCAAGCTGTCAGCACAAAGAAAGGCACGGTTGTCACTATCAACCATTCCCATGAGATAAATGGGCAGCATTAACAACAAAGAATATTACAAACACTGCTCCTTACTAGATATAAAACGTTGGTCCAAGATTTCTGTAGGCTTTCACACCAATAGTTATTAATTGTGTGATGGGATTTTCTTCTGACTTTCGCATCAATCTATATTAATTGCATTATGTTCTCTTTTTATTTTTATTGTCTGATCCAAGGATTTTCTTGCAAGCAAGTTGATCTATTTGAACGGCCCAACAACTCAGTTTGCTTCGGTATTAGTGATGAATAGCAATTATTGTTGTTGGTTGGTTATAAATACTATTGGTGATGTGTAGTAATTATGTCTAGTGATGCACAATAATTATTGCTATCTGCGTAGCAATTAGAGATTTAGCTAGGTGACATTCTTAGTTCCTTGAACAAGAGTGGTTATAAATCTTGATGTATAGGCTTGTTCATATCCACTTATGTTTAAACTGAATTCAAGTTTAAAATTGACCTAGTATATCATACGTATGGTTTAAATCCACCTGAATCAAATCTGAAAGGTCATATCACCATTTATTTCCCATCTTATAGAAATATTGTCGTGCCTAAACAATAGTTATTTTGACACATTAAATGGATGTAGGTAGGTGATCAGTTTTAAATTGATTAGTTATTGATCCTCGTGAACATAATTTTCCTCCTAAATAATAGCTTTCAAACAAGCTAATTATTTCAATCCAAAGGTTAGCTTTTTGCATCATCATTTTGTAAATGTTCATTTAGCTTTTAATGCTCTAACCATTATTTTATTTTGCAGATACTTGGCATGACAAGCATAAATTTTCTTGGAGTGATAATGTTGGATGCTTTATTGTCTCCTCACATATAATATTTCTTATTTGTGATAAATTTGTACTATTTGTAGGAAGGAAGGAGGGATTTTGTTTACATAGAGAACTTGCAAAATCAAAGCGTAGTCTTTGGAAAATTCTTGAGTTGAAAGTGGGCCTTGAATTGGAACTTGAAAGAGCATTTTTAAATGATGGCTGTAATAGCTTAGAGCTTCCATTTCTCTCCTTAATTTTTTGTTTTAAACCAACTAAATCACTGATTTGATCTTTTCAAAGTTGGATTAAAACTGAACCCTAGAAACTGACTAGTCTTTACTTTTGGGCTATAAATTGAACAATCAATCTCACATTTCGCTTGGAGTTTTAAAATGAATTCATCATTTCTTTGAGGTTATAAGGAACGAGTGTTTGATTTGAGTGATTTTTTTTCTTTGGTGCATTTTGAGTGCATATCCTCTCCCCTTGTGCTTCGTGCGATCTAGGGTGCAAGAGAAACACTCAAAATGCATTTTATTGCTTTGAGTCACCTTTAGAGGGGCCTACCTAAGAGACACATCCAAAAGGAGAACTCAAAGGCGACTCCAACCGGTTTTTCATTCGGGCTGGTATAGAAATGGATAAGACTAAACTATCAAGTCCTCATGGTATGTAGGCCTTAGTTGTACAATGTCTTAAAAAACGGGGTACTACCATAAAATGTATAAGAGCCCCTAGTAGGATTGATTAAAGCCTTTAGTGGCTTTCTGGACGCTCTCAAGGTGCCATGTCCCTAATGTTGTGTCTTTAAGAACCTTGTTTGTAGTTGCCAACCAATCCATCCAACGAGTTTATCAAAGTGGTGCATTGGAACTTAGATTCCAAGAAGTTACTTTCCATGTCCGATCTTGGTTGAAATATAGAGGTTAAGACTTCATTCTTAACATACCTTTATATTTTGTCCTTGGTTGCATGTAAAGTCATCTCTTCTACTACAATGGGCATGAGGCAAGCCTACCAAGAAAAACGTACCAATTGACCTAGGATGTTATATTGCTTGTGAGTCAATTTGAAAATATAGTGCGTTTATCAAAACATCGAAACAAACATTCAACGAAGCATCAAATCTCAAACCCTTTAGGAGAAGCAAATATCCTTGAACAAATTCACATGTTATTGCTTGCCCTTGGGATTCATATCCTTAGAGCCTTCTAAACATTTGGATTTCATCTCAATTTGCTTCTACTAAAGTCAATGTTAGGTAACCTTTGCCTTGATTTCCTCAATTTCTGCATAATGCACTTTATGGGATGAAAGAAAATTAGGACATTAGACATCTAGATTCAAAATCTAATCAAGAGTGTGTTTATGGTAAAAATAATCCATTAAGAAAAGAT
The DNA here is from genome assembly GCA_007258455.2 of Sequoia sempervirens. Taxonomy (NCBI): domain Eukaryota; kingdom Viridiplantae; phylum Streptophyta; class Pinopsida; order Cupressales; family Cupressaceae; genus Sequoia; species Sequoia sempervirens. The sequence continues at coordinate 493,697,043 of VDFB02281492.1, read as the reverse complement.
TAAAAAAAATTGGACCCCACACATGTGTTTCCAATAATTTCCCAAAAAATCAAGATCAAGAAACCAACTTAGGTGAAAGCCCTTAGTCTGATAGCCCATCAAGAATGCCTCTCTATGTTATACGAAGTCAGACAAAGACTACTTTTCAACTTTTACAGGAAGGCTTCAAGAAACAATCCTGGTTTGTATTCATTCTATTACTGCCAAAACCAAAATCTTTTTAGAGAGTTTGAACATCTTGTTTAGAGAAAAGCTTGTTCTTCAATACCTAGGTCTAAGAAAACAAAGTGTCTTTTTTAGGTTCATCTTAGGATCAAAGCAAATAAAAAATCATTTTCATCCATCCTTCAAAACATCAAAACAAACATCATCTCACAATCACTTTTTGGAAAATCTTTAAATCATCCTTAATACTAGGCTTTTTGGCAAAATCAAAATCATCAAAAATCCTCGAGATTAAATCCTTGAAAAAATTATCAAAATCACCTTTGGCTAGGTATGTGTAGATACATCCTTTTGCATATGCTTAGACAAATGTTATCAAAACCATCCCGTTTAGCTTAGTATATGTAGATGAATTCTTCGTCATATGCTTAGTGAAACTATCATCTTGTTTGGATAGGTGTGGGTAGATGCATCCTTCTCCTCGAACATATTCAGATTAGCATCCTTTGATCAAATCTATCCCTTAGATAATCATCCAAACATCTTAGGGTTTTTTTTTTCAAAATCCAAAATCAAAATCAATCAAGGACAAATCCCAAAATCAAAATCTACAACATATCCAAAAGTCCCAAAAGCCATATCCTTCAAGAATTACCAAAATATTATAACATCCGCATCATTCATCTTTTTCATCATCATCATATCACCTTTCGATCCTTAAGATATCTTAAAATTTTCCACTTTGAAACATAAAATAAAGATCAATCCATAAGAATCAAGAGATTCATCTCCCATTCTTAAAAATTCATCCTTGTTTTATGGTTCAAACCAGATCTCAATACAAGAAGAGCATGGAAGCCAACAAAGAAATGCCCGCTTCAAGTGATTTAAGCCAAAACACGCTTGAAATAAATCCCATCGGGTCTAGAAATCTCACAGTTGACCTTCCAACATCATCGCAAAATCCACAAGAGGAAAACCAAGGAGAAGATCTTATCTTTGGAATGACTCATGACGAAATGATTAAAATGCTACAAAATCCTGAAAACCATAAGATCATCAATATCATGATGAAGCTTAACCCTTCGTTAGACATGCTCGAACTAGCAAAGCAAGGGGCCAAATTGCCTTCTGATTTTGACATGAGCACCATAGTGGAGACATCTTTTCCTCCAATCTCATCCACCATTCCCATCTCATCTACACCACCATCCCAAAGCATCACACAAAATGTTCCGCAAATCACGACATCTATTGCTCCAACCCAACCCAACGTTAATAAGGGAAATACACTTCTCCAAGCTCTTCAAGCACACACCCTTGTTAATAATAAAAACTTGGATGCAAATGCCACCATGGAACAAAACATACTTGAAAACCCATCACAGAAAAAACATTCCTCTCACTTTCCGTTGTGATCCATCATCAACATTTTTTAGCGCAACGCCTCAAATTCCTCTCCTCACAAATTCACAAGAGGAAGGAGACATGTTTGTATTAGGGGGCATCTTTGACACCACAACATTTTCACAAGAACTTGCACCCATCACATTTCCACCTCTTCCACCATTACTAGCATCATCCACATCACTCCTTGGTTTAGGGCTTCCCCCTCTATCAAATATCAATCAAATCACTATCCCAAATATCAATCAAGGCATCGTACCAAACGCTCAAAAATTGTCGTTGATATTGCAACAACAAACGAAAAACACACAAAAAAATGCAACATCATGAAACATCTCCTTAACATCACAAAACATGATCTCCCAAGAACTAACTACATCAACAACACCATCCATCACGCAAAACACCAATACCACCCTCACGAATACCATTCCAAATCCACCACCAACTTCCACAACATCAAGCCAACAAGATGTAGCATTGCAAGCTCCTTTTCAAAGAGGATACCAACAAGTTCAGAAACAAAAATCCGAACAACTAGCTGCTTAGTAAGTTGTTCAAGCTGCGCAAGCCACCCAAATAGCACAAGCCACATTACAAGTTTAACAAGCCCAAGCATTATTACAACAACAAGAATAAAAAGCCGCCCAAGCTGCTCAAGCATCGCAAGCATTGCAAGCACAAAAGGCTGCGCAAACCCTACTACAACAACAAGCAGCACAAGCGCAAGCCGCACAAGTGCAAGCTCAAGTGCAAGCTCAATATCAAGCACAACTTCTTGCACAAAGACAAGCAGTGCAATTACAAGCATATCAACAAACATTAAAGCAATATCAGGAACATCAAGAAGCAGCGCAATTGGCAGCCCAACAACAAGCGTTGTTGGAACAACAACAAGCGTTGTTGGAACAACAACAAGCGTTGTTGGAACAACAACAAGCACTACAACAAGCGTTGTTGGAACATCAACAAGCACAATAGCAAGAACAAATCTTAGCGTAGCAACAACAAGATCAACAAAAAGTGTTGTTCATACAAAGTAGGTGGAAGCCTACCTCACTCGACACAACATACAAATACCATCAAACAACACACCGACCAAACCACCCATCCAACCCACAATTGAAACACCCCAAAACACCTTCATTCCACCCCGTGATCTGCAAAATGATGTCACGACACAAATAAGGTTACTTTCACAACAAGTGCTCGATCTGCAATCCAGGCGAATAATAAAAACACCAAGCAACTTGTGTCCCTATCCATTTGATAGGAGCCTAGAGATGAAACCATTCCCCAAGGGATTTGAAATCCCCAAATTTGAAAAATATCGAGGGATGGGAAACCTTGAGGATCACATCAGGGAATTCCAGGTTCATTGCATGGAATTCGCATAGGACAATACTTATCTAATGCGACTATTTCCTAGGAGCTTGGCAGGCCCCGCTATAGAATGGTTCTCTCACTTACCTTCAGGCATTAGAACATTCCAAGAAATTAGGGATGCATTCATTAAGAACTACGCATGTAACATTGCAATGGATGTTAGTCTCGAAGAACTCTCAGCTCTGAAACAAGGAAAGAATGAATCTTTTGCTTCATTCCTTTAACAATGGTGAACCAAGGCCAATCAGAGCAAGTGGACCATGCCAGAAGAACAACAAGTTTGCACCATCATAGCCAACCTTGAAGGCCGCTTGGCATTTCATCTCAAGGTTCAGAGCATCACCACATATGATGAATTGATCCCCAAGGTGCTCAGCATTGAAAGAGCCCTCATGCCTCAACCTGTGAAATCAACATCATACCATGAACAACAAAATAATCGCCCGCCATCCAATTACAATGATAAACCTTGTACATGGGCAAGAAAAAAAATATTACTAATGATGGTGTCGTTGATGCCAAGGTGGTCATTAGTGGTCTTTGCCAAAATGCACCTGCATCACAAAACCAATCACAACATCAAAACACTCATCACATAACATACCAACCAAACAACAATCCAACCATTAATAATCTCAATGACCAAAGAGGACCACCCCAACACAAAAGTTATCCCAAATGAAAATACACCATTTTGGGGGAACCACTTGAGGACATAATGAAAAATTTGATCGACGAAAAAATCATCAAACCTCCTACATTGGAGAATTACCAAGAACCCGATGTCAAACCTCCTTGGTATAATGAGAATCAACTTTGTGAATTTCATAAAATCAAAGGTCACACTATAAACAGTTGCATGAGACTCAAAGACATCATCCAAGATCTCATCGATAAGAAAATCATAAACGTGGAACAACTTATGGGAAATCAGGATCTTAAGATATACACGAATCCGATGCCAAATCATGGCAACAAAGGGAAGAAAAATGATAAATGGAAGGGCATTGTAAATCATATTTATGAATTAGTCATTACCTCCCTAAATGAAGACTACATGGTCATCACCATCAAGGGTGCCCATGCCGAAGATTGTGGAGTCACCACAAGAGGCGAAAAAGTCACCATCGCAGGATCATCCCAACCAAATAGAGTCCCTTCATCTAGATCTGTTCCGCATGGTTACAATGTTGTAGACCAACTTAAGAGAACTCCAGCACACATCTCCATCATGGAGTTAAAAATATCATCAACTCATAAAAAGATCCTTGAGGAAGCATTAGTCTCATCAACTATCCTCGTAGATCTCGATGCGGAGCAATTCCAAGCTATGGTAGGAAATATCATAACGCCTAATCTCATTACATTCTCTGACCAAGATTTCCCCGCCCAACCATCTCACAACCATGCACTTCACTTGGAAGTCATCGTAAATAAGAGCAAAATCAAAAGGGTCCTGGTGGATGGAGGTGCGGGTCTGAATATCTATTCTCTTGGCCTCATCAAGCAGTTGAAAATATCAAAAGACTCCATTGACAAAGGGAAGGGTATCATGATAAGAGCATATGATGGTCAAGAAAGAGTGTCTTAGGGCACAATCAAACTCCCTATTAAACCACTTGTCAGGTCTTAGACCTCGACTTACCATATAATATCCTCTTAGGACGTCCATGGATCCATGCGATGAAAGTCGTAGCATCAAATTTTCACCAATGTGTGAAATTCACACATAATGGACAAGAGGTTACCATCCACAGAGATCCCAAACCTTTCTCATACTGCAAGAATCTTGAAGAAAAATATTACAAAATCCCCTAATTACCAAAAAATGATGAGGGCCCATCCACACAATACATCGATCCCACCAGCCTCGCATCCACTTATGTGACAAAGACACCCACCATTCCCACCATTTTTGACATCAAGCTTATCATCCAAGATGACAGTTGTGGAAGCTACAAGCTCCCTAACAATGCTTTTGTGGTAGGAGAGTTACCACAATCTCCTAGATCACGGGGATGTCCGCAAACAAATGAAGCTTCCACATCCCAAACACCTCTTGAAAACTATCCCACCTTCACAAGATGGGGAGATCTTGGATGAGAAGTTATTGAGGAAGATCCATCACATATGCTTTATCAGGATGAAATACCAACACTTGAATTACCAATGGATGATAGAAGTAAGGGTTTACAAATGATGCTTGCAATGGGCTATGACAGAAACCAAAGACTTGGACAAAATGACAATGGGATCATAATACCTATCATGCCAGAGACGTGACCAATAACAAATATTGGCCTTGGATGTACCCCTCTGAGTATAACCATATGTGGCCGAAGTCCTCCAGTTAGAGTGGTTAATAAACCTCGTTAGCCAACATCAACAGAACTATGATTACCAGTATCTACAAGTCGTGTCCTAGACAACTATACCTTTAATATAACCAATGACTGTAGCAGTCGTGATGATGAAGATACCATGACTGATCTACCTAGGTTATTTGAGGACACCACCCTATGTATGATTAGCACCCTATCCTTCGAACTAAAGCACCAAGACCATGAAATCCGCTTAGTATATCCCCAACTCATCGACTATGACCAATGAGGACCACTAGTTCTTGATACATTCGCAAAAAAATGAGGTGCTCTCAGAATTCATGGGATTGTGGGACAACATTCCAGATGGGGATCACAAAGTAGGGTTTATAATGGAGTTGGACACACATGCCTATTATGGGGAAACGATTGAATCCTTCAGTCGCAAAAGTGAGAAACTCATAATTATATCCAAGTCCTTGAGTGAAAACCACACTGTGGCACTCTCTGACAAGAAAAAAGTGAAAATGAAGGATGGATCCAACGAAAAAAACCTCTCTGAGGCACCTAAGGATGGGGGATTCAATTTTCCTCTAAGAGCTATTCATCAGGAAAAGTCAGCAGTCTTGGTAGAAAAATGTAATCCTGTCAACCTAGGTATAGAGGAGACCCCGCATATCACATTCTATGTGGAATCACTATTATCAGAAGAGCACAAACTCCTAGCATCCTTCCTAAGGGAAAGACAAATAAACTTCGCATGGAGTTATGCTGACATGCTAGGAGTTGATCCAAAGACTGTGGTTCATCACTTAGCAATGTATCCAGAAGAAAAGCCTATCAGACAAAAGCTTTGAAAAATGCACCCTCAGATTGCCTTATTGGTAAAAATGGAGCTTAAAAAGTTGTTAGATGTAGGATTCATCCAGCCAATAGACTATCTTGAATGGGTATCAAACTTGGTACTTGTTTCAAAACCTGATGGAACTATTAGAATTTGCACAGACTTCAGGGACTTGAACAAGGCATGTCCAAAAGATGATTTTCCACTTCCTAACATCGACATGATAGTAGACATGACAACAGGACATGAGATGCTATCACTCATGGATGGATTCTTGGGATACAACTAGATCATGATAGCTAAGGAAGACCAGCATAAAACAACATTCACTTGTCCATGGGAGACTTAGTGCTAGAACATGATGCCATTCAGCCTAAAGAATGCAGGGGCAACATATCAGAGGGCCATGACACTAATATTCCATGATATGATTCACAAGATGGTTGAAGACTATGTTGATGATATTCTAGCCAAGTCCAAAAAGAGAAAAGATCACATAGCAACCTTAAGTGCCATCTTTGACAGGTTGGAGGAATACAAAGTCAGACTAAACCCAGAGAAGTGTGTCTTTGGCGTACAATCAAGGAAGCTGCTAGGATATATAGTGTCCATGAGGGGTATTGAGGTCGATCTAGCAAAAGTAAAAGAAATTCTCGAGATGGAAGCACTGAAAACATTAAAGCAACTAAGAGGTCTCCAAGGCAGACTCCAATCCATCTGATGATTCGTAGAACAACTAGCAGACAAACAAAACCCATACTCTCACCTACTCCACAAGGGAGTAGTGTACAAATGGGATACCAAGTGTGAAGAGGCATTCAATAAAATCAAGGAATATCTACTGACACCTCCAGTCTTAATGCCACCCATCCCAAGAAAGCCATTGATTCTATATGTGTCAGCAACAACAATAGCCCTTGGAGCTCTCCTAGCTCAGCATGACGAAAATGGAACAGAGAGGGCTATCTACTATATCAGTAGAACAATGGTTGGGCATGAGCTAAACTATTCATTCATCGAGAAAGCATGCCTCGCAGTAGTGTTTTCATCATAGAAATTCAGGAAAATGTACATGTTGGCACATAAAATAAAACTCATCGCCAAAATTGACCCCCTCAAATATCTACTATCAAAGGCAATGCTCATAGGAAGAATGGAAAAATGGGTAATGATATTATCAGAATATGACATCGAGTATGTGGAGAGAAAAGAAATCAAGGGCCAGGTCATTGTAGATCAACTCGCAGAAGCATCTATTTATTCTAAGAATCCTCTTGTCTCAAAGTTTCTAGATGAATGCATCTTTAACCTCAATGTAGTTGATCACTGGAAACTATACTTCGACGGATCATACATGCAGCACGGATCAGGAGCGGGAGTCTTCTTCATCACCCCACAAGGGGATTGCATACCAAGGTCATACAAATTGGCATTTCCTTGCACCAACAACATCGCGGAATACGAGGCTTTGACTATAGGTCTTAGGATAGCAGTGCAATGGAACATCATAACTCTAAAAGTGTATGGAGACTCTCAGTTAATTATAAACCAAGTCAATAATGAATATCATACTAAGGATGACAAGCTCACTCCATACAAGAAATTGGTGGAGGCCCTTAAAGAATCCTTCATCAAAATTACATTTGAGCAAATACCTAGAGCCAACAACAGAGCAACAAATTCCATGGCAACAATTGGGTCCCTACTGGATATCCCTAACAACGTTCCAAAATATGAATTCTTGATAGAGCAACTTCTCGTGACCACATCTGAGGTACCATAATTAGAACTCGTGTGCGAAATCGTTGGTCCCAATGATCCTTGGTATCATGACATCTACACATATCCTCGCATAGGAGTCATACCCACTGACCTACCCTCAAACTTAAAATGAGCCTTTGTAAAAAAGGCATCTAGATTTGTCATCCTATGTGATGCCCTGTATCGTAGAAGCATAGAAGGTACCTTACTACACTGTTTAAATGTTGAGGAGGCATTAATAGCTCTAACCGAAGTTCACAACGGTATCTGTGGTTCACACTCGAGTGGAATGACCATAGCTAAGAAATTGCTGAGGATGGGGTATTATTGGCCCACAATGGAATGAGAAGCACATGATCATGCCAAAAAGTGTCTAAAATGTTAGTAGCATGGGGACCTCATCCATGCTCCATCTCAAGAGCTTCATCCTATTGTCACACCATGGCCCTTTTCATAGTGGGGACTTGATCTCATTGGGAAAATCACACCCACCTCATCCAATGGCCACAAATTTATCATAACTGCAACTGAGTACTTCACAAAGTGGGTGGAAGCAATACCCATGATATATATCACTGGAAAGCATATTTTAAAGTTCATTCTAAACTATCTCATATGCCGCTATGGTGTTCCACAAGCCATTATCTCAGATAATGGGATACCATTCAAAAATCAGGATGTCTGCGACTTATACAAAAAATTCAAAATCCAACATCGCTTCTCCACCCCGTACTATCCCCAAGGAAATGGCCAAGCAAAAGCTACCAACAAAACCATTTTGAAAATCCTTAAGAAAATGGTCAATGACGCAGGTCGTGACTGGCACCTATAGCTTAATCCCACCCTTTGGGCCTATCGAACCAGCATCCACACACCCACCGACACCACCCCCTTCTCCTTGGTCTATGGATCAGAAGTCATACTCCCTATTGAGATCGAGCTCCCATCCCTTAGGATATCACTACAAAACCTCATCACAAATGAAGAGTATCGGGTATCAAGACTAAACGAGTTGGAGCTACTAGACGAGAGATGAAGAGATGCTTTAAATCATTTGCAAGTCTATCAGAATAGACTCAAACAAAGCTACAACAAGAAAATTAGAAGCAGGACTTTCCAAGTCGAAGAACTGGTCTTAAAAGAAAATCGAAAGAATGTCCCAAACCCAAGTAGCAAAGGAAAGTTTGAACCTAATTGGTTAGGACCTTTCGTCATCATGACAGGTTATAAATCAGGGGCATATTAGTTATCAACACCCGAAGGGGAACCTCTACAGGAGCCCATGAATAGCTCCCATCTCAAAAAAATTTATGCCTAAAATATTTCAAGGTATAGAACCAAAAATCCAAAAAATCAAAAAATTTCCTAAAAAAATGGTTACCTTGGTGAAAACCTGGCAAACAGGCATCTTGGTGACAATAAAAAAATAAAAAATCCAAAAAAAAAAAATCAGAAAAAGGATCAAAAATAGTAAAGAGAAAAATCGTCCTCTAATGAAAACCACTTTGGTGGCACGTTGGGAAAGTACCTCGGTGAAAACCTAGAAAATAGGCACCTTGCGTAAATACGCACTTTCCATCCACCAAGATCTTTACGGCTTGTTCAACATCATCCATCCATTTCACTTCCATCATCCATCGCATTCAAGTCTTCATCCATCACTCATCCACTCTCATCCACACCATAGCTTGGTCCTATTTTCGTATCATGATCCCTCCTAGTACTACTCGACCCATCCTCAAAGTCAGTCTGTACTGCCTTTATCGAAGTAGTCTATTACATCATGCTGGGGGCACGTTCTCATCAGATTGGATTCGTGTATGATCTTAAAGTCCTCAAAATAGAAAATCCAAAAACATCAGAAACATCAAAAAATCCAAAAACATCAAAACATATCAAAATCCAAAAACAGGTCAAAAAGTCAGTCAAAAAAGTCAAAAACAGGTCATCTTGTCGAACTACGTCATCTCTGAGCTTGAATGTAGGCAAGGTTGATCTTTGATCATCCCTTGAGACACTTAGGTCAATCCTTTAGGAGTCTGTCATAATAAACTAGCATCTCATCATGTATATCTTCATCTATAAATCGATCAAGTCGTCAGTCTGAACTACGTGGTCTTTGCATCTATAACGTAGGCAAGGCTAATCTGTTGATCAGCCCCTGAGGCCCCTAGGATAGGTCCTTAGGTTAGTCTCTTGGTCAAAATCTCAGAAAATCCCAAAACATTGGAAAATTGAAAATCAAAACATTTGAAAATCTCAAAAAATACCAAAAACAACCTTAAAACATTGCAAAACATCAAAAACATCCAAATATTTGAAAAAAATCCATCCACCTCATCTCGCTTGCACACGCAATAACATCATCCATAATAAATTGGTTGTCATCCTCAACCTTTGGTGAAACAGTTAGAAACAAGTCTAGCAGGTTAAATGTAAAAACTCAAAAATGTCAAGTCTCAGGTTTAAGTCAGTACGTAAGCAAGTTGGTCAATTCTTTGTGTTGATAGTCCATCATCCAATAGTCCCATATCAATCATCTAATAATATCATGTCCTAGGATGAATCCTTCCTACAAGGGGCATTACTTATCAGAAAGAAAACTTTGGATAAATGAAATGACGTGTTGCCATCCACTAACATGTCCTAGGATGCATCCTTCCTACAATGGGCATTATCTTTTGGAGTTCGTTTTGGTTCCTATCCTTGAAAATACATTCCCTTTTGGTTAGCGGTATTGAAGAACATCAACTTGTTTGTATGCTTTATCTTTGTCTTTTGACTTATCTTATTGCATTCAGTCCAAGGACCTCTCGATGATATCCGAATGAAGGATTTAGAGAGATAGGAATGGGGCAACGATCATTATCCTTTTGTTTGCTGTGCTTGTTGGACGTTCTTGTAAAATAACTTTGGCGAATACTTTCTTTGTTAGATATGTATAGAGGATGTTTTGGATAGCTTGTTGACTATTGCATTGATTGGTTATACCTTTCCGTGTTTTGGTCTGAGATGTTTAAAACTTCTAAAGTACATCCTAGCAAGGTTTCTGTATGTCAAGTGTGAGAAAGAATATTCCTATCTATTTGTTGAGTCAAATTCCATCACACTAAGTACAACGCCATCCTGGTCCTTTATACCTTGATGCATCATGCTTAGGCGTGTTATCAAACATAAGGTACGTGACCCTTTTAAAATCCCAATCCTTGATAAGCAAATCATCATCTATCTATCATCATCATTTTATCATCATTTCTCATAAAGTTGGCTTGTTGGATCCTCTTGTCATCATCTAATGTCTTCTTTTCCACATTAACATCACAACATGAATATTTAATCATCATCACCAATACATCCATCATACATCCATCGTGCATTCATCTTGCATCCACAAACCATCAATATTCTGCATATCATCTCACATGCATAATCATCATCATAATATAGATCTGTTAGTCTAAGCATCTCATAAAATCATACATAATCACATCATATCATCATCATAATATAGATCTGTTAGTCTAAGCATCTCATAAAATCATACATAATCACAACATATCATCATCATAATATAGATCTATTAGTCTAAGCATCTCATAAATCATCCATTTGCATAATCATGGCATATCACATCATCAATCTCATCCATCTCACATCATATCATCATTTAAGTTGTTCAGGATAATATAGATTTGTTATTCTAAGCATCTCAAAATCATCTCATTTGCATCATCATCCATAACCATCCATTTTGAACCTCTTTATCACGAGATCGACCCTCAAATTGAATATTTATGCTCGATCTCTCAAGGGGGGAATATATTTGTATACTTATTTCCGCTAGGACAATCGAAAAAATCAGAAAACTTTTGAATTTTGATTGCGACAAGTTTATTCTTTGAACCAACGCAACAAGTACATTGCTTCAAAGAGGGGAAAAATGTAGATATACAAAATTAACATCATGCATTAGGTCCATTCATCAATTAATCAAGTTCACCTTCATCCATCCATTAGGTAATCTCATTAATTTCCATCTCCTAAGGTCATTAATTGAAAATTAAACAAACTTCAACATTAACCTTTCAATTAAATAAATCAATCCTTTTAATTAAATAAACCAAACTTTATTTAATTAAATCTCCAAATGCATATTTCATCCTTTTCTGATTTAAATAAATCAAATATTTAAGTCATAAAGGTCAAACATCCTAATCATCATTAGGCTAATCTAATCCCGATTAAATTAACCTAACCACCCACTTGCACAAATAAATCAATTTATTGATTTATTAAAATCCCTATTTTCTTTCAACATGGCATCTTGGAGGAATATTCCTCCACTCAACATTTTCAGAATTTTAAATTCTAACATGTCCCCCACTCAGAATTTTAAATTTTGACATATCCTCCACTCAGCATTTTCAGAATTTTAAATTCTGACATGTCCCCCACTCAAAATTTTAAATTCTAACATATCCTCCACTCAGCATTTTCAGAATTTTAAATTTTGACATGTCCCCCACTCAAAATTTTAAATTCTGACATATCCTCCACTCAACATTTTTAGAATTTTAAATTCTGACATGTCCCCCACTCAGAATTTTAAATTCTGAAAGTCTTACATGTCCCCCCACTCAACAATTTTAAAATTTTAGCACATTGGCCAAAATGTGCTCACCCTCCAACCTATCAGAAGTTGACAAGTGGCCTCATCTCATTGGCCAATCTCTCATCAAGAAAATCTCTAAATGAAAGCTTCATCCTCCACAATTTCATCCACAACTCTCACGCAAGGTTACTCTCTTGGATTGAGAAGTAATTTTTCCCATCTACAACTCCATCACAATTGCATTTCATCACTTAAGCTTGAGCTTCAATCAGGATTGGGAAAGGGCTATTTGCTACAATAGCACCAATCCAATATGGAATAGGTAATTTTTTTTGCTTCTATAGGTTTTATTTAATCTTCCTAGTTGTTTGCACCTTTGAAGCATTGCAGTGTTATTTCATACAGGTATTTATAGATTTACATGTTTAAACTAACCCACCCTAATGAACGTTTGAGATTAGTTTTACATGCAGATTTGTAGGTGCTTCAGGTATCAATTATTTTGTTATATTTAATTAAAATGTACTATGAAGGTTCACTATGTGTCAATCCCCTAACAATTAACAATTTTGAGGAAACACATACTATCAATCCTTCAATTGGAGTGGTGTTGTAATGTGTTGTACATATTCACACTGTTCTAATACCTTTATTTAACTAAATCATGCTTTAATTAGTCCCTTGCAAGGGTGTTGTAAAGTGTTGCAACACACATTCATGCTTTTCTAAGACTTATTTACTTAATTGAGCCTAATGGGTCCCTTTCTAAATAAAAATGTACATAGTCTATACCTTTTTTAAGTGTTGTAAATTGTTTTAAAGCACTTTCACATTTATCTAGGTGGTCCTAATTAATTATGATTAAGTGGAGTTATTAACCCCCCTTTTAGGCATTAATTTTGACACCTCCCGAGGGTGTCTCCTGACAATCATAAATTAAATATCAAATTATTTAATTGGGAAAAATTTGGCCCTAGTAACTTGACCCAGGACTCATTTTCCCCTAATGGCGAATGGGTCCTCCCCTGACAAGACCCCCTTTTCTCATTTGTTCTAGAATGAGTTTTTGGCCCTCTTTCAACTCCCCGAAGCTTGGTCCTAGAAACTTAGCTAGGACCCATTCTTCTTTGGTGGTGAATGGGTACTCCCTTAATGAGACCCTTATTTTTGAATTTCATTATGGCGGGAATTTAATTGTCTTTCTTTTCAGATCTAGTGTCGGCCTTGATTCTTTGAATTTTGGGGTTAGTCTCCTAATTTAGCATAAATGAGAGGTTAATTTGCATTGTTTCTCCTAACAAGATATAGGAAATTCATTCCAATACTTTCAAGCATTCAAGTGATCAAGCATTAGAGAATTCTTCAGAGTCATTTCAAGGAAAAATTCAAGTGTCTATTGTAGCAATTCAAAGATCATATCATCTTGTTAAGGTTCTAATTGCATCATTTCATGTTTAAGCTTCATAATCTTATTTCATCATTTGGTTTAATTTCCTACAAGGGGTTTTACTATTCCAAACCCTCATTCACTAAGAAATCAACAAGTTTTCTATCCTTGAGTGTGTGATTACAAATTTATAGGTTGAAGAGAAAGATTATCAAAGTTGTCAAAATTATCAAAGTTGCAAAGTTGTCATTCAAGGCGCAAGATCATGGAAAGAGCCCCAAAAAATTGAATGTTTCCTTCCAGGACTTGATAACATGGATTTCAAGAGTGCAAAAATCAAAGTAAATGATCCTAAAATTAGTTTTCTGAAACCCTAAAAGGACCCATTCACCCTTGAAGATGAATGAGTCCTCCATAGCTTAAAAACAACAACTTGCTAGCCACACACATAGTTTTTTATACTCTAAAAGCATTCCTCATAGTTGCTATAACAGTTAAGGTTTATTTTTGGTTGTTATTAGCATCTTATTTTGCATAATTTGAAGTGATTTGGTCCTTCAAAAATAAGTGATCCATCCTCTTGCACCTGCATTTGGATTAGATCCTATTTTCACCATTTCATTTTGGTGAACTTGACGCATTCAACATTGCAATGTTCTAATTTTTGGAGTCTTTCATTGCATATTAAGTTAAAATCTTGCATTCATTGCATTTAGGTTTCCATTGAACACGTGTTTCTTATTTTGCATTGAAATCTTGCATATTATAGAGGGTATAGATTTGCATTGTTTTGCATTTATTAAATCTAAAAATTACAAAAAAAAAGTAGTCATTTGCATCTCATTTAGATCTCATTCAATTTTATTTGAAAATCAAAGAAAAATTGCATTTCAAACAAGGTCTTGCAGTTCATCTTTCTATTGCATTTAGTTTCTTGAAAATCTAAAGCTACATTTCACTGTCTACAACCTGGAACTGAAAGATATATGTGAAAGCTTGAAAACCATTGAAAAATAGTTTAAAAAGACCTAACCAAGACTCATTCACCTTTATTGGCAAATAAATCCCTCATCAGGCCTGAGCTATACCTTTTGGCATCTGAAAAGGCATCAAAATTTAGTTTGAAATTGATAGAAAACTCCCAGAAAGACCTAACCATGACCCATTCGCCCTTACTAGCGAATGAGAACCAGTTAGCTATAGATCTGCAATTTCAGAACATTAAAATATTAGCTTTTAACTTTAGTTTGGCATTGTTACTTTCCCATTATAGTTTCCCGATTTGTTGTTTCAACAAATTCATTGCATTTAAATTCCTTCATTTCAGTGCATTGTCAAAATTCAAACTTGCATTTACGACATTTCATTTTCAATTTATTGCACATCTAGGTCATTTCATTGCATTAATTTTCAAAATTGTTAGTATCCGTCTTTTCCAAGTTTGCAAAGAAAAATTTAATCAAAAAACATGTTATTCATTCATTAAATACATTTCCTAGTTATGAGAGTCTCTTAGTTCAAGAAATTAAAAATTATTGACGCTTACCTTAAATCTACCCTCTATCCTATCTTTCCTATTTGTTGAAATGATGTGATAGAAGAGGATACACTAAAACCCACCATTAAGAATTTATGTTATGTGGGTATGAAAGAAATGGGTCTTGACTACTAGCCTAGTGAGGTACCCATGTAAATGCAAAATAAATGGGTCCCGACCATGAAGCCTTACAAGGTACCCAAGTACAATTGAAAGATATCAAAAGTGGAGTAAAGGAGAAAAACCCAATGGGAAATAAAAACCCCTCTCCAATAGAGAATGATGCAAATGCGATGAAACACACAAGCGAAGAAGAAAAGTGATAGATGGACGACTCATAATAACCCCCCAAGGAATACTTCTAGCACAAAGTATAATATGTTCTCCCCATAGGAGAGAAGGTAGAGAAGATCATGTAACCCAACAAACAATGTGAAGCGATGAGCTCTAGGTAGTGGTGGTAGATGCTTGACGCTGGATATTGAAGATGATCCATGAATGTTGAACAACATTCCTCCCCTTGGGAAGAAACAAAACCATAAATGTGTGCAATGTATATTCCCATTCCAGATAGGAATATACATGAAGTAAGATGAATGTGTTTGAATGCTGCACATAATCC
This sequence comes from Sequoia sempervirens, assembly GCA_007258455.2. NCBI lineage: Eukaryota > Viridiplantae > Streptophyta > Pinopsida > Cupressales > Cupressaceae > Sequoia > Sequoia sempervirens. The sequence continues at coordinate 493,681,001 of VDFB02281492.1, read as the reverse complement.
AAATACTGAAATGATGCCAATGATTGCTTTGAATGATTCCCAATGATACCCAACACAATGTTGATGTGTGGTGGATCATGTACCATAGAAGATTCTAGAAGAGGGACCATGGATGTATGGTCATTTCTGGACCGAAGCGAATCTGAGAGATGATGATAACTAAGCTAGATATCTCAACTCATGAATGTTTGCATAATCTATCATGGTACAAGCTGATCTAGGCATGGTAAGATCAATATCCAAAGATGGTAATGGTGATACAACTTCACTAAAATTTCATCAAATAGAAGATGAATATCGTCAATACTTTCATTCAAATCAACAAGGTTGGATTATACAAATAAAGATCCTATGTTTGATAGATGTGAATCCCAATGTGGTGGATCTGGTATGCCTACAACGATTACCTGATGAAAAGAACATATGGAACTCATAGATGATTCAACAACCGATTCAAATGTAGTAACAAGTGATATGAGAGATGAGATACCACTACAATTCAATATATACTGCATTGTTCATCCTCAAATGATGATGTCTCGCAATATTTATGAGTGAGAGAGGATGATACTTATACATGTGGTGGAACTAGAGGATCAATTAAGGAAATACCATGATTAATAAGAATTTAAATCATTTTCTCAATTTGACAAAGCCAACATTCTTCTTTCATGTGCCTTTTCTTTCCACAATATCCACATTTGCTTTACCATTTATTAAGAGCATTCTACAGAATACTCAAATGGAAGGGATTAAGGGTGCGAGACATGATCACATGAACCAACAATCTAAAACAAAAAAACACACCAAGATTTCCCCCTTGATTATTTGTTTCACCCCCCTAAATTTGGCACTTTATACACATAATGCTTTGTAACTAACCAAAAAGAGGCATAACCTAGATCTTTATAGTATGAGTGTGATAATATAGTCTTGGGATTCGTGGAAAAATAATAAGCAATTTTTCAAAAAGTAACACTCAAATCTAAGTTACCAAGCAAAAGTTGTGAATTTTTTAAGTTTTCCACCTATTACAAAATATTGATCCTCCTTGCGAGAAAAAAAATTCAAATTTGTTTGAAAAATATTTTAGTACAAAATCTCCAAAAAAAAGAAAGGAAAAAGTTGGAGAAATTTAAGCCCCTTAGGTTAGAAATAACCAAGGGATTAAATATCATACCACTAGGGGCTTAAGGTGTTGAGAGCTACTGATTAGATATTTCACATCGAAAAAAGTGTGACATGCAATAGAGATCACAAATTGGAGCTTTAAATCACGTAATCAAGGGTTTGAGACCTACAAATTTTGGCCTACAACAGAGTAAACTCATAGCACGCAGTAAAGGGAATAGGATTACACCTTCAAAAAGAACCTAAAAAGTATGAAACCACAACTCCTAAATCAAGCCACAACATAAGAGGTTGAAGCTGCAAGTGAATTGTAGGGGTAGTAGTGGAAAATCCTTCTTTGAAAATGCTAGTCGAGGCTGGGACGAAATGTCTTTCCTATAAATTATTACGCAGATGAATTGATCAAATAATACAACTAAACTAGTTTACCTCATAGCTTGCAATTATCCTCATCCAACTTTGATACCATGAAAGAAGCTACAATATCAAATATTAAAATCAAGCACAATGAACACACAAATTCATAATAGTCAACCCATAGATTAGATCAAGAAGTTGTACATAAATAGGAATGAAGTAGGCAATCAACCTCAATAAAATGAGGATAGGACTCTTCACTCATAGAGTGGTGGTGAGTTTCCTACCAAATACGTAGGAAGAGGTGTCTTGACACCTCTAAATACATGTATCTACATTGACACCTCGCACACGAGAATAGGTCAATCGACAGGCCTAAGTATGCTTAAAGCCTATGCGTATGTAATATATAGACTATCAAGGAATAGTTGAAATCAATTTCTAAAAGATGTTCAAGAATTTTCATTTAAATAGTAGTGAAGTACCTAAAAATCTGCAAGTAAACCAATCTCAAACATTCATTAGGGGGGTTAGTTTAAACATGCAAATCTACAAATACCTCTATGAAATAACACTACAATGCTTCAAAGATTCAAACAACTAACTAGGAAGATTAAATAAAAAATATAGAAGCAAAACAAATTACCTATTCCATATTGGATTGGTGTCAAATGAGCAAATGATCCTTTCCCAATCCTGATTGAAGCTCAAGCTTAAGTGATAAAATGCAATTGTGATGGAGTAAGATGGGCAAAATTACTTCTCAATCCAAGAGAGTAACCTTGCCTAAGAGTTGTAGGTGAAATTGTGGAGGATGAAGCTTTCATTTATAGATTTTCGTGATGAGAGATTGGCCAATGAGAGCAAGCCAATTGTCAACTTCTGATAGGTTGGAGGATGAGCACATTATGGCCAATGTGCCAAAATTTTAAAATTGTTGAGTGGGGGGACATGTAAGACTTTCAGAATTGTAAATTCTGAGTGGGGGACATGTCAGAATTTAAAATTCTGAAAATGCTGAGTGGAGGCTATGTCAAAATTTTAAAATTTTGAGTGGGGGACATGTTAGAATTTAAAATTCTGAAAATGCTGAGTGGAGGATACGTCAGAATTTAAAATTCTAAGTGGGGGACATGTCAGAATTTAAAATTCTGAAAATGCTGAGTGGAGGATATGTCAGAATTTTAAAATTCTGAGTGGGGGACATGTCAGAATTTAAAATTCTGAAAATGTTGAGTGGAGGATATGTCAGATTTTTAAAATTCTGAGCGGGGGACATGTCAAAATTTAAAATTCTAAAAATTCTGAGTGGGGAATATTCCTCCAAGATGCCATGTTGAAAGCAAATAGGGATTTTAATAAATCAATAAATTGATTTATTTGTGCAAGTGGGTGATTGGGTTAATTTAACCAGGATTAGATTAGCCTAATGATGATTAGGATGTTTGACCTTTATGACTTAAATATTTGATTTATTCAAATCAGAAAAGGATGAAATATGCATTTGGAGATTTAATTAAATAAAGTTTGGTTTATTTAATTAAAGGGATTGATTTATTTAATTGAAAGGTTAATGTTAAAGTTTGTTTAATTTTAAATTAATGACCTTAGGAGATGAAAATTAATGAGATTACCTGATGAATGGATGAAGGTGAACTTGATTAATTGATGAATGGACCTAATGCATGATATTAATTTTGCATGTCTACATTTTGCCCCTCTTTGAAGCAATGTACTTGTTGCGTTGGTTCAAAGAATAAAATTTCCGCGATCAATTTTTTTTATTTTTTTTCTATTGCCCCAGCGGAAAGAAGTAAACTAGCACATTGCCCCATCGAGAGATCGAGCGAAAATATTCGATTTGAGGGTCGATCTCGCGATAAAGAGGTTCAAAATGGATGGTTATGGATGATGATGCAAATGAGATGATTTTGAGATGCTTAGAATAACAAATCTATATTATCTTGAACAACTTAAATGATGATATGATGTGAGATGGATGAGATTGATGATGTGATATGCCATGATTATGCAAATGGATGATTTATGAGATGCTTAGACTAACAGATCTATATTATGATGATGATTATGCATGTGAGATGATATGCAAAATATTGATGGTTTGTGGATGCAAGATGAATGCACGATGGATGCATGATGGATGTATTGGTGATGATGATTAAATATTCATGTTGTGATGTTAGTGCGGAAAAGAAAACATTAGATGATGACAAGAGGATCCAACAAGCCAACTTTATGAGAAATGATGATGATAGATAGATGATGATTTGCTTATCAAGGATTGGGATTTTAAAAGGGTTACTTACCTTATGTTTGATAACACGCCTAAGCACGATGCATCAAGGTATAAAGGACCAGGATGGCATTGTACTTAGTGTGATGGACTTTGACTCAACAAATAGATAGGAATATTCTTGTTCACACTTGACATACGAAAACCTTGCTAGGATGTAGTTTAGAAGTTTTAAACATCTCAAACCAAAACACGAAAAGGTATAACCAATCAATGCAATAGTCAACAAGCTATCCAAAACATCCTCTATACATATCTAACAAAGAAAGTATTCACCAAAGTTATTTTACAAGAATGTCCAACAAGAACAGTAGACAAAAGGATAATGATCATTGCCCCATTCCTATCTCTCTAAATCCTTCATTCGGATATCATTGAGAGGTCTATGGACTGAACGCAATAAGATAAGTCAAAAGACAAAGATAAAGCACACAAACAAGTTGGTGTTCTTCAATACCACTAACCAAAAGGGAATGTGTTTTCAAGGATAGGAACTGAAACTACTGCCAAAAGATAATGCCCATTGTAGGAAGGATGCATCCTAGGACATGTTAGTGGATGGCGACAGGTCATTTTGTTCATCCAAAGTGTTCTTTCTAATAAGTAATGGCCCTTGTAGGAAGGATTCATCCTAGGACATGATATTATTAGATGATTGATATGGGACTATTGGATGATGGACTATCAACACAAAGAATTGACCAACTTGCTTATGTACTGGCTTAAACCTGAGACTTGACATTTTTGACTTTTTACATTTAACCTGCTAGACTTGTTTCTAACTTTTTCACCAAAGGTTGAGGATGACGACCAATTTATTATGGATGATGTTATTGCGGGAGAAAGCAAGATGAGGTGGATGGGTTTTTTCAAATATTTGGATGTTTTTGACATTTTGCAATGTTTTGAGGCTATTTTTGGTATTTTTTGAGATTTTCAAATGTTTTGATTTTCAATTTTCCAATGTTTTGGGATTTTCTGAGATTTTGACCAAGAGACTAACCTAAGGACCTATCCTAGGGGCCTCGGGGGCTAATCAACAGATTAGCCTTGCCTACGTTATAGACATAGAGACCATGTAGTTTCGATTGACAACTTGATCGATTTACAGATGAAGATATGCATGATGAGATGTTAGTTTATTATGACAGACTCCTAAAGGACTGACCTAAGTGTCTCGGGGGATGATCAAATATCACCCTTGCCTATGTTCAAGCTCAGAGATGATTTAGTTTGGCTGACGACCTATTTTTGATATTTTGACCAACTTTTTGATTTGTTTTTGGATTTTGATATGTTTTGATGTTTTTGGATTTTGCATTTTTCTAATGTTTTTGGATTTTCTAATTTGAGAACTTTAAGACCATACACGAATCCGATCCAATAAGAACATGCCCCTAGCGTGATGCAATAGACTACTCTGATAAAGGCATGATAGACTAACTTTGAGGATGGGCCGAGTAGTACTAGGAGGGATGATGCAAAACAAGCCATAAAGGTCCCAATGGATGGAGAATGCTTATTTATGCAAGGTGCCTATTTGCTAGGTTTGCACTGAGGTACTTGCCCAAAGTTCCACCAAAGTGGTTTTCACTATAGGACAATTTTTTTGATCCATTTTCTGATTTTTTTGGATTTTTTGCTTTTTTGATTTTTTTTGTTGTCACCAAGATGCATGTTTGCCAGGTTTTTGCTAAGGTAACCATTTTTTCAGAACATTTTCTTTTTTTTTGGATTTTTGGTTCTATACCTTGAAAGATTTAGGCATAAAACTTTTTGAGATGGGAACTATTCATGGGCTCCTATAGAAGTTCCCCTTCGGGTGTTGATGGCTAATATGCCCCTGATTTGTAACTTGCTGTGATGATGAAAGGTCCTAACCAATTAGGTTCGAACTTGCCTTTGTTGCTTGGGTTTGGGACATTTTTCTGATTTTCTTTCAATACCAGTTCCCCAACTTGGAACGTCCTGCTTCTGATTTTTTTATTGTAGCTTCATTTGAGTTTATTCTGATAGACTTGCAAATGATTCAAAGCATCTATCCATTTCTCATCAAGTAGCTCCAGCTCATTTAGTCTTGATACTCTGTATTCTTCATCAATGATGATGTTTTGCAGTGATATTTTGAGGGATGGGAGCTCGATCTCAATGGGGAGTACAACATCTAATCCGTAGACCAAGGAGAAGGAGGTGGCACTAGTGGTGTGCGGATGCTAGTTCAATAAGCCCAAAGGGCGGGATTAAGCTACAAATGATAGTCACGACTTGCGTCATTGACAATTTTCTTGAGGATTTTGAGGATGGTATAATTTGTAGCTTCTGCTTGGCCATTGCCTTGGGGGTAGTACGGGGTGGAGAAGCGATGTTGGATTTTGAATTTCTCGCACAAGTCGCAGAAATCCTAATTTTTGAATGGTGTCCCATTATCTGACATAATGGCTTGTGGAACACCATAGAGGAAAATTAGATAGTTCAAGATGAACTTTGAGATCTTCTTTCCAATTATATACATCATGGGTATGGCCTTCACCCACTTAGTAAAGTATTTTGTGGCGGTTATGATAAATTTGTGGCCGTTAGATGAGGTGGGTGTGATTTTCCCAATGAGATTGAGTCCCCACTGTGAGAAGTACCATGGTGTGATGATAGGATGGAGCTCTTGAGCTGGAGCATGGATGAGGTCCCCATGCTGTTGACATTGTAGACACTTTCTGGCATGATCATGTGCTTCCCGTTCCATTGTGGGCCAATAATACCCCATCCTCAAATTTTTTTTGGCTATGGTCATTCCACTCAAATGTGAACCACAGATACCATTGTGAACTTCGGTTAGAGCGGTTATTGCCTCCTCAGCATTTAAACAACATAGTAAGGTACCTGATATGCTTCTATGATATAGGGTATCACCTAGGATGACAAATATAGATGCCTTTTTGACAAAGGTCCATTTTAGGTTTGATGGTAGGTCGACGGGTATGACTCCTATTTGAAGGTATGTGTAAATTTACTGATACCAAGGATCATTGGGACCAACGATTTCACACACAAATTTTGATTCTGGTACCTCGAATGTGGGCACGAGAATCTGCTCTCTCAAGAATTCATATTTTGGAACGTTGTTAGGGATGTCTAGTAGGGACCCAATTGTTGCCATGGCGTCTACTGCTTTGTTGTTGGTTCTAGGAATTTGCTCAAATGTTATTTTGATGAAGGATTCTTTAAGGGTCTCCACCAATTTCTTGTATGGAGTGATCTTGTCATCCTTAGTGTTAGCTCTCAAAAACTCAGGCAAGGATACCTCAAGAGGTTGCCAATCTCTTGATACGTTTTAGGGTAACAGAACAAGGTTCAAAAAAATTAAACCTTCTACTCTTTAGGTGCTGCTAGACCTAGGCGGGTGTACCTAAAATGGATGAAGCAGAATTAACCTATGGTCTTCTTTCTTGCAGTGATTTATCCACGATGGTAGATGGAAGTGGAAAAAATGGATCAAACTTGGTATAAATTGTATGCTAAAATGAAGACTAATTCCTAATATGTTCAGTTAACAAATGTAAAAAATTATGAATGAGACTGAATGATGTGAATGGTGAGACCAGTGCCTTATAGGGTATGCGGAGTCAAGAGAAATCTGAGATAAGTGCTCTGTTCTGGCAAGAATTCAAGCTTTTTAGCATATGTTTGGTTTATAGTTTATATAAACATGCAAGGTTATGATTACCAAGTTCTTCTTAAATGATCCAATTGATATCTTCTGATTACTATGATCAACTTAGAGGATTTAATATTTACTTGAAAGAACCAATTAATTGATCATACAGTTACAGCAAATGTGTACTGACAAACTGGAGGTAAACTTGTTACACCAATTTAAACAATCAGAGAACATCACAATTGGAGACAACTTCGATAATACTTTCAATATACACAATAAACAACTAATACCGGAAACAATTGCAACCCATCAAAAGACTTCCATTGATATCTCCATAATTTTATACATGCAACATAGTCTCATTTTGGCAAAACATGGTTCTGAACTGTATCTATTCTATCCTATTGTATTCTACTATGCTTATCCTATTCTCATTTTTGGAATGGATATTTATACATTGTGTACACGAAAGGACGCGTCCTTTCGGTAACCATATGTTTACATAACAAATATTTTAGAGGATAATTAGGCTCTATTTAGCCAAAAATGAGTTTTAGCGAGATGATCCAAATAATCTCGGCGCTCGTATGTGTCGCCATCTCCAACTGCGTTCCAGATTGTGATTTCCATCTTGACCATCTCCTCATTCCGCTCGCTCACTTCCTCCAAAGCTGTGTCCTCTGTAGAAGCTATCCTCAAGAATTCATTCAATATTGATCCAAACTCATTCCTCCACCTAGTGGCCTCCTTCAATTCCCCATTGTCATCAGAGAATGCAATCACAGTCTTTTTGGCAGCATCCATCAACCCCTGCTCATCCCCTTACAATTCAACATAGAAGTTTTGATGGCGATTGATTATATGATTTGCAGCCTCAAGTACTGCACTGCTAGAATCATCACTTTGAGCTAATTCATGAAACTTCTCCATAATTTTCCCATCCATCCTTGTATGCTCCTTTAATGCAGCAAGGGTATGAGAGTACTTTCCCCATAGTTTATTCAACCAGGATGTTACATTATCCTGCCTCCTTTTGATAATTGCTGCAACTGCATCATGTTTTCCCTCAAAATAAGCATTTGATCCTACCCAGTGATATTTTTCATGAGAGATTTCTCCTTGAGTGAGCATTTTGGTTGGCCCCATTGAAATACCAACCAAGTTCTTTAGTCTATCATTCTCTCTCATCATGCTTTCATTATTTTCCTTGTACATCTCTCTTCCTTTTATCAACATTTGGATCTATGCCTTGTTCAGCTTTGCAATATTCACTCCTATCTCTACAGTAGCTACAGGATCAGCCTCTCCAACCTTTAAATTCATAACATGGCCAAATGCCTTCTCTGTATCAATTACCACTGACTTCATGTGGGGTGGATATAAGGCCCAGATCATTAATGACCCTTCATCAGTATTATATTTTGATCCAACATATACCTCTGTTACACTTTCTTTGTCAAGATTATGTGTTGCATTGCTATCTCTTAAGAAACTATAAAAAACAAGGGCTGAATTCAAATCAAGTCCAAGAAAGATCATGACACCAACACTTTCTAACATTTTCCTTCCCTTTTCAAGGGTCATATTTTTCATTTCATCATCCACATATTTCCTCAGTTGACCCAGTAATTGCTCTTCATTCCTTGAAGTAACATCATCAACATTTTCTCTTATTTCCTTCCCCTTTTGCTTGTACAGGAATGCCTTGAATTCTGGGGAATTTATAAATTCATCATCTGAGACAAAGGATCTATACTCCATGTGCCTTACATCTACATCACCACTTTCAATACTTTGCTCTCTATTTGGGAAAATATAATGCTGAGTTCTTACCCTAGACAGCCTTTCTGTTCTACCTTTAGGAACATTATCCTTTGGCATTTCCTCATCTCTAGAAGAAAATAGCTCTACCTCTAGCAGACCTTGGTTATATCTTTCCACTACCATCTCAGCTTCATCTTCATCCAAATTCCTTATCATGTCATCAAAAGGATAGGGTACATGCTGATACCCTCCAAATTTTATCTACATCTTAGCAAAATTTATATATCCTTCGGGATCAAAACCCTTTCTGAGTGGCCCTCTCTTCATATTATAATGCAACAATATGTCAAGAATTGAATTGTATCCTTCCTTGGCCAACACCGTGAAGTCACCAAAACACAGTGTACTAGGCATAAAAGCCTATTTCCCAAAAGAACTTAAATGCATTACACTACAATAATCCATCTACTTGACAATCTCTAAATATGCAATTCTGTTCGGAACTGTCTTTGGCAGAATGAAAGGGGCATCTTCGAACCCATAGACTCTAATCATTGTAGCTCCTTCCAAACAATACCAATCTCCCCAATTGTGATCAATTGGCCCATTGAAGTATTTTGGCTGAAGGAATCTCTTAATCTCATCAGTCAATGAATAATTGCAAGGATACTGATATAGTTTATATGAATTTTTTACAAAATGTTCCTCAAAATGAATAAAACTAGCATTAGGAAATCTGTTGTCCCAAATAGCAGCCCACAATTAAACAGGCAATGCTTCACCCTCCTTACCGACTTGAGAAATCCTCATCTCTGAAGGCCACACACCCAACTCCTATCCAAAATATAGTACCAAATGCATCAACAATGAATAGTGCCTAAGATGAACAATAGGAGCTCCACCTTTGATAGCCATCAATCTTGAATCAAGCCCCCTAGCAATGTATGAAGCATAGTCAAATGGCTTGGAGTTATGATACTGGATATCTGTTGTAATGACCATTGGCACAATTGACATGAATTCTGGGGCATCCATTCCCAAAACTTGACACACTGAAAAATATGTACATACTTCATATAGGGCTCAAACAAGTCGACATGATAAGGAGGCCCTTCACTATCATGTAGAGGTTTTGGCTTGCTGCCCTGTTTAACCCTATGAATAGGAAACCTCCAGCCCTTATAAATCGTATCCATTCTTGAGAATTCCTTCACTAATTCTTCAGGAATGATATCCTCATTACAGAATCCCTCTAACTTGAAAACCTCACCAATTGCTTCTTTAGATAGATATATCTGTGGTTTTCCAGATGGGTTACAAATAGCTTTGAGTTTTGGTTCATAGTGATCAGCAAGTAGCTTTACTAATTTTGTATTCACAAATACGTTAGGGCACACCGGTTTTCCTTCATTTAGCTTCCATGGATTACAAATTGGTTCAAAACGGTTTCTCCTATGATAATGGAAATTGAATAGTTCATGCCCCCTTACGGCAGTCCAGGAATCACCTATGAACTTGCATTTATCATCTAATTTGTCAACTTCTGCCCTAATTTGTGCAGACCTTATGGCTTTAGGCCCTGAACCAGGTAGCTGATCAATAAGGTCTTGGTTTAGTCTTCATTTAATGCCTTCATGTTTTGTATCAACCTTTTGTTTCTTTCCTTTTGGTTGAATACTCTCACCAAGTTTTCTACCCTTAGCTTTTCCAGAACCAGAAGACTCCATTCTTTAAGATCACAAAAATTAGAATTATAAGGCTTAAAATGCAACAACTTACAATATTCTATTTGAGCTCCTCAGGCTGAAAAATGTCCTGGTTCTCCATTTCGCACTGATGATTCTTCTGTAATCAATTCAACATTGATGCATTGATTAAACATTCACTATTATATTCTCTCGCGCCATTAATGAAGCATGAACCAAACTCATTTGGAGCTGGCATTGTCACATCAGATGTCTTATCGGTGAGAGATTTTCAAATTTGAGGTGAAGTCCTTTTACAACGTTTATTAAACCCTTTCGCCAAGACATTCTGCAGTCACACCGACACCTAGAATGGCTATCACTCATGTTATTTATGTTGCTGTAACAACCTCGTGTCGGGGAGATGTCTCATAGATTTCATTGCGTCTTACCGATATGCATTCTTCAATGTATTCTCCAGTCGCTAAGACATAATCACCTCTTTCACCGATGAAATAAGTCTTACCGATGAAGTCATTCATCGGCAAGACAATGGACCTTTGAAAAGACTCATACCGATGCCAAATGTTATACCGAACCCATTCCTCCATTTTATTCATTGAGACTTACCCCGATATACTCTGTCGATGAAACACCTTAATTTCATTGAAACTCACCACGAAGACCAACTCTCCTACCGATGCGTCTTTTTATCGACGTAACTTTTGAATCGGAAAGACTCCATAGCTTCTCCCCAATAGAATTTTTGATGAAAGCCCTTTACGTCTTATCGGCAAGACTAGTTGCCTTCGGCAAGACACTACTCCGATATATTTTAGTCTTACCGATATACATATTCTCATCGCCAGTCGGTAAGACAATTCACACTTGCCAAGACCATCTACCGAAAACTTTTAGCTTGGCCGAACACTTCCACATGCGTCAGTTGGAGAGACATAATGTATTCGGTATGACTATATGCCGATACCCATCAGTTTGGCCGAAATGACCCCTCTATGTGTTAGTCGGTATAGCATGCTGAGCTCGCCATGACATTATATTGATGCCTCAATCCTTTGCCGATAGAGCTTTTCATATGCCTTTTGACAAGACATTAATATTTTGCTATGACCTTCACCTGAATATGATTTCTATGCCGATATGTATCTTTTCTGTTGCCGAAACAAAAGATATGTCCTGTCGATAGCCTACAACAAGTATTAGTGAAAAATACATAGGTCGGGGAGACATTCACTCTATCTTGCCAAAATGGAAAATATAATGAAATATCATAGATTAGATGGATTCAAACGGATCATGTGACAGAATATAAGCAAGGCAACACGAGGAAGGGATTTTATGCTTATGATGAGGGCTCATTTTGGAAACTTATGAATGCAATTGACTGTGAAATTTTCAAAATTTTACATTTCTAACAATGGCTCCATCTGGGGATGAATGATAGTAAGATCATTGCAAGGATCTAGATTTCTGGGTGAGAAGACCAAACATGAGGTGATGGACTATGTGAGCAAAATGAATGAAAGGGATTTGAACATGACCCTACACTACTGTACATGGAAAAAATATTTTGAAAGAAGCAGAATCAGGATTGTCCATGTACTGGAAAGTCCAGCTCCTTTTAATTCCTATACTACTATGAATGGAAGATAAAATTTTAAGAGGATTGTTAAGGATTGTCCATGCACTAGCAACCCTAAATCCTCTGTATTACTCAAGAGAAAAAATGTTTCAGAAATTGCCCATGTACAAACAATTCCTGATCTTCACCAGTCATATTCTTCAAATAATATGAATCCTCTCCTTTCTTTCCAATCACCACAAAAGGTCCCAGCCACAAGGCTTCAAACTTTCCATGTTTTCCTTTCTCCTGGCACCTTGCATTCCACATCAATACCAAATCACCTTCTGCAAATTTTCTATCTTTTTCCTTTTTGTTAAATAAATATTTCATCTGTGTTTGTAATTTAATGTTTTGATTTTGGGCAACTCTCCTTATCTCATCAAGTTCAGCTAGTTGCTCCATCCTTTCCTCCATAGGTTCAGAAGTATCCAAATCTTCCTGAAGGACAAACTTATAGACTGGTAAAAATTTTTGCAAAGGCATCCTGGCTTGTGTTCCATACACCAATTCAAATGGAGATTTCCCAATTGTCTTTTTTACTATAATCCTATCAACCCAAACTGCCAGTCTCAGTTTTGAATCCCAAGCTTTCTTGTTCTAACCCAACATTCTCCTTATAATCTTTAGAAGACTCTTATTACTGGATTCTGCTTGTCCATTAGCCTATGGATGATAAGGGGCTGCATAAGAAATAATGATACCATATGTGCTGCAGAAAGTTTTGAACTCATCTGATCTAAAGCACATCCCATTATCAGTGATCAATCTTATTGGTGTTCCAAATCTAGTAATGATGTTGTCCAACAGAAAATTTGTCACAACTTTACTTGTAGCCTGTTTAGTTGGTATTGCTTCTACCCATTTTGTAAAATAATCCGTGGCCACCAATATCCACCTATGTCCACCACTTGATTTTTCTTGTATCTCTCCAATGAAATCAATTCCCCATTGATGGAAAGGGGCGTCAGCTTGCAAGGGTCGAAGTGGTAGAGCTCCTTGATACTTTAATTTTCCAGAAAACTTCTAGTAGGCTTCACATTTTTTGACATGTGCAAAAGAGTCACTAAAAACCTTTGGCCAGTAATAGCCTGCCCTAAGAATTTTATGCACAGTTGTCTTTGCTAAATAATTTCCTCCACAAACTCCTTCATGCATTTCACTCAAGACATGCTTGGCTTGTGATTCATCTAGACACAACAATAGTATACCATCCCTATTTTTCCAAAACAAATCACCATCCATGAAAACATACTTAGACACCTGCAACTTCAGAGTTATTTTTTGGCTGTCACTCATTCCCTCTGGACACTTCATACATTTTAAATAATGCATGATATCAGTATACCATGGAGTATGCTCAATGCTTGCAATTACAGTCTCTTCTTCCACATTGCAAATTTGATTTGCTTCAATGTTTGATTCTGCCATCAGTCTAGCCAAGCCTTGACCTCTTACTAGCTTAGTAATTTGTATCTCCATGTCAAATTCTTGGACTTTGTTAATCCACCTGCATCTTTTCCCTGTTACTTCAGATTGTGTCAGAATATCTTTGACAGCTACATGAGGAATGTAAGCAACTACCTTTGCTCCAACAAGAAATGACCTGAAAGATTTTACAGCATTTACCAGTGCAAATGCTTGTTTCTCCATTATGTCATACTTTAATTATGACCCTTGTAGTGATTTACTAAAGAAAGACACAAGTTGTTCATGACCATCCTCATTTTTCTGTAACATGACAACAACAACAACAGTATGCATTGAAGCAAATGAGAATATCTGAAAAGGTTTTGAAAAATTTGGAGATTTAAGGACAGGAGCTTCCTTGATGGCCCTTTTGATGGATATAAAAGATTCCAAAGCCTCTGCAGTCTATTCTACTTTCTGTCCTTTTCTCAACATTTTTGCTATGGATTTAACTATCTCAGCAAAGTTAGACACAAACCTCCTAACAAAATTAATTTTCCCAAAGAATGACTGTATGGCCTTAATAGTTTTAGGGAAAGGAATTTTATCAATAGCCTCAACCCTTTCAAGATCTATCTTAATTCCTTCTTTTGAAACAATATGCCCTAAAAGCTTACCCTCTGTAACTGCAAATTAACATTTCTTAGGGTTTAAGCTGATACCATATTCTAGGGCTCTTATAAATACCTTTTCCAGATGTTGTACATGATCTTCAACATTCTTTGAATAAGCAGTCAAGTCATCCTGATACACCACCATGATAACATTGATCAAATCTGAAAATGCCACATCCATAGTTCTCTGGAAAGTTGCTCCTGCATTTGTGAGACCAAATGGCATTCTCAGATAAACATAAGCTCCCCAAGGAGTTGTGAATGATGTCTTGTACTGCTCAGATTCTTTAACCTTAACCTAGTTATATCCTGAAAATCTGTCCATCATAGACAACAATTCGCAGCCTGTCACCTTATGCAATATAGCCTCCATATTAGGCAGAGGATAATTGTCTTTGAGGGATGCCATATTCAGGTTTCTAAAATCTACACATAGCCTTATGTCTCCATTCTTCTTTCTCACAGGGACCAAGTTTGAGACCCACGTTGAGTGCCTAATTGGCTTAATGATTCCACCATCTCTGAGCTTGGCCAATTCTTCTTGCATTTTAGGCTCTAGAGTTGAATTTATAGGTCTTTTCTTTTGTCTAAATGGTTTAGCATCTGGCTTCAATGGTATCTCATGCTAAAACAAGTCCTCCCTATATGCTTTTAGATCCTCATAAGACTAGGCGAATACATGTTTATATTTTCTCAATAATTCTATTAGCATTCTTCTGATTGTAGGGCTTATCTTTTTCCCAATGTACACCTTTTTTGGTGCCATCTTAGTCCCCAAGTTAATTTCTTCGATGTCTTCTCTTTTGACTGGTGTCTGCTTCATAAGGGACCGATCACCTCCATCATACACCCTCTCAAGTGCCACTAATCCTTTGGGAAGTTTATTTGTTTTAAGCTGCAAGATTTCTTTCCCAAATACTGTTTGTTTCCCATCCACTTCTTCAACAAAAGCATTGAAGTCAATTTCTTGAGCTTCATACTGATCAATACAGTGGAGAAACTTTAAAAGGTCAGTATCATCATTAAAGACCTGCCAACTATATATATCATCAGGCACATCAGGCCTTGTCTTGAATTCAATTTGTGACACTCCAGCCAATGTAACAACATCCTTCTTCAACACTACATTTGCAAGAAAATCTGCCATTATATTCTTTGACCTATCAATCCACTCAATTGAGAATGCATCAAATAACTCAATTGTGTCCCATACAATATTTCTATACTGTTTCAATATTTTATGCTTTGCTGCGTATTTTGACTTGATTTGTGAAACAACCAACTCAGAATCCCCTCGAACAGTCAGTAACTTGATTTTGTGTTTCACAGCAATATTCAAACCTGTTAGTATCTAGAGCCTCATATTCTACCACATTGTTTGTACATTTGAATGATAGCAGAAATGAATACTTAAATGTAACACCCTCAGGTGAAACAAATACTATCCCTGCTCCATTACCTTCTTGACTGTAGGCTCCATCAAAGTACATCTTCCACACACCGTTGCAGTCTTGTGCAACATGTTTCTCAATTGGGTCAGTATTGACCAACTCTGGTTGGGCTGGTTATATTTTGAAACTCCGAAGATCAACATCACAAAAATAGTTGATCTGATCTTGTGGTACACAGTTAACAAGCTGGTTCATCCTTGGCTCTCTATACAACTTCACTTGGCCATTCACTGAAATTGTTGCATAAGATAGATCGAACTGGACATTTCCACCAATAGCTACTGTCCACTGTCTTGATAAGAGCATTCCAAACTGAGGAGAGGTGTCTATTACTGTTATATCAATATTATAGGCCACTTGAGGATAAGCAGCCAACTTGACTTCAACATCTTTTATGATACCCACCATAGGAACAGGTCGGTTATCCATTGCATAACATTTCCCTTCATATGTATCCACCCTCATGCCTAGTTGTTTCATCACTCCTACTAGCATAATATTCATGGCAACACTAGAATCTATTATGTAGTTCCTCAACAACTTATTGTTTATTAGTAATGTAGTGAAAAAAGGATCAACCTATGGGGGGCTTGTCAATACGTTACTTAAGCAGACTTTTGGGATATTTACCCTCTCTTGTTTACCACTTGCTTTAGTAACTACCTTGCTATCAGAATTCATAGGTATCTCATTTTCATTTGTTATCAATTGGACAACACTATCTTTGTATTCCTTAATCTTCATCATCTCAAGTAATGGAACAAACATCTTTACCTGAGATAGGGCCTGAGTGAAATCAAAGGATGGTCCCTCCATTTTGGCTACTCTCTTTTGTTTTAATATTTCTCCTTTGTTTTCTTCTTTTTCTCTTTTGTCTGGTTGATCAGGCTTTAGCACTTCTTTGCATAATTTATTTGCTTCCTGCTTTTGAACATACTTCTATTCACTTTTATCATGCTGTTTGTTTTCAGTTTTCTTCGAAACTCCTTGTGTAGCCTTTTGATTCTTCATAAAGATACCCCTGGGGACACCCTCTTTCTCACTCACTGTCATGTTCCTCAACCAATACTTACTCTTTGCTTCTTCTACTACAACAACAGTTAATCTTTCTATCTCTTCCTCAATAAGTCTCCTCACATTACATTGAGTGGGCACCTCAACAGGATGTGGTTCTACATATTCATCCTCAGAGTCAGAAAAGACCTATTGGTTAGCCATATGGACATTGTACCTTTGTTTTGAAACATCATACTCATAACCTCCCTCCTCTGAGGATGAGTACCTCTCCTCAACATGGTGAAAAGCATTTGAACTTAAATAAATTGTGTGATCTTCTCCACCATCTCCCATTAGCACTCCTTCTTGCATCCTCTGAGCTACAACACAATAATCAGGGGAATGTGGCTTATCACAAGCCTCACAAAAATAATTGTTATTCGCCATATATGTTCCCCCCTTTCTTAATGGATCAGGAGTCTCCTTGTTTCTAGGCCTATCTGTTATAGGTTTTTCATCTTTCCTGTTTGTGTTATAAGGCATGTCATGCAACCTAGGCCTTTCATTCCTATATGTGTTCTCCTACTTGTATTGATAATTATTGTTTTGTTGAGGAGCCCTAGGGTTGTCTCTTTTATTCATTATCCCTGTAGCCTTTTTGTTGTTCTCAATTGTTAATGTTATTTTCTATGCTTCAGCTAAGTCCCTTGGGAACCTATTTCTCAATTCATACCCGGTTTTAGGATCAAAGGCATTTAGATAAACACTTAGTGCTATAGGGTCTGGCAGTTTTGATCCAGGAGGTATTTTGTTCTACAGTTTATTGAATCTTCTGTTGAAATCAAATATTGAGTCATTCTGACCTTTCTGAATTTGCATTAGTTCATGGAGAGCAGCATCTGGTGCACTTAGATTCCCAAATTTCTCAAGGAATCGGTCCTGAAATATCTGGAGAGAATCAATAGAGGCTGTTGCTAGGCTGTTGCTAGGCAGTTGAACCAGTCCCTAGCTTCTTCAATAAGATACATCACGAATAATCTCATGTGTAAGTCTTCATAAGGTACATCCAAATCTTGGATGAAGGCATTAAAACTCCTCAAATGATCTTCAGCTGTGATTGCATTACTCCCTCTAAATTTAGGCACTAAACCTCTCCAACTGTCGTCCATGGGGTAAGATCAAATTGTCTGATCATGGTTGTATACTGATGAGGAGGAGGATTAGGTGGGTACTGATATTGGTACATAGGGTTATTGTATTGTGTGTTATGTTGAGGGATAAAGTATTGACCACGGGGTGGTTGCATATTTGTATGCTCTGTGGGAATGTAATGAGGGTGATTTGGTTGTCTATATTGGTTCCCTGTCTAATGGTGGGGAAGCCTTGGTGGATCAAAGGGCCCTGCACCATGATTACCTTATTTATGAGGTGGCACATACTTTGGGGGGTAATTAGCATTCTAAGCAATGTTTTGAGTTTTCTGCAATTTGAATTCTGTCATTTCTTGTATCAACTGGGCTTTCTCTCGCTCTTCCTTTTCCTTTCTATGAGATTCATAACGTGCCTTGACTTCCTCAAAACTTAAAGATTCATAATTCTCTTGGGGAGATTCATGATCAACATGTTCATCCTGATTGCCCTGCATAGCTTCAAACTCAGCCTATTTCATAGCTTCAAACTTAGCCTGTTTCTGTAGATCTTGAAAAGAAAAAGGATTTCTCTGATCCTCTGGGGTATGAGGCTCTGTGCTCGAGTTGTCTCTCCAGGTATCATAATTTTTATATGTTTCACCATGTGGTATTGATGATTTATCTTTATTTATCAAGCACATGTCCTCACCTATCCCTTTACCTTTATTAACTCTATCATCTTTGTGTGTCCATTTACTAGTGCTAGCATGGGCTCCAATATGACCTCCTCTGAATTGAGATCTTCTTCCATTCATGTTGAGATGTTTTTATCAAAGTCGCCACTCAATTTCTTAAAAGTGAGAAAATGTTTGATATTTCCTAGCGGAGTCTTGTACAAAGTTTTTGACTCTATAACTAAGGCCTTGATTCTAATTTGATGATATCCCCAGTATATTCACCAATTTGTTAGCTCTCAAAAATGCAGGCAAGGATACCTCAAGAGGTTGCCAATCTCTTGATACGTTTTAGGGTAACAAAACAAGATTCGAAACAATTAAACCTTCTACTCTTCAGGTGCTACTAGACCTAGGCGGGTGTACCTAAAATGGATTAAGCTGACTTAACTTATGGTCTTCTTTCTTGCAGTGATTTATCCACAATGGCAGATAGAAGTGGACAAAATGGATCAAACTTGGTATAAATTGTATGCTAAAATGAAGACTAATTCCTAATATGTTTAGTTAACAGATGTAAAAAATTATGAATGAGACTGAATGATGTGAATGGTGAGACCTATTCCTTATAGGGTATGCGGAGTCAAGAGAAATCTGAGATAAGTGCTCTGTTCTGGCAAGAATTCAAGCTGTTCAGCATATGTTTGGTTTATAGTTTATATAAACATGCAAGGTTATGATTACCAAGTTCTTCTTAAATGATCCAATTGATATCTTCTGATTACTATGACCAACTTAGAGGATTTAATCTTTACTTGAAAGAACCAATTAATTGATCATATAGTTATAGCAAATGTGTACTGACAAACTGGAGGTAAACTTGTTACACCAATTTAAACAATCAGAGAACATCACAATTGGAGACAACTTCGAAAATACTTTCAATAGACACAATAAACAACTGATACCAGAAACAACTGCAACCCATCAAAAGACTTCCATTGATATCTCCATAATTTTATACATGCAACATAGTCTCATTTTGGAAAAACATGGTTCTAAACTGTATCTATTCTATCATATGGTATTCTACTATGCTTATCCTATTCTCATTTTTGGAATGGATATTTATACATTGTGTACACAAAAGGACGCGTCCTTTCAGTAACCATATGTTTACATAACAAATATTTTAGAGGATAATTAGGCTCTATTTAGCCACAAATGAGTTTTAGTGAGATGATCCAAATAATCCCGGCACTCGTATGTGTCGGCATCTCCAACTATGTTCTGGATTGTGATTTCCATCTTGACCATCTCCTCATTCTACTCGCTCACTTCCTCCAAAGCTGTGTCCTCTGCAGAAGCTATCCTCAAGACTTCATTCAATATTGATCCACACTCATTCCTCCACCTAGTGGCCTCCTTCAATTACCCATTTTCATCAGAGAATGAAATCATAGTCTTTTTGGCAACATCCATCAACCCCTGCTCATCCCCTGCAATTCAACATAGAAGTTTCGATGACGACTGATTATATGATTTGCAGCCTCAAGTGCTGCACTGCTAGAATCATCACTTTGAGCTAATTCATGAAACTTCTCCATAATTTGCCCATCCATCCTTGTATGCTCCTTTAATGCAGCAAGGGTATGAGAGTACTTTCCCCATAGTTTATTCAACCAGGATGTTACATTATCCTGCCTCCTTTTGATAATTGCTGCAACTGCATCATGTTTTCCCTGGGAATAAGCACTTGATCCTACCCAGTGATCTTTTTCCTGAGAGCTTTCTCCTTGAGTGAGCATTTTGGTTGGCCCCATTGAAATACCAACCAAGTCCTTTAATCTGTCATTCTCTCTCATCATCCTTTCATTATTTTCCTTGTACATCTCTCTTCCTTTTATCAACATTTGGATCTGTGCCTTGTTCAGCTTTGCAATATTCACTCCTATCTCTGCAGTAGCTATAGGATCAGCCTCTCCAACGTTTAAATTCATAACATGGCCAAATTCCTTCTCTATATCAATTACCACTGACTTCATGTGGGGTGGATATAGGGCCCAGATCATTAATGACCCTTCATCAGTATTATATTTTGATCTGGCATATACCTATGTTACACTTTTTTTGTCAAGCTTATGTGTTGCATTGCTATCTCTTAAGAAACTATAAAAAACAAGCGTTGAATTCAAATCAATTCCAGGAAAGATCATGACACCAACACTTTCTAACATTTTCCTTCCCTTTTCAGGGGTCATATTTTTCATTTCATCATCCACATATTTCCTCAGTTGACCCAATAATTGCTCTTTATTCCCTGAAGTAACATCATCAACATTTTCTCTTATTTCCTTCCCCTTCTACTTGTACAGGAATGCCTTAAATTCTGGGGAATGTATAAATTCATCACCTTAGACAAAGGATCTATACTCCATGTGCCTTACACCTACATCACCACTTTCAATACTCTGCTCTCTATTTGGGAAAATATAATGCTGAGTTCTTACACTAGCCACCCTTTCTGTTATGCCTTTATGCACATTATCCTTTGGTGTTTCCTCATCTCCAGAAGACAATAGCTCTACCTCTAGGAAACCTTGGTTATATCTTTCCACTACCATCTCAGCTTCATCTTCATCCAAATTCCTTATCATGTCATCAAAAGGATAGGGTACATGCTGATACCCTCCAAAGTTTATCTACATCTTAGAAAAAATTTATATATCCTTCGTGATCAAAACCCTTTCTGAGTGGCCCTCTCTTCATATTATAATGCAACAATCTGTCAAGAATTGAATTGTATCCTTCCTTGGCCAACACCGTGAAGTAACCAAAACACAGTGTACTAGGTATAAAAGCCTATTTACCAAAAGAACTTAAATGCATTACACTACAATAATCCATCTGTCTGATAATCTCTAAATATGCAATTTTGTTCGGAACTGTCTTTGGCAGAATGAAAGGGGCATCTTTGAACCCATAGACTCTGATCATTGTAGCTCCTTCCAAACAATACCAATCTCCCCAATTGTGATCAATTGGCCCATTGAAGTCTTTTGGCTGAAGGAATCTCTTAATCTCATCAGTCAATGAATAATTGCAAGGATACTAATACAGTTTATACAAAGTTTTTAAAAAATGTTCCTCAAAATGAATAAAACTAGCATTAGGAAATATGTTGTCCCAAATAGCAGTCCACAATTGAACAGGCAATGCTTCACCCTCCTTACCGACTTGAGAAATCCTCATCTCTGAAGGCCACACACCCAACTCTTGTCCAAAATATAGTACCAAATGCATCAACAATGAATAGTGCCTGAGATGAACAATAGGAGCTCCACCTTTGATAGCCACCAATCTTGAATCAAGCCCCCTAACAATGTATGAAGCATAGTCAAATGGTCTGGAGTTATGATACTGGATATCTGTTGTAATGACCATTGGCCCAATTGACTTGAATTCTGGGGCATCCATTCCCAAAACTTGACACACTGAAAAATATGTGTACTTCATATAGGGATCAAACAAGTTGACATGATAAGGAGGCCCTTCACTATCCTATAGAGGTTCTGGCTTGCTGCCCTATTTAACCCTATGAATAGGCAACTTCCAGCCCTTATAAATCGTATCCATTCTTGAGAATTCCTTCACCAATTCTTCAGGAATGATATCCTCATTACAGAATCCCTCTAACTTGAAAACCTCACCAATTGCTTCTTTAGACGAATATATCTGTGGTTTTCTAGATGGGTCACAAATAGCTTTGATTTTTGGTTCATAGTGATCAACAAGTAGCTTTACTAATTCTGTATTCACAAATACGTTAGGGCACACCAGTTTTCCTACATTTAGCTTCCATGGATTACAAACTAGTTCAAAACGGTTTCGCCTATGATAATGGAAATTGAATAGTTCATACCCCCTTACGGCAGTCCAGGGATCACCTATGAACTTGCATTTATCATCTAATTTTTCAACTTCTACCCTAATTTGTGCAGACCTTCTGACTTTAGGCCATGAACCAGGTAGCTAATCAATAAGGTCTTGGTTTAGTCCTCGTTCAATTCCTTCATGTTCTGTATCAACCTTTTGTTTCTTTCCTTTTGGTTGACTACTCTCACCAAGTTTTCTACCCTTAGCTACTATCCACTATCTTGATAAGAGAATTCCAAACTGAGGAGGGGTGTCTATTACTATTATATCAATATTATAGGCCACTTGAGGATAAGCAGCCAACTTGACTTCAACATCTTTTATGATACCCACCACAGGAACAGGTCGGTTATCCATTGCATAACATTTCCCTTCATATGTATCCACGCTCATGCCTAGTTGTTTCATCACTCCTACTGGCATAATATTCATGGAAGCACCAAAATCTATCATGCAGTTCCTCAACAGCTTATTGTTTATTAGTAATTTAGTGAAAAAAGGATCAACCTGTGGGGGGCTTGTCAATACGTTACTTAAGTAGAATTCTGGGATATTTACCCTCTCTTGTTTACCACTTGCTTTAGTAACTACCTTGCTATCAGAATTCACAGGTATTTCATTTTCATTTGTTATCAATTGGAAAACACTATATCTGTATTCCTTAATCTTCATCATCTCAAGTAATGGAACATACATCTTTACTTGAGATAGGGCCTGAGTGAAATCAAAGGATGGTCCCTCCATTTTGGCTACTTTCTTTTGTTCTAATATTTCTCCTTTGTTTTCTTCTTTTTCTCTTTTGTTTGGTTGATCAGGCTTTAGCACTTCTTTGGATAATTTCTTTGCTTCCTGCTTTTGAGAAAACTTCTATTCACTTTTATCATGCTGTTTGTTTCAGTTTTCTTCGAAACTCCTTGTGCAGCCTTTTGATCCTTCATAAAGATACCCTTGGGGACACCCTATTTTTGAGTCACTATCCTATTCCTCAACTAGTACTTACTCTTTTCTTCTTCTACTGTAGCAACAATTAATCTTTCTATCTCTTCCTCAGTAAGTCTCCTCACATTACATTGAGTGGGTACCTCAACAGGCTGTGGTTCTACATATTCATCCTTTGAGTCAGAAAAGACCTACTACTCAGCCATATGTACATTGTACCTTTGTTTTGAAACATCATTCTCATAACCTCCCTCCTCTGAGGATGAGTACCTCTCCTCAACATGGTGAAAATCATTTGAAGTTAAATAAATCGTGTGAGCTCGCCATGACATTATATCGATGCCTCAATCCTTTGCCGATAGAGTTTTTCATATGCCTTTCGACAAGACATTAATATTTCACTATGACCTTCACTAGAATATGATTTCTATGCCGATATGTATCTTTTCTTTCACCAAAACAAAAGATATGTCCTGTTGATAGCCTACAACAAGTATTAGTGAAAAATACATAGGTTGGGGAGACATTCACTCTATCTTGCCGAAATGGAAAATATAATGAAATATCACAAACTAGATGGATTCAAATGGATCATGTGACAGAATATAAGCAAGGCAACATGAGGAAGGGATTTTATGCTTATGATGAGGGCTCATTTTGGAAACTTATGAATGCAATTGACTTTGAAAATTTCAAAATTTTACATTTCTAACACTTAGTTTGATATTCATTATTGACTTGGTTTATAATTAACTGAGAATCTCCATACACTTTTAGAGCTATGATGTTCCATTGCACTGCTATCCTAAGACCTATAGTCAAATCCTCGTATTCCACAATGTTGTTGGTGCAAGGAAATGCTAGTTATTATGACCTTGGAATGCAATCCCCTTGTGGGGTGATGAAGAAGACATTCGCTCCTGATCTGTGTTGTGTGTATGAGCCGTCAAAGTATAGTTTCCAGTGATCAGCTACATTGAGGTTAAAGATGGATTCATCTGGAAAATCTGAGACAAGAGGATTCTCAAAATAAATATGTGCTTCTGCTAGTTGATCTGCAATGACCTAACCCTTGATTACTCGATGTCATATTCTAATAATATCATTACCCATTTTTCCATTATGCCTGTGAGCATTGCCTTTGATAGTAGATATTTGAGGGGGTTGATTTTGGCAATGAGTTTTATTTTATGTGCTAAAATTTAATGCCTGAATTTATGTGATGCAAACACTACTGTGAGGCATGCTTTCTCGATGAATGAATAGTTTAGCT
This sequence comes from Sequoia sempervirens, assembly GCA_007258455.2. NCBI lineage: Eukaryota > Viridiplantae > Streptophyta > Pinopsida > Cupressales > Cupressaceae > Sequoia > Sequoia sempervirens. The sequence goes on along the minus strand of VDFB02281492.1, from coordinate 493,655,970 downwards.
CATGCCTGACCATTTTTCTACTGATATAGTAGATAGCCCTCCCTATTCTGTTTTCGTCATGCTGAGCTAGGAGACCTCCAAGGGTTGTTGCTGTTGCTGACACATATAAAATCAATGGCTTTCTTGGGATGGGTGGCATTAAGACTGGAGGTGTCAGTAGATATTCCTTGATTTAATTGAATGTCTCTTCACATTTGGTATCCCATTTGTACGCTACTCCCTTGTGGAGTAGGTGAGAGTATGGGTTTTGTTTGTCCGCTAGTTGGGCTATGAATCGTCAGATTGATTGGAGTCTACCTTGGAGACCTCTTAGTTGCTTTAATGTTTTCAGTGCTTCCATCTCAAGGATTGCTTTTACTTTTGCTGGATCGACCTCAATACCCCTCATGGACACTATATATCCTAGCAACTTCCCTGATTGTACGTAGAAGACGCACTTCTTTGGGTTTAGTCTGACTATGTATTCCTCCAACCTGTCAAAGATGGAACTTAAGGTTGCTATGTGATCTTTTCTCTTTTTGAATTTGTCTAGAATATCATCAACATAGTCTTCAACTGTCTTGTGAATCATATCATGGAATATTAGTGTCATGGCCCTCTGATATGTTGCCCCTGCATTCTTTAGGCCGAATGGCATCATGTTCTAGAAATAAGTTCCCCATGGACAAGTGAATGTTGTTTTATGTTTGTCTTCCTTAGCTATCATGATCTAGTTGTATCCTGAGAATCCATCCATTAGTGATAGCATCTCATGTCCTGCTGTCATGTCTACTATCATGTCACTGTTGGGAAGCGGGAAATCATCTTTTGGACATGCCTTGTTCAAGTCCTTGAAGTCTGTGCAAATTCTAATAGTTCCATCAGGTTTTGAAATAGGTACCAAGTTTGATACCCATTTGGGATAGTCTATTGGCCAGATGAATCCTACATCTAACAACTTTTTTAGCTCCATTTTGACCAATAAGGTGATCTAAGGGTGCATTTTTCAAAGCTTTTTTCTGACAGGCTTTTCTTCTGGATACACTGCTAAGTGATGAACCATGGTCTTTGGATCAAGTCTTGGCATGTCATCATAACTCCATGTGAAGTTTATTTGTTTTTCCCTTAGGAAGGTTGCTAGGAGTTCTTACTCTTCTAATAATAGTGATTCTGCATAGAATGTGATATGCGGGGTCTCCTCTGTTCCTAGGTTGACAGGATTGCATTTTTTTGCCAAGATTGCTGACTTTTCTTGATGAATAGCTCTTAAAGGAAGATTTAATCCCCCATCCTCGGGCACCTCAGAGAGGTTTTCACTGTTGGATGCATCCTTTCTTTTTACTTTTTTCTTGTTAGAGAGTGCCATAGTGTGGTTTTCACTCAAGGACTTGGATATTATTCTCAATTTCTCACTTTTGCGACTAAAGGATTCAATCGTTTCTCCATAATAGGCATGTGTATCCAAACCCATTATAAACCCTGCTTTGTGATCCCGATCTGGAATGTTGTCCCGCAATCCCATGAATTCTGAGAGCACCTCATCGTTTTCGAATGTATCGAGGATCGGTGGTCCTCGTTGGTCATAGTCAATGAGTTGGGGATAGACTAGGCAGATCTCATGATTTTGATGGTTTATTTCAAAGGATAAGGTACTAATCATGCATAGAGTGGTATCCTCAAAAAGCCTAGGTAGATTGGATATGGGGTCCTCATTATCGCTACTACAACAGACATCAGTTATATCAAAGGTATAGTTATCTAGAATACGACCTGTGGATAGTGGTAATCATAGTTCTGTTGCAGTTGGCTGATGAGGTTTATTAACCGCTCTAACTGGAGGACTTCGGCCACATATGGTTATACTCAGAGGGGTAAATCCAAGGCCAAGATTGGTTATTGGTCATGTCTTTGGCATGATAGGTATTATGAGCCCATTGTCATTTTGTCCAAGTCGTTGGTTTCTGTCATAGCCCATTGCAAGCATCATTTGCAAATCCTTGATTCTATCATCCATTGGTAATTCAAGTAGTGGTCTTTCATCTTGATAAATCATATGTGATGGATCTTCTTCAATAACCTCCTAGCCAAGGTCTCCCTAGCTTGTGAATTCAGGATAGTCTTCAGGAGACGTTTGTGATGTGGAAGCTTGATTTTCTTGTGGACGTCCCCGTGATCTAGGAGATTGTGGTAACTCTCCTACCACAAAAGCATTATTAGGAAGTTTGTAGTTTCCACAGCCGTCATCCTGGATGATGAGCTTTATGTCCGAAATAAAGGGAATGGCGGGAGGGGTGGGTGTCTTTGTCATAGAAGTGGATGCGAGAGTGGCAGGGTCGATGTATGATGTGGATGGGCCCTCATCATTTTTTGGTACTTGGGAGATTTTGTAATATTTTTCTTCAAGATTCTTGCAGTATGAGAAAGGTTCAGGATCTCTGTGGATGGTAACCTCTTGTCCATTATGTGTGAATTTCACACATTGGTGAAAATTTGATGCTATGGCTTTCATCATATGGATCCATGGACGTCCTAAGAGGATATTATATGGTAAGTAAAGGTATAAGACTTGGCAAGTAGTTTCCATGATGGTAGGCCCTACTTGAATAGGTAGTTTAATTATGCCTTGAGACACTCTTTCTTGGTCGTCATATGCTCTTATCGTGATGCCCTTTCCTTTGTCGATGGAATCTTCTGATATTTTCAATTGCTTGATGAGGCCAAGAGAATAGATGTTCAGACCCGCACCTCCATCCACCAGGACCCTTTTGATTTTTCTCTTATTTACGATGACTTCCAAGTGAAGTGCACGGTTGTGAGATGGGTGGGTAGGGAAATATTGGTCAGAGAATGTAATGAGATTAGGCATTGTGATATTTCCGACCATAGCTTGGAATTGCTCCACATCGAGATCTGCGGGGACAATTGATGAGTCTAATGCTTCCTCAAGGATATTTTTATGAGTTGATGATATTTTTAACAACTCCATGATGGAGATGTGTGTTGGTGTTCTCTTAAGTTGCTCTACAACATTGTAACCATGTGGAACAAATCTGGATGAAGGGACTCTATTTGGTTGGGATGATCCTGCGATGGTGACTTTGCCACCTCTTGTGGTGACTCCACAATCTTTGGCATGGGCACCTTTGATGGTGATGACCATGCAGTCTTCATTTAAGGAGGCAACAACTAATTCATAAATATGATTTACACTACCCTTCCCTTTATCATTTTTATTCCCTTTGTTGCCATGATTTGGCATCAGATTCGTGTATATCTTAAGATCTTGATTTCTTGTAGGTTGTTCTACGTTTATGATTTTCTTATTGATGAGATCTTGGATGATGTTTTTGAGTCTCATGCAACTGTTTGTGGTGTGGCCTTTGATTTTATGAAATTCACAAAGTTGATTCTTGTTATACCAAGGAGGTTTGACATCGAGTTCTTGGTAATTCTCAAATGTAGGAGGTTTGATGAGTTTTTCGTCGATTAAATTTTTCATTATGTCCTCAAGTGGTTCCCCCAAAATGGTGTATTTTCATTTGGGGTAACTTTTGTGTTGGGGTGGTCCCCTTTGATCAGTGCGGTTATTGATGGTTGGATTGTTATTGGGTTGATATGTTGTGTGATGAGTGTTTTGGTGTTGTGTTTGGATTTGTGGTGCAGGTGTATGTTGGCGTGGGGCACTAATGACCACCTTGGCATCTACGACACCATAATTAGTAAGGTTTTTGTTTCTTGTCCATGTGTAAGGTTTATCATTGCAATTGGATGGTGGGCAGTTATTTTGTTGTTTGTGATATGATGTTGATTTTGTGGGTTGAGTCATAAGGGCTCTTTCGATGCTAAGCACCTTGGGGATCAATTGATCATATGGGGTGATGCCCTAAACCTTGAGATGAAATTCCAAGTGGCCTTCAAGGTTGGCTATGATGGTGGAAACCTATTGTTCTTCTGGCATGTTCCACTTGCTCCAATTGGCCTTAGATCGCCATCGTTGAAGGAATGAAGTGAAAGATTCACCCTTTCCTTGTTTTAGAGCTGAGAGTTCTTCAAGACTAACATCCATTGCAATGTTGCATGCATAATTTTTAATGAATGCATCCCTAATTTCTTGGAATGTTCTAATTCCTGAAGGTAAGCGAGAGAACCATTCTATAGCGGGGCTTGCCAAGCTCCTAGGAAATAGTCACATCAGATAAGTATCGTCATATGCGACCTCCATGTAATGAACCTAGAATTCCCTGATGTGATCTTCAGGGTTTCCCATCCCTCGATATTTGTAAAATTTGGGGATTTCAAATCCCTTAGGGAATGGTTTCATCTCTAAGCTCCTATCAAATGGATAGGGACACAAGTTGCTTGGTGTTTTCATTATTTTCCCGAATTGCATATCAAGCACTTCTTACGAAAGCAACCTGATTTGTGTTGTCACATCATTTTGTAGATCAGGGGGTGGGATGAAAGTGTTTTGGGGTGTTTCAATCGTGGGTTGGATGGGTGGGTTGTTCGGTGTGTTGTTTGATGATATATATATGTTATGCCGAGCTAGGTAGGCTTCCACCTGCTTTTGTATGAGTAACGCTTGTTGTTGATCTTCTTGTTTTTGTGCTAAGATTTGTGCTTGCTGTTGCACTTGTTGTTGTTCCAACAACACTTGTTGTTGTTCCAACAACACTTGTTGTTATGCTTGTTGTTGTTCCAACAACGCTTGTTGTTGAGCTACCAATTGTGTTGCTTCTTGCTATTCCTGATATTGCTTTATGGCATGCTGATATGCTTTCAATTGTGTTGTTTGTCTTTGTGCAAGAAGTTATGCTTGATATTGAGCTTGTTGTGCCTGATATTGAGCTTGCGCTTATGTGGCTTGTGCTTGTGCTACTTTTTTTTGTAGTAGGGTTTGTGCAGCCTTTTGTGCTTGCAATGCTTGTAATGCTTGAGTAGCTTGGGCTACTTTTTGTTGTTGTTGTTGTAATAATGCTTGGGCTTGTTGCACTTGTAATGCGGCTTGTGCTATTTGGGTGGCTTGTGTAGCTTGAGCAGCTTGCTAAGCAGCTAGTTGCTCGACTTTTTGTTTTTGGACTTGTTAGTATCCTCTTTGAAAAGTATCTTGCAATGTTGCATCATGTTGGCTTGATGTTGTGGAAGTTAGTGGTGGTGGGGGTGGAGGTGGATTTGGAATGGTATTCATGAGGGTGGTATTGGTGTTTTTTGTGATGGATGGTGTTGTTGATGTGGTTGGTCCTTGAGAGACCATGCTTTGTGATGTTAAGGGGGTGTTTGATGATGTGTTTTCTTGTGCATTTGTCGTCTGTTGTTGCGATGTTGACAACAAATTTTGAGTGTTTGACATAAGGCTTTGGTTGATATTTGGGATGGTGGTTTGATTGGTATTTCGTAGAGGGGGAAGCCCTAAACCAAGGAGTGGTGTGGATGATGATGGTAATGGAAGAAGTGGTGGGAATGTGAGGGGTTCCAATTCTTGTGAAAATGTTGTGGTGTCAAATATGCCCCCTGGTCCGAACATGTCTCCTTCCTCCTGCGAATTTGCGAGGAGAGGATTTTGAGGTGTTGCGAGGAAAAAGGATGATGATGGATCACGATGGAAAGTGAGAACATTCTTTTGTAGTATGGTTTGTTCTAAGGTGGCATTTGCATCCAAGTTTTAATTATTAACAAGGGGATATGCTTGAAGAGCTTGGAGAAATGTATTTCCCTTATTATAGTTGGGTTGGGTTGGAGCAATAGATGTCGTGATTGGCCGAATGTTTTGCATGATGCTTTGGGATGGGGGTGTAGATGAGATGGGAATGGTGGATGAGATTGGAGGAAATGATGTCTCCACTATGGTACTCACGTCAAAATTCAAAGGTAACTTGGCTCCTTGTTTTTCTAATTCAAGCATGTATAACGAAGGGTTAAGCCTCATCATGATGTTGATGATTTTATGGTTTTTAGGATTTTGTAGCATTTTGGTCATTTCATCATGAGTCATTCCAAAGGTAAGATCTTCTTCTTGGTTTTCCTCTTTTGGATTTTGTGATGATGTTGGAAGGTTAATAGTGAGAGTTCCAGACCCAATGGGATTCATTTCAAGAGTGGTTTGACTTAAATCACTTGAAGCGGGTGTTTCTATGTTGGTTTCCATGCTCTTCTTGTATTGTGATCTATTTTGAACCATAAAACAAGGATCAATTTTTAAGAATGGGAGATGAATCTCTTGATTCAAGGATTGATCTTTATTTTATGTCTCAAAGCGGAAAATGTTAGGATATATTAAGGATCGAAAGGTGATATGATGATGATGTAAAAGATGGATGGTGTGGATGTTATGGTATTTGGTAAATATTGAAGGAGATACTAGGCTTTTAGGACTTTCAGATATGTTTCGGATTTTTGATTTTGAGATTTGTCCTTGATTATTTTTTATTCTGATTTGGATTTTGAACAAATAGACCCTAAGATGTTTGGATGATTACCTAAGGATGAATTTTCTCAAATAATGATAATATGAATATGTGTAGGGAGAAGGATGCATCCACCCACACTTATCTGAATAAGATGATAGTTTTTCTAAGCATATGACGAAGGATTCATCTACATATACTAAGCTAAATGAAATGGTTTTGATAACTTTTGACTAAGCATATGCAAAAGGATACATCTACACATACCTAGCCAAAGGGGATCTTGATAAAGTTTTCAAGGATTTAGTCTCAATGATTTTGATGATTTTGATTTTTCCCAAAAGCCTAGTAGTAAGGATGACTTCAAGATTTTCAAAAAGGAGATGGTGAGATGATGTTTTTTTTTATGTTTTGAAGGATGGATGAAAAGGTTTTTAATTTGCTTTGATCCTGAGAGGAACCTAAAAAAGATACTTTGTTTTCCTAGACCCGGGTATTGAAGAACAAGCTTTTCTCTAAACAAGATGTTCAAACTCTCTGAAAAGATTTGGGTTTTGGCAGTAATAGAATGAATACAAACCGAGATTGTTCCTTGAAGCCTTCTTGTAAAAGTTGAAAAGTAGTCTTTGTCTAACTTCGTATAACATAGAGAGACGTTCTTGATGGGCTATCAGACTAAGGGCTTTCACCTTTGGTTTCTTGATCTTGATTTTTCATGAAATCATTGGAAACACATGTCTGTGGTCCAATTTTTTTTAATCTTTTCTTAATGGATTATTTTTACCACAAGCACACTCTTGATTATATTTTGAATTTAGATGTCCAATTTCCTAATTCTCTTTCATCCCACAAAGAGCATTATGCGAAAATCAAGGAAATCAAGGCGAAGGTTACCTAAAGTTGACTTTAGTAGAAGCAAATTGAGATGAAATCCAAATGTTTAGAAGCCTCTAAGGATACAAATCCCAAGGGAAAGCAATAACATGTGAATTTGTTCAAGGATATTTGCTTCTCCTAAAGGGTTTGAGATTTGATGCTTTGTTGAATGTTTGTTTCAATGTTTTTGATAAACGCACTGTGTTTTCAAACTGACTCACAAGCAATATAACATCCTAGCTCAATCGGTACATTTTTCTTGGTGGGCTTGCCTCATGCCCTTCATAGTAGAAGAGATGAATTTACATGCAACCAAGGATAAAATATAAAGGTATGTAAAGAATGAAGTCTTAACCTCTATATTTCAACCAAGATCGAACATGGCAAGTAACTTCTTGGAATCTAAGTTCCAATGCACCACTTTGATAAACTCGTTGGATGGACTGGTTGGAAACTACAAACAAGGTTCTTAATGACAAAACATCGGGGACATGGCACCTTGCGAGCATCCAGCAAGCCACTAAAGGCTTTAATCAATCCTACAAGGGGCTCTTATACGTTTTACGGTAGTACCCCATTCTGAAAGAAACTATACGGCTAAGGCCTACATACCATGAGGACTTGACAATTTAGTCTTATCCATTTATATACCGGCCCAAATGAAAAACCGGTTGGAGTCGCCTTCGAGTTCTCCTTTCGAATGTGTCTCTTAGGAAGGCCCCTCTAAAGGTAAACAATAGCGAGCAAGCACATCTGTAGTTCAATCAACCTTTGTTTAGAAACAAAAGGAGAACACACACGATATACCTAATTCACACTCGCAAAGTATTTTGTTCAATTTTAAACTCAAATCGAAGTGTGGAGGCAATATTTTATGCAACTTAATGTCATCAAAAAGACTTTTGGGTTCTCAAGATCGCCGTGAAGCATGAGAGAAGTGCATATGCTTTTTTAGATGAAATTAATTTGAATAAGAGATTACAAAACATGAAAAAAACATGTTCATTTTAAGCCTCAAAGCAATGATGAATTCATTTTAAAGCACCAAACGAAATATGAGTTAGCCTAAAACAGAAAATTAAGGCATACGACAAACCCTCCAAGCATTTTGAAATGTTCGTTTTAAAAACCAAAGGTGAGTTGACATGAAACAGAAAATTAAAGTAGGTGATGGAAGCTCAAAGCATTTAAGAACGCTTTTTAGGTTTCAATTTCGATGCTTGAATCTTTAATTCCAATTTCGCCTTCATTTTCGTCCAACTCCAATGTTTGATTTCAACCTTCACCTTTGTTGTCCTTCGTTATCCTTCATTAGTCTTTGTACCTTCTTTGTTTTCCTCATTTTTGATGTACCTCATTTTCCATTGTACCTTCTTTTCTTTCGTTATCCTTTGTTTGCTTTTGTACCTATAAAATAAAAAAAGAAAAGACAATTCCACAAGGATCAAGTTATTTACATAAGTTTGTTTTAAGCATTGATTTCAAGCCATAGAATTATTTTAAATGAAGCATTGATAATATTTGATCCAAGATCAACACAATTTTTATGCCAAAAAGTAAGGGTCCCGATTTTTATTCACTTGGTCCTGCAGAAAAAAATAAAATAAAATAAAAATCATAAATAAGCTATGTTAATCAACAAAGACGCATGTAAAATCATAAATGAGTGACTTCAAGACATAAATGTATTGGTATTTAATGCAAAATCTATGATATTAGTTTATCAATCCCATTCTATCTGTCTGATCCAAATGCATTCTCCTAAGAAAACAAGTATCAAAAAAGTTTTGTTTTAAATCCAATTTTAAAAAAAAATTCGTAAAGATTTTTCACCAAGAGCAAAGAAACACTTAATAGCACACATCCTTCCTTTTGAGCATCAAAACTTGACTTGGGAACCACAACCTTTTATGTACCCTGCTTCCTTTGACTTTGATCAATGCATTTCCCTCAACTTGTATTTTATAACATTTTTTTTGAGTGGGCCTACATTCAATACTTTCCACTCTAATTTCATGCCTTCATCGAATCAATGAGTTATCCACCTGCTATATTTAATATGGTCATAAGAAGATCCATTCCAATCTTTATTGGGAAGTGATGGACATCTGACAGTTTGTAAAGTTACTCAAAGTCCTGATATTATCAAACTACTATCATCATGTTACTAGACGCAGAAGACCTCATAAGGATTCCCAATGCATGGCTTTTTGAATCAGATACCAAAGTGACACTAGAATACTTAGTTCAGTTTAATAAAAACAACATTTGGATAAGTTATAGACCACTGTGATTTTATGTGAAGCTATGCACGCCAACTAGTTGTACCAACTAATGAAAAGATCATAAACTACAACAGATAAAGTCTTTGAAAACATTCAAGTAAATGTATTTGGTTGGTGTAAAACAGAACAATGGATAAATGCTTCAGGCTGTAGAGGCATATTTTGACGATTAATTTTGGATAGATATGATTAAACTGAAGGAGATCCTTGCTGCTATATTAAACCAAGTTCTTTCTTAGCCTTGGCAATCAAGGTCTTTGGACTGAAAGCCGATTTAACCATTTCCTGTTCACCATGGTCCTGTAACAACAAATATCCCATAATTTTTGATACGTTTTCTGGTTCTGGGCTCTTGATCCTGGAGAACACAATCCTGGTAGCTTCATATGCATCCCTTTCACTAGATCCAGACCTTTTAAGGCTATATAACACTATCAAAGGCTGTGAAATAGTTCCCTTACAAACTCTACAGCCATTGATATAACAAATGTGGGTGTTGAATGAACAACTGTCATTTGATAAGGTACAAGGTCACTACAAAATCATATTAGATTTACATGAAAACCATGAATGTTGGACCAAACAACAATGTCAGCCTCTGCTCCAATGCCAATGCCAGTAATTAACTAGATAGATACAAACTTCAGTTGCGAATCATTACCAAGCTTTAGCAGGATCGCACCACAATATCTTTAGAAACTTTGGAGTATTTATCAGGTTCAAACACATAGTGTGATGGGATTGGCATGAAAATTTTGTAAAGATGGATGAATCTGTACGAGCTGGACCACTATGAATATGAGCATCATAAAATGCTACATCACGTTCGACAGGGATGAAAATGAAATTTCAATCCTGTGGTGAGAATGATGGGAATGGCTATACTAATTGATACGTCAGGCATTTAAAGCAGCTGTGTGGAAGTTTTTATTTTACGTTGCCTTCTAGAAAAGAGACTAATTATTCCAGTTTGTACAATTCAAACTAGTGTGAATGACACGTTGTATCTTCTCATACTTTTCTAAAAGGGCCATTAAGACTGTGGTTATGGAATTAAATGGATAATGTCGGTAACACAGTGATATACAGCATAACAGATATAACTTTGAACATATAGCATAAACTATGCTTTCACATATACCAAAGAGTCAGAAATTTTGTCTATTACCAACGCAAAATGGATTGTTATTACTGCTTGCATACAGATCCAAACATAAGGTAGTAGTGATATAATATATAATCTTTCAAAATGTATCATAACATAACATTTATATCTACTAGAATGATCACATGTAAAGGCAGATATAAGGCAGATGTACGCAGATTTCTGATAAAGAGAATAACCTAGAGAATACAAAAAGTCATAATGTAGAGAATGTAACAATATGACCCAAAAAATATGAAATATATCAGAGCAAGTATGATATCAATAATCCATGCACCAATAACATGGAGCAAGCTAGAGACACAAATAAATGCATCTACTCTATGAAACCTATGAGAACCTACACCAAGATAAATCAACCCTCCTTCTAGCGCCATTATGAAGTACCTAAAAATATGCAAGTAAACCAATATCAAACATTTATTAGGGGGGGTAGTTTAAACATGCAAATCTACAAATACCTCTATGAAATAACACTGCAATGCTTCAAAGATGCAAACAACTAAATAGGAAGATTAAATAAAACCTATAGAAGCAAAAAAAATTACCTATTCCATATTGGATTGGTGTCAAATGAGAAAATGACCCTTTCCCAATCCTGATTGAAGCTCAAGCTTAAGTGATGAAATGCAATTATGATGGAGTAAGATGGGAAAAATTACTTCTCAATCCAAGAGAGTAACCTTGCCTAAGAGTTGTATGTGAAATTATGGAGGATGAAGCTTTCATTTATAGATTTTCTTGATGAGAGATTGGCCAATGAGATGAAGCCAATTGTCAACTTTTGATAGGTTGGAGGATGAGCACATTTTGGCCAATGTGCCAAAATTTTAAAATTGTTGAGTGGGGGGACATGTAAGACTTTCAGAATTTTAAATTCTGAGTGGGGGACATGTTAGAATTTAAAATTCTAAAAATGCTAAGTGGAGGATATGTAAGAATTTTAAAATTTTGAGTGGGGGACATGTCAGAATTTAAAATTCTGAAAATGATGAGTGGAGGATATGTCAGAATTTAAAATTCAGAGTGGGGGACATGTCAAAATTTAAAATTCTGAAAGTGCTAAGTGGAGGATATGTCAGAATTTTAAATTTTTGAGTGGGGGACATGTCAGAATTTAAAATTCTAAAAATGCTGAGTGGAGGATATGTCAGAATTTTAAAATTCTGAGTGGGGGGCATGTCAGAATTTAAAATTCTGAAAATACTGAGTGGGGAATATTCCTCCAAGATGCCATGTTGAAAGAAAATAGGGATTTTAATAAATCAATAAATTGATTTATTTGTGCAAGTGGGTGATTAGGTTAATTTAACCAGGATTAGATTAGCCTAATGATGATTAGGATGTTTGACCTTTATGACTTAAATATTTGATTTGTTTAAAGCAGAAAAGGATGAAATATGCATTTGGGGATTTAATTAAATAAAGTTTGGTTTATTTAATTAAAGGGATTGATTTATTTAATTGAAAGGTTAATGTTAAAGTTTGTTTAATTTTAAATTAATGGCCACCTTAGGAGATGGAAATTAATGAGATTACCTGATGAATGGAGGAAGGTGAACTTGATTAATTGATGAATGGACCTAATGCATGATGTTAATTTTGCATGTCTACAAGTAGGATATTTGAACTAAAAGGATTGTGCACAAAATGTATGTACAACTAGTACTATCATGCTAAATGGAAAATATACTTAATATGGGGGTTAAAATTGTAATACTCAAAGAGCCCTGCATCACAAAAACCCACAGTAAATTATACATAGGAACATAGTAATGTTTGGGAATAGGCCAAAAGGATTGCCTCCTAAATAGATATTGATAATGCCATTCAACAAATAACAAGGTTTCATCCATCATCCATCACCTTTCATTAGAAGGTTTACCAATAGGTTAAAATGGTGGAATAAAAACATTAAACACCCATAAGAGGTACTCTCTCTAGTATTGATAAGAACAAGGAAATATTACAAACTAAAATTCAGCATCAAGAGCTAACCAAAACATAATTTTGACATACATAGAGTTGCTATATCTTAGGGTAACCCTTTATAGAAAAAATCTAACAAATTTTTGAAAGGGAGATTACCAAATATTTGATCAAGTGTAAAATTATGAATAATGGGGATTAAAATTAATTCCTAGTCTTGAGGGTCTTCTTACTGACTTTATATGGGTATTTTATATATTCAAAGAGGGCAAGTTCCCTCTTTGCACTACGTCTCACTTCTAAAAGGAATTCCATCAAGTCCTCTAGATTTAGGTAGTTAGAAATATCATATAAACACAACTTAGGAACACATTAGTTATAATTAAATTGGATTATTAACTTAATATATTGTAAGATCGTGCAAGATGTATGTAACAAAGTAAAACATGATTACTTAATCATTATAATTTTTCAATTAAAGCTAGAGAACTCGTTGAACTTAATTTTAATCTTTAAAATTAATTCTCAAGTCCTATAAATATCCTAAAATAACACCCAACTAAAATTTTGTACTTGCATTCATAATGTAACTATAGAAATTAACTATAAATCCTTACATTTTGCTAGGCCTAACTATGTTTTGGAATATTATTAAGTGGTAGCTCTTTTGTCCTTCCATTCAAAATATTTTTCTTCATCGGGAGCTCTCCTAGGGATGATTCATTAAATATCTACATATTTGTATTGTTCCTCTATTAAATAATAGTATAATAGGAATTCTTAGTGCTCCAAAAAGATACATTTAAATTCAAAAATATATGTACACATGATGTGCATGTAAATACCTTTTCCAAAACATGAAAAAATAAGAAACTAAATGAGGTCAACATAAGCAAACAATCAAGCATTTAATGAATGTAGTGAGCCCCAAATTGCTCAAAGGAGAAGATAACCCAAATGGATGCCATAGTGAGGTTCACATAAAATAAATATTTTGTTTTCATTGTTTGACCATAATAACATGTAAATTACAACTAATTGAATTTTATAATTTGGAATATAGGGGAAGAATTTAGAGCTTGCCCCTATTTGTGAAGTAAACTCAACCTTATTAGATTATATTTCCTTCTTTAAAATTCTTCCTTTCCATGATCCCTAACTCCTTCATTCTATGTTGTGTGTTATCTCTATTTATTGGGGATAAATTTCATTCATTATCATTACAAAATTATTTTTGTATATTCATATATTGTGTGCACGCATGTTTTATGAATATACATACATATATCTAGATTTATACATGTGCAGACTAAAATTATAACTTAATTAATTTTTGTATAGTACATTGATATGGATGGGTTTTGGACATGTATTGATACAAAGATATTGGGATTTTGATTCATTTTAGATGACACTTCGACCACTAGGGTGTACAAAACCAATTATAATATGATTTTAAAATTTTTATTTAGGATTAGACATTCATTAGGAGATGTACATTCATATTCTAGGGAGACTTTAGCAGCCATTCTTTCCCAGATACGAGATCAATTATTCGGAGATATTCCTTTGAGTACATTTCAACTGATAGTCCCAAAGGAAACTATCAAAACATATGGTTTCCCTAGTATTCCACTAGATCTCAGGTGAGGACATATCAGGTGACTAGGTTCATATACCCCAGGATGACCCCATTTGTTTATCAATAGTTTCTTGCATCACACGATCGTTATCCAAATATCACCCAAATTCCATTATAACTTGAATAACACTTATACACTAGGGTTCATTTAGGCCTCAACGTTAACTATTTAGATTTACCACCTCATTTGGGGAAGGCGTGTGGTAGGGTCTACGATAGGGATGTTTACCATCGCTTAGATCAATAGCTCCCAAATTTTAGGTCCTTGGTTGGATAGAGGATGGTTATCGTCACTGCATCCCTATCCCCTATTACCAATCAAGTTGTCATTGCTTCCCAAAAGGAAGCAATTGAGAGTATTGTTGATATTGCAATCGAGGCTCAGTGAATATCTATAGATTGTGTGGGTTGATACTTGAGGAGGCATCCACATCGATCACCTGTTCTGTAAGATTCCTATGGCATGACATGCATCCCATCTCCAAGCAATATAGACCACATTACATGTGATATCCATATTTTGATGGATACAAGTCATAGATTGACCGATGACCTGATGGGAGATTATCATGTCATCTCATCATAGTTGGGGATCCCCTTAGTAGATGGTTAAATTTTGGGTCATTTTTGTGGATATTTGTAGAGTCTTGTAGCTCAGTCCCAACATTTTGATATTGATCCTACATCTAGATCATCTAGTGGGGTGCATGAGCCACATACCGACCATTCTACTGCTTCTAAATAGGCGCATCCACCTCCTAATGATTATGATGATACATGTGCTCAGAAATTTTCTTATACACTCGAGTAGGCTAGGAGAGGTATAGGTTTTATGGATATTCTCTCTTCAGGGTCGATGCTATGTCACTTCCATAGTTCGCTACATACATCATTGGACGAGCTAGTCAGGGCAGAGTACATTCCAACCTTTCAAAATTTTTCTCTACATGCTTGGATGGTGATAAATCTTATAGTTCCTTAGTCCTATTATTCGAATTAATCATTATTTAGGTTGATATTCTATAGGGGTTCCTAATTTTATTAATAATTTTTAGCAAAGATTTAGCATCAATATTAAGAATTTGAATATTTTCTAGAGATATTCATTATAATTCCTTTAGACACTCAACCGATCAAACAAAAATTTAATAGGTTTGCAACTAAATGTTTCTTTCTTCCAAAAGTAATATGCGTGCACATTGTTTATCTTTTATTTCAAGGAGCTCATTACCAAATTAGCTCACAATAATTTTAGGATAATATTCTATTTTTTCTCTCCTTTGAAGCAATATTTGTCCTATCTTTCCTTCTTATCTTCTTTTTTGAGTGAAATATTGTGCATGGAAATACATGGTTCCCGCGCTTTTCGTTTTTCGCATCCCGCGACAAAAATAGAATTACTAAGAAATCTAACATTATCCAAACTTATTAAATTGTAAATGTATGGCTGTACGATAAACTCCTTTTATGTTAAAGACAATGAAAAAATATTATGTAAGATGTCATCATGCAATGAATGGTCTTCTAGAGAGAGAGGGGGGGAGAGAGAGTTACTTGAACTCTGATTAGTCCTCAAAACGTTCCATAAAAGTGTTTGCTTGCATGGACTATGAATGTCCAAAGAGAGACAAACACGCACATAAAAAGACATAGGCATTTCTACAAACATGCTTGAGTTCTTACTATGAAAAAATTTAGCCATGTAGAGCTTGTAAAGGTATAAGCCACTCAACTTGTGTATGCCTTTGTAACTTTGCAATCCTTAATTAATGGAAGGGTTGTTGTCGGAATAATTAATTGTTAGTCACTAGGCTTCTTCAAACGATGCTTCCTTGTTCTCTCTTAGGCTATATTTAAAGCTTCCTCATCTAACATTTTTCGTAGGTTCTACAAAATGGAATGGTTGCTAATGTTGCATTAGTTCTTACTAGTGTGATGCGTTCGCATTGGGGAGACTTTATTTTCTAGAGGCAAATATAGTGTTAAATTATGTTGCACATATCCACACATTAGAACTTTGAAAATGTAGACTGCAACATAGCTAAACACAAATTTCCTTTGGGAAACCAAGTCTTCCAAACGCTACAACCTCAAACTAGGTTAGGTTTATTGTCCTATATGTTGTGGATGATGTTTCCACTCTTGTCTCAATATTCGTACAATGCAAATGTTGTTAATTTGAGAGATTGGTTGATTCGGTTGAATGCTAGTTTGGGTTGAAGTCTTAAATTCTTATCCTCTTGTTTCGGCTAATATGTTTTGATTCTTTTATTCATGAGCCTCGCATCTTTGAGTGTGTTGTATGCAAGGGGTAACTTATTTATACCATGACAACTAAATGGGAAGGGACACAAAGTTAATGTGGGTGATTAGGAGGCAAAGAATACATATATAGGTTTGGTTAATATATGATAAATATGCATTAACACTATAAACAAATAGGAATTAATAGTCCTGGCTAAGAAAACATTTCAAGAAGTGGAGAACAAAACCAACAATTTTTAGGCCAAAAAATATGTTTTTTAGTAAAAATAGCAATTTATTTTTTATAAATGGAAGGGATGCCTATAATTATACTAGGTTATAAAATTTATAGATTTACAATTATTGCAACTAGAAAAAAAAAATTGCAAAAGGATCCTATTCCAAATAAACAATTATTCCTAGAAGAAAAGTAGTCAGAAGAACTACACAGAGCAGAGACAACATCAAAAAAAAAAATTGCGAGAAGATCAAGGTTTTGGATGACTAATAGCTATCATCATCATAGGTTCCCAATTACTAATATTCTCTCATCAAATCTAATGAATAGAGAACTTAATCAATATTTCATTTGTATTCCAAAGTATTCTTGCAAAAGTGTTGGAGGAGTTTTTTGCCATCACCAATTGAATAAAAAGAGACCCACCAAATATTAAATCAACTTGTTGATCACATGTTCCAAATCATTTATCGAGCTCACATCTCTACTCTCAGATGGTGATAAAACTTTTGAGCATAGTTTTTTTCGTCTCCACCAGGTCTTCCAGTTATGAGAGCTTTTTTTTTGTCAATGTCCATCCCAGCCTATGGGCTTCTACTAAATACTTATAACCCATGATGTCAATTTTAGGATCAAAACATGGAGTCAGTATGATAAAAATTCTCTTGTTGTATTCATGTGAAGTCTCTCTAGATGCAAGCATATGGTGTGTAACTCTTGAATAAACTATCCAAGTGTATAGATATGATTGAGTGGTTATGGTTTTGAAACCTTAGCATTTCCATTATTTTCTTTTGAAAAGGAGTTAGTGGTAGGTGAATCTGCTTGATTGATATTATTTTTCTTAAGTTCTATTAGTGAGTCAACCCATTTTCTCATGCACTTATCTACTCATAATTTTCCCTTCTTGTACAACAGGTTGGTAGATTAGCCTTTATATTCTTATATGAACTCTCTAAAATATTTTGACCCATCTATGATTAGTTAAGAATAAAGAAATAAGACTTTGAAGACTTGCTATGATGTCCCATCATTTGCATCAATGTGTCATATTCTCTTATGATTATTTCAAAGAAATCGTCAAAATTTAGTATTTTGAATGTAGCTCCTAAGGCAGGCATCTCTAGTCGAGTAGAAGGTAAAAGAATTTTGAATAGGTAAGACCCAATTTAGAAAGAACATTAACTACAACATTACATGAGTCGAATTTTCCATTAACTAGTAATCCTATATAATAGAAACATCAATGATTTCAAATTTGTTATAAATTATTGTATGTTTTCAATATGAGTTCTACTTGACTAATTAGCTCGCTTTCCAATTGGTGGCCCCTAAACATATCAATCTTTCAAAATAAAGTTTCAAAATTTCCATTGAAATTTTATGTTGAATCAAGACTCTCTATGTGATTAGAGTAGATCTAGAGGCATTCAAAAGTAAATAAAACTATATGATTCACCACAATTGATTCAAATATATGCTTTTATACATATAAAAAGGAGCATTTTCTTATACCATCTATCATCCTAAAGTACCATTTTCTATCAAAAAATAATTTTATTTTACTTCATTGACACAGAAGTTGTAGGGCATGAGGATAGGATGTTTTTGTTCATACATATTAAGATAAAGAGTAGAAAAATAGACAACCTAATAAAAGGTACGCGTATAATCAATACACTCATTTACCTCACCTACTTGCTTCTCCTATATCCTTTCAAATTCATAGAATTTTTACATTGATCCACCCTTTTTCAAATGTCAACTGTTCACACCACCTCCATCTAGAACAATCATTTTCTAGATCCTTATGACGAACTTTTGTCTCCTCTTTATTTTTTATTTATTCTATGGAATTCACTTCCCTTCCTATATTTTTTTCATTCATATATGTGGTTAGATTCCTTTCCTCCATTACCTTCTTCTCACTACCCCCACTCATCTAAAATAGGTCCACACTCCATGTCCTTCATAATTTAAGCATAACTCTGGTAGAGATTAGATACTCCTCATTCTTAGTACATTTTGGGACTACCAAGGTGTTCGGTGTTGGAACCTAGGTTTCGAACGTTGAAACCTAAGGGAAATGGTGAGCTTTCCTATATTTTTAATTGTATGTACAAGGTTTTGGAATTATAGGATAGGAATATAAAATAATTGATCTTCTTATGGGACATTAAGCTAGTCGTGCTAAAATTTTATATAATATTTATATTAATATAGGTATCAATTCTTTTGCCATATTTAATTAAAATGTACTATGAAGGTTCACTATGTGTCAATCCCCTAACAATAAACAATTTTGAGGAAACACACACTATCAATCCTTCAATTGGAGTGGTGTTGTAATGTGTTGTACGCATTCACACTGTTCTAGTACCTTTATTTAACTAAATCATGCTTTAATTAGTCCCTTGCAAGGGTGTTGTAAAGTGTTGTAACACACTTTCATGCTTTTCTAAGACTTATTTGCTTAATTAAGCCTAATGGGTCCCTTTCTAAATAAAAGTGTACATACTCTATACCTTTTTTAAGTGTTGTAAAGCATTTTAAAGCACTTTCACATTTATCTAGGTGGTCCTAATTCATTATGGTTAAGTGGAGTTATTAACCCCCCTTTTAGGCATTAATTTTGACACCTCCCGAGGGTGTCTCCTGACAATCATAAATTATATATCAAATTATTTCATTGGGAAAAATTTTGCCCTAGTAACTTGACCCAGGACTCATTTTCCCCTGATGGCGAATGGGTCCTCCCATAACAAGACCCCCTTTTCTCATTTCTTCTAGAATGAGTTTTTGGCCCTCTTTCAACTCCCCGAAGCTTGGTCCTAGAAACTTAGCCAGGACCCATTCTCCTTTGGTGGCGAATGGGTACTCCCCTAATGAGACCCTAATTTTTAAATTTCATTATGGCGAGAATTTAATTGTCTTTCTTTCCAGGTCTGGTGTCGGCCTTTATTCTTTGAATTTTGGGGTTATTCTCCTAATTTAGCATAAATGAGAGGTTAATTCGCATTGTTTCTCCTAACAAGATATAGGAAATTCATTCCAATACTTTCAAGCATTCAAGTGATCAAGCATTAGAGAATTCTTCAGAGTCATTTCAAGGCAGAATTCAAGTGTCTATTCTATCAATTCAAAGATCATATCGTCATGTTAAGGTTTTAATTGCATCATTTCATGTTCAAGCTTCATTATCTTATTTCATCATTTGGTTTAATTTCCTACAAGGGGTTTTACTGAGACAAACCCTCATTCACTAAGAAATCAACAAGTTTTATATCCTTGAGTGTGTGATTACAGATTCACAGGTTGAAGAGCAAGATTATCAAAGTTGTCAAAATTGTCAAAGTTGTCATTCAAGGTGCAAGATCATGGAAAGAGCACTACAGAATTGAATGTTTCCTTCCAGAACTTGATAACATGGATTTCAAGAGTACAAAAATCAAAGTAAATGATCCTAAAATCAGTTTTTTGAAACCCTAAAAGGACCCATTCACCCCTGAAGGCGAATGAGTCCTCCATAGCTTGAAAACAACAACTTGCTGGCCACGTACGCAGTTTTTTATACTCTAAAAACATTCCTCATAGTTGCTATAACAGTTAGGGTTTATTTCTAGTTGTTATTAGCATCTTATTTTGCATAATTTGAAGTGATTTGGTCCTTCAAAAATGAGTGATCCTTCCTCTTGCACCTACATTTGGATTAGATCCTATTTTTCCCCATTTCATTTTGGTGAACTTGACTCATTCAACATTGCAATGTTCTGATTTTTGGAGTCTTCTATTGCATATTAAGTTAAAATATTGCATTCATTGCATTTAGGTTTCCATTGAACACGGGTTTCTTTTTTTGCATTGAAATCTTGCATATAACATAGGGTATAGATTTGCATTGTTTTGCATTTATTAAATCTAAAAATTACAAAAACAAAGTAGTCATTTGCATCTCATTTAGATCTCATTCAATTTCACTTGAAAATCAAAGAAATATTGCATTTCAAACAAGGTCTTGCATTTCATCTTTCTATTGCATTTAATTTCTTGAAAATCTAAAGCTGCATTTTACTATCTACAACCTGGAACTGAAAGATATATCTGAAAGCTTGCAAACCATTGAAAAATAGTTTAAAAAAAGCTAACCGGGACTCATTCAATTTTACTGGCGAATAAGTCCCTCATCAGGCCTGATCTATACCTTCTGGCATCTGAAAAGGCATCAAAATTTAGTTTGAAATTGACATAAAACTCCCAGAAAGACCTAACCATGACCCATTCGCCCTTACTAGTGAATGAGAACCAGTTAGCTACAGATCTACAATTTTAGGACATTAAAATCTCAGTTTTTAACTTCAGTTTGGCGTTGTTACTTTCCTGTTATAGTTTCCTGATTTGTTGTTTCAACAAATTAATTGCATTTAAATTGCTTCATTTCAGTGCATTGTCAAAATTCAAAATTGCATTTACGACATTTCATTTTCAATTTATTGCACATCTAGGTCATTTCATTGCATTAATTTTCAAAATTGTTAGTATCTGTCTTTTCCAAGTTTGCAAAGAAAAACTTAGTCAAAAAGCATGTTATTCATTCATTAAATACATTTCCTAGTTATGAGAGTCTCTTAGTTCAAGAAATTGAAAATGTTGACGCGTACCTTAAATCTACCCCCCATCCTATCTTTCCTATTTGTTGGAATGATGTGATAGAAGAGGATACACTTGCATAGACAACCGTGACAATATTGATTAACTAATGTAGTGCTCATGATTTAATCAAAAATAAATTGGCAACATGATTCAACTATTTTGATTACCAAACCCTAATATTTTATGTTATGAATATGAAAAATAAAGACACCCCATTTTTTAGGGAACTGCATGGGATTAAAATTTTTGTGGGAGACTATGTATGCTAGATATTTCTATGTTCACCATCACAATGGCTATAGAAAATAGTTTTTGGGAGTCTCATGGCTTAAAATACACTAGGAATGAAAGATCCTGTAATATCAAAGATTAAAAGCAATCACATGGAACACACAGTTGTATAATAGTCGACCTGATGATTATATCAAGAAGGTGTATATTCAAACTAGAATGAAGGAGGCAATCGACCTCCATGAATTGAGGGTAGGACTCGTCACTCATCGAGTGGTTGCGAGTTTCCTACCAAATATGTAGGAAGAGGTGTCAAAAGTGAATTGACAACTCTAAGGAAACCTATCTACACTGGCACCTCGTATGAGAAAGGGTAAATGGACACCTAAGTAGGATTAAAGCCTATGTGTACGAAATATATACACTAAAACCCACCATTAAGAATTTATGTTATGTGGGTATGAAAGAAATGGGTCCTGACTACTAGCCTGGTGAGGTACCCATGTAAATGCAAAATAAACGGGTCCCGGCCATGAAGCCTTAAAAGGTACCCAAGTACAATTGAAATCTCTCAAAAGTGGAGTAAAGGAGAAAAACCCAATGGGAAATAAAAACCCCTCTCCAATAGAGAATGATGCAAATGCGATGAAACGCACAAGCGAAGAAGAAAAGTGATAGATGGATGACTCATAATAACCCCCCAAGGAATACTTCTAGCACAAAGTATAATATGTTCTCCCCATAGGAGAGAAGGTAGAGAAGATCATGTAACCTAGCAAACAATGTGAAGCGATGAGCTCTAGGTAGTGGTGGTAGATGCTCGACGCTAGATATTGAAGATGATCCATGAATGTTGAACAACATTCCTCCCCTTGGGAAGAAACAAAACCATAAATGTGTGCAATGTATACTCCCATTCCAGATAGGAATATACATGAAGTAAGATGAATGTGTTTGAATGCTGCACATAATCCAAATACTGAAATGATGCCAATGATGCCTTTGAATGATTCCCAATGATACCCAACACAATGTTGATGTGTGGCAGATCATGTACCATAGAAGATTATGGAAGAGGGACCGTGGATGTATGGTCATTTATGGACCGAAGCGAATCTGAGAGATGATGATAACTAAGATGGATATCTCAACTCATGAATGTTTGCATAATCTATCATGTTAAAAGTTGATCTAGACATGGTAAGATCAATATCCAAATATGGTAATGGTGATACAACTTCACTAAAATTTTCATCAAATAGAAGATGAATGTCGTCAATTCTTTCATTCAAATCAACAAGGTTGGATTATACAAATAAAGATCCTATGTTTGATAGATGTGAATCCCAATGTGGTGGATCTGGTATGCCTACAGCGATTACCTGATGAAAAGAACATATGGAACTCATAGATGATTCAACAACTGATTCAAATGTAGCAGCAAGTGATATGAGAGATGAGATACAACTGCAATTCAATATATACTACATTGTTCATCCTCAAATGATGATGTCTCGCAATATTTATGAGTGAGAGAGGATGATACTTATACATGTGGTGGAACTAGAGGATCAGTTAAGGAAATACCATGATTAATAAGAATTTAATTCATTTTCTCAATTTGACAAAGCCAACATTCTTCTTTCGTGTGCCTTTTCTTTCCACAATATCCACATTTGCTTTTCCATTTATTAAGAGCATTCTACAGAATACTCAAATGGAAGGGACTAAGGGTGAGAGACATGAACACATGAGCCAACAATCTAAAACAAAAAAAAAAAACACCAAGATTTCCCCCTTGATTATTTGTTTCACCCACCCCCAAATTTGGCACTTTATACACATAATGCTTTGTAACTAACCAAAAAGAGGCATAAACTAGAACTTTATAGTATGAGTGTGATAATATGGTCTTGGGATTCGTGGAAAAATCATAAGCAATTTTTCAAAAAGTAACACTCAAATCTAAGTTACCAAGCAAAAGTTGTGAATTTTTTAAGTTTTCCACCAATTACAAAATATTGATCCTCCTTGCAAGAAAAAAAAATCAGATTTGTTTGAAAAATATTTTAGTACAAAATCTCCAAAAAAAAAGGGAAAAAGTTGGAGAAATTTAAGCCCCTTGGGTTAGAAATAACCAAGGGATTAAATATCATACCACCAGGGGCTTAAGGATTTGGAAGCTACTGATTAGATATTTCACACCGAAAAATGTGTGACATGCAATAGAGATCACAAATTGGAGCTTTAAACCACGTAATCAAGGGTTTCAGACCTACAAATTTTGGCCTACAATAGAGTAAACTCATAGTGCACAGTAAAGGGAATAGGATTACACCTTCAAAAAGAACCTAAAAAGGTTGAAACCACAGCTCCTAAATCAAGCCACAACATAAGAGGTTGAAGTTGCAAGTGAATTGTAGGGGTAGCAGTAGAAAATCCTTCTTTGAAAATGCTATTCGAGGCTGCGATGAAACATCTTTCCTGTAAATTATTACGTAGACGAATTGATCAAATAATACAACTAAACTAGTTTACCTCATAGCTTGCAATTATCCTCATCCAACTCTGATACCATGAAAGAAGCTACAATATCAAAGATTAAAATCAAGCACAATGAACACACAAATTCATAATAGTCGACCCATAGATTAGATCAAGAAGTTGTACATAAATAGGAATGAAGTAGGCAATCAACCTCAATAAAATGAGGATAGGACTCTTCACTCATGGAGTGGTGGTGAGTTGCCTACCAAATATGTAGGAAGAGGTGTCTTGACACCTCTAAATACATGTATCTACATTGACACCTCGCGCGCAAGAATATGTCAATCGACAGGCCTAAGTATGCTTAAAGCCTGTGCGTATGTAATATATAGACTATAAAGGAATAGTTGAAATCAATTTCTAAAAGATGTTCAAGAATTTTCATTTAAACAGTAGGATATTTGAACTAAAAGGATTGTGCACAAAATGTATGTACAACTAGTACTATCGCGCTAAATGGAAAATATACTCAATATGGGGGTTAAAATTATAATACTCAAAGAGCCCTACATCACAAAACCCACAGTAAATTATAGATAGGAACACAGTAATGTTTGGGAATAGGCCAAAAGGATTGCCTCATAAATAGATATTGATAATGCCATTCAACAAATACCAAGGTTTCATCCATCATCCATCACCTTTTGTTAGAAGGTTTACCAGTAGGTTAAAACGGTGGAATAAAAACATTAAACACCCATAAGAGGTACTCTCTCTATTATTGATTAGAACAAGGAAATACTACAAAATAAAATTAAGCATCAAGAGCTAACCAAAACATAATTTTAACATAGATAGAGTTGCTATATCTTATGGTAACCCTTTATACAAAAAAATCTAACAGATTTTTTAAAGGGAGATTACCAAATATTTGATGAAGTGTAAAATTATGAATAGTGGGTCCAATTAAAATTAATTCCTAGTCTTGAGGGTCTTCTTAGTGACTTTATATGGGTATTTTATATCTTCAAAGTGGGCAACCACCTCTTTATCCACTGTCCTTTCTCCTCTTTGGTTTGGGACAACCTTCTGAAATGCTGGCATTTTTCTTGTGTCCCCCTGGAGTCAGTTGAGGATTTTTTTGTTCAATGGAAAGCCCCTTCTTTCAACCCCTTTATTAAAAAACTCTGGGCTTTCTCGTTCCCCCATGTGACTTGGGGAATTTGGAAAGAGAGAAACAACCGGATCTTCAGGGATAAGGAGTCGTCGGAGGAAATTGTGTTTGAAAGAATTCTTAGGATGATTAAAGAAAATTTCTCTATTGTTCCCTTCAGGGAGGACAAGGTTGAGACTATTGTTTGCTCTCCTTTTGACAGCCTGATTGCTAGGGAATGGAGAATTAAATGGGATATTTCCAATGCTCCTAATACGACCAAAAAATCCAGGGATGGAGTTTGCTGGAGTTTTCCTATGGAAGGCTGGGCCAAAGCCAACTTTGATGGCACAACCAAAGGAAACCCGGGTAAGGCTGGGTGTGGTGGGCTCCTAAGGGACTCCGCAGGTAACTTTTTGGGAGTTGTTGCCACTCCTCTAGGGGTCCAAACTAATCACGTGGCGGAAGCGGCGGGGGCTTATTACATAATCAACCTTGCTATGGGAATTAAATGTAAAAATTTATGGCTTGAAGGTGATTCAAAAAATATAATTGATAGCCTTTGTGGTAGGTCCCAGCCCGCATGGTCGATTAAAAATTGGATTGAAGATGCTAAGGTTTTACTTAGTAAGTTCGATAGAATAAAAATAACTCATGCTTACCGTAAGGCGAACGCGGTTGCAGATTTTTTTGCCAATGAGGGTGTTAAGAGTGAAAAAATCCTCACGTGGCACAATAAGACTGACCTCCACTTCGACGTTTAAGCTTTATTGGAGCTAGATGCGGTGAATGGAAAAGAGGTGGCTTCTTGTAATAATGAGGAAGGTACGAGTCATGAATAACAAAATTAGAAGATATAATGGGGCTGATCAAAACTGTAGAATTGCCAGACATAACTCTGTTATCATCAAAGCTATGTCTGAAAGACTGGAGAAAACCCAGAAGAGACCTCTGATTGTCAACCTTGATCAGGAGAAAGACCAGGATGAGGAAGCAGGGATCTTTAAGCGCACCACATCAAGTACGAAAAGAAAAGCCCTGACCACCCCAAATATGACTCAGATCTTTATGGAGGGGGTCCAGGATATGGTGGACTTGGAAGAGGTTGCGGACGAGCTTCTGAAGTCTGTGGATTAGCTGTGGCTGGGCCCAGCTTTGTCTGTTTGCCGGCCGTTTAATGGTTTTTTTGTGGCTTTTTGTGGTTGTCTGCTTTTACTGGTTTTTATCTTCCTGGCAGCCTTTTTGTCTTTCGAACCTCTATTTTGGTCTTAGCTTGTAATGTTGCTTTGTTGTTTCGGGTCCCTGTAAAACCCATTTATCCCCCTTTTATCAAAAACATAAGCAAACAATCAAGCATTTAATGAATGTATTGAGCCCCAAATTGCTCAAAGGAGAAGATAACCCAAATGGATGCCATAGTGAGGTTCACATAAAATAAATATTTTGTTTTCTTTGTTTGACCATAATAACATGTAAATTACAACTAATTGAATTTTATAATTTGGAATAGAGGGGAATAATTTAGAGCTTGCCCCTATTTGTGAAGTAAACTCAACCTTATTAGATTATATTTCCTTCTTTAAAATTCTTCCTTTCCATGATCCCTAACTCCTTCATTCTATGTTGTGTGTTATCTCTATTTATTGGGGATAAATTTCATTCATTATCATTACAAAATTATTTTTGTTTATTCATATATTGTGTGCACGCATGTTTTATGAATATACATACATATATCTAGATTTATACATGTGCAGACTAAAATTATAACTTAATTAATTTTTGTATAGTGCATTGATATGGATGGGTTTTGGACATGTATTGATACAAAGATATTGGGATTTTGATTCATTTTAGATGACACTTCCACCACTAGGGTGTACAGAACCAATTATAATATGATTTTAAAATTTTTATTTAGGATTAGACATTCATTAGGAGATGTACATTCATATTCTAGGGAGACTTTAGCAGTCATTCTTTCCCAGATACGAGATCGATTATTTGGAGATATTCCTTTGAGTACATTTCAACTGATAGTGCCAAAGGAAACTATCAAAACATATGGTTTCCCTAGTATTCCACTAGATCTCAGGTGAGGACATATCAGGTGACTAGGTTCATATACCGCAGGATGACCCCATTTGTTTATCAACAGTTTCTTGCATCACACGATTGTTATCCAAATATCAACCAAATTCCATTATAATTTGAATAACACTTATACACTAGGGTTCATTTAGGCCTCAACGTTAACTATTTAGATTTACCACCTCATTTGGGGAAGGCGTGTGGTAGGGTCTACGATAGGGATGTTTACCATCGCTTAGATCAATAGCTCCCAAATTTTAGGTCCTTGGTTGGATAGAGGGTGGTTATCGTCACTGCATCCCTATCCCCTATTACCAATCAAGTTGTCATTGCTTCCCAAAAGGAAGCAATTGAGAGTATTGTTGATATTGCAATCGAGGCTCAATGAATATCTATAGATTGTGTGGGTTGATACTTGATGAGGCATCCACATCGATCACCTGTTCAGTAAGATTCCTATGGCATGACATGCATCCCATCTCCAAGCAATATAGACCACATTACATGTGATATCCATATTTTGATGGATACAAGTCATAGATTGACCGATGACCTGATGGGAGATTATCATGTCATCTCATCATAGTTGGGGATCCCCTTAGTAGATGGTTAAATTTTGGGTCATTTTTGTGGATATTTGTAGAGTCTTGTAGCTCAGTCCCAACATTTTGATATTGATCCTACATCTAGATCATCTGGTGGGGTGCATGAGCCGCATACCGACCATTCTACTGCTTCTAAATAGGCGCATCCACCTCCTAATGATTATGATGATACATGTGCTCAGAAATTTTCTTATACACTCGAGTAGGCTAGGAGAGGTATAGGTTTTATGGATATTCTCTCTTCAGGGTCGATGCTATGTCACTTCCATAGTTCGCTACTTACATCATTGGCAGAGCTAGTCAGGGGAGAGTACATTCCAACCTTTCAAATTTTTTCTCTACATGCTTGGATGGTGATAAATCTTATAGTTCCTTAGTCCTATTATTCGAATTAATCATTATTCAGGTTGATATTCTATAGGGGTTCCTAATTTTATTAATAATTTTTTAGCCAAGATTTAGCATCAATATTAAGAATCTGAATATTTTCTAGAGATATTCATTATAATTCCTTTAGACACTCAACCGATCAAACAAAAATTTAATAGGTTTGCAACTAAATGTTTCTTTCTTCCAAAAGTAATATGCGTGCACATTGTTTATCTTTTATTTCAAGGAGCTCATTACCAAATTAGCTCACAATAATTTTAGGATAATATTCTATTTTTTCTCTCCTTTGAAGCAATATTTGTCCTATCTTTCCTTCTTATCTTCTTTTTTGAGTGAAATATTGTGCATGGAAATATATATATATATATATATTAATCCATACTCACCCAATCTATGATTTTAGGGTGTTGGAGCTCTATTTTGTTTCTAATATTTAGTTATTTAACATTTTTCTTATTATGCACCTAGGATAAGCTTAATTGTGCAATAATCTACCTCGGTCATGAGTAAATTTTATTTGTTAAGATAATATTTGCATGTGTCTACCATGAATAAAGGTCATTAAGTTCCACAATTACCTCATTAATATTTGATTGATTGAATTTAAATATCACTTCCTTGTTTTCTTATCTAGATCCACTCTCATGTGGCTTATATTATTGGTAGATGTTGTAGAATATAGGGATTATAATTTATGATTGATCCTTCACATGGAGAAAGTAAATTTATTAGTTACTTTTAGAAAAAACAATTATAGAAGAAGATAAAGATAGAATTATAATTTTATTCATAATATCAACCATAGATAGATGATCAAATAGAAGTGGCAAAAATAAATTTAGGTATTTTTTGTAATCTCTTTTAAGATAAAGATAGCCAAATTGGGACTTGTCCTAGTATAAGATAAGTTTTCTTATAATAATTATGGCGAATAGGTGCACAAGAAGAACACCATTAGAGATTCTGCATAGAAGTAATCTAAGGAATATCCTAGAATTAAGAGCTATTAGTAATGAAGAAAAAAGAATTATGAAAAATAAAATTTTCAAATAATATGAAGATAGTACATGTGGTAGTAAGAAATTAGTTTAGAAAGATGAATCATAAGCTTAAGATGGATAATGAGAAAAGGAGACATTAGTAATTCATGGTAGATGGTAAAATAATTATATATTTCAGGAAGGAGATATTCCTTGCTGGTACATATAATAACCTTACGATGATAAAGTTTGGTCCTTGTAGAATTGTTAGAAAGTGACAATAGCACTAGTTATTAAAATTATATGATTTTCTTACTATCATAGAAAATAGAAATCAAAACAATAGCGAGACGAAATTTGGAAGATATTGAATGATAGATTTGGAAAGATTGTCGAGAATAAATAGTATAAAGATTATCTGGTGAAATGGAAGGAATGCCAATTGAATAATCCTAGTAGATATCTAGAATTGAGGTGAAACGTTTTATTTTTAATCTACTCCTCCCCAAGTGAATGACTTAATTTTCAATTACCTATGATATTTCATGTAATTTAAGCATCTAGGGTGTGCACAACAATCTTACACCAACAAAAAAATATTTTCTTAGACCTTTCCTTTGTTTTCTATGTTGCTAGTATTCTCCCAATTTTGTTTCTTTTTTTTTCTATTCATCGTGCTCTTATCATAAAGCGTTGTTCTCATTGTATTAAATATGTATATTGATGTTCTAGACTCATTTCCTCCACATTAAAATTTTTAAGTTTGTATGAAATTGTAGAATTTTTTTATCACCTCATTCCGTTTGCACAATTATAAATTTATGTGGGATAGATAATGATAAATATGAAAATGGTTACTTTATGGTTTAGGACATAGGACAACACTTTCCTCCTAATATCATTCAACAAAAACCCTAGAGATCTCAATCTAAGATATGCAAGGGAGAAAGAGATCTTGCAATAGGGTTGTCCTAGGGTCTTATTAGAAACTAAAGATGGGTTCACCACCAAGCTAGGGCTTGGAAAGACTAATGAAATGCAAGACTTAGCTAAAGGACCTATAAATGCATGTAAATATGAACATCAAACTAAGAAAACAGAGAAGTGCACCTAGAAATATGTAGAGGTCTAGAATGAGCTATGAAATGCTAAATATATTGGAATTAGGGCACACTGGGACTCATACACTAGTCTGGGCGTATCAATCTCACTAGGGTTTCTGGTTTGGAACAAGTTTATGATAGTGTAGATTTGGGGTCTGCAATAATATGGAAATTTGCTTGTAGTGGGACTCATACACCCCTTCTAGTGTATCGATCTCGTTTCGCTTTTTAGGGAATTCAAAGTCCGGGTCTGTGCTCTAATCTCTGCTCTTCCTTCCCAAACTGATTTCTCGATCTGAACCTATAAAAAGACTTGCAAAAGATAATATAGAGTTGATTTGCTTATGGGGGTAACTTTCCTCAGTCAAACCCCTAGTTTGGTAATAAAACATTATAAAAACAATGAATCTTGAATGAAAATGTGAACATAAACCCTAATCTTAAGTGTGTCTAAGATTAGGAAATATGAAATGCAATGCAACCCTATTCTATTGCACTAGAATGAGATGCAAGAATGAGGCATAGACATGAATGACCAACTTTGAGAGATCTCTAATCACCCAAATGAGCCCTAATAATGTATGTACCCTCCTTAGGCTAAATGTAGAATGATAATGGAGGATGGAATCATTTACGAAACAAGTCATTAGGCTTAGCTTGATGGCTAGTTGCATCTCCCTGACCTAGAATCCATCATGATTCGCCATAGGCAACCATAATCAACCATAGACAATGCTAGATCTTGAATGAAAGTGAGCTTGAAGGCCCGCAAAAACAAAATAATGCTGCTCCAAGGCTTCAACTTTGTTGATTGCTTGTTCCTGAATGCTCTAATGCTCTTGAATGCTTGGATCTTGAAATTGCTCATCTAGATTATCGCTTAGATGAAAAATGACTTTAGAAGCTTATTTATATAGGCATTACACCTAATTTACCATTATTTAGATCTTGAAAGCCGACATCAACGGAAAAAATGAATTAAAAACTTGAGTTTCTCGCTCAAACCCTAAAAAGGGCCCAAATGGGACTCATACGCCACTCCTGGCGTATGGGTTCCACCTAGGGGGACTCATACGCCGGAAGTGGCGTATGAGTCCCACCCTAGTTTTTTGGGGTGGGTTGTTAGATTTTTCAACGTTTTTGTGGATTTTGTCAGGATTTTGATCGAAATAAGCCTCAAGATCTTAAATAAAGGGTCTTAGGGGCCTACCAATGATGAATTAAAGGGTATTTAATGCAAGGGTACTAAAATAGGTCCAGATTAAATGAGAAATTGCTCTATCTCCTAGAAGGGAGTACAATTTTCGTCATTACACATAATAGATCATTATTTAATAATCTAATTCGACTCGCAATGCTAATGTTTAGTCAATAATTTTGAGTTGTTGAAATCCCTAAGGAATTACTATTTGATTATGTTACAAGAACCAAAGATTCACACTAATGCTTGAATACATTTCCAAGCTCACTAGCCCTATGGAGGTTCATGGCACGAAAAATATTAGCATTCATTACATAGCATTTATATCATTCATTCTAGAAAGTTCCCTCCCACACAGTACATGGCCACACATTTCACCTTGCCTCGCGCTTTACACAACCTTAAAACTAGTGCAAATCATTCTATATGCCAGTGCTCGCTATAAAAAAACATTTGTAATCATTAGAAAGTGATTATATTTGCTCCTAGCTTTAGAATGTAAATTTAATTATGATAGTGTAGTTAATTAGTAGTTGGCAATAGATAGCTTACCTAAGCTTGCAAATTGATTATAATAATTATGAGAAGGTTATAATTTGCACACAAACCATACCTACGCATAATTTAAGGTTGAGGCCTCATATTGTAGATATTTGCAGTAGATCATAATGCAATTTAATGAACATGAATCAATAAAGGTTATATTACTATTAATATTGTATGTAAATTAAGTTTCATTGTGTGTTTTTGTATTTGGATTCGTGGTTGGATAATCCTTATATTCCAGTATTGTCAAGTTGAGGTGAATCTTGATTAGATGAGATGAAAAAGCCTAAAATGCCATATTTTGATCACATGATTTGTTACTACCTAATATGCCACACTATTTTCTATCCATTCAAAGTTTCATAGCTCTGCTCTTATCTTTTTTTATTTTCCTAAACAACCAATGAAGTTTTTGATTTACGATATTTTCACTTGTGAGATAAATTCCACTAACTACGCACTTTCTTTGTATTTGCACATTCCCATGGAGCACACATGACAAGGATGAGCACACAAAACTAGACAAAGTGGGATCTATTTCTTTACGTGGACCACACTATCCTTTTTATAACTAGAATTTACTTCCATACATATGTTTGTGAGTAGTCACTTACATTTAAGTACATGTTCATGCTAGAATTCACATCCACCTCAATGTGGGGGTAAAATGTGATAGTTAAATTGGCATACCCTTGTCAAATCTCATTTAGTTGTGAACCCATCTTGTGAGAATGTCTTGATAGAGTTATAGAATGACATGTCACAAATTGTTTTACTAAGTTTGGATCCTTCCCCAATTTCAATATACTCTCTTCTACTCCCATTTTTATGCATTAATATATATATTCATTCAAGTATATCTATCCTATCTACATTCATAGTCACACATTCCCATTATTTGTTGGTCCAAATTACTATACTTTCACTCATGATCCCTAGATCCTTTATGCTTTATTTCAGGTCATTCTTTTAGCATTGAAGATCGATGTAGCTTGGTTTGAATCTCACCAAAAAATTAAATTACAAATTCGTATTCAAGATTTCTCGCAGACATTGGGAGTCGACTTGATAACACTTGTACAATGATCCATTGTGTCTTGGTATTTAAGAACATTCGCTTGGAAATTGATTGACCATTAAGCAATCATCGAACACTCGTTCGCTTAAACATTTTTATTTAGAACTTTAAATGAAATAAAATTTATTGTATGAAGATCAACATATGTCACAACCAAAGAGGGGAAAAGGAGGAAGGTCTAATTAAGGGAGTGGGAGGAAATTAAGGGAGTTAGACGTTCCATAGCTACACTTCAAAATCTAGTAAAGGATTGCTCGAGAGTCTTGACAAACAAAACTAACATGACTAAGAAGCCTCGTCTAGTGTGCTCATGCTCGGCAGGTTAAAGAATTGAAGGATTCCCGATAGCTTTTCTGTAATGCACGTATTTTGGTCTAACAGCGGGAACCTTTTCTGCAGGTGAGAGCACCTGAAGTTGCAGTGATAGAGCCCACGATAGAGGAAGGTCTTGGCGCCATACTCGAAGCTTTCGAATAGCTTGAGGATGATGTAGCCCCTGATGGTGTGAAGAATGCCCCATTTAACATCAGATCTCCCACTGATCTCCAATTACCTTTTGTTGAATCTTGGTGCTTTGTCACCTGCACATTACTCATACCATAACTATTGCATTCATGGTATATGAAAGATATAAGAGAAATGAGTTGTAAAAGCCTTTTACCTCCTTGTGGAATCGATTGTCAGGGGCAAGGAATCTGTTGCCCTGGCTGTTAATGGTGGCTTTTGCACTTCCCCCGATTGCATACATTCCCCAGTGGGTGTAATCGTTGTTCACCACATGAAAGTATCCGTGTCGGCATCTGCATTATAACATTAATTCTTTAATAAACTTCAGCCTGTTGTATGCGGTCTTTGTGCAACGAATACGGGGAGAATTCCTCAAAAATCTTATCCATACCTGGGCATACGCTGAACGAGCCCTTCTCCGAAGTGATTGAATGCAACTGTTACTTGCATTTTGACGTCTTGGGTATAGGCTTCGCTGTGTCCTAGGAGCATCACCTGCTAAAAGCACCGCTGAATATTTAAGTTGAGAAATAACTTCTAACGACAATTTAATAGATACTAACATTTCTTCATGTTTCGGTCCGATGATTGGCTTTTCGTGCCGTAATCTAAGATTCTGTGGTAAAAATACAATTGCGAAACCTCTTTTCAATAAAAATAAATTTATGGCAGAGCAAACAAGCAGTTGAGCACCTTGTCATGGTGAGTGAAAAGGTTGTTTGAAATGGTGATAGCAGTGGAACCCATGATGGCGTCGATCAGTCCATCTGCGCAGCTTGACAAGGAACAGTGATCTACCCAAATTGCACTTCCTCCGAAGATGGAAATCCCATCTCCATCACTCCTGGTTCTATACCCATAATGGGTCGGGGAGCTCCTAACATTTGTATTTCCCGCAGGTTTACAGCCGTGGATATGGATTCCATGAATGATGATATTATTCACGTCCTGTATTGTAATGCAAGCTCCATTTGCGATATGGACGTTGGCTCCTCTACCGTCAATTGTCTTATAACTATTCATGATAAGTTCCTCCTTGAGCTGTATAACCATATCTCTTTGGAAAATTATCCAGAGAGGCTCGGTTTGAATAACAGCGTGACGCAAAGTGCCGGGCCGGGGATTGACGGGGTCATAGTCATTGGGATCTGTAACCACATAAAATCTGCCCTGCTGACCTCCAATGGCGTTTTTGCCAAATCCGATGGCACAATCAGCCAGCCTCTTTCTGTTATTAACCCAGTTGGGGTCGCAACGCCAACAATCGTCGATGGGATTCCCCGTTCCGCACGAGCTCAGCTCTCTTCTGGAACCATTTAAACTCCTGCACAGTAGCTCTTGAGATTTTTAAATACTCCCATGTGTCTGGAACATAAACTAGCTGTAAAACAATACTATAAGTTTGCTTCACTACATTTGTCTTACACCATCTCAACAACGACAAACATTAACTATCCAGTGGCATGATGATACGGGGAATAGGAATTTGATCTACAACAGCTGCGTACCAACTACAGTTCCAAGAAGACTATTATACAAATTACAGTAAGGAAAGCGCCGAGCAACAGCATAAGAATAACTAGAAGCAAGTTCAATAGACTTTGCAATTTAGCATTTCATATTAATGTACCGAATGCGGTAAGGCATTAAGTTTCATTTCCGTATTGCATTCTTTAAATCCTCTAAAATGTCTAAAGCATCTCAAAGGCGACATGCTTACCTTTCAACCGTTTGGAGTACAAGCTCTGGCTTCTCAACATGATATTTAGCAGCATTTTCAGCCTGCGTCATATTTACAGAACTTCTAACTGATATCGCCATTACTGACTTGAAGAAAAAGAAAGCAAGTAAAAGAAGCAACGGCTGTAAGGCTTGGTTGGTGGCCATTTTCGATGAGAGTAAACGTGCAATGGTTATATGACATACTATGGCTTTGGGCTCTCTTATATAGAAAATCAGCCTCGATAAAATCTGTAGCAAAGGGGGAATCTCGACCCCACCGGTTGAAAATATGGTTATATGCACGTTACCGCGCTGCCATTATTACGGTGTCTGTAATGTACATGAATGGCATATAGGATTATCCAACATCAGTTGACCTATAAATAATACACGTTGAGCTTATGTTTCATGATTTTCGCAGACATATTCACGTATTGATATATAATATCTTAAATGTTAAGAGCTCCAACAAAAGTTATAAAGTGGCGCAGACTGTCCCTCCATACCGAAGAAAATCAGTTTTGCCTCTGCAGTCAGAGGGATTTGAGGCCACCGACCTGGTCAGAAGCAACACTTCTTTCGGCCAATTCCGGTTTCAAATTACAAGTTAAGAATACATTGGCAAAGATGATAGGCCGTTGGTTATAAATGACTTTCCGCTTCCGTACTCTGCACGAGAATCGGCGACAAAGTTTCGAATATTATTTTGCATGTTGTTCCTAAATTTTTCGCCAATAGCAGACAGAATTTAGGAGTCCTTTTCGGCAATCACATGGTTCCCGCGCTTTTCGTTTTTCGCATCCCGCGACAAAAATAGAATTACTAAGAAATCTAACATTATCCAAACTTATTAAATTGTAAATGTATGGCTGTACGATAAACTCCTTTTATGTTAAAGACAATGAAAAAATATTATGTAAGATGTCATCATGCAATGAATGGTCTTCTAGAGAGAGACGGGGGGAGAGAGAGTTACTTGAACTCTGATTAGTCCTCAAAACGTTCCATAAAAGTGTTTGCTTGCATGGACTATGAATGTCCAAAGAGAGACAAACACGCACATAAAAAGACGTAGGCATTTCTACAAACATGCTTGAGTTCTTACTATGAAAAAATTTAGCCATGTAGAGCTTGTAAAGGTATAAGCCACTCAACTTGTGTATACCTTTATAACTTTGCAATCCTTAATTAATGGAAGGGTTGTTGTCAGAATAATTAATTGTTAGTCACTAGGCTTCTTCATGATGCTTCCTTATTTCTCTCTTAGGATATATTTTAGCTTCCTCAATAACATTTTAGTAGGTTCTGCAAATGGAATGGATTTGCTAATGTTACGTAGTTCTTACTAATTGTGAAGGTGGTGTTAACAGGGGGAGACTTTATTTTTCACAGAGGCAAATATAGTGTTAAATTATGTTGCACATGTCCACATTAGAACTTTGAAAATGTGAAACACCTTAGCTAAACACCACAAATTTCCTTTGAAACCAAGTCTTCCAAGCATACAACCCTCCAAACTAGGTTAGGTTTATTTATTACTACTAATAGCATGGATAGTGAACACTCTTTGTCTCAATATTCGTACAATGCAAATGTTGTTAATTTGAGAGATTGGTTGATTCGGTTGAATGCTAGTTTGGGTTGAAGTCTTAAATTCTTATCCTCTTGTTTCGGCTAATATGTTTTGATTCTTTTATTCACGAGCCTCGCATCTTTGAGTGTGTTGTATGCAAGGGGTAACTTATTTATACCATGACAACTAAATGGGAAGGGACACAGAGTTAATGTGGGTGATCAGGAGGCAAAGAATACATATATAGGTTTGGTTAATATATGATAAATATGCATTAACACTATAAACAAATAGGAATTAATAGTCCTGGCTAAGAAAACATTTCAAGAAGTGGAGAACAAAACCAACAATTTTTAGGCCAAAAAATATGTTTTTTAGTAAAAATAGCAATTTATTTTTTATAAATGGAAGGGATGCCTATAATTATACTAGGTTATAAAATTTATAGATTTACAATTATTGCAACTAGAAAAAAAAAATTGCAAAAGGATCCTATTCCAAATAAACAATTATTCCTAGAAGAAAAGTAGTCAGAAGAACTACACAGAGCAGAGACAACATCAAAAAAAAAAAATTGCGAGAAGATCAAGGTTTTGGATGACTAATAGCTATCATCATCATAGGTTCCCAATTACTAATATTCTCTCATCAAATCTAATGAATAGAGAACTTAATCAATATTTCATTTGTATTCC
>VDFB02281492.1:493592072-493618096 GCA_007258455.2 Sequoia sempervirens | reverse complement strand
GAAAGAGTTCATTAGGAGGGGGGAAGGGAGAGGGAAAGAGGGAAGAAGTGGAGAGAGAGAAAGAGTTAATTAGTAGGGGGAGGGAGAGGGAAAGGGAAGAAGTAGAGGAGAAACATAGGAGTGGAGGGAGAGGAAAGAGGGAAGAAGAGAGAGAGAATGAAGGGGGGAGGGAGAAAGAAGGAGAGAGAGGAGGGTGGAGGGAGGGAGAGAGATGAAGACATAGTAATATATATATAATTAAATATAGAAATGAGGAAATAATATAAGGATAAATATGGACAAACATAATATAAATGGAATCATGGAGGAGGAAACTGGAATCGGTGATATTCTAAACTAAATATATTAAAATAAAACTATAAAACTACAAATGAGATATATTGCATATAAATTATAAAGTCTTGACATTTTTTAAATGCTATGTGAACAGATCGGATATGATTCAAATCGATATCGATTTAAACTGATATCTGATATGTCCGACACAAAAATTCATTGCCTAGGAATAGGCCTGCTCTGTTGGTATTTATTAGGAGGATACCAACCTGGCTGCACGCTCGGTTTTTCACTGCCTACCTAATTTTTAGCCAAAATTGATAAAATGAAAAGGGTTTTGTAGAGGAGATTCTCAGCGCTTTTACCAATAAGGCAAATTATGTTTTATTTTGAATTTAATAGGATTATTATTATTTATTTTCTATTAGAATTATGACTAAAGTCCTCGATTGATAGGTCGATTAAAATACTTATAACTTTCAAATGGTATCATATTTTTGAATCCAAAACATAAGGCCACATTCCCATGCTTGCATACTATAGGATTAAAAAAAAAAAATTGAATTGCATGAAATTTTGACCAAGTTAAGGTGTTGAGACATCACGAAGTTTTTATATTTTTAAAAGTTGTAATAAAAAATTCATAATTAATTATTTACATGGAAAAAATTACAAAAATATATCACATCGGACATGAGTGTCTACTTACATCTAAAATCTCATAAAAAATATTATCATTTTATTATGGTTAGGGTGGTCAGACAGACACCTACTTCTTAATTTTTTCCTAAAATTTAAGTAATACTGCATTGAAATTTTAAATTTTCACCAAATAGATTTTGTTTTTAAAAAAATAAACCTAGTAGTTTAGAAACTAAATTCAATTTCCCACAAAATCTATTCTTACATGTTTTTGAAATAATATAGATAACTTATTCAAATTTTTACTTCAAATTGCCTAACTCTAATTGTTCTGAATTTTCATTGCCACTTAAGGGCTTGTTTGGCATACCATGATCCTGCACATACCCGAAAATTTTGCTTTAGTTGCAAGAATGGAAGCTATCAAGACATTTTTAGCTTTTGTAGTGCACAAAGATTTCAAAGTATATTAGATGGATGTGAAGTTTTCATTCTTGAATGGTGAATCGAAAGAAGTATACATGGAACAACTAAAGGGTTTTAAATTTTCAGAAGATACAAATATGGTATGTAGATTGAAGAAAGAATTGTATGGATGAAAGCAAGCTCCCAAAGCTTGGTACATGCAAGGTTAGATAATAAATTGTAGCAAGGATTTAGAAAAGGCACTGCATATAACAATCTACACTTCAAAGTTGAAGGTAAACAAATCTTAATTATGGTAGTATATGTTGATGACATAATCTTCAGAGGAAATGAAGGTATGAGCAAAAGGTTTGTAGAGGAAATACAAAAATAATTTGAGATGTCAATGTGTCGGAGATGAATTTCTTCCTAGTTTTGCAAATAAATCAATCAAAGAAAGGTATATCCATATCACAGTCTAACTATATTAAGGAAATGTTAAAGAAGTTCCAAGGAATGGATGACTCTAAAGTTTAGAAAAAATGATGAATCTCCTAAGACATATCAGAGCAAGTATAGATCAATGATTGGTGGACTAGTATATCTTACTACTACTAGAATGGATATCATGCATTTAGTTTATCATGTGGCTCAATTGAACAAGAAGATCCTACAGAATCTCATGTTGTAGCAGTAAAGAGGATATTTAGATATTTGAAGGTCACTCCAAAATATTGTTTGTGGTATTCTAAGGATATTGACTTCTCCTTGAGTGCATATACAAATGTAGATTGGGTTGAATGTGCAGATGGAAAGAAAAGTACAAGTGAAGGTGCTTTCTTTATTGGAAGTGGGTTGGTTTCATGGCTAAGTAAGAAGTGAGAATCATTGTCATTATCTATATTTGTAGAAGCAAAATATATTACAATAGCATCATGTTGTACATAAGTGTTGCAGATGAAGCAAACATTAAAGGATATCAAAATTTCATACGATGAACCTATTCCTATCTTATGAGACAATACAAGTGCAATCAATTTTTCAAAGAATTCGGTAATACATTCAAGAACAAAGCATATCTCAATCAGGTATCACTTCTCGAGAGAGAAAGTTACAAAGAATGAGGTGAATTTGGAGTATGTGCCTACTAAGAATTAGATTGCTAATATTTTCAAAAAGGCTCTTCCAAAAGATACTTTTGAGTATCTCAGAGAGAAGTTAGGGGTTACTACCCCTCCTTTCTACTAGATGCATAAGTGTGTGCATCTGTCTGGGAAGTATTTCAAGATGCATTCTTAGTCTTGGACTAATGTTGAAGGCTACCTCTCAGGGGGAGTATGTATTAGTGGTTGATGGATGGTGCAATTAGATGGAGCATATTGTGTGACCCTAAGAGTGAGTGTAGTTGCTTGTTGGTGTATGCAAGTGTTTCCCTTTGAATTTTTTCAAATCGGGAGAGCAAAGGAGTTCAATGTAGGAAAAAGAGTTGGATTAGTCTATGGCCCTTTTCCATTGATTTCAAAGGGGGAGAGAATATGAAAAACATGGAGAGATTTGTAGAAGTGAATATGTTCTAAAGACCATTGGGGGGATAGTGTTGAAAATTATTGGGGGAGAGAGTGTTGAAAATTAAGCTTTCTTCCTATTGGTGTAAATAGGTGTTTTACCTATCTAGATTTTATTTACATGTTAAGTCCACTTAGGTCCTAAGAGGAAATATTTCTAGTTAAGCATTAATTTTTACTTATCTTTTGGCATTGAATTCTTGTGTTCTAATTCATTTAATATTTTTTGGGGTGGTTGTATCATTATACAAGATTAAGACACATGTAAATATCTTGTCTAATCCTATCTCATATTTTACCTTTATAAGCAAGGCATCATGTGCACATTATCAGACAATTCAATTTAGTAAGTCCAATATATCACTGCAATCTTAAGTATTGCATATTGGCCATATCTTGCATCCATTATTTCAATTTCATGTTCTTTCTTTTCCCTCTTGTAGAAGGTTGTTTTTGGTTTTTGTAGGTGATCATGGAGGCTTGAATCCTTGAGTGACTCTAACACTTCCACTATTTTGTATCTTAAAAAATATGAAAAGAAATATGCGATTCAACCACCCCAATGAATAATAAAGTTGAACCAAAATCCTATAAAATATCTA
Organism: Sequoia sempervirens; assembly: GCA_007258455.2. Taxonomy (NCBI): domain Eukaryota; kingdom Viridiplantae; phylum Streptophyta; class Pinopsida; order Cupressales; family Cupressaceae; genus Sequoia; species Sequoia sempervirens. Next base: position 493,614,606 of record VDFB02281492.1, on the reverse strand, counting down.
AGAAGGAACAAGCCTCAAATATTTCAAAGAGTTTTAAAGAAGAAATAAAATCTCAGCCTCAATTATTGAGGAGATCTACTTAGTAAAGACAACAACCAAATAGGTATACTCATTTTGATTAGAGTTGTATTTTTACTTTACATACTAACATTGATGAGCCTAAGACTATAAAGGGGGCTATGGGTATGAATGATGCAAAATATTAGAAAGTGGACAAGAATGAGATGGTTGTCCACTAAAGAAAAATAACACATGGGACCTAGAACTTTTACCTTGTGTATGTAAACTATTTAAATCCAAAATGGATGTTCAAGAATAAATTTTATTTATGTGGTATTGTTTAGAAACTTATAAGGTGAGATTAGTTGCAAAGGGACATTCCCAAGTTGAAGGAATTGATTATGGTGAGATTTTCTCCCTTATTGCTAAGTTATAATCTATTCAATTTCGATTGGACCTATTGAAACAATATTTTATCTTGAGGTTGAGTAGATGGATATGAAGATAGATCTACTTCATGGTGATTTAGAAGAAGATATTTTTGTGTCATAATCAAAGCACTACATTGAAGAAAGACAAAAATGTTTACAAATTGAATAGATCTTTGTATGGTCTTAAGTGTTCTCATAAGTTGTACCAAAAGTTTGATATGTCTATGTTAAGGTTAAAATTAGATCATTACATCTATTATAATATGGATGGTGATCTAACTTCCTTATTATTGCATTATATGTTGATGATATGCTATATTTTATAATAAGAACTTGGATATGGTTCACAAATCAAAGTCTCATATTTTAACATAGTTTTAGATGGAATTAGGGGTCCCTAGGTTCATCTTACAAATTGAGATCATAATAGAAAGAGTTAAGAGAAATATTTGAATAGATCAAAGTATTTGAACTCAGTGTTTGAGATAATCAATTTGTCAACTTGTAAACCATTACGTGTTCATACTTGTATGGGGACCAATTTACTAGTTGATGAGTTTTTTAATTATCCTAGTGATATAGATAGTATGGCTATAATAACTTGTACTAATATAGATGGGATTTTTATGTATCCTTTGGTCTCTATAAGACTAATAATTGCCTAAGTAGTGGGAGTCCTTTGTCATTTCATGGTTAATCTTGGACTAGTATATTGTGATGTAGTAAAGAGGGTCTTTGGGTATTTACAGGGTGCCTTCAAGTACTCAACTTTCTATCATGGTAACTCTAAAGGGACCAACACTTAGTGACTATTTATTGATTTATGATTTTAGATTAGGTCAAGGGGATGTTAACAAAATGAGATTCACTATTGGATATATTTTCACTATGCTTCGTGGTGCTATCAATTGGATTAATGAATGATATTTTATGATTGTTTTTACACTATAGAGGTAGATTACATGGTAGCTACTCATGCTTGTAAAGAATCTATCTAGATTAAGTAATTATGTTTAAATGTGGAGCTAAGTCTACGATCTATTATAGTTTTGTGTGAAAATCAATGTGTCATATGTTTGGTAAAGAACCTAACCTTTCATGATAGGAAAAAAACTTCTTGATGTCTAGTACCATTATGTTTGTGACATGATAGAATATGGGAGGGTGATGCCAGAGAAAGTTGACAGTTTTTAGAATGTTGGAGATGTATTGGTGAAGCTAGTGAGCATAGAAAATTTTAAGTGGTGCTATGAGTCGATGCATCTCTTGGACCTTGACAAATAATTCATGTGTTGATACTTCTTTTTCTCTCATAAGGTATTTGACAATTGGTAGAGTGTTAGGAAAGGTGTATCAACCTTTCTATTGGTATGAATGAGGTGTTTTACCTATTTGTATTCCCTATTAGGTCATATTCATGCTAGTTTACTTAGGTTATTATCACTTTATCTCTCAAGTTATAATATTAACACACACGTCATAATATTATGTTGTCCTATATCTCACCTTGGACTATATAACCAAAGGTTATAATTTTAATCTTAAAAAATCAATACTCATTTCATACTCATGTACACATGAACATTATACATTTGAAGCCTTTGATAGAATAGAATTATTCTCTCATGTTGGTTCTTTCTTGTGCTTTCATTGAAGCTCCTAAATCTTGGGTAGCTATCTCCATAGCCAAATATCGAATGGTATAAAGCATTCTATACCAAATCTTACATGGTATTAGAGTTTTTGATATTTCTTTTTTATATTATTTTGAGAAATATGTGTACATGTAATGTTATTTTCTCTTAAAAATTAGGTATGTTCTTCTCTTGCATCATATGATGACCTATAGAATAAAAAATCTTGATAGAAATATAAATTTGTGGGGTCCTCTTTGTGAATTTTTATTACAAGTTCATTTTGGAGCATACTAATATAAATATGATGTCATCGTCAAGTTTAAGCCATCCAAGAAAGTCAATTTAACCTTTTATTTTGTCCAAATTAGATACTGGAGGCCAAATCTACAAGGGTTTGAAGTTGGGAGATGGTTGCTAGATCTAGAAGGTAGCTACATTTTTTAAGCATTTTGGATAAAATTTGAGCCTATCATTACATCCAAAATGCTCAAGAACCTGGTGCTCAAATATCAATTTTTATTTTGAGACAATTTTACCCCAAGCCTTTAGAATAATTTATTGCTCCTCCATCATACATATTGTACAATCACTTGTACAATTTAATGGTCATAGAATCTTCTACTTGCATAATGAAAGAGTTAGTTGAATAGTTGAGGCACCTTTTTAAATCATGGGTAATTTGTTTTTAAAACTTAGGGGTTTTCTTATTTTTCTATTATTTTTTCATTAGTTCATAAGGTACAATCATACCCAGCCTACATAGGGTACTTAAAACAAGTTTTAGAAAAATGAAAACTCTATGGGCACCATGTGGCATGGGACTTTCCATTCATACCTTTCATTACTACCAAAGAATATTTTTGCAATTTCCCTACCATAAAATATAGTATTTATTCTGAAACAACCTTGTTTGTAGAATAATGGTTTCTTGCCACCCCATAGGAAAATTTAAATTTGAAAATGATAGTTTTACACAATATGGGCAATTTTTAAATTCTTTATCATGTGGTTTAAATATTTATATAATGTTCCATTTAATAAAGAGAATATTCCATCAATATCATTACGACCATCAAAATTACATCATTAACTCTCACCCTTAACCTTTCCCCTACTCCATTGATAATTTGGTTTTGGTACTCAAACTTGATAGGCTCCATTCTCAGTCATATGAGCTCCTTTTTGCAAGTATTTTTTTTATATTTGGGGTATAATTTTGAGAAATTCATAGTAGTGTAGATTATTTAATTTTGGTTTCTTATTTTTTACAAACAAAAAAAATCTCATAGGTGTTGCTGAGTAATTATCATTTTAAGAACTTTTGAGGCTTTGTTTGAGGTCATATGGTAACATTTTTTTATGCAATTTTTGTAAGGTGCATAATTTTCATGTGATTTGTAGTGCTGTAATCAAATTGATATTTTTGTATTAAAAAATTTAAGCTTACATTTGTGGCCAAATTTGATGTCTATAATGTACTAAGATGAAGATCACTTTATTGATTTAGCAAGTGATAATTTTAATTGCATGAAGTATAAAGTGCTAATATCATATATTAGTGGGGGGTCTCTTGATTGAGTAAATTTAGGGGTAATATTATGATTGCACGCTCACTTTTATTTCTTTGGGTTGTAGTGTATTCTTCAAATTTTGTCATGGGGAATCCTAGGATTGCTCACCTTACTCCTTAAAACTATTCACCATGGGAAATATTGATATGAAATCACTCAAGGGGTGAAGGTTGTACTAGGTATAGTCAAACCTAATCCAAAACCAACAAATGCTAAAGAAAAGATGGAATGCATAATTGAATGTGACTCTTGGTTATTTATGTATAGCTTTTTCACTTGATCTCCAATTCCATTTAAAAAGTGTAATACACCTAAGGATGCTTCCAGGAAAAATTTGGTAATTTGTATGGTCAAATTGATGAGGTTAGGGATTATCAAATTGATAATGAAATCATGGTCCTAATCCAAAAAAATGTAATAATATCCAAGATTATGTTATATTTAAGCTTGGTAAAGAATATGCATTTTTCGTTTATGGCTTTCACTCATCATAATTTTATGTGGAAGGCATATAATGCCTACACTTGAGCAATTTTTTAAAATTCCAATTCAAGAACAAAGGAATTCAATTTAAATTAAATTATTAGAAAATATTTAGAAGACTAGTATAGTTGCATGAGGATAAAGAAGGTAAGTGAAAGATAATGGGTCCACTTTTTGGCTAAAAAGTAGAAGTGTTTTTCTTGAAAATCAATCTCTTTCATAGCTAGAGTAAACATTTGAAGCACTTGCACATATAATCTTAACAAGGTCTAGTAATATGAAATATAAGATTTTGAATCTAGTTTTCAAATATGTAATTTATTCTAATACCTGGAGATTATATGCGTTAATTTTGTATAGGATGTACAAAAATTATATTTTTAAGTCATTTTTAGGGGCAAAACGTGTGTGTACGACCAATACAATTTGACCTAAATAAAAAAAAATCTATTTTTTTTGGGAAAAGATGTGTATTATGGTGAAGTTTGATTACAATATATTTTTATAAATTTTTCTAAATATATTTTAATCAATTTTTATTAGCCCTAATTGTTATTTTTGAAAACCCCTTGTGTACGACCAACATAATTTGAGCTAAACTAATCATAAAGTGATTTTTTTTTTGTGTAAAGAATGATGTCTAGACTAATCACATATAAAAAATAAAAATAATTTTTTAAAAAAAATACTAGTACCTAATATTTTAATTTTATGAATCATTTTTCTTAGAAATTAATTAATAAATGGAAAAATGTGTCCAATCATAAAAAATACATATTTGAAAACTAGACATCGTCACCTATAATGGATTTTAATTTCATAGATTTTTTAAGTCATCAACCATATTGATAAAGTCATTTTTTTTCTTGTTGTTAACATGGCCTTGTACTTGCATATCCTGTTAGAGTAATCATGCATTAGCTAATAATTAATTACTCTTCAATTGATTATTAGTATAATACATTCGCATGCACTTAAGCTAAACTTAGGAGTGCTTTTATACTTTTAGGGCTTTGCTCCTATATACAACACTCAACTCTTATTGTAATTAACTCTCGAGCTTTCATATCTTTTTTATGGTCTCTTGCTTCCATACATTTTTCTTATTGAGGAATCTTACACATATTTTTTGCAGATATCTTGTGTGTAAGTCGTCTTTGTTCATTGTTTGATCATGTGACTCATGGTTTCATGTTTTTCACAATTCTAAAATTGTATCAAAGCCTCAATTTAGCGAACCCCTTCTCGATTTATGAGGTTTCTTTCTTCAACAAGGGTTACTGGTTTCATATCTAAATGTCGTTTGTTCTATTTTAAAATTTTGGAGGTGGGAGAATTTTGGTGCATCTGGAATCAAAATAGAGTCTTCCACTAGATTCAGAGCCATCGAAAAAGTCAAAATTTCCTTTTGTCTGGCTTAATTTGGAATCCTAACGCTAGATCTATGAGGGTTTGAAGTAGTATTTTTTTTAATCCAAAGGGTGGTTGTGTTTTTGGTGCATTTTGGCACAAAAAGGACCTCACCATTGGATTCAAGAGGTCGATTCCACAAATTTTGACTATAAGTTTTCCCTATTTCGGCATTGGGAGCATATGAGGCAAAAAAAAATTGCCCCAGGGGTTGTACGACCCCCAGGGCACAAAAAGAAAGTTGGATTTTTTAAATTCTATTTTTTTAACAAAATTTAAAAATATAAAAATAAAAAAGGTAATTGTTGAAGTGCAAGCTTTTAATATTTTTATGTAGGCAGATTATTTTTTCCTGGGCACATTGAGGTTTTTAAGGGTACATAGTATCCTACTGTCGTGGTGGCACCTGTACAACCCCACCAGCGGTGGCCTTTTGATTACCATCACCCTCCTCAAATTTTTGATGGGCTTCCTTTTTACCGTGTAGCAATTTTTTCTCGCGCTTCAAAACCTCATTTCTAGTGGTTCAATCTTTTCCAGGCATTTTTTTTTCTAACCACAGGTGAATTTTTTTGTCAAGCCTAGGGTTTTTTGATATCAAAGATGTTTTCCCAGCAACATAAGATTTTTTGGTAAGGTTTTCAGGGGGTCCAATTTTTTTCGGCCACACAGGAATATTCACAAAATATTCGTCGATGTCATGTTGATATCATCTATACATATGTCAATGTTAGCCATATGATAGCTTATCATGGCCCCTTCAAGATCTTTTTGTGCCCCAAAGGGGATCTTTTATTCTTTTGGTCATAACTTGGGCGTATGATATCATTTTTTAGCAAATGAGATATCATCGGAAATCTAGTTCCACCAATTTTCTATTGGTGTGGGTCTCGTCGCTTTTTCTAAGTTATTGGTGCATTCTATAACCTTTTGAAGTTAGAGGTGTTGTTTTCAGTCCCAAGTTCATAAATTTTGACAATTTTCTCCATTTTCACGATTCCAACGGTGTCAAAACCATCTTTCAAATCTCTTCAATTCCATCCATGCACTTTTTCCAAATTTTTCTCTAGGTACATTTTAATTAGGTTTTTGTGTTTTTGCACTTTGGTGAATTACTTGGATGTCCTAGCTCCTGGAAACTTTTTGTTTGTATGGTATGACTCATTTTTGGCTATTTTACATGTATTTCTAGTATTCTATCCTATTTGGGCATTTTAGACATCTTTTTATGTAAATTATCTTTTGTAGACGCACTGAGATAAAGTGACATTCTGGTGTATAATTTTTGTAGATTTTCCACATCCTATTGTTCCTTTTGTATTCACACTATGATATAAAGTGCCATTGGGGGGTTAATTTTTTCCCTTAGTTTTCCATCACACATTTTTCAAGTGAGTGTTCCTTCAGCGATAGTAGTGAATCGCAATGATTCTTACCTCATGCATGTGTGCCTTAGTTTGCACACCCTTTTATTTGTAGGTTGTTTCTCCTACATGCACTTCTTGGTTTCACATAGTTTCAGTGTACCTATCTGAACTATCCCCTTTTAGCATTATGGGAGGGTTTCTATTGTTGGTGCTATTGCTTCCTTGGTTTCACACTTTGGAGTGATCTATGTATACAATTCTTGTTCCTATGTACTTTCAAATGTGACATACATCAGCGGTTGGTTACATACATTACAGTTCTTATTCCCAAGCTTAACCTTAACCCTAACCATAAAATATAAGCATAACCCTAATGCCAATACTAATGTTAACCCCAAACTTAACCCTAATTTTGTCTCTAACCCTAACCTTTACTTTAACCATGTACATTTCATCTTAATTATATGTCTAAGCATAATTGTAACCCTAAGTTAACTAATCCTAACACTAATAATAACTCCAACCCCAGTACTAGTTTTATCTCTAAACCTAAACCTAACCCTATTCTGAATAATAAAATTATTCCTAACCTTAACCCTTATTTTTTGTCTAATCCTAATGCTAATCCTAATAATAATAGTAATCCTAACCCTAGCCCAAACCTTATCCCAAATGTTAATCCCAAACACAATCTCCAATCCTGAACCTAACCCTATTCCTAACCCTAACCCTAACCCTATCCCTATTCCTAACCCTAACCCTAACCCTAATGCTAACCCTAACCCTAAACCTGGCAATAATAATTTTGTCATCCATGTACCGTGATGAATGGTACTAGCTTATATATATATTATTTTAATAATATATATATAATACACCGAGATATATCCTTCTTGAAGCGTCTATTGCATTTGTATGTGAGAAAAATTATTAAAAATAGATGCCTCAAGAAGGATATCTCTTGGCGTATTTTATATATATTATTAAAATAATATATATAAGCTAGTCATATAACTTTTGCATTTTGAAACTATTTGCATGGATAGATATTTATGTGTTGAAGCGAGTGGTGGTGTGAGAGGGGAAAGAGAAGTCACCACAACCCAAACCCAACAGCCCTACTGCTCCGATGAAGAAACCCTCATTGTCACACTTGCACCCCAGTGCCACATGTTCCACCTTTGGTCCTCTGAATGTCATTGTTTCTCTCGCCAAATCCACTTTAAATCTAGTTGAAAAAATATATCTACATACAATGAATGTAGTTATGCCAGCTACATGTCATTTGAATGTCAATTTTTAGCTAAAGAGTTTTTCCTTGTACACAGAATTTTGATTTTTGATGGATGCCACTGTAGACGCCTCTTGGCATAACTATTATTTAAATTACTTTTTTTTATAATGATTTTTCACTTTTAGCTTTATAAAGTCATTTCATTAATTTTTTCTAAAATAAATAAATGTTACTTATTTTACATTTTTTTAAGAATGATTTTTCACTTTTAGCTTTATAAAGTCATTTCATTAAATCTTTCTAAAATAAATATAATGTTACTTTTATTAATATAATGTTCTAATAATTAAATAATATGATATATATATAATACATTTTATTTTTTACTAAGCAAACTAGGATTTGCAGAGCCCTTCAAGTGTGTGCTTTGTCAAGAAGTAAATGAAATAGTAGATCACTTATTTGTAGGGTGTGAGATGGCAAAAGAATGTTGGCAATTTGTTAAATCTAAGTTACAAATTTCTTACCCAATACCTTTATCTTTGTGCCCAGGACTTGTTTTCATCCTAGTCAATATTGTTTAAACCTTCTTTTTTTGCTTGCATATGGAGAATTGCATTAGTTCTTGTAATCTGGAATGTGGTGGGAAAAAAATAAAACAATGTTTAGGCAACAATCCCAGTCAATTCAACAGCTAAAGTAAAAAATTGAGAAATCAATATTAGAAGTAGCTAATACATATGCTCAAGGTCACAAGAATGTATCTTTAGTGTTTACTGCTTGGGATAATTGGCTTTTGTAGAATTAGGAGTTTATATCTTTACCATTCAAAGGTGCTCAATTTATAGCCCCACAGTCAAAGGTTAATAGAAGTAAGGTTCAATGGCAGCGTCCTTCAAAAGGGTTTTCCAAGCTTATTTTGATGGATCATCAAGGGGGAACCTAGGTTTATCAGGTGGGAGAGTAGTTATTAGGGATTGGAATGGTTCTTTGTTAGCAATCAAAGCAGTTCAATTGCCAAATAGTACTAATAATTTTGTAGAAGTGCAAGCATTGATTCACGGTTTGTAGTTAGCAAAATGTATGGAAATTGATAAGTTGCATGTGGAAGGAGATTCTCTTATCATTATCAATGCTTGTAAGGAGAGAAAAACACAAAATTAGAGATTGGGATATGTATTGGAGAAATTTTGGAGGGTGATAGACTCCTTTCATGAGATTCAAATTTCACATACATACAGGGAGGGCAATAAACTAGTAGATAGGCTTGTAAGGAGAGAAAAACACATAATTGGAGATTGGGACATGTATTGGACAAATTTTGGAGGGTGATAGACTCCTTTCATGAGATTCAAATTTCACATACATACAAGGAGGGCAATAAACTAGTAGATAGGCTTGCAAATATGGGGTGTGATGGCCAAGATCTTGAGGTAAAGGGGCAACATGAGATTGAAAGATTATATCCTCAATTACTATAATTCATGATTGATAAAGGAAAATAAAAGTTTTTCCTTAGAAAATCTACTTACATCATCAAATTGGAGCTTACTAGCATGACTAATGGCAACAAACAATGATCAGTTGGTCTTTATTAGCAAGATAGTACATTGTCGGCATGACCTCATATGGAGTCTTCAACGTTTCACCTAGCTCCATTGGCGAGACTCTGTATGGTCGGCGAGACCTCTTTCTTTGTCTTCACGATGGTCTGAGGTTGTGGTGTTGGCAGTTTCCCTTATCGGCGAGAAACCCCTCTATCAGCATGAGTTCTTTCATTGTCTCATTAATAGACTAAGATCCCTTGTCTTGGCATCGTCAGCGAGAGGTTGCACCATCGCCAGGACTTTGAGCAATGTCTCTTCGACATGTTGATGTTAAGTTGAAAGACTCTTGTTGGTGTGACTGTGGGTGGTTGATGAGACATTGTGAAATGTCTCATCAAATTCCAAAACAATCTTGACAGATCTCGTCGATGAGACATTGGGTGTTCGTTGTGACTTTGGAAGATGTCTCTTCGACAAAGTCTGTTATGTCGATGACTATGGTGGGACCCAAATTGTCAGGAGGAAAGTGATTGGTGGTTCAAGCTATGTTGACTCAACAATGGGGATCACATGGATGGTAAAGCAAGCATCGATGAGAACTTGGTGTATCGGTGAGAGAAGTTGGAATCTCTCTTCGACATGGTTGTTTTGATCAACAGTGTATTGTGATATGCACACATCGATGAGACTCGAATAGATCGACAAGAGATTCAAGAGGTTTTTGAAGGATAGGATGAGAATTGGTATAGTTCAAGTGAATGGAAGAGTAGCAACTCAACGCCCTAGTCGAAAGATAAATTTTTGCTAATATTTTGATGCAATGTCAAGTTTCTCTTCAACCTTGTTATGCAACAATGGACATCACTGGTATTCAAATGAAGGAAATTTCTCGTCTCTGGTGAAGTATTCATGGACGATGATGTTTTTGGGTATTCAGTAATAGTTTACAAAATATGATTGTATATGAAATTTTGAAATTTTGTTTATTTGCAATCCTCAAAGTTGTGTATCTAAAGATGCAGATAAGTTGTAAAGCTTCTAGGGTAAATTTTGTCAATCTGATACAGAAATAGATGTAAACCCTATATTATATTAAATATTAATATATAGGCTTCCATGCCTTTTACTTAAAAAAATATACATTTTTTATTTTTTATATTTATAAATTAAAAATAAATAACTTGTAATAAATAATCATTTTAATATATAACAATTTTATGTCAATAGTGGCATGGTATGATGGTTAAGTTATTGTGGTGTTATTTTTTCCATCAAGTTTCAAACCCCATTGAGGTGTAATTGTTGAATGTTTAAATTGGGGATGAGGTCCTCCATTTGTGACCTCACAAGGTCAAAAATGTTTACCCCTTAAAATAATATATAATAATGTTGTATTAATAAAATAAGAGAAGAAACATTGCCAACATATAATATCTAACTTTTAATTATGTTTAATATACATTTATTTTATTTATGAAATTTCTTTAATATATAATAGTTACTAATATAGCATTTATTAAATATATTATTTATTTAAAATTTAGTGATTAAATTAATATTTTAATATGAAACAGAAAATCCAATTAATTATAATAATAAATGAATAATAATATTTTAGTGATTATAATATTATGATATTAATATTAATAATAAAGTAATAATAATAATCTAATATAAAAATATTATTGTAAATATAATAATAATAGTAATAATATATAATAACAAAATAATATTAAAATAATAATATTAATAATATCGCAATAGAATTGTCGCTGCCAAAAATGTAAAATATAATAGATCATTAGGATCACAGGGGTGTTTGGGTTTGCAGGGCAATCTAGGCAATTTTCCTGGTTCGTTGGCCTCGCCCAAGGGCCCTATTATGACATTTGAGGCTCCTTCGAGTGGTGGAAAGATCTGGGCATCGAAACATGCTTCCCACGACACCCCTGCTACATACATTCACGAGGGGAAGGTTGAAAATTCTGCCCACATTGGGTTGAACTTGTCTTCTTTGAAGAATCAATAGCATGGTGACTTGGTGCACAGAGTTTTGCCTTCTGGGATAAGGTCGAGGTGGGAAAACCTTCATTTTTGGAGGCGATGAAATCAGGCTCCTCTGATGCAATGCAAAAACAACCAAAATCTATGGGGGGAAACTTTGTAATAGGAATCTCAACATAGATCATGAGTGGGGAGGGCCCATCCAAGCCACGACAAACCTATCAATCTCAGTTTTGATGGTGATATTAAATCAATAATTACAGAAAATTGAGACTACTTTGTTGCACATAGACTTATCTATAGGTTTTGGCGCTTATGGCCAAGCCTTCCTAAACTCCATCAATGGATCACCAAATTCTAGCAATCAGCACTTAAGGATGATCTTGAAATTTACCCTTGTGTGGGGGATTTTTTCATTGTTGCATTTGATGAGGAGGAGGATAGAAACACTGTCTTGCATAATTCATGGGCTTGGGGCCAACACCTTTTGTTGTCCAAATTGTGGCACCCCAATTTCAACCCATCGATAGAGGCCTTTAGTGTCAAATCGGTTTGGTTGCATCTCCCAAATCTCCCACTCCATTTTTGGAGTGATGCTTGCTTTGAAGCAATCAGGAACACATTAGGGAAACATTTGGTGATTGGCATAGAATCATCTAATTTCATGCACACAACATATGCTCAAATTTTGGTTGATTTAGACACTTCAAGGGATCTTCCAGTAGAGATAATCCTCAGGGTGGATGGTCAGTGTTGGGTTCAACAATTGGACTATGAAGGGATCCCTTTTTGGTGTCGGAGATGCTTCATTACTAGTAACCTTGCTACACATTTCCCTTACTACAAAACCAAGGTATCATGCATTGCCACATGGTGGAAAGATGTTTCTCCAGAGCACTATGCAGTAGCTTCAAATTCCCCTCAGGAACATGTGATTCATGGGGACTATTTGGAGGCACATCAAATGTCAACAATTGACCAAAGTCCTTGTCCCAATCTGGTGGACACCTTAGATGTTGGGACAAATTTGGAGGAGACCACTTCATCTGACTACCTGCCACACTCATGCACAAGTGGGGATTCTATTTCTCCCCCTACAACACCAAGAAATCCACAACAACCCAAAGAAGAAGAAGCCTAGGTGGAGATGAAAAAGAAAAAGAAAAAGACCAGCAATGGTTTGGTTGCCTACCAGAACAAGCATCTACTCTCCCACTCCAAATGCAATGCAAAATCTATCCAAGATTTGGGGGTTGCTAGCAAGTCTGAGGATAGGGGAAAACTTGTATAAGGTGTGTGAGGCCTGTTGATAGGCATCTTGGTTTTGATAAAGATAGTCATAGAAATCAAGGCATATGCAATATAGGGGTGAATGTACAAGGTAGCAATGGGTAGAGGATTGTGAGCATAAATTTTAATGTAAAATTTGATTTGGAAAGTAATACAGGGTGTTGCCCCTTAGCAGTGATTTACCAAGCAAAAAAATAATAATAATATTAATATAACATTTTTAATATTAATCATATAAAATGGGGTGTAGAACCTAACTCGATTGGCTAAAGCATCCTATTGTAGGCAAGAGGTCATGAGGTCTAGTCTCCCATATGTCTGTGTGGTACAGTGGCGGTTGTCCACGCAAAAAGTTTACCTTTGCACTGCATAGGGGGAGGCTAATTGGTTATATTAAATTATAATAATATATTATATTTTTGTCATCATTTTTTTTTTTATTATTCAAATTAAAAATTTAGAAACTTAAATTTATTTTTTATCAAAATGCATAATGTTAATTTATACTAAAGATATGAACATTTCAATGTTTAAATTAAATTAATAGAATCAATTTTTAGAAGAATTTAATGTTTCTAGGTTAGATATTTAAATTAGGATTAGGGTTACACTGGGGTTTATGGTTTAGAGTTACAATTATGGTTAAGACTAGAGATGTGATTAAGATTAGGGTTTTTGGTTACATTTAGGGATGTAGTTAGGGTTAAGGTTAGGATTATAGTTTATTGTTAGGGTTAGGAAAAGGTTAGGGTTATTATGGTTAATAATTCAGGGTTTAAAGTTAGGTTTATAGCTATGGATAGTGTTACGATAAGGCTTAGGGTTAGAGATAGGTTTAGAATGATGATAATGGTTTAGAATTTATTGTTAGGGTTAGGGTTAGGGTTAGGGTAAGGGTATCGATAAGGTTTAGGGATAGAATTAGAGTTAGAGTGTGAGTTAGGATTAGAATTAAGTCATGCAAAGAACTAATTAACAATACTATAACACTGTAATTAACAAAACTTACATTTATTTTTATTCACGTGAATAAAACTTACATTTATTTATTTTTAAACTTAAAAACAATAATTACAATACTATAAAAACAAATACTAACCACTAAATGACACTTATTTAATTTACACTAATTTAACTTTTTTAATTCAAAAACACATCAATTTCTTTTCAAAATGTCACGTTCTTGAAATTTTTAGTATCTTATCAAGCGAATTGGTCTTACATGATTTGTTTATAACGCAAAGCACGTGAATTGAAAGTTGCTATTATTTGTAAAGCATTTTTCTTTATACGACACAAGGAACAAAGAAAAGTTGTCTAAGCAAAAAAAGTGGGATTGAAGAAGGAAGTTGGAAAAACAGTATGAACACCACTGGACTGCTCCCCAAAGATTCACACTATTAACTTTCATTCATGGAATCCAAGTTTAAAAAACAGGATCTGTCAGGGAATCTTGTCTATGGTTACTGTTTTAATTTTATGGGCAGTTTTTTAACAATTTATTGTTACAGTCGATGAGAGTCGTTAAGCATACTTTTCTAAATTGCTAAAACCAAAAACGTGTCTAAATATCAAAGTCAATGAATCGTATTTAAATAAATTAATTAGTATTAAAAAATGGTATAATTATCAAAATTAATGGATCATTAGCTCAACAAGCTGGAATTTGTTTTGTAATGTATTTTCTGCTTTGTACAGCTGTTCATTACAGTTTTCTAACTGCACTTTAATCTTTATAATTATATTTCCTCAATACAAAAAACGAGCCAATGGATCATATGTGAATAAATTAATTAGTATTAAAAATTGGTATAATTATCTTTAAAATATTTATTTTAAAATGTTTTCGCTTATTCTATTCAGAATTATTTTAGATTATTAATACAATATTTATTAATTATAATAAATAAATTTTTAGTTTTTAGTTAAGATTATTTTTATTTTATTTATTTTGTTTCATTTCAATAATTATTTTGGTTATATATATATATATATTTGAAAAATGAGAATTTATAATTTTAATATTTTCTTATTTTGAAAAATGTATTAAATATTATATATTTAAATGTTATTTTTAATAATTTCATTTATAAACTTTAATTAGGTGAGTGAGGTTCTACATAACAAAACACAAAAGAAATACATACAAATCAAACACAGTAATTTTTTGTTATAAAATAAAATAAAAGAACTGCTTAAATAAATTAAAATTTAAATGTTTATGTAATAAGTAAAATAATTGTAAAATTAATAACTGTTTTATTTTATTTATTTAAAAAGTTATTTTATAATTTTTATTTATTTATTTTATTTTATTTACACTAAAGGCGTACCCTATTTCAACAAGACAAAGCTGAAAAAAAATACAATCCAACGGTTCTTTCAACTGTTGATTGCTCTTCGCTTTGCAAACCACGCCATAAACCTGGGCTGCATAAAATGAAAACTACTTTGAGCTGCAGTTGTTTCATTGAATTGTTAATTAATGCTGGGCACAGAGAGTGTCAGTGCCTCGACTCGATTTGAATTGTTAATTAATGATGGGCACAGTAAGTTTCATTGTCGGTGGCTCCTGATCGATTTGAATTAACGGACTGACATTTATACCAGCAACTACTTAAGCCTGCAGACAGCTATGTGAGCAATAAACTTATACTGATGGTTTGGTAAGCCATCAATTTAAGTTTTAATTAAAAAAAAAACTAAAAATGCGGGTTATAGAGTATGTCTATTAAAATGAAAATTACGGTCAGATTCTAATAATGAACGCATTTTTTAATTTATTTTTTTTAATAATTGTTTTCCATTTATTTGAAAGAGTTATTTTATATTTTAGTTAATATAATATTTGATTTATAATTTTTTTAAAGTAAAATTTATAATTAATAATTATTATAGTTTTATATAATACAAAAAAATATTAGAATTTATCCTAATTGACTTTCCACACTTCTTTGGCATACCCATTGCACACGAAGGTGCAATTGCTAGTTTTATCTCCTTATTTATATTTATCTATGTTCTTATATATTCTTATTTAATCTACTAGGAATCAATATAATTCTATATTAGATAAATGATTATAACAATAAATAAAATAAAATATTTGACATAGTTTTTGGTCCCACTTCCAGGTTCTGTTCAGGCTCAATAATATTTATGCACCCTTGCAGGTGTCCGTCCAAATTAAGTTTACAGTGTCCATCCAAATTGTTCTGGTAGGGGAAGTGAAATGGGAAAGCAATTCCCGAAAGACTTCTGGTCAGATCTTAATAGCCTGGTATGTGCATCCTTGGGACTTAGTTACTTTTTATATCTCATAATATCAGATGCATGGGGAGCCCGTAAAAGACGGGCAGACTGGATCCCTGGAAAAGCCTTGATTCTCAGCGCGCTCACAATTCAGTCTTTGTCATACATGAACATCATGTCTGTCAGCATTTCAGAACAGCCCAACATTTGGGAGGTGGCAATGTTGATTGGCAGTCATCTCCTAATTGACAGCGGAAGGCTGGTAATATGTGTGTTCATGGGCTATCTACTGCCGGGAATGGCCTGCTCCGGCTCTGGAGACCAATGGCGAGATATTGTTGCCTTGGCCATCAGTTTATTCAGTGATATCGCCTCTGAGCTCTACTTTCTGCACAGGTGCAAATACCTCTTCAACCTTATCCACACCTACGGCTTAGACTACAACTTGGACTACGATTTTGAACAAGTTATGGTGAGTGAATTGCAGCAGCAGCCATCACTTGAAAGATGGTACAGCGCATCCAGCGTGGGTATAGTAGTGTCTGTTATACTCCTCATCCTCCTTTTAGGCTCTACCATTCCTACAGGAAACACCATTCGAGGATTTCTCTCTCAGATGATCGCGGTGGCTCTCCATGCTAATGAAAGACAAGATGAGTCAGAGGAGGTGGTCATAAAGATTGAAGAGACAGTGTCTTCCAAGTCGAAGAAAAGGGTTGAAGAGTTGGTGTCTTCCGAGTCACAGAAAGGGGTTGAAGAGGAGATGCTCAAAAGGTTTGAAGAGGAGGTGCTCAAATCATGGCTTGTGGCTCGGGCTTGCCGGCCCGATTATGTCATCGCCAGGTCTGTGTTGAGCTCAGCAGCGGGCACGGTGGTCACACTGCGCATTGTGTTTTCTCTGCTCAAATTCAAATTCCTTATATATAAGGGTATTATTCAGTACAATGATGGTCTCGACCACTTACGGCAGGCCACGTTGTTGCTTCAGGTTGTTTTCATCCTTGTTGGGTGGACAGCCATCTGTTGGAGATGGATCACGGCCATTGTCTACTTTCCAAAATTGAAAAGTCTCTTTAGTGAGGAGGGTTTCTGGAGAAGGAGCATCATGGAGCTCAGATATGGCTGGCAAAATCACATTGCTGATCTCGAAGAAGAGATATCGAATGCTGGGACCCTCAAAAAAAAATTCTTACTGGTTGTTCAAGTCGGTTACTTTACTTTAGCAGAGATGTCTGTGCCCTATTTTCTCATGCCATTGCAGAAGCTTGTGGTGCTGTTCGCCAAAGTTTGCTGGTTTTTGTCACTGATTGTCACCAGGCCGATTGTGAACCGGTGCCCGGTTCGGGATGAATCAGAACGATTTGTCATATACCAGAAAGTTTTGCAGCGGGTGCAAATGCCGGGAGAAACGGCTAAAGAACTGTTGAGAGCCAACCTCAATGCCATCAAACTGACAGAGCAGCGCATGAGAAAGGGAAGGACGAAGGGCGAAGGCTTGAAAGAGTTGATTGCACTTATCAGTGAAGGGCACGTAAAACAACCAGAGTTTGAACCACTGCAAATTGTGGAACAGTATTTCCCCAATCTGGATAAAATGTTATGGAAGATGACGGCCGTTTCTTATTTCAGAATCATAGTCGCACTATTCCCTGAGCGTGTGGACAGAGCTAAGGGACTGATCGATCAGGCAGGAGATATCATGAATTTCTTAGACAGAGCAGACGTCGAAGAGAATGAAACGTTCCTTTTAAACAGCCTGGGCAAGGTCGCAGACCAAGAATTCAAGAAGGCGCAAATGAAAAATTACTCTATCGCGGCTTCGGTACTACAGGATAAGATCGACGGACTTGTGAAACAGGATAAAAAGCTTCAGGAAAAGAAGTTCCATAATGCAACAGTGCAGGAAGGCGACGCCAGGGAGTTGAAGGAAATAGCAACCAGCTACAGCTTGTACAGAGCGTGCAAACCTAGACTGAAATACAAAGATTTCCATGTGGAAGAATTGATGAATATGGGAGACGAGATAGAAGGCGACTTCCGTAATTTTATTGGTTATTGCGTATTACAAGCGAGAGCTCTGCTGGTAAAGAAATGCAGGGAGTGGGCAAGGAATTTCGAGGAAGATAAAATATGGGAGGCGATTTCTGTAGCAGGGAAGGTGAAAGGGGTGTTGGAAAATACTAAACCTCAATTGAATCGATCCTCCGGTTCCCAGGAGCACTGAATCCAAAGCTTTTTTTTTTCCTTTGGACTGTATTTGAGAATGTTAGAAGCCGTCTTAGCAGGGAAGTAGCTTGCATAACTGTTGGGTGTTGACCTTGAATATTAAGGTTTAAATTTATATATTGTAATGCAATTAATTCAATAATATTATTATTATTATAGATTTAATGATTGCTGTAATAATATTATCAAAAAAAATTTGGCATTTAAGGTAAATATTAATTCTTAAATAATGTTTTATTTACAGCAGTTATCGTTTCGTTTGATATTTGTATAGTTTTTTTATAATTTAGAGATTTTGATATTGAAGAATCATTTCATTATATAAAGTATCTAGCGACATCCATCATGTTCTTTTGTTTATCTGTAGAGATAGATAAAAAATATTGAAAGAAATCAAAGATAGTTATTAAAAAGAATGCAGATTTTTTTTAAGTAGATCTGGCTATGTGAATGACAATACTACAACTTGAAAACCTTTCAATGACATACGTGTAACTTAACATAGGAGTCTTAAATCTGAATCCTTTTGGTGATCTAGATGCATCTTATAAATTTTGCTCTTTTTAAATTAATTTTAATTTGTTGCTAACAACAAAAACTATAGCCATTAGGAAGTATTTTTTCATTGCAAACGATATTGTGAAGGGAGCACAACATGTTTCCAATTTCTTAGAACTTCGATATTTGGGAGCATTGAAATCTATAGTAGTAAATATTAAAAGATTGTTGGGAGAAAGGATTTTTCATTTATTTATTTTTGTTGTTGTTTTTTATTATTTCCAGCTTTCAATAATAAAATCTTGGTATGTTTTCTTTTACTTTTAAAAGTGTATTGTGTTTTTGGAGAAAATAATTAAGGGATTTAAGATATTTAATTTTTTTAATGAGAAAAGCATGAAGTTCATAAGTAGTTGAATTAGAAGAAATAATGAGAAATAATATTTAATGTTGTATTGGTGGTACATGATTTTTTGAAAAGAAATAGAGAGGACATTGTAAAAGATGTATTATTAGTGGAAACTGACACCTCCAAATTCAATAATGTTTAGTTTTATTATGTCACGTAGTATTTATATTTTTCAAACCATCCATTTTATGTATGGAAATGATATTAGAGACTCACATGTGTGTATTGTCAAATAGTCTAATGATTCATCAAATAGATAAAGATTAGCAAAGACAAATTGGAGGTTGGTAGCATTAGAGACTGGATGATTTTCATTATATTGAATCATCTTTTCACTTAGATATAGTGTACTACATGAGAAACATATGATATTTTTGCTTCAATTATTTTATGTTCAAAAAGTTGAAGAAAGCATATCTTATGAAGTTTATTTTTTAAAAACAAGAAGGAATCTAGTGAACTCAATATGAATTATTGCCTAGATAGTTCAAGAATTGTGAATTTGGGGAATTATACCCTTTCAAGGGAAATGAGTCAACTTGATAAAGCAATTGATTGTTGTCAAATAATTCAGGCGACTTGTGATTTGGGTGTTCAATGAAGTGGTAATCTAGGAACTCAACTCATGAGCTACACCTTTCTAAAGGTTACAAGACAACTTAATGGAGTTACACTTAGTTCAAGGTTTATTTTTTAAAAGAAAAAACTTCTAAATAATAATCATAACTGTTGGGTATTGACCTTAGAATATTAAGGTTTAAATTTTTATATTGTAATGCATTTTCAAATTAACTCAATAGTGTTATTATTATTTTAGATTTAATGATTGCTAACAAAATATTGTATAGTTTTTACATTTAAGGTATGAATAGAAGATAGATATTAACTCTTAAATAATATTTTATTTGCAACGGTTAATTGCCTCTTTTTATTTATTGACATATGTATGAACTTGTCCTTACAATTTAGAGACATTGAAGAATCATTTCATCACACAAAGTATCTAGCCACACCCATCACAATCTTTTGTTAGTCTGTATAGATTAAAAAAATATTGAAAGAAATCAAGTGATAATTATTAAAGGAATGCATATTTATTAAAGTAGGCTAATCTTTTAGAATTTGCACATATCTTATACTATGAGTTGTCTACTGTGAATGATAATACTACAATTTGAAAACCTTTCAATAAACACATGTGTGGCTTAGCATAGGAGTCTCGAATCTAAACTCTTTTGGTGATATAGATGCTAACTTATAATTTTTTCTCTTTTTAAATTAATTTTAATTTTTTGCTAACAAACAAAAATTTAGACATTACAAATGATATTTGTGGAGGGAGAATACATGTTTCCAGTTTCTTGAATTCAATATTTGGGAGCATTGAAATCTAGATAGTAGTAGTAAATATTAAAAGATTATTGGAAGAGGGATTTGTTGTTTTTAATCATTTCCATCTTTCAACAATAAAATTTTGGTTTTTTTTTTTTGTTTTACTTTTAACAGTGTATTGTGTTTTTGGCGAAAATAATTAGAAGATTTAAGATATATTTTTTTTAAAGTATGGAGTTAGAAGAGATAATGAGAAATAAGGTTTATTGTTGCATTGGTAGTACATGATTTTTTTTAAATAAATAGAAATGACATTGTAAAAAGGAAATGTGTGTATTATAGATTAAAAATAAATTGAAATAAAAATAAAAAAAATCATATAAATCAAATAAAATGTGTAATTATATATTTATATTTAAATAAAATAATAATATAAAATTTAAAATAAAAAATAGAAAATTAAATCATATTTTTTCTTTTGTAAATTCATTTACATCAACATTTCACATCACATAATCTATTAAAAACCATCATAAAATTGAATGAAAAATCAACCCACCAATTATGAAGGGATACAATTGTACAACTTAGGGGAGAGGATCCAATAGTGAGCACTCTAACTTCACGCTTCTCAAAACCCTACATGGAGACCTCAAATCACTCTCAATTTTTAACAGCAACTTACTTGGCAAGTTCTCTGCTTGTAACTAAGGTTTAAGGCCACATCAACATACTTTTCGTCAAAGTGTCCAAAAAGACCCAAAAAGTGACTAATAGTTGTACACTAAGTCATGTTTTATTGGTGTGTTGATGTGGCATCACATGATCTATTGGTTTTTAGATTGAAAGAATACATTTCATTCAATTATGGGTGGTCATCATCAACACTATCAACTTTAAAGTCATATTGATCTAATATTATTCAAAATATTTCAATATTTTTAAAAATATTGAACATTAAATCAACAAATGATATAATAACTATTAAAATATAAAACCCGTCGATGTTATGACGTTAGTGAACGAAAGCGTAGGTAATACTTATTGATCACCGCCTTATCCAATTTCTAATAAAAGACGACTGTGTTCAAACAATTTTTGTCGAAGGAGAGAATCTCTTCACTAAAGTTTGATCAAATTTTTAAACGTGAAAGGTGCAGATTGAATTACAGAGTTTGGACTAAATTCTGTAGAGTTTGCCAGGAAATTTGAGGTAATTCTTTAGGGGGATTATTATCTAATGTCGAGCACTTCGCTTCGTGGAAGTCGCGGTGACTAAAAAAAATTTAAGGCGAGAAAACCCCTAACCTGCGGTCAAAAAACTCCGTATGAATGGAGACGACTCCGTTATGGATCGTTTGCTTGTTGATCGAATTTTGTGGATTAGAAAATGATTCGCTGGTGTTGCTTCGCGATTGAAGCAAACAATTTTTCAACCCTTCGCTTTCTTACGTAGTTAGGTAGGAATGTGCGAACGCATGCTGTTTTTAGTACTGCAGTCTCAATTTAGAATTTTAAAATCATTTATATTTATAATTTAAAAGTACAATTACTAGAAGAGGCGACTTTTAATTTTATTTTTAAAAATATGACTATGATTAATAGAGAAATTTAATTATTATTAATTTTTATTTAAATTAAAATGTATGGTTTTTATAATATTTTATTTTAATGATTAAATGTTTATAAGAAATATCAAGTTTCCACAATCCATAATCATGAATCAATTTTGCTTCTAGTTTTGATTGTGTTTGAGTTTTTGTCATCAACGTTTCGGATCACACTCCATGATCCATCATCAGGATGAAAGAGAGTATAAGAAGAGAAATGAATTGTTGCAGAC
>VDFB02281492.1:493565201-493591972 GCA_007258455.2 Sequoia sempervirens | reverse complement strand
TTTCCCTCATCTGAAAAGTCATCACCATTGGAAAACGCCTCCGAGATAGCAAAAACTGAGAGAGGTTTTCGTAGATGGTCCCAACACGATCACGTAGCCTTCGATGGAGTGTCTGTATGCCCCATGGTCTTTGAGAAATAGCCCTTCAAATATTGCTGCCTTTTACAACTTTGGACTCTTAAGGGAAATCGACGGTCCAATGTAGCTCGGAGTGATTCGGCATATTTGGGTGCAAAAGAGGACCATCCCTAGCGTAAACGTACCCATACGGACGCGTTGGAACAATCCGTTTGGTTGTACGAGTTGTGAAATGAAAGTTGCACCACTTTGCAACTTTAATTCATTGAAGATTGCAATGGCTTTGCGTAGTTGGCTCGATTCTTGCGTGGCGAAACAAAGTTTGGTTTCGTTTCACCAAGTTAATACCGTACCTTGAATTCTTAGGAAGTAGATTAGAACTTATGACCCCTTGTCTCTTTTTTCAGTTTGTTTGATCTGCAACCCAAATAAAAGAGCTTCATTGTCCAAACCTTCATTGTGAATTGAAAAAATTCAATGCTTTAGGTGTGATAAGTTTGGTCACTTTTCCAAACATTGTTCAGATAGACCTAAGCATCAAGCCTCCATTGCAAATGTAGATGATGTCTCTCCACAGAAGAATGAAGAGCCTTGTTACCATGCAATATAATAAGATCCTTGAAGCCTTATGCTTACAATAATTATAAGATCAATATAAGAAGAGCCTTGTTACTATGCAATATAATAAGATCCTTGACTTACTGATGCTTTACTTTTTTCATGATATTATAGAACATTTTTATGGGTTGTTGGAAAGTCTTCCCTTGGGCTACTGAGTTTGGTTACAAGTGATTCATCCAAGTTATTAATCTCTATCTTGTTCTTATTAGATATAGTCCTCCTTTAATATATTTTATACTGGACTCCAATTGAAGTAGATTATTATATTGTATGAAGCAAAGATTCATTTTCATGCCAAATTGTACTATACCATATACGCTGCATTTTGAATAATGTTTTAGTCAAATTTGAAAGTAGTAACTCGGGTAATGAAATAAATAAAGGAAGGAAAGATTGCAAATTATGTTTGTTTACTTGCTCCTCTTGTTCAACCTGATAGTGACTATAGAATCAGAAGCTATGCTAGTAAAGGCAATGGGAAAGAAAGGGGTTAAAAGAGGGAGGCCAACTACATCAAAGAAGGAACCATCACCCTCTCTGGAAAATAATGAAAATAAAAGTAATAACATACACAATAAGAACCTAGAAGATCAAAATCAAACGAAAAGGGGTAGAGCAAAGGGGTTGAAAAGAGAACCATATCCTGTTATGGAATATGAAGAAAAGGGAAAGAATGATGGAAACTCTGGTGAATTGGTGGATCGAAAACAACTTTTGGAGTTAAATCACTGTGAAGGTTTTCTTATTACACCTATTTTCTTGAATCTCATAAGCTAGCTTGGTTACAGTTTGTGTGTGAGTGACTAATTTGTGTGCTCTTGAGTTCTTGTGATTTTGTTTTTGCATGGGTTAATTAATTTAATTTGAAAGTCTAGGTATGTGTTAGTGTATATATAAAGATGATTCCATTATATGTGTGACATGCCTTTGTCATTGTGTTGGAATGTTTTAGCATGCTATGTTTTGCTTGGCAGTGAAAGAAAAAAATATTTGTAGCATTGGTATTCATGTTTCCAACCTGCTAAAGTATCTTCAAAGATAAAGTTCTACTCTTTGTTTATTTTAATTTTCATACTTGCACATTTCATAGTTTTCTAGTATGTCACTTCTATTTGATCTTGTCATAGTGACTTATCAATCCGCTGAGAAGCATTCCAAGGCAGATATAGTAGAAATATAGGACTGAACAAATGATGACAATGAGAAAAAGTTACCTAAAATTCAGTTGGCATTCATTTGTAGTATCAAAGAATACATAAATGGGTGCCTAGGTCTATGCTTTATCAACGTTAAGTGGCAGAAGGAGAGGTCTTTTATAGAGCATCAGCCAAAACATGCACCTAACTGGAAGGTGAGTTAGCGACATGAGGCTTTTGAAAGTGTGCCTAGCAGTCATGAAGCAGTGAGCAGGAGGTAAAAATGGTGTCTGGGAGGATCTAAAATAATGTTTTGAGTGACATGATGGATGAGAATAGGCACCTAGACTGACAAGACTAACTGAAATTGGTGCCTAGCATTTATTTGACTGAGCTAAAAGGCAGGTACATTAAGGATAGGTGCTTGGAGTGGATGTTTATGCAATGTGAAGCAATGGTTTGAGTTTGAAAGATGTGTAATGCAATGTAATCAATAATATGAATAAATTTTAATTATTAGTTATGTACGTGGAAGTAATTGCATAATTGTTAGGTTGAATTTGTAAAACTATATTGTAATTGAAATTTTTTCATCTATCAACATCTAGTTGTTACTTATGCAATGTGAAAATGCTTTGAGTTTGAAAGATGTGCAATGCAATGTAATCAGCAATATGAATAAACTACATAATATAACCATTCTTTTATGCTATTGTACATCAAGATATTTAACCATTGCTCACTTGATTAAATTTTCAAAGAGTTTAATTATGCACATGAGGAGGTACTTAAATTTCATTGTCAACTTCTATATATCAAATTATCCAATAATCAAGTATGTCCATATACAAAATGGGCATCAACGCCAACTCAAACAAAATTTTACAATATGTGCATATGCCATCTCGGTATCTATTCAATATTTACATGCCAAAATGTCTATCCTGGTCATCCCACAATAATGGGTTACACTTTTGGCCAAACTTGACAATCAAATCAATATTTTCAAAAAAACTTCACTTTCTCAACCTATAGTAGGTAAACCATTAGAATTTGAAAATGATGTAAACTAGTGATTTGAGATTTTTCTCAGATTTTAAATATATATTTTTAAAAAAATTGGAATTAAATTGTTTTTTTTTTTTGCGTCTCCTTTGATAACTAGCTTTTAATAGTAAACAACATTTTTTAAAAGTGATGTGTACTTCGACACACATAACTTTTTTTCTACAAAGGATAAAATTTTGATTCTTTTTAATTTAGGTTGCTAACACTGGTATCTATTGGTTTCATTTTTTTTCATAAATTTTTGTTGAATTATTATTTTTTAATTAAGTTTTGAAGTCAAAACATTTACAATTTAGACATAGGTGCACTTCGGCAAGCATAAATTTTTTGGTATGTATTGAAATTCAATTTTTTTTTGTTAGAACGAGGACACCAATACCTAGGGCGTATATATTTTTCAAATTTTTTTTCTCAAATTTAATATTTTTCCACAATGGTTTTTCACTAAACTTGATGTTCAGTGAAAAACCTATGTTCAGTAAAACTAAAAAATATAATATAATATAAAAACAAAATATAGTAAATTTATAGTTGTTGGAAAGCACGTTTCAATCTCTACAATCATCCAACTTGGTTTATCAAGTTGACTCCATTTGCACCTCCTTCCCACGCTTCGATAGTCAAAAAAATGCATAAATTTTGAAATGGTGGAGGGGAAGGTGAAAAAAGGGGGTTCATTAGAACCCCCCTTATATGGTGCAAAATGGGGTTCATTAGAAGGGAGGGGGTTCATTAGAAGGGGGGTGGTTCATTCGAACCCCCTTCATTAGAAGGGGTAAACCATTTTAAATTTTTTGATGAGCATTTCTAATTTTTCTTTGTTCAAAAAATTGTAACCCACTATTGTGGGTTTACCCATCTCATTCTAAATTACTGGTGGATCATCAAAATGGAGCCTCTTTGAAGCACTCGTTGCCTCTGAAGGTAGCTACACAAGAAAAAGTCAAACCACAATTGAGATTAGTTATACTATATAATTTAAAATTGAATAATTAACATCAAAATCAATATACATTAAATTATAATTGAACTCTAAAATTGTAATCTTGATTACCTAAAATATCTATCTCTTCAAAGGGTCGGAGTTCTAGAATATGCCCCTCTCAAAGAACCGACCAAACCATCTTTTGTAATTTCAATCTATATAGGTGAACAAAAACATAAAAGTGATCCAAGTTAGCATACAATTGTCAGTAATAGGAACATATAAATACCAAACACAAAATAAAATGAACACATACTTCTTTAGGTTGATATTTTTCTTTATCTCCTTTAGGTGTTTCGACACCTCCTCCTTGAGGTGCTTCAACACCTACTCCTTCAAGTGTTCCAATATGTATTGCTTTGGGCGTTGTGTCACTTGTCAACAAGGACGTATAGCTCATAATTCCCTGCACATAAAAATGACAAGTACATATGAAACTACCAATCTATGTCAATATATGTATAATCAATATAAGATCTTAAAATTCTTAATTCAATCAAATTTGAGTTCAATTACCTTGCCCTTATCCAACATTACACTTCCATAATCTGGACAAAGTTGCACCTCGCTCGCATAAGGTATTTCCTACAAGAGGAAAATAAGATAAACATATAAGTTATTATATAATTTCATTTTAATCACAATTCAAAGGACAAGAAAGTATACAATAAATAAATGTAAATGAGTGAGTGCAAAAATATATACTGTGTGCATGTCCAGGCCAAATGAAATGGCCCTCAGGGTGCTATCCGTCACATTTGTCAGCTCCTCCTCGACATCAACTATGAAAATTTCCTATCTCATGGCCTAAATTTATATCTAGAGTTATGTTTACAGTAGTTACTTCTGTCTCAATATTATGAGTAGTTTGACATGAACGTTTATCAAGTAATTAATTTTTTCTTTTTCTTTTTAAATGATTGATAGTTGTTTTGAGGCATGACTTATATGATTGACCAATAGGAGCCTATGAAGGGGTACCTTCATACCAACTAATCGATATTTGATAATCATGAAGGGTTATACAAAAACGTGTTAAGGATGGATATTTCATTAGCAATTTCTTATCTTGAATATTAGGTTGTAAGTTACCTATAAACACCCTTTGAATGTCAACATCTTGAAGACTATAGGAGAATTTCAAATAAAGGGATTAGTATCATTTCATAAAGTTTTTAATTTTCTCTTTAGGTCCTTGATTACAATGAACTAAATTTGTTAATGTAACTTGAGGACTGATGTTCACTTGAAAGTGTTGGAGGAAATCACTAATGAGTTGTGTAAAGGAGGTAATTGATTGTTTGACAATGAACAAAACCAATCCAAGGCCATATCTTTCAATGATCTAGAAAAGAGTTTCACTATGAGTGAATCTTCAAAAATAAAGTCTCTACACAAGGTAGTAAAAACTAACAAATGGTTATTAGGATATTTTTTACCATTGTACTTTCCAAAGCGAGGTATTTCAATGTTTTGTAGTATAGGTGTATTTAAAATAGTGAACATTAATGAACTATGTGTAAGGTATTTTGGATGTTTACTATTGGTTTGATTTTGGTTTAAGTTTGAAATTTGTTGTTGTAATAATGTCATGCTTTAAATAAAAAAGTTGATTTATCACAAAATCATTGGGCCACATGTTGTAAGAGTTTTTCAAGTATGGTGAACTAGTATGTAGGAATGGTGGGATATTATATTTCATGTTTAGGAGGGGTGATGAATATGGAGGTGTTATAGGTGAAGGGACAAAACTATTATAATTTCCACTAGAAATTCCTAAGCTTGAGTTTAAACCATTGTTATATTCCATCATTGATGCTATGACTGGAGGTGTAAAGTTGGGAATAGAAGGCATTATTGTGGGAGAGGAAACTTATTTTCCAAAAGGATTTTGAGCATTAGTCAAAAATTTCGTGAAACTAGCTACCAAAGGAATATTAGAATCTACTATATTAGCTAGGCTACGTAACACTTCTATCCCTTCCTAATCATTTACCAACTTCCCAATGCTATCCAAAAGAGGGATTGCTTCTCCATCCAAAGGTTCAATGCTTAAGAATTGTTGAATTCATTGTAGGTCTTTATCCAATTATTCTAGATTATCATTGGGGACCTTAGAAATAACATATGCCAAGTCCACATAAATGTTAGGTTACAAAAAAGACATGGGTAATGTAGGACTAGGGAGGGAATATAAGATGGATTGGGTAGACATAATACGTTGAGTGAAAGAGTTATAAGAATCAAGCTCAACATTGGCTATGATTGCAACATAGGAAGCCATAAGTCTACAACTACATCTCACGTGGGTATTAGTGAAGTGACACAAGGTCATGAAGCTCATAAATTTTCTACAAGATTCAAAACAATTTAATGCTCATACAATGAAGGGAAAACACAAAATAGTCACAAAAACTAAAATAATTTGCACACACAAAACCCAAAACAACATAAGAATCATAGAGATAGAACTATGATCCAAATCTTTGTCAAAACTGATTGGACAGGGAATTGGCACCCTAGACTGATGAGGTTGATTTTTGTTAAATTTAAAATCTAAAAATGAGATATAGTATCTGAGGATCCTAATTGAAGATGTTTAGGTCTGCCAATAGGAATACTTTTAGAAATGCACAAAATTTTAATTTTATATACATGCAGCCATAATGCCTGATTAAATATAAAAACAAATCAATCTAATTAAAATCAGACAATATAAATGAAAATAGTATAAAAATACCCTATTTTTTTTAAAAATCCAACAAAAACCCTAGTTTTTAACAAAAATCTATAAAATTCTCTAATTTTTAATCCAAATACATTAAAAACACTATTTTTAAGTGAAAATCCATTGCAAACATTCAATTTTCATCAAAATCCATTGCAAACATTCAATTTTCATCAAAATCCATGCTAAACTCAAATTTTTCATAAAAAATCTATCAAAAAACCCTATTTTGAAAAAAATCAACTAAAATTAAACAAATCTAATTGAAAATTTGATTCTAGAGCAAATAAAAAATCAAGAATCTAACCTGTTGCAGATGGATTTAAAATCGGATATCTGATTTGTGCTTTCCACTGTGCGCCCGCCGCGGTTAAGCCAAATGAAAATTAGTTTTGGTCAGTTTCATTCGGCCCAAAATAATATATATATATATGTCTACAAAATTGGATATCTGATTTTCAAATCTAGGTTTTTGCTTTGCCTCAGTAGTCACCCGAGCCCCATAAAGTCAATTCGGCATTTTCGCATTTTTGAGTCGTAGAAACACGTATTTTTTTCTCCATTGCCACTTTTTGGCATACCATGATCCTGCACATGCTCTTTCCTCAAAATCTATACCTTCAACCTATGAGTAACCCTTACACACAAGTCTAGCCTTTTTCTTGGCAACTTTTTCATCTTCATTCAACTTTTTCCAGAATACCCACTTAGTACCAATCACATTCTTGTTTGTCAGTCTTCGAACCAATTACAAGTCAGATTCTTCTCTATCTGTTCTAACTCTTCATTCATTGATTTGATCCAATTCTCATCTTTGCATGCCTCAGCCAATATTTTTGGTTCCACCTCAGAAAGTAAACAAAAATCTACTTGTTCCTCTATCATAACAACTTTTCTCCTGGTTATCACACCTTTTCTATTATCTCCAATGATCTGATCTTCTAAATGATTCTCCTATACCTGTAGTACCCCTCCGTTTATGCTTATGCTTTCTGTTGCTATGCTTTCATATTGTTAGACCTATGATGTTTTGTTGGATATTGTGATCGCTGGTTTTGAGCGATAGTGGATTATTCTGTGACATGATGATACCTTGTTTGATGATTATTGATTTCAAACATGATATGAGTTAGTGTAGATGTTTATTTTTAGTTCTTATTGATATGTATATGTTTATGATGGACTAACAACATTTATTTCGTCAGTTTTGCTGTGAAGTGTATTGGTGTGGAGAACAGAATCGCATCACTCGCTTGCGAGTGCCCTGCGATATCTGAGATTTTCTCCGCATGGTGTGCCTGTTTAATGCTTTATATATATATTTGTATGCATGTCATTTGCTTGGTTGCAGGATTTGCAGGTACATGACATCGACTCCACCTGTGTAATCAGGTCTGAGCATGTCAAGACTCAACGGAAATGTTGAACGGGAGATAGTAGATAGGTTTATCCTAGTCTAGTCTTTAACCTTGGTCTTAGTACATTGTCAGTTTTCAGTGTTCAGTCATAGGTTTGTCTTGTATTTTCTGTTTGGTTAAATTGTTTTAAAAAACAATAAATATTGGTTAATTTTAATGTTAGTTATTGTGCTTTAATTATTGTTATTAATTAATATTTAAATATGATTGAAATTTATTTACTTGATAATTTAATACATTAGTTAGCTTATTTGGTTAAATAGTTGGTCTTAAAAAGATTTAACTATTTTAATTAAATAAATAAATTAATTAAGTTAAATTATTAAGTGTGTAAATTATATTGTATTTAAAAGAATTAGAAAATTGAAAATAAAATAAATTAAAATAAGATGCATGTGAATTGAGTTTTAAAATTTAAAATTAAATAAATTGAAATTACATGCAAATAATTGAAATGGCAAAATTGCCGAGAAAAGGAGAAGATATTTTCTCAACAACTTCTCGACAAGTGTGCCAGTGCTTTTATGAGGTTGTTGGAAAATTTTGTTATGAAGAGGTTATTGTGGATCTCGGGAAAATTAACAGAGGCTATTCAATTTCCTCACAGGGAAAATTTTCTAAACACTGGAAAAATTTCTTTTACTGTGCAAAATTTTTATTCTTAGAAATTGTTATCTCTCTGTTGGGATTGTGATTCTTGGTGGAGGATCTTCCAAAGGATTCTGTGTGGTTGATTAAAGCTTCTGGGAATTGGTGCTGTGAAAGAGTTTTGAAGGATCACATTTTACAGACAATCTTTCAATAACAGGTATTTTACTGGTGAATTTTGTTCTTTGTTTTGAAAGAAAATTTTGAAGAACAAGTTTAATTTTTTTGGCAATTTGCTTGTAGAAAACTTGCTGTTAAAATTTATTATCTGTTTGCAAGAATCTTTAAGAATTTAGTTAAGAAAAAGAAAGTTCTCAAAGAAAACTGATCTTGAAAACCTCTGTGATGATTATTAGAAAAGAGGAAATTGGGGAAATTTGGTTTTGAATAAATCTTTATTTTGTTAAATTTGGAAAATCTTATTGAAACAAAAATTTAAAAGAATTGTGAAGAAATTTACCCTGTACAGAAATAGTTTTCTCAAATTCTGTAGAAAAAATTTTGTCAGAAAAAGTATCAGTATTTAAAAGATTATAAGTTTTAAACATATATTATATATATTTATTTTCCTGTGATTTTATGGGAATTTATTTGTAAATTATTTTTTTTATAAGGTTGCCGTATGGGCGAATTTAATTCCTTTAAATTCTGGATCAAATCCGAAATGCAGACGTGAATTTCCGCAGGGGTTTGTTTGTAAATTTTTTTTAAAAAAAAAATTAATAAACCAGAAATTTGGGGAGGGCCGAAACCCTCCCCATCTTCCTAACTGGTAGCCGTAGCCACCAAGGCTGCGCTAGACGCAGCTCTAGTAGGGCTGCGAGCTCCCATAAAGGGTAGCAGCAGCTACCAAGGCTGCGCTAGGCGCAGCCCTGGTAAGGTTTGCGACCACCAGCCTTTACCTATGTTAAGTTTATTTAATTTCATTTTTTTTAAAACATTCGTAACTTTTATTTTAAATTAGAAATGGTGTTATATAATATGTGGATTTATTTTAGATATATGTTATATATAATATATAATATATAATATATTATATATAATATATAATAATACATATATTATATATATTTATTTAATCAAGTATTTTGTTGAGTTTAAAATATAAAGTTTATGAATATGTAAATAAAAATTTATTTATGTGGAATTAGAATATAAATTTATAATAGTTCTTTTATTTAAGTTTATATTTTTATATAAATAAAATTGGTAAGAAAGTGAATAATTGTGTTGTTAGAAAACTAGTTTTGATATTTTACATCTTATTGTATGTGGAATGAAATGATGAGAAAATATAGGATTTATTTTATATATGAAACTTGTAAAGTCAGGAAATATTTAAATAAAACAATTTCTTAGTTGTATTAGAAAAGATTTGTTTTAACTATGATTGATTTAAATATTGCTTTCTTGACTAAAATGAATGGATTTAGTATATCCAAATGATAGATGAGTAATTCTATTTGTTTAAAATTTGTTTATTTCTTTTATGATTTGGGTTAAAAGGGAAAGTTATAATTGTTCAAGCCTTCCAGAATAAATTGAGTAAAATGGGGGTATTATTGTTTTCAAAGTATTTCTTATTGACTTGGGTTTGTGCAAGAGTTAAACATGGCGTTTGATACTGTTATGATTTATTTGTCAATGTGAGACATAATTTGTGCACTTGGTAAACCCTAGTCATGAAACTTAGAAACCCTTGTTATGTTTAGGGGAGTGGCTATTTGTAAGGGCCGACACACAAAGTGGTGTCAGGGTAACTTACAAGTAGTTAGTAACTCAGTGAAAATTAAAGAACAGAGTAGTTAGATCTAAAACATTTAACAAGATGCTTATGCCTCACTTATGACTCTTGAGCTACCATAGTCTTGAGTATAAGTTAAGAAGGCCTGGAATGGAAAATCGGTGTCTCGTTTCCTTAAGAGGCATTCGATTCCGCAACAGTATGCAATAGGGGCCGGGTTTCGTAAGAGGTTACCAGGGTAACCCAAGGATTGGGGGCCAGAACCTAGGAAGAAACACCAGGGTAACCTTTGCATCGTTGTGATGACACTCCACCTAAAATAATAGTCAACTTTGAGTTTGTGTTTCAATCAATTGTCAAAATCTGGAAGCAATGTAACCAATAGTTTGTATGTACTAGTGCCTAGGGTTAGTAGATTAGGTCTAGGTAGCCTTATTCCTATCTCCTAGCACGGGGGGTGGACCTACGGGTACCACATGGTTGGGTGGAACGTTCACCTTACTCCGTTGGGTCCCCAGTTTGTGATCATGGCATCAAGAGCTTCATGGATGGAGAGCTCACACATGGATTTCTTCTATACTTTCATCATTGTATATTGTAAACTTGTATTTGAAAACATCCCTCAAATGTAAAAGAGGTGAACAATGTAATTGTATTTGTAACTATTATTGAACTACCTCATCAAGTTGGATGAGTAATGTAATATCATATCAATGCAATGTATGGAAAACACGTTTGTACTTTATTATATCTTAAATGGAAAATTTATTATTGTGCAATGTTTATTTTATGTTATGATTTAATATGTGCAATGCGAAATACTTAAGTCACTTATGGAAAACTCAAAGTAGTGTAACGTCATTTAACCTAAGAATGTATGCAATTACTTAACTTAATATTAATTATTTAAAAAAAAATTATTACACCTTTATAACACAATTGCAACGTTCTTAGGTTATTAAGATGGGGCATTACAGATTGGTATCAGAGCAAAGGTTACAAACACTGGATGCTCATGGTAATCTAGAGCCCATTAGATTGACCTAGTACGTAGTGTCGTAACTGATAACCTTGGTTGAATAGTATCTAAGACTCGTAATTGTTATGTGTAGGAACATGCCTAGGCGAGGAGGAAGAGGTCATGGTAGAGGTCGAGGTGGATGCCATGGGCCAATCCCTCAGGTTACTCCCCCTCCTAGCCCTCACCATAGTGACCAAGAGAAATAGATGGGTCAAAGAATTGAGGGACAAAATCCCGAACAGTCAGCAGTAGAGGGTTCTCAGATACGTCCACTATTAGAGGAGGTCCTAGCTCGTCTTGGACCTAGACAGGTTGATGAGTAGGAGGTTGAGAGAGAGAGGGATAGATCCCCTATGAGAGTTGAGGACACAGCACATCAGGATGCTATCATTGCTGGTCACATGAGGGATTTACTGAGAGCACGTCCTCCTACCTATGATGGTTCAGGAGGAGGTTTAGAGGCAGAGACTTGGCTACTACATTTGGGTAGATGCTTTGCCATGCACCCTTACGGTAGCAATACCCATGCCAGATGCGCTATTATGCACTTGAGAGGATTCGCCTCTACTTGGTGGCGCCTAGAGGAGCAGAAGCTCCATATAGATATTGGTTCTGTGTCTTGGGAGATGTTTCTCAAGAGGTTCAGAGCACGGTTCCTGTCGGAACACTAGAGGCAGTGTAGGGCTGCCGAGTTCCATGATCTACATCAATTAGCTCTTTCTGTAGAGCAATATGAACGTAGGTTCTACGAACTCAAGCAGTATGCTGGTATTGGCGATGATGAGCCTATGCTAGTACAACATTTTATCAGGGGCTTAAATGCCCGTATCAGTGGTGGTGTCCAAGTCTTTGAGCCAAACACTATGGAAGTCGCAGTGGAGAAGGCTCGTATAGTTGAGGAGAACCTTATTATGGCTTTAGGTGGGCACACAGGAGTGCAGATTGGCAGTGCTCCTGTAGCAGGTTTTAGTCCACGGGGTGGACAGGCACAGACAGGTGGTTCTTCCAAGAACCAACAGACACCCAGAAAGGGTGGGCAGCAACAAAGAACACCACAAAAGAACAATAACCCTCAACCTCAACAACAAAACAGTCCTCAATCAGGAAAGGGTCGTAACTGGTGGCGCAACAAGCGCAATAGGCAGGATCAGCCTGCGTAGAGTGCTCAGTCTACCATCAGTAGGGGTAGTTATCAGCAGTCCAATACACCTTCGGGTGGCAGAGGATTCGGTAGAGGCACAGGCACAGGTTGTTATTCATGTGGGCAGCATGGGCACATAGCTAGGCAGTGTCTGATGAGAGGTTCTATTGGTTATGGGCCTCGACCTACGATTTTAGAGCCTATGGTGGACGATGCAAGACGTGCACATACAGTATATGCAGCGGTTAATGACCACCAAGCCGATCACCAGAATACAGTGGTCGAGACTTCAGGTAAGTTAAATGGTGTTAGTGTTTCTATACTTTTTGATTCTGGAGCCACTGATTCCTTTATTTCACCGACCATTGTTGACCGTTGTGGTCTTGTGGCGGTAAAGCAAGGTGGTAAATGGCAAGTTGAATTCGCCTCTGGGGTGAAAGTAGCAGTAGATAACTTAGTACATAATTGTGAACTTAAAATTGGTACGTTAACTACCTTAGTAGATCTATATGTTACTCCCTTAGGATCGTACGATATAGTACTAGGTATGGATTGGTTAGCATCTTATCATGCTGTAATTGACTGTCGACTTAAGATAGTTAGTTGCATTGATGATTTAGGTGCGAAAGTGGAAATCGTAGGTATTCATAGACCTATCTCTTTGCGGATGATTTCTTCTATGCAATTAAAGAGATGTCTACGTCAGGGATGTCAATTGTTTGCAACAACAGTTACTGATTTAGATGAGGGTGAGAGTCGAGAGGTATCTCTTGATGATCATCCTATTCTTAGGGAATTTGCAGATGTGTTTCCCAATGACATTCCTGGAATGCCACCGAAAAGGGATATTGACTTTAGAGTTGACTTAATCCCTGGAGCTGAGCCTATATCTAGAGCTCCTTATAGAATGACGACTCAAGAGTTAGAGGAACTTCGTATTCAATTAGAGGAACTTTTAGAAAAGGGTTCCATTCATCCAAGTGTTTCCCCTTGGGGAGCACCTGTCATCTTCATAAAGAAGAAGGATGGATCTCTTAGACTGTGTATTGACTATCGTCAATTGAACAAGGTTACGATTAAGAATTGTTATCCTTTGCCTAGAATCGATGATCTTTTTGATCAAATTAAGGGAGATAATGTGTTCTCTAAAATCGATTTGAAATCTGGTTATCATCAATTACGTATAGCTGAATCAGACATTCATAAAACTGCTTTTCGAACTCGTTATGGGCACTATGAATTCATAGTAGTACCATTTGGGTTAACGAACGCACCTTCAGTATTTATGAGTTTAATGAATGGTGTATTTCGTACATACCTTGATTGCTTTGTCTTGGTATTTCTCGATGACATTTTAGTCTATTCGAGGAACATGAAGGAACATGAAGAACATTTGAGACAGGTTTTGCAATGTTTAAGAGAAAATCAATTGTATGCAAACCTGAAGAAGTGTGACTTCTTTCAACCTGAAATTAAATACCTTGGACATGTGATATCTGGAAAAGGTATTGCTGTGGATCCTTCAAAGATCCAAGCTACTGTAGATTGGCCCGCACCTACTAATGTAGGTGAAGTTCGTAGTTTTATGGGTTTAGCTGGCTATTATAGGCGTTTTGTAGAGGGATTTTCTAGAATCAGTCATCCTATTACTTCTCTTCAGAGGAAAGGGAAGAAGTTTGTTTGGACGGAACAGTGTCAGTTAGCTTTTCAAACTCTTAAAGAAAAGTTAACTAATGCGCCTATACTTATTGTTCCTGATCCTACTAAGGATTTCGTAGTTTGTGCGGATGCATCTTTAGAAGGTTTGGGAGCAGTTTTAATGCAAGATGGGCGTGTGGTTGCCTATGAGTCTCGTAAACTCAAGGACCATGAATTAAACTATCCTACTCATGACCTAGAACTAGCAGCAGTAGTGCATGCATTAGTTCGATGGAGGCATTTCTTATTAGGGCATCGCTTCGAACTTCATACTGATCACTGTAGTTTGCAATACATCTTTACACAACCTAACTTGAATGCAAGGCAAAGACGGTGGATGGAGTTCTTGTGTGAGTATGATTTTGAAGTAAAATACGTTCAAGGCAAAGAGAACGTAGTGGCTGACGCTCTTAGCCGACGTCGACATGAGATCTCTGCTACTACTCTTGAAGTAGATTTGAGAGGTCAAATAGTAGCCGCACTTCCTACTGATAGATTATATCAGGAAGTGAAGTCAGAGATTAATCGGGTAGACCTTTAGAAGGTCGATTTGAAGGTTATGATTTGAAGGATGGTATATCCCGGTAATCGCATGGTACCTCACGCAGATTTCAGGTACATTATCTTAGAGCTGTCTCAATAATAAAATGCATGCCGATCTTCGGCAATTGTATTTCTGGCCTGGTATGAAACATGATATTGCTGACTACGTGTCGAGATGTCTTGAATGCCAACGAGTTAAAGTTGAGCATCATCATCCTGCTGGATTATTGCAGCCACATCTCATTCTCGAATGGAAATGGGATATTATATCCATTGATTTTATTGTTGGGTTACCTACGTCATCACGTCGACATGATGCCATTATGGTAACTGTTGACCGTTTGACTAAAGTAGCTCACTTTTCACCTGTACGTTCATCATATAATGCTTCATCCGTAGCTAGGATATTCATGGAGGACATCGTTAGATTGCATGGAATTCCTCGTAGGATTATATCGGATAGAGAACCTGTATTTACTTCAGCCTTATGGACCTTGTTACAACGTGCATTAGGTACACAGTTGAACTTTAGTTTAGCTTATCATCCTCAAACCGATCGTCAAACTGAAAGAGTTAACCAAATATTAGAGGATATGCTTAGGATGTACGTAATGGACCAATAATCACATTGGGAGGATTACTTGTACTTAGTAGAATTCACTTATAACAATGGATATCAGAGTTCCATAGGTATGCCACCATTTCAGGCATTATACGGTCGTCCTTGTCGAACTCCTTTAAGTTGGGATCGACTTGAGGATAGAGTATTACTTGGGCCTGAGATGCTTCGAGACATGGAGCAACAGGTTGATCGTATTAGGGAGCATTTGATAGCAGCTCAGGATAGGCAAAAGAAATATGCCGATGCGCATAGGATAGACCGACAGTTTGCTGTTGGTGATAGAGTGTTTCTTCGAGTGCGACTGCGAAAGAGTCCAATCCGTTATGGAAAAGGCTCTAAGCTTGCACCTCAATTTTTAGGACCATTCGAGATCTTAGAGAGAGTTGGTCCAGTGGCGTATCGACTCGCCTTACCACCCAGTTTGTCTCGTATTCATGATGTTTTTCATGTATCAGTACTTAGACCATATCATCCCGACATATCTCATGTACTTGATTGGAATGCGTTATAGGTAGAGGACGGGCAACTAGCTTTGGAGCCCATGGCCATTCTTCAGCACCGGACGCTCGGTCTCAGGGGTCGAGACGTTGATCAGGTGAGGGTCCAATGGGATCCTAGCTATGAGGCTTCGGCTACCTGGGAGGATGCGACACACATGAGGGAACTTTATTCCTATCTGTTCGCAGGCTTTCAGGAGCAAGCCTGATCCTAGGGGGGAGGATGTAGTACCCCTCCGTTTATGCTTATGCTTTCTGTTGCTATGCTTTCATATTGTTAGACCTATGATGTTTTGTTGGATATTGTGATCGCTGGTTTTGAGCGATAGTGGATTATTCTGTGACATGATGATACCTTGTTTGATGATTATTGATTTCAGACATGATATGAGTTAGTGTAGATGTTTATTTTCAGTTCTTATTGATATGTATATGTTTATGATGGACTAACAACATTTATTTTGTCAGTTTTGCTGTGAAGTGTATTGGTGTGGAGAACAGAATCGCATCACTCACTTGCGAGTGCCCTGCGATATCTGAGATTTTCTCCGCACAGTGTGCCTGTTTAATGCTTTACGTATATATTTGTATGCATGTTATTTGCTTGGTTGCAGGATTTGCAGGTACATGACATTGACTCCACCTGTGTAATCAGGTCTGAACGTCTCAAGACTCAACAAAAATGTTGAACGGGAGATAGTAGTTAGGTTTATCCTAGTCTAGTCTTTAACCTTGGTCTTAGTACATTGTCAGTTTTCAGTGTTCAGTCATAGGTTTGTCTTGTATTTTCTGTTTGGTTAAATTGTTTAAAAAAAAAATATTGGTTAATTTTAATGTTAGTTATTGTGCTTTAATTATTGTTATTAATTAATATTTAAATATGATTGAAATTTATTTACTTGATAATTTAATACATTAGTTAGCTTATTTGGTTAAATAGTTGGTCTTAAAAAGATTTAACTATTTTAATTAAATAAATAAATTAATTAAGTTAAATTATTAAGTGTGTAAATTATATTGTATTTAAAAGAATTAGAAAATTGAAAATAAAATAAATTAAAATAAGATGCATGTGAATTGAGTTTTAAAATTTAAAATTAAATAAATTGAAATTACATGCAAATAATTGAAATGGCAAAATTGCCAAGAAAAGGAGAAGATATTTTCTCAACAACTTCTCGACAAGTGTGCCAGTGCTTTTATGAGGTTGTTGGAAAATTTTGTTACGGAGAGGTTATTGTGGATCTCGAAAAAATTGACAGAGGCTATTCAATTTCCTCAAGGGGAAAATTTTCTAAACACTGGAAAAATTTATTTTACTGTGCAAAATTTTTTTTCTTAGAAATTGTTATCTCTCTGTTGGGATTGTGATTCTTGGTGGAGGATCTTCCAAAGGATTCTGTGTGGTTGATTAAAGCTTCTGGGAATTGGTGCTGTGAAGGAGTTTTGAAGGATCACATTTTACAGACAATCTTTCAATAACAGGTATTTTACTGGTGAATTTTGTTCTTTGTTTTGAAAGAAAAATTTGAAGAACAAGTTTAATTTTTTTGGCAATTTGCTTGTAGAAAACTTGCTGTTAAAATTTATTATCTGTTTGCAAGAATCTTTAAGAATTTAGTTAAGAAAAAGAAAGTTCTCAAAGAAAACTGATCTTGAAAACCTTTGTGATGATTATTAGAAAAGAGGAAATTGGGGAAATTTGGTTTTGAATAAATCTTTATTTTGTTAAATTTGGAAAATCTTATTGAAACAAAAATTTAAAAGAATTGTGAAGAAATTTACCCTGTACAGAAATAGTTTTCTCAAATTCTGTAGAAAAAATTTTGTCAGAAAAAGTATCAGTATTTAAAAGATTATAAGTTTTAAACATATATTATATATATTTATTTTCCTGTGATTTTATGGGAATTTATTTGTAAATTATTTTTTTTATAAGGTCGTCGTACGGGCTAATTTAATTCCTTTAAATTCCGGATCAAATCCGAAATGCGGACGTGAATTTCCGCAGGGGTTTGTTTGTAATTTTATTTTTATTTTTTAAATTAATAAACCAGAAATTTGGGGAGGGCTGAAACCCTCCCCATCTTCCTAACTGGTAGCCACAGCCACCAAGGCTACGCTGGATGTAGCCCTGGTAGGGCTGCGAGCTCCCATAAAGGGTAGCCGCAGCTACCAAGGCTACGCTGGGCGCAACCCTGGTAAGGGCTGCGACCACCAGCCTTTACCTGTGTTAAGTTTATTTAATTTCATTTTTTTTAAAACATTCGTAACTTTTATTTTAAATTAGAAATGGTGTTATATAATATGTGGATTTATTTTAGATATATGTTATATATAATATATAATATATAATATATTATATATAATATATAATAATACATATATTATATATATTTATTTAATCAAGTATTTTGTTGAGTTTAAAATATAAAGTTTATGAATATGTAAACAAAAA
This sequence comes from Sequoia sempervirens, assembly GCA_007258455.2. Lineage (NCBI taxonomy): Eukaryota > Viridiplantae > Streptophyta > Pinopsida > Cupressales > Cupressaceae > Sequoia > Sequoia sempervirens. The sequence goes on along the minus strand of VDFB02281492.1, from coordinate 493,573,566 downwards.
TTTATTTATGTGGAAATAGAATATAAATTTATAATAGTTCTTTTATTTAAGTTTATATTTTTATATAAATAAAATTGGTAAGAAAGTGAATAATTGTGTTGTTAGAAAACTAGTTTTGATATTTTACATCTTATTGTACGTGGAATGAAATGATGAGAAAATATAGGATTTATTTTATATACGAAGCTTGTAAAGTCAGGAAATATTTAAATAAAACAATTTCTTAGTTGTATTAGAAAAGATTTGTTTTAATTATGATTGATTTAAATATTGCTTTTTTGACTAAAATGAATGGATTTAGTATATCCAAATGATAGATGAGTAATTCTATTTGTTTAAAATTTGTTTATTTCTTTTATGATTTGGGTTAAAAGGGAAAGTTATAATTGTTCAAGCCTTCCAGAATAAATTGAGTAAAATGGGGGTATTATTGTTTTCAAAGTATTTCTTATTGACTTGGGTTTGTGCAAGAGTTAAACATGGCGTTTGATACTGTTATGATTTATTTGTCAATGTGAGACATAATTTGTGCACTTGGTAAACCCTAGTCATGAAACTTAGAAACCCTTGTTATGTTTAGGGGAGTGGCTATTTGTAAGGGCCGACACACAAAGTGGTGTCAGGGTAACTTACAAGTAGTTAGTAACTCAGTGAAAACTAAATAACAGAGTAGTTAGATCTAAAACATTTAACAAGATGCTTATGCCTCACTTATGACTCTTGAGCTACCATAGTCTTGAGTATAAGTTGAGAAGGCCTGGAATGGCAAATCGGTGTCTCGTTTCCTTAAGAGGCATTCGATTCCGCAACAGTATTCAACAGGGGTCGGGTTTCGTAAGAGGTTACCAGGGTAACCCAAGGATTGGGGGCCGAAACCTAGGAAGAAACACCAGGGTAACCTTTGCATCGTTGTGATGACACTCCACCTAAAATAACAGTCAACTTTGAGTTTGTGTTTCAATCAATTGTCAAAATCTGGAAGCAATGTAACCAATAGTTTGTATGTACTAGTGCCTAGGGTTAATAGATTAGGTCTAGGTAGCCTTATTCCTATCTCCTAGCACGGGGGGTGGACCTACAGGTACCACATGGTTGGGTGGAATGTGCACCTTACTCTGTTGGGTCCCCAGTTTGTGATCATGGCATCAAGAGCTTCATGGATGGAGAGCTCGCACATGGATTTCTTCTATACTTTCATCATTGTATATTGTAAACTTGTATTTGAAAACATCCCTCAAATGTAAAAGAGGTGAACAATGTAATTGTATTTGTAACTATTATTGAACTACCTCATCAAGTTGGATGAGTAATGTAATATCATATCAATGCAATGTATGGAAAACATGTTTGTACTTTATTATATCTTGAATGGAAAATTTATTATTATGCAATGTTTATTTTATGTTATGATTTAATATGTGCAATGCGAAATACTTAAGTCGCTTATGGAAAACTCAAAGTAGTGTAACGTCGTTTAACCTAAGAATGTATGCAATTAATTAACTTAATATTAATTCTTTAAAAAAAAAATTATTACACCTTTATAACACAATTGCAACGTTCTTAGGTTATTAAGAGGGGGCATTACAATACCTACTCGGGAGTCTTAGGATTTTTTTTCAGAGCTTCTTCCTCTTCAACTTTCAACTCTTTTCCTTTGTCTTTAGCCTTTTCTTCTTCACTGCAAGGGGATTCATCAAATTCATATCCTTTTATTAGTACTAAACTTTGATGTAGTTCTTTATCCACTTTAACACTTGCACTCTCAACAATATTCTTTAACCTTTTATTATAACACCAACAGGCCTTACTTCTTGTAGAGTATCCAAGTAATATTCTTTCACTGGATCTTGCATCAAAATTTCCTAAGTTTTCTTCATCTATTTTGATGTAACACTTGCTTCCAAAAAATCTGAGATATTTCACAGTAGGATGTTTACCATACCATAACCCATTGGAAATCTTTGAATTGTTCACTCTTGGTTGACCTCTATTAAGAATGTAGATTGTAGTATGAATTGCTTCTCTCCAATAGACATATGAAATATTAGCTTCCTTCATCATTGTCCTAGCTATTTCTTGAACTGTTCTATTTTTCCTTTCCACAACTCCATTTTGCTGAGGAGTTCTAGGGGCTGATAAATACCTTATTATTCCATGATCTTCACAAAAACTATTAAATTCATTTGAAGTGAACTCACCACCTCTATTAGATCTCAAACATTTTATTTTTTAGATTCATTTCATTCTCAACCATAGCCTTAAATGCCTTTAAATTTTCTAGAGCTTCTGATTTTTCTTTGAGAAATGTAACCCAAGCCATTCTAGAATAATCATCAATTAATAACATGAAATACCTGTCACCACATGAGCTTCTAATTTTGGTAGGTCCACATAGATTTGTATGCACTAACTCCAAGGGACTTGTGGTAGAGTATGCTTTTGTCTCGAATCTTGTCTTTGTTTACTTTCCAACTTGACATTCTTTGTAGATTACATTGACAGGCTTTGTAATCTTTGGAAAATCTCTCACAACATTAGTAAAACTTATCCTTACTAGGCTATCAAAATGTTGTGACCCATTCTTTTATGCTATATCCAACTTTCATTAGTTTGAGACATAAAGAACTTTGCACCAGTACCTTTGATTTGATAGACATTACCTTCTGTCCTTGTTCCAACAACAACTAGCGTACTAGAGCTTCTTTTTTTGATTTCAAAAGATAACCATTTTGAAATACAAGATTATATCCTTTTCTAAATTATTTTCCTACACTTAGAAGATTATGTTAAAGACCCTTGAGATAAATAACATCATCTACATTATGCTTGCCATCAAAACTAATTGAACCTTTTCCACAAATCTTAGTATATGTATCTTCACCAAACTTAACCAGACCACCATCATACTTTTCAAGCTTAATAAACTTACTCTTATCACCTTCCATATGATTTGAGCATCCACTACCGATGATCTAATAATTTTTCTCTTCTCAAGCATGAAAAACAATCAACATAGTTCCTTCAATGTTATGACCTATTTTTGGTGCACTTTCATTTACACACATTTTGAACAATATTAGTAGAATTAGTTCCAACATTTAAAGCCATGAACAAGCATTCATCACTTCCTTCATCTAGATAATCTAGTTCTTCATCATTAGATACACCATTATCCTTTTCAACATAATAATTCTTTTTGACAAATTTACTCTTATGATCCTTTTGTTTGTCATAGTAACTTTGATTGTACATTTAGATGTATAATGACCTATCTTTCCACAATTGAAACATTTGAAAGGTAGCTTACCTTTTTATTTTCTAGTACTATTTTGATCTATAGAATAATTATCCAAAATTTGAGCTTCCTCAATAGTAGAAATTTTAGAACTATAAGATTTATGCATAGTTCTTAATACCTTTTTCACAACTTCGCTTTCATCTAGCTTTCCACCAAGACCATTGATGGTATTAACAACTTCATCAAATCTAAGCATGTAGGCAGTGATATCTTCATCTTCAGACATCCTTAAGGTTTCAAATTTGGCTTTGTAGTTCTATATCTTTTCTTGTTTGACCTTGTCATCTTCTTCATAGATACCTTCCAGCTTTTTCCAAATCTCTTTAGCAGACTTCAAACTTATCACCTTTCCAAGTTCAAAATCAAAAAGACCACTCAGGATTGCATTCCTTGCCTTTCCATTATTTTCATAATCCTTGATCTCATAATCAATTGTCAGACCATTTGTAGGTATAGTATAACCTTTTTCAACAAATTTTCAAACATGAAATCCAAGAGAAACCATAAAGGACTCCATCCTTGCTTTCCAATAGGTAAAATTTGTTCCATTAAACAAGGGTGCTTTGACACCTTTCTTGTGTGCCATCTAGATCTACCTCAAGCGGTTAAGCTTCTTCCTAGGAACCACAACTCTGATACCAATTGTTAGATGCACTTGACAACTGATAGGGCCCAGGTGAATTAGTTGTATACTTTAAAACATCAAAAACCCTCATTAACATTCAAATCTGAATTAGCTAACCCTTAAACCCTTAACAACCATTACAACCTTATCATGCATTAGCAAAATGTAATCACATGAAATAATAATGAAAACACATCCAAACACATAAGAACACCAGATTTACATGGAAATCCCAAGAAGGGAAAAACCATGGTGAGTATTAGCTCACTAATATATGAATTTTAACACCAAATACAATAAGGCTTACTGCCTAGAAAGATAAAGAAAGGCTCATTGCCGATGGTTCACTGCCAAAGGACTCATTGTACAAAAGAAAGAAGAATAGAAGAAGGGGTGGCTCACTGCCAAGGTGAACTGCTACCAATGCATCTCTCATATGTCAAAGGTATATTCCATTGAAGCATACAACTCATCAAACATACTGAAATGTAGACACCTTCTACTCACTACATTTGGAAGTCATACTTGCATTAAGTCTCACACTCAGATCATCACACTTGATCACATTCACATATCACACTCTGCTCTAAATCCACATAATAATTCTCCTTGCATTTATACCCTCCTTGTCCTAAAAAATCTCAATTAGGTTGTCCTTAAGGAAACATATGCACCTCAACCATGTAACATTCAGTAGGTTGGCACCAAACACTTCCACTAAGGAAATAAGTGAAGGTAGACCATGCCACTACTTAGGTGGGACCCAAATATGCATTCTTTATTTTCTTGATTATTTAAAAAATTAAATACTTTTTAGAAATGCATACACATTTTGTTTTAGAAAGCACATATGCGTTTTAAAATGCGTACGTATTTTGCATTACAAAATGCGTACAAGTTTAAAACACATATGTGTTTCTAAAAGGTATTTAATTTTTTAAATAAATGACTTGTACGTGTTATAAAATGCGTACATGTTATAAAGCATGTACACGTTATAAAATGCATACACATTATATAATGTGTATGCATAATGCATACTCGATTTTTCAGCTCAGGTACCCGAAGCATAATGCATACGCATTTTTTAATAATGCGTACATGTTTTCTACGAGATTTTTTTTGGCCAAAACTTCTCCTCTTCATGGACCCAACTTCTTGCTTTTGCCCCCATCCTTTGGCCAAGCAACCTTGGATTCATGCTCTTTTCTTTTCTAAATGTGAAGAGAAAACTCTTTCAGACCTTATTCATAGAGCCAACAAGAATTTTCTAATGTGGCCTGAGTTCAAGCTTAATTTCAAGCTTTCCAATCAAGACCAAAAGACTTTTCAATTTGTTATTATTTCTATTCCCCCTCCAAATATTTCATAAATTTATGGTTTGGTCTCTCAAACCCTAGTGGAAAGACTGGAAATGGTACCTACACACCCCTTTTAGAATTATAGGCCTTGTAAAGGCTATTTGTGGCTATCTCCACATTTTTCTATGGTTGAATATCTTAACCATCATTGTCAACTTCAATATTCTCCTAGAACTTAGCATCATCAATTTTAATGTGCATTTGGTCTACTATGTTGAAACCTAAATTGGCTCATTTTTCCTAGTGCATTCTTTATCAAGGTCTTCTGATGGGAAATGAAGTTTTGCACATGGGCATCCCTTGCCTTCACTACCCTTTATGTGGACATCTAGAGAGCCTCAAGAATATTTTTTAGTTTTACTTCCAAGCATAGGAAATCTGGAGTTGGATCCATGACCTTTTCAAACCTTTATGTCCTTCCCCATCCTCCTATAATATGGTTTTGCTAGGGGATTGGTCTTGTCTCTTGCACAAATACACCCAACTCTAGCATGCTTTCAAGGTGGAGATTCTCTTCTATATTTCAAAAGATCATAATTTTTCTTTGTTTTCTAATTGTAATGTAGATGTTCATTTCTCTCTTTATACCAAGGCTATGATTTTCTGTAAAATTTTCATGCAAATTCAAGTGCAAGCTAGTAAAGTTGCACTTTTGGATGCTCATCTCTAAGAGTTGTTGCACCACTAGAGAAATGCCCCATGTATTATTGTTTAGGTGCCTCTGGAATCTTCCTCTCCTTTGAGGGGTTGTTTACATGGTTACAATCAAATTGTTAAGAGAGGAAATAGATCTCAATCTTGGGCCTCAACCTCATAATTATTGAGACTCTTCTACTTGTGGCTAGTCCCAACTTCTTGAGCAACCCTTCAGACAACCTTTTGCCTCTTCTTAGGGGTATGGCAAGGTTAGTTGGCCTAGTTTCGACAAGTTTCTTCATCTGCAACTTGTTATTTCTTTAGTCCACACCTGGCAACCTATCAAAGACACTCTTGAGGAAGGCACACTCACTAGTTGGGAGCCCATTTATAATATTACCCCCATTGATGTTTGAGATCAAAAACTTAATGATAAAGATCTTCCTAATGTTGTATATTACAATAAATTGTTAATTATATTGTTATTTTTTGTCTATACTTTAGACTTGATCCCTTTAGAATTTGTGAGTAAACCTTTCTACCACTCTAATTATGATTATACTATATTCTTATTTTAATATTGTACTATTTTTTATGTTGAAGGCATGTCATATTTGAGAATAGCTAGCTGATTTTGTCTATCCATAATGCATGCTACTTGAGAGGGGATGCAAGACAATTGAAAGAATCTCAACCGTTCATCATTTTTTGCCTTTTTTCCACTCTCTCTGCCATTTTGGTTTCCCCTCCTCCAAACTCTACTCAGTTTTCCTTGTCGGTATTGAATGTTCTCTTCTTAGATCTCGCGAGCTACAAATAATAAATAAGGTTTTAACAAGGGTTTTAGAGTATGTTTATTAAAATAAAAATTATGGGCAAGATCTTAATAATAATAAGGAGCACATTTAGGTTTTAACATTATGACATCATTTCCTTAGGTAGTTAAGTATTTAAATTAGCATAATTAATATATTTTATATAATAAGAAATTAATTATAAATAATATAATTATACAATTTATTATTATTATATATTATATATTTCTTAATAAAATCATTAAATACATATATAAAATTATTATAATTAATAATTAATAAATACAAATATTTTTAGGAAAATAATCGAGCTATTTTTTTATGCAAACTATTAAATATAAACTATATAAAATATTAAATATAATATAATGTATAATGAATTTATTTTATTATTATATTTATATTTCAATTATAATTAATTAATATATTTTTTAAATAATATTTTATTTATTGCAAAATTAATCTTTTATTGAAATATTAAATATTAAATATTTATTTATATGTTATTTATTTTATAGCTTTAATTATATATATTATTTTATATTTTATAAATTATTAAATATAATATAATATATAATGAATTTATTTTATTATTATGTTCTATATAATGTAAATTATGAAATGTTTTTAAAATAATATTAAGTTTATTATAAAATTAATTTTTTATTAAAACATTATATATGTTATTTAATTATGTATTTATTTTACATATAAAATTATATTTTAATTATATTAATTATCTTAAATATAATATAATATGGAAAGAATATTATCTAATATATTTTTATCTAGAAATTGAGAGAGAGGTAGAGATGAAGAGAAAGTAGAAATGAGAGAGAATAAGAGGGAGGGACACACTCCCTGTTTCTCCCTCCCTATCTCTATTGTTATCTCTATATCTCTTTGCTCTCTCTCCCTCTCTATAAATTGTCTCTATCACCTCAATAATCTCTCTTTCCACCTATCTCTATCTTTCTATCTCTCTAGGCTCTCCATCTCTACCCATATCTCATCATCTTTATCTCTCAGTCTCTTATTCACTCCATCTCTCCCTCCATCTCTCTTACTCTCTCTCTCTCTATTTATCTCCATATTTATTGTTCTATCTCTCCATCTCTCTCTACCCCTATATCTCTCCCTCTCCTTCTCTCCATATACCTCTCCTTCTCCATCTCCATCTCTATCTTTATCTTGGGTGATCCCACAATAGTGGTTTACAATTTTTGGCCAAACTAGACACTAAAATTATTATTTTTAACTAAATCTTCACATTCAGACACCTATAGCGGCTAAACAGTGAGGAATTTGAACATGATGCAAACTAGAGTCTCATCACATTTTATCTGTAGATTCTAAAAATATTTTTTTTCAAAATTTTTAGAAGATTTCAGATTGCACTTCTTTTTCCATCTCCCACGAAAATTGGTTTTTTTCAAAAAACAATATTTTTAAAAAGTGACGCACACCATATAATGCAAATTTTTTTCCATGAACGATAAAATTCTAATTCTTTCGAATTTAGATTTGTAACTCTGATATCTAGTGCTTCCACTTGGTTAGATAGTTTTTTATTGAATATTTTTTCTTTAATCAGGTTTAAAAGTCAAACCAATTACAATTCAGACAT
>VDFB02281492.1:493540517-493564527 GCA_007258455.2 Sequoia sempervirens | reverse complement strand
CTCCCTCCCTATCCCCTATCTATCTCTCTATCCCTACCTCTCTCTCCCTTTCTCTTCTTATATATATTTGTCTCTCTCTTTCTCTTCCCATATATCTCTCCCTACTTCTCTCTCCCTCTCTCTATCTCCCCCCTCTCTCTCTACATATATATCACTTTATCTCACCATCTACATCTCTCTATATCTCCCTCTCCTTCTTCCTCTATATCTCTCTATCTCGTCCTCTCTATCTCTCCCTCTCTATCTATGTCTTTATCCCTCCCTCTATCTATATCTCTTTATCTATAATTTGTCTCCCTCTTCCTCTCTTGCTCTATCTTCATCCGTACCTCTATTTTTCCCTGTCCTCCTTTATCTCTAGACATCATTCCCTCTCTCTATCCATCCATCCCTCTCCCTCTCCCTCTTCTTATCTCTCTTTGCCTTTCTATCTCTATCTCTCCATATTTCTTCTTCCATCTCTCCCTCTATCTCCATCTCTCTATACCTCCATCTCTCTCTATATATCACTTCTTATCTCTATCTCTATCTTTCTCTCTCTCCCTCTATATATTTATCTCTTCCATATCTATCTATCCCTCTCCTCTTTGTCTTTATTTCTCCCTCTCCTTCCCTCCTCTCTATATCCATCCATCTCCATCTTTATCTTCCTCTTTATGTCTATCTCCTTACCCCTATCTGTCTCTCTTACTCTTCTCCATCTATCTCTCCCTCTCCTTATTGCAAACATAACATGAGTCTGATTATCTTCTTGATTTAGAGGTTTTATTTCAATAATGTTTGAATCCTTGTAAGTGGATGCATAGTTGATTTGAAAGTATCACTCGTCTATTGAGACCTTTGTTGCACAAACAACATCATTCGCTAAATGTCCTACCAATTAACCTCATGTTCCACATAAATATATGTAAAAAATATACCAAAATTTATCCTAATGACCTACCACACTTCTTTGACATACCCATCACACTAAGATGCAATTGCTAATTATTTTAATGTAAAGTAAAGTAAAAATATTTAAAAAAGATGAGTTAATGTTTAGTGCTCTACCTGCGGTGGTGCATTTACAACATTTGGCTTTATTGTAAAAAAACAGCTCACCATGCAATTAATCTCCTCCCATCTTCAAAAGGTCTTGGCCTTGTGGTCACCATCAAATCACTTTCATTTTTAATAACGGGAAGCTTAAATAAAATAGTTGGTGAAAAACAAAAACTAGTCATACGATACATTGAATTTCAAAACTCCATTATAATTAAAATCTGACATGCCAATATAGTCATGGCAACTACATAAATATATGTAAAAAATATACCAAAATTTATCCTAATGACCTACCACACTTCTTTGGCATACCCATCACACTAAGATGCAATTGCTAATTATTTTAATGTAAAATAAAGTAAAAATATTTTAAAAAGATGAGTTAATGTTTAGTGCGCTACTTGCGGTGGTGCATTTACAACATTTGGCTTTATTGTAAAAAAACAACTCACCATGCAATTAATCTCCTCCCATCTTCAAAAGGTCTTGGCCATGTGGTCACCATCAAATCACTTTCATTTTTAATAACGGGAAGCTTAAATAAAATAGTTGGTGAAAAACAAAAACTAGTCATACGATACATTGAATTTCAAAACTCCATTATAATTAAAATCTGACATGCCAATATAGTCATGGCCACTACATAAATATATGTAAAAAATATACCAAAATTTATCCTAATGACCTACCACACTTCTTTGGCATACCCATCACACTAAGATGCAATTGCTAATTATTTTAATGTAAAATAAAGTAAAAATATTTAAAAAAGATGAGTTAATGTTTAGTGCTCTACTTGCGGTGGTGCATTTACAACATTTGGCTTTATTGTAAAAAAACAGCTCACCATGCAATTAATCTCCTCCCATCTTCAAAAGGTCTTGGCCATGTGGGCACCATCAAATCACTTTCATTTTTAATAACGGGAAGCTTAAATAAAATAGTTGGTGAAAAACAAAAACCAGTCATACGATACATTGAATTTCAAAACTCCATTATAATTAAAATCTGACATGCCAATATAGTCATGGCAACTACATAAATATATGTAAAAAATATACCAAAATTTATCCTAATGACCTACCACACTTCTTTGGCATACCCATCACACTAAGATGCAATTGCTAATTATTTTAATGTAAAATAAAGTAAAAATATTTAAAAAAGATGAGTTAATGTTTAGTGCTCTACTTGCGGTGGTGCATTTACAACATTTGGCTTTATTGTAAAAAAACAGCTCACCATACAATTAGGTAATCTCCTCCCATCTTCAAAAGGTCTTGGCCATGTGGTCACCATCAAATCACTTTCATTTTTAATAACAGGAAGCTTATATAAAATAGTTGGTGAAAAACAAAAACCAGTCATACGATACATTGAATTTCGATTTACAGCATTTGGCTTTATTGTAAAAAAACAGCTCACCATACAATTAATCTCCTCCCATCTTCAAAAGGTCTTGGCCATGTGGTCACCATCAAATCACTTTCATTTTTAATAACAGGAAGCTTATATAAAATAGTTGGTGAAAAACAAAAACCAGTCATACGATACATTGAATTTCGAAACTTCATTATAATTAAAATCTGACATGCCAATGTAGTCGTGGCAATTATTCGTACTAGGTTTTCCGATAGTTTGGTGGAATGTTATTTTCTTATGTCCATTACGTACATTGCTTTAAAAGAAAAAAGTCGTCCCCGTTTGTTGGAATCGGTTTCCCATGTGTTAAACCGTAAAAGCATTCAAATTGAAACTGCTTACGTCAGTACTCCACGAATACCTCGCGCAATATTAATGCACCCTCACGAGTGTTTTCTCCTCATGGCTGACCTAGAAATTTCCTGCCATAACAAACATCGACTCAGTCTCTCTCTCTCTCTCTCAGAGTCATTAAGCCCTACTCGATCTATCAATTCAAGTTTTGATGTGTTGTTTCTGATTCACTCATTTCTTATCATCTGCCATTATTAAATCGCTCAAGATTTGGACATCACTCCTACTTCAATAGACTACTTTATGGAGAAAGAAACAGTATTGAATTATTGATAGGACAAGACTAAACCATGAAATCAATTTGTGAAATAATGTTCACACGCTTAGTTGATAAAGTGAAACTGATTATTTACAATCTTTTTGGTTATAATAAATTGTTTTGTATCCAATGAAATTATTTTGTATCAAATGAAATTATTATTTTTGGGTTGTGTTTACATTTATCTTAGAATTTTATTGTTTTTTTCCCTCGTGTAATAAGGATGATTGTGGACAAGATTGTTTTTACTTCTTTCAGATATTGTACAAAACATCTCATGTATTTACTTTTAGGTTAGGGTGTTCTTTCCAATTAGTAACCCTTCTTGTCTAGATGACTAGGTTTGCTTCTTCGATTGAAATCAAAATTGAATTCGGTTGCCATTATTTTCCCCTTCCTTTAAAGTCTCAAAAGATAAAGTAGATTTTTGTTGGGATCTTGGAGTATTACATCCATAGGTTTATTGTTAAGAAAGCTTATTTACTTCATTTTTCTTTTCATGTTAACATGGATTCAAAATTAGGAATTGCACCCTTTACTATGATTACTCTAGATTATTCTCATTACATACTACATCCAAAATACATAAATATGACAATTGAAGTTTTTAAAAAATGGTGAAGGATAGTTAAAAAATAATATTTAGAAGCTAAAAAGAGATTTATAGGTAAGCGGAGTGAAATGGATGGGTTGAATCTCGGACATTTGAGTTTTTTTAAGGTTGGGATAGTTGTTGTTACTTTCTTATTAGGATGTTGTACGTTAATTTCTTAATTTAATTCTTGGTGGTTATATATTATGCTATAGTCTTTTATTGCTCTCGAGGATTTGTTTTTTTATTTCTCCTTCATGTGCAGTTTCTTTTTTGACTGCTTATTCTTTTCTTTGTAATTCAACATTACTCATTATAAAAATTAAAAAACAAAAATTGGTTAGATCTTAAAAACCTAGTATACATGCACTATTAGGACTTATTTACTTTTGTTATCTTATGATGTCATATAAACGGGGAGCCCACAAAAAGAGGGCACAATGGATCTCGGGAAGTGCCTTCATCCTCAACATGTTCACAATTCAGGTTTTGTCATACCTAGACACCATGTCTGTCAACATTTCATACAAGCCTAACATTTGTGAGGTGGTGACATTGCTTGATAACCATCTCCTAATTGACAACAAAAGGTTGATAATATGTGTGTTCAAGTTGGGCTTAACAACCACACTCTAAGCATTGATCGCCTAGGTGGTAGGTGTGGGCCCGTTCCTTTCACTGTTTGTTCCTATTTAAATAGTAGTCACCATTGACTCTCATAATTCAAATTGTTTCCATGTCAATGTACTTTGGATGGCCATAAGCATTTGATCTTCATATTCATTGGACTTTATCTTTATTTTGCATACATGTCTATGCTCCCTAGCCATGATAGAAAAATCTTGCCACTCGAATTAGGCCTTCCATGGAGATTCATGTTTGATAATATTGTCACCATCATTTTGAGACATGGGTATTTTTCCCATAGAAGGGTGATGCATTGGCTTATGTTTATGCAAATAGTTGCTACAATGGGGACAATGGGAACTTTAGAACATGGTATGGACATCAGTGAATGTTCTCGCTCCATTCTAAAGCTCTGGTTTTGGCACAACCATGGAGGATGCTAGCAAAGATTGTGGAGTCTAAATTTATACCTGCTAATTACATTTGATTGAAAAATTCTAAATCCTTTTCAACAAACACCTTTTGTGCATCTCTTGCAATCATAACATTCCATGAGACCATATTTCGTTGAGGCATTCTGCTAAACAATTTGTGTGCCTTGTTTATGATTCCACATTTTGCATACATGTTTACTAAAGCATTTCCAACTATAATATCTGACAATAATGCCCCTTTCATTATGATTTGATAAAGGGAAGATGATTTTTTTCAAATGTTGTAGCTACAACTATCCTAGTAGATGTGTATACAAAGTGTGAAAGCATACACAAGACATTGAATTGTTTGATAGAATGTCATGATTGCAAGATATGAAAAATGTCGAAGCATAGACAAGGCACTTGAATTGTTTGATAAAATGCTTCAAAGTCCATTATTTTCATGGAATTCCCTAATTGCAGGATATTAACAAAATGGATTTGTTGAAAAGGTTTTAGAAACTTTCAACCAAATGCAATTGTAGGTGTAAATCTAGACTCTAAAACCTTTACCAACATTCTCCTAGCTTGTCCCAAATGGGAAGTTTGGAACAAGCTATCGACATACACCAAAACACAAAGGATAGAGGAATTTTCTTAGAGGTAGTTGATACCATAGGTAATTGTAGCTACAATTCACCATATAAACTAGTGAATAATATATGAGTTTAAGGGAGTTGAGGAAGGTTTAGATGAGGCATATGCTTAGGTTGAAACTAGTGAAATAATTATTTTGTGGATGTGGATTATGTGTGTGGGAATTGTGATGATATTAAATTGTGATGATCTATATTTGGGCTAGAATTATCTATTTAAAGTTGGATAGTGTTTACTCATACCCATACAAGTACTACGGTCATTGTTCCTTGTACCATTCCTTCTTGTCATGTCCTATCATGAATAATTTACATTTATAGTGTGATTTTTCCTTCTACTACCATTCCACTCCCTCTCACCTATCACTCTCTTTAGACATCCTCCATTCTGCCCATGTTTCCCATACCACTACTACTTGCGCTTCTAAACCTTCAATAAACTAGTGAAGTGGTTTGATCAATTTAAGAAGAAATTGGATACTATGCCTATAGCTTTGACTGTATTATATGTAATCCTCTACATTGCACACCTTTTGAATTTGAGGTTGTTACACACCCATTTCCCATTGGTTTTATTGTAGATATATTTGAGTTATATTATGGAAAAGGTGGTCAAAATGTTCATCTACAATATCTTAATGATACATCCCTAGATATTATTATGAAGACAAAATCTTAAATAAATTATTTCCATGAACCCTAAAGACTACGCCCTTCAACAATTATAATCCTTACCTACTATTTCTATCCATTATTTTGATGATATAGCCACCACTTCCTTACAACACTTATGTGTCAATGTGTGCTTAGAAATAACTAACAAATTTAGCTAAATGTTCCCTGAGACTTAATGATTCTATTAATGACTATGGAATTAGCTTCCAATATTTATGTGGTAGAATTTGTGTGTGTGCAAAAAATCTTGAACTTGAACTATTTGAATTTAATGGTTGGAATTATGGGGCCTCAACACTTCCTCCAACCCTTTAAAATATAAAAAATAGTACATTTCAAAAAGGAAATGACAAGAAAATATTTAAATCTAGTTTGAATAAAATTTCCACTATATATAATTTTGTATCATTCAAACATTAAAGGCTTAAGAAATTTACAAAGCTTAGAAAACCACTGGATATTGTTCTTCAAACCTTCCTAATAATATGGTTAGCCTTAATTCCATCAATCTATTGGATTCCTCTAGAGTATTACATAAGAGTTATAATAAATAATCCTTCTACAATTTCTATAAAGTTAATGAACGCCATACA
The DNA here is from genome assembly GCA_007258455.2 of Sequoia sempervirens. Taxonomy (NCBI): domain Eukaryota; kingdom Viridiplantae; phylum Streptophyta; class Pinopsida; order Cupressales; family Cupressaceae; genus Sequoia; species Sequoia sempervirens. The sequence continues at coordinate 493,557,889 of VDFB02281492.1, read as the reverse complement.
TATGCTTGTACTTGGTATTTGAACATAAAATCATAGATCTAATTGCTAATAATGTGGTTTATCTTGATGGTGTGAATGATAGGGGGAATTTTTTTTCGCTCCACTAAAATAAAATTGGAAAATTTATGCTAATATTTTTCCATTGCATACAAAAACTAACAATATTGAACACTAATAGGTATTGAAGCATCCTATTAATTCTATAATGTATGCACATATGAATAAAGATCTTATGGATACAAATCATGTTTGTTCCTCTTCCCACACTTCCACAAATACATTTATGGATATTACTCAGAAAATCATACACCTATATTTTTCTCTAAACATAACCAATGACATTCTTGTGGACACTTTGGGGAGTATTGGAATTCCTCTTGAAATAGGGACTATGGAAGTGGATGAATTTTTCCACATATTTCCTTCATTGGATAGATTTTATATTTTACTTGGTAGACCTTAGTTACAATAATTAAATATGATACCCTATATGATACATCAACAGCTAAAATATGCTTGTCAAGAGAAAATTGTGAAAGTGGTGAGAGATACATATGTACCTATTTTCAAGTTAACTAGTTCAAACTTGAAAATTATGTTGTCTCTCAAGGATATTTGTTATGATTGCAAATGTAAGGAACATCAAGTAGAATCTCTCTATGAAACCAAAGATAGAATTCATTGATTATAACAAATGCATGTACAACAAAAGAACTAAGAGGAAAAAAATGGAAAATAAAGAGAAAATGAAGCCCTCTTCATTTCCCCCTAATACTCATTTAGCACAAAAAACACCTTATAGTTCTCTTTTCCTCCACCAATAAAGAAAGAATAGCATAATTTCATTCCTTCATATGTACCAAAGCATGGATGATTTCCTCCTTATGCTCCAATGAGGAATAAGAAATCAACTTTCAACAAAATCATTGCCACCTCTTTCAAAGGTGCTACTTTCATATGGATTCCAAAAAAAAAAAATATTCAAAAAGAACAATTTAATCTAACTCCACAAGTACAATAACAATAGTTCAAAGGGTTTTTCTCCAATTCTACATATATCAAGCATATTCAATGACATCATATTATGCTAGCATTCAAAACATTAAATGTAGTTGTAAACCACATAAATGAGATGAGAACAATCTATTAGATGATTATAATCCATCTAATATTATATGTTGAGATTTAGAGCTTCTATATTCTACATACATGTCTATATACTCTATAGTATTTCAATGGTTCCCCCCACTAGGGAGGTATATCTTTTGGTATTTTTTACTACTATACTATATTGATTTAAAAAGATTCAATACTTTTCTATAGGATTGAAATTATAATGATTATATTTAGCATTTTATCACATGCTACTAACATAATATTTTCCATCATGATTACAATATTTTTAAGATATTCCACATGATTTAAATGATTATGAGTACATATTTGAGTGAAATGAAGAAAATTGTGTGCTTTTTTAGGGTTTAGGACCTAGAATGACAATCTTCACTCACTTTCATTCAAGAATGAATCCTTGAGATCTTGATGCAAAGGAGAAAGAGATCTTGAAAGAGGGCTATCTTAGGGGCTGATTGTAAGCTAATAAGGGGTTCACCACCAAGTAAGAACTTGGAAATGCTAATGCAATGCAAGTTGAAATATAAGTGTGTGAACCCCAATCCTAATACCTGCAAAACAATGAGAACAAACACATTAGATTAGAAATTGCAAGCAAGAACAAGGATTCCCCATGAAATACATTCACAAAGCTTAAATTAGGAAAAAAATGAATAACACAATGAAAATAACCAAAATAAAGATTGAATCCTAATTAAGCAAGCAAACTCTTGATCCCATGGGGGAATTGGTGCCAATTTGATGTGAAAATTGGCCCTTTCCCAACTCCTATGATGCAAGATTGATGTATGTTGGTGTGTGTTGATGAGTGATCCACTTTGTTGATGAAGATTTTGTGCTCCAAGCTAAAAACCTGCATAACCTAGCTATGATTCAATGGTGATGGATGACAATGGCTAAATATTTTAGCATGGTAACTTTGCATAATTTGTGGATGATCAAATGAGGAGAGGAGCCCTTCATTTATAGATGAGATTGAAGGATGAATGTCTAAAATTGAGCAATGTGGGACTAACATTCATCCAATGGCAAGATGCCATTTGCCAAACTATGAGTGGATGGAGGATGTGCAAGTTTTGAGGATTGTGCCAATAAATGCTTATTTTTGAATTTTGAATTTTGTTGAAATGACTTGCAAGAGGGAAGAAAGAAGCATTGAATGCCACTTGGCTTAAGGAAAAGGACATGTAAGATGGAGTAAATGCCTTGTTGGATGTACATGTCAACTTGGATTTTTGAATTCAAACTTGAAGGATATTCCAAAAAGATGCCTTGTTGAGGAAAATAGAGATTTAATAAATTACTTTAAAAATCTATTTTCATGAGCAAGTGGTAATTGCTGGAGGATGGGACATGACAAGAGATTAAATTAATCAAGGGTTAATTAATTTAGTGAGAGATTAGTTGATGTGACCTATTTGACTCAAATTTATGGATTTATTTAAATCAAATAAGAGAGGAATATGATATAAGAATAACAAAGATTTTGATTTATTTAATTAAAAGAGATGATGTTAGATTAAACTAAATAACATTTTAATTTATTTAATTTAATAGATAGACTTAAGAGATTTAATTAAATAAAATTGATTATTTAATTAAATAGAGATAATTAGATCAAATGATTAATTTAATTAACAAAAGAGAGAGACTTAATTAAATAACTAGTTTATTTAATTAAGAGAGAAATATTGATGAATTTAATCAGATAAGGAGATTTGATTAAATGGTTAGACCGAGGGATGATTCAGGATGAAATGGTGTTAGTAGGTCTAGATTAGACGCACCTTGTCAATCGGTATATTTTACGTTTCTACATTAAGTTGTAATGCAAAACCCTAGTTCAATGCAAACTTCAACTAGATGACCTAGAAATGCAAATGAAACAACACAAAAAACTATAGGAAGGAATGCGTGCACTTGGAAATTTGGAGATAGCTGGAAGGAGATCTGAAACACTAGAAAATATTAATTTAATGCTGAATAGGACTCATTCGCCAAGCTGGGTGAATTAATCCAAAATATAGGTTTTTTTGTGAGAACAAGAATATGCCAAATAGGTATCTCAATATGCAAAAAAATAATTTTTGATCAAAACTGGGACTCATTTGCCATAAGTGGTGAATCAGTTTAGTTCATGTTTTCTAAAGATTCAAATTTTGATCCTGCTTTTCTCTGTCTACTTTGTCCTTCTTGATTGATTTCCAAATCTGAAACCCTAATTTTCAACTTGTAGGTGTTCTCCAATATTCTCCAATGCTTAATGACAACTTTTACAAGTTTGAATGGCTTGAAAACTTTTCTCCAATATTGCTCCTTAGGAAATCTGCAATCTATACCTGCAAATCACACTCAAAGGAGAGGGAAAATGTCTTTTTGTTAGTGGATAGGGGTTTTTCCTTGGTCAAACCCCATTTTGGTAATCAAACCTTGAAATAGAATGAAATAGAAATGGAGAATGATGAATGAACAAAACATGATGTTACAACTCACCAAACCCTAGCAATGAAGTGCTACAAACATGTATGAGATGGCTCCAATGGATGTAGATCTTGAATCTTGCTTGGATATGATGGATCTTGAATTGAACACAAGTTGCTTGAATCATAAAACCCTACATCACAATTATTAGCTCAAAAACAAACATGATGCATGAAGTCCTTGCCATGATGATTGATGCTTAAATGCTACTCTAAAATGCTTGATAATCTTCCCTTGAAGACTCTTGAATGCTCTCATGAATGCTTGAATTATCTCGTGAAATCAACTTTGCTATAAGAATGCTCATTCAACTTGCTAGGTGTAAAATGAGTGAAATAAACTTGTATTTGAAATGACAAAAATGGTGTGCTCTCTTTCACTTCTAGGGTTTTGGAGCTAAAAGGAGAGAGACCATTTTTGACCTTTCACTCAAGAACAAACCCTTGATATTTTAATGCAAATAAGATTGAAATTTTGCAAAGGGACTATTCTAGGAATTGAATGATGTATAATGAGGGGTTCACCATCAAGTGTAAACTTGGAAAAGATAATGAATTGGAAAACACAGTGTGATATGCAAAATAATGCTAAATGACCTAGAGAGATGAACAAAATGCAGGAAAAAGATATGAGACTAAAAGTGTGCACCTAAAAGACTAAAGAAGGTAGAATGGAGGTTTAGATCACTAAAAAATCTGTTGTTGAAGTTGATTGGGACTTATACGCCAGGCTGGGTGAATCGGTCCAATTTCCTAGGAAATGCACTAGAGCAGGTTTCAACCAAAAGGGTAGCCAAATCTATTAAAATCTTGATTAGGCTTGTATAGTGGGATTCATTCACTAATAGTGGTGAATCAATCCACTTCTACTTTTCTGGAAATTCTGAAGTGGGTTTCGTGCCTCTTAGTCTGCTCTGCTCTTTTTGACTGGTTTCTAAATCTAAAACTGCAAAATACCACCTATAGGTCTTCTCCAAGCTTCTCCAAGGCTTGATGACAACTTTTCTCCAACTTTGCTTCTTGGCCAATTTGCAACCTAGCTCTACAATTTGTTGCAAGTATGAGCTAGTTTGGTGGTATTGTCTTTATTGTTGTCATTAATGTCAACACAGTTCAGTATGTTGTAGATTGTATATGTATGGTTGAGATGCTTCTAAGATGTTGTGAGTACATGGAGCTATCTTTATGGTGTTGCAAATGTGCTAGTTTGATGAGTTTCCAAGTGATTTTGAGAAAATTAATAAAGAAGAGAAGTCAAAGTGTTGAATGTGTTTAGAATGTGCTCTGGTATGTGCTTTGAATTTCTCCTATGTTGATCCTATGCTTGTGCAGATTTGAAGGGATGTTGTTGGTATTTTCATGGTAATATATTCTGAGTTTCAACTTCTAGTGTGATGGTACGTGAAAGTTGTGTCCATCGGTATGTGTGTTCTACCAGCAGAATTAGTGTTCTATGGACTGCGAGAAATTGTTGCTATGAAATTTCTCTCTATTTTTTTTAAGATCTTGCAGATCTATAATATTCTTTGTGAATGTCTTTCCTATGCTCTGGCAAAGAGGTTTGGAGTTTGGTAATTTAGAAGTCATGTTTCAGTATTTTTGTGTGTCTACACAGTTAGAATTGTCTAATGAAAGAAATTCGTTGATTGGAGCTTGTTTTTCTTGTTGTGGATGTATCTAGAAGGTTTTGAGATGTATTCTCATGCTTAAGGAAGTGTGTTGTGGTGTCTGCATATCATCTTCTGGTTGGGAAGCATGTACATCAATGATTATTTTTGTTTTCATTAGGTTTGGCTGACCTAGTGTTTACACTTCATTCGAAGAATAAAATTTAATTAAGGAAGCATGTAGAAGATTCAAGAATATTATTTGTGTTATTGGTTATATGTTTTATTGGTCCACTCTTATTCTTTTCCATTACGGGAATTTAGAGTTTTCGACCTAATTTGAATGCGTACCCTCCAGATTTAATCCTATTATGTATTGTTGGGCAGTGAGCCCCTTTTGTAACTGAGTAGTGAGCTCTTGGCAGTGTTCTTGAATGCATGTGCATTCCCCTTTATTATTTTCATTATACTTTTAACAGGGTATAATATTGTGGACTAACATCCACCATGGCTTTTCCCCTAACAGGGTTTCCACGTAAAAAATATTGGTGTTCTTTGTCTCTTTGATGTGTTAATTGTCTATGGTTAATTGCTTATTCATTAGATCTAAGATTAGGTTAAGTAAAGTTTGAAAAGTTTATTATTTTGTGACAACTGATTCACCCCCCTCTTAATTTCCTGTCTTTGTTTTTCCAACATTTGGTGCATGTGTATAACTATTATGTGAGAAGAAAGGTTAAGAAGTCAATTGAAACCTTCGTGATAACCTTGAATGGCCAAAAATGTGTTTGCATTGTTGCCACCAACCTTAAAGAAGAGAACACATTGTTTGAATCTTTTGTTAAAATATTGAATTACTAATTGAGTGAATTAGTTTGGGCATAATTATGGAACACATCCTAAGAACCATGATGTAAGCTTCTACAAGTTGTAAACCACAAGTGTTGTGTAGTTCAACCTGCAATTGGAACTATACAATGAAAGCAAAATTGCAGCCCTACCTGAACATAAAATGGAGAGTACCAATTTGTTCGGGGGTGATCCCACAATACTGGTTTACAATCCTTGGTCAGACTGGACACTGAAATAATTTTTTCTAACTAAATCTTCACTTTTGGGCACCTATAGTGGCTAAATCATGGGCAATTTGAAGATGATGTAAACTAGTGATCTGTGACATTTTGTCTATAAATTCTAAATAATTTTTTGAATCTTATTTGGAATCAGATTGCACTTCTTTTTCCATCTCCTTTGAAAACTAGTTTTTTTTCAGTAAACAACATTTTTAAGGAGTTCAACACTCACCACATAACGTATAATTTTTTTTGCATGAAGGATAAAATTATAATTTTTTTGAATTTATATTTGTAATTATGATATCTAGTGCTTCCAATTGTTTTCATAGTGTTTTATTGAATATTTTTTCCTTAATCAAGTTTCAAAGTCAAACCAATTATAGTTCAAACATAGGCGGACCATATAACACGTAACTTTTTTTGTATGTATCAAAATTCAATTTTCTTTTGTTGGATCAAGGACTTCAATATCTAGTAAACTGATTTTTTTATTTTTTTTGATAATCTACTATTTTTCTACATGTGCAGAACAAAGAGCTTGATTTTCGGTGAAAAACCCATGTTTAATAAAACTAAAAAAAACAAATACATAATAAAACCAAAACATATTAAAATTATATTCATTGGATAGCTCATTCCAAGGACTACCATCATCTAGCTGGGTCTATGAAGTCTCCTCCATTTTCATCCTCAACTCAAGCTTCAAAGCACAAAATTATGGATTTTTTTGGTGCCTGAGGGGGAGAAGGGGGGAAAAGGGGGGTTTGAGTGAACCAAGGGGGTCCACTCGAACCCCCAGGGGTTTGCTCGAACTCCCTTTCCACAAGCCTTTACTTTTGGATTTTTACCAAGAATGGTGGGCCCCATCATTAAATGGGTTTGCCTTTGGGTTCGTTCAAACCAAAAGTTCATTCGAACCCCCAAAAAGCATTTTTTTTTTTGCATGGGGTCATTTTTTGCAACTTTTCCTTCCTCACTGGAATTGTAAACCACTTTTGTGGGTTTACATGGTGCACATACCTCTTTTACCTAAGGATACAAATTTTCAAATCCAAGCATTCCTTTGAGGTTACTTGAAATGAGTAGTGTTAAATTTGTATTGTGAAGGATACCATATGCCATAAAGAAGTGCATGTTAAAAAAATACATGCTTTCTCACCTTCTATTTCTTATAAGACATTCATAACCATACATATCTCCATATGCATTTCATCACATTCTTTGTGTATAACAAATTTTAAGTTTCAAAAGAAATATTTTTTTTCAAACTACTCTTCATTTGAGCAATTTTATTTTAAAACCCCATGACTGTAAGAAACCAAAAAAAATATTAGAATTGGTTGTAATTTATTTTCATGGTTTTTCAAATTTGTGATACTTATGTTCACCCAATTATTTTTGTGGGCAATATGAAAATTTAGCACAAATTATTGACAACATGATTACAATGTGTTTGGGTATGAGAAATTATAATTTTTAAAACACATGTTTCACAACCTGCATTTTACTTGAGGTGCCATCTATGTTTTGTTTACATATCATGAGTTCAGCCATTATCTTTTTAGGGGTCATGTGCAGTTGAAAGTGACTTATGAATGCATCCACCAATTCATTGAATGAACGGATGGAATGATTGGCAAGTTGGAAAACCATTCTAATGTAGTATCTTTCAAGGTTCTTGGAAACAGTTTGGCTAACAGCTTATCATCAAGGACAAAACTACTACAAAAGTGGTATAAGCATTAACATGGTTGATAGGGTCTCATTTACCTCCGTATTTCTCAAACCGAGGCATTTCTATCCCTTGTGGCATCGAGGTATGTAATATTTCTAAGGATAAGGGGCTGCTACAGACATGATATGTGGTTGGAGCGGTTTGACCTTAGCTAATGGTTGAAAGTTGGTGTTGCATAGATGAAACAGTATTAAGGAGTTGTGTAAGAACAAGGCCAGGGTAAGTGGGTTGAGGTGGAAGAGAAAAGGGTGATGGAGTGTAGGTGATGTTAGGGGAAGTGAAAGGAATACTATGGGGTGTGAAGGTGGTGGAGGGTACTTGTGATGGTACAAGAGAAGTAGGAATGCTAGGTGGAATCGGGAAAGAAGTAGCCACATAATTAACCTAGTGCATAGTTGTGTGGACTTGTAGATTGGTATAAGTTGATATAGATGCTATGGTTGAAGGGGGAGGAACTTGAGGTCCTCCTTGGCTTACATGAATGGTTGTGGATTGGACATTAGAAGAGGCATGTTTATTGTAAATCTCAACAATTCTCTTCATCACTTTCAATCAAATGATGAAGATTGTCAATGGCAGGTATGGCAGTGGTGGAAATGTTTTCAAGTGACAAATCTTGTTGTAAATGTGCAAAATCCTCATGAATATTAATGACCTTTTCTTGCAAGAGGGAATTGTTTTGGGTGTCAACATTGATTGGATGGAAAGATGAAGACATAGAAGTGGTATTATCAGTGCCTAATGCACCAATTTCCATACTAGGAGTAGGAGCTTGAGAGATCCCAATGTCCACAATAAAAGTGCTATTGTGGGAAGCCATGAGTCTAGAACTTCTTCTCACTAAAGTATTATCAACGGGGCACCAAACACTCATACAAGTACCGCAAAGGAGGGGTGAATGCAACTGCAAGGAAATCTAAGATGTCTAATATGTAAATAAAAAAAATGTTGCTAACTGTAATAGAAATGTAACCATAGAAAACAAAAATGCAGGAAAATGCCAAAAAAGTTGTTTAAAAAGTGCAGAGGGACTGATTCGCCCAGGGTGGCGAATGGGTCCTAGTATGATGTTTTTGTGTGTTTTTCAGAAATTTTAAGATGAATTTAATGCTCTACAAAATGCAATCAAGGATGCAGAATGCATATTTTCAATATTTTCAATGAGATGCAATGCAAAAATGAAATCTAAATGAAGTTTTCATTAATGCAATATGAAAAGTCCTAGAATGCAAAAACAAAACAATGTCCTAATTGAATGTTGATGCAAAAGTAATCTAGGATGAAATACACAAATGAAATCAGAAATGCAAAGTGTTCAAAATGCAGGTTCACCAAAATGAACCATACATTTTTGGCACTTAGGACTTCTCTAACTCTTGTAGGGTTTTTCACCTAAAAGGAGAGAGTTAGGCAAAAAATGCTAACTAGTTCATTCAAATAATTTTATGTATGATGTTGTCTAAGATGAATGAAGTAAAATAAATGCAATTGAGTGATCTAAATGAATGAATTTAAATGCAAAACTAAGATTTAAACTATGCTAGAAAATAAATTGTGATATGCAAATAATGAACTAAATGAAGAAATAATGCAAAACAAAAAGAAATGAGATGAAACAGAGTGCACTTGGGCAATGTTTGATGAATCTGAAATGTTGTTGATCCTGACTGAAATCTCTGAAATTTCATAGTGGGACTCATTCGCCCAGGGTGGCAAATTTGTTCTCCTATTGGTGAAAAAGTGTCAGAAACTATTTCTGACTGTCGGGATCTGGAATCTGACAAAATTCAAATTTTCAGTCCTAAGGTGGGACTCATTCGCCGCTGGTGGTGAATCAGTCCTCTCCCAAATTTTGAAAAATCAAGAGACAAATCTACAACATTAGATCTGAAAATCTCTAATTATTGGGTTGTCGGAGTCAATTCTGCAGGAAATAGAGAAAAAAACCTCTCCAAGCTTGAAATATGGATGAGTTGACTTGAAGCACCTAGTTGACTTGTTTACCAATCTTCAACACCAAAAATATTGTTAAATCTACATACCTAGGTCTACAAACATAATTTCTGATAGATATACATACCTGGTAAATTATTTCAGTCAAATTGTTTTGGGCTCACAGTAGGAAATCAAAATTCTAGTGATTCTTCTTTGCATAAACAAAAGGGAGTTGCGAACACTATCAATAATTGTTAATGGAATCAATTTCATAATATTCATAAGAAAAAAATAAGTTGCTACACCTACCCCTTCTGTCTGTCTCTTCCAAATGTTTGCAACACAGTTTTGGAGCTCTCCCTTCCCTTGCAAAATGAAATGAAGTTGTATTTCAAGGCTACTTCCAAAATGTGAAATTTGTAAATGAAAACATGCCACTTTTCAATCCATCATTTTAAAAATGTTGTCGTACATGGCCACATCAATCTTCCATCAATTTTTAAAACTCCCAGCATAACGTGATGGTGGCCGGTAATGGCATGGGCTAAACATTTGTCTTTCTTACTAATCCTGTCTAATCTCTCCTCATCATACCATTGTTTGGGGGATGGGACATAATGTTATCATGTCTTAGAAATATCACTTTGTAGGGAGAATGGCCTAAACCTTATTTGAAAAGGAATAGACGGTGAAAGAAATAGACCCACACCTACCACCTAAACGATCAATGTTTAGAATGTGTTGAATAAGCCCAACTTGAACACATATTATCAGCATTTTATTGTCAATTAGAAGATTATTTTCAAGCAGTGTTTCCACCTCATGGATGTTAGGCTCATTTGAAATATTGATACACATGGTGTCCAAGTATGATAAAACCTGAATTGTGAATGCACTGAGGATGAGGGCATTTCCTAGAATCCATTGTGCCCTCTTTCTGTGGGCTCCCCATGAATATGATTGAAAGGAAGAAAGGGTGTGAAGCAATGCTTCCAACACTAATCTATGTGGGGGAGATAGTGAAAATTCATATGAATCCTTAAACTGTTACAATGAATGAAACACATTCAAACATATGCATAAAATAATAATACCATAATTCATAGATTTATGTGGGGAAAACCTTTCTAGGTAAAAAATCCCATACACCAAAAGCACAGTACTTTTTATTATTAGTAACAAATAATTACAATCAATATCAACACTAAGCTTCTCCAGGTGTTCACCAATCTTCAACCAAAAATTGGGATAATATTGGCAACATAACGGTGTCTCAGAAATTATCAAATTTCAATCTACTCAATACTCTAAGACATAGAATATTTAATAATAAACAACAACAATGAATATAAGGCTTCATCACATGCAATATTCGAAGCAAACTCAAAGTGTAAAGCTGAGTCAAAACTAAACGTATGGAATGATCACACCCACTAGTGGAGAAATAACTATCACCACTAATGTAGCAAGATTGCATTCATGTTAACTATGTTGCATGTAAAAACACTTCATCAGATGCATTAGTTAACTCATTATTGAATGGTAGTTACAAACCATGCAACCACCTTTGTTGAAGGATCCGCCATCGCACATTCAACGAGTCTGCATACATGTAAAATACTTGCATGTGAAAATCCTCCTTCATGTGCTCGATAGTCATAGTTAACTCACACTAAAAACAAGTTGAGACACTCTATTTCTTAACATTCTCCTTCTTGTCGAAGACCTGCCATAAGTCATCTGTAATCAACTGCTTAGGGCCTCAAGGCCAATGGAAACAACACACCATATAAACTTCTCTGTGCTCACTGGCTTCGTCAATGCATTTGCAACATTTCTTAAAGTGTCAACCTTTTCCAATATCACCTTTCCATCTTCTACCATATCATGAACAAAATGAAACTGAACATCAATGTGCTTTGTTCTGGCATGGAAAGTGGGATTCTTTGGTAACCAAATGGCACTGTAACTATCACAACAGATAGTAATTTGTCCTACATCAAAACCAATATCTGAACACAACCTCTTAAGAAAAATGGCTTCCTTGCAAGCATGAGTAGCTGCCATGTACTCTGCTTCTATCATGGACAAAGTGACTACATCTTTCCACTTACTCATCCAACTTATAGCACCACCATTCATCATGAACACATATCCACTAGTGGATCTTCTGCTATCAATGTCACCTGCCCAATCTGAATCCACATATCTACGAATACTTACAAAATTTTGAGAACTAGTAGGATAACCATGATAACATAGAGAGTACTCAGAAGTACCCCACAAATATCTAAACACTCTCTTTACTGCATCGTAATGTACCCATCCAAGACTAGCCATAAACTGACTAAGAACTCCCACTGCTTGGGCAATGTCGGGCCTCGTACAAACCATTGCATACATCAAATTTCCAACAAAACTTTCATATGGTACTCTAGTCATGTCTTCCATCTCAGTAGAATATTTTGGACAATCTTCCACAAAAAGCTTCGTCCCCTGCATCATTGGAACAACTAACTGCTTGCAAGCTGCCATGTTGAATCTCTCTAACTCTAAATTCAAATAGTTGGTCTAGCTTAACCAAAGCTTTCTACTAGCTCTATCTCTAATGATCTCCATCCCCAAAATATACCTTCTGCACCTAGATCCTTCATCTCGAATTGTGTTGACAAATGAGACTTCAGGTCTGAAATCAAACTCATACCATTCCCAAAAAACAACATTCCATCTACGTACAATGCAATTATGAGAATGCGACCATTATTAGATTTGTGATATACATAATGGTTAGATTTAGATTTTAGGAATCCTAAAGACAACACAAAGGTTTCAAATTTTTGGTACCACATTTTAGGAGACTATTTAAGACCATATAAAGACTTCTTCAACTTGCAAACTAGATTTTCTTTACCTTTTACCATGAAATGCTCTGGCTATGACATATAGATCTCTTCCTCCAAATCACCATGAAGGAAGGATGTCTTCACATCCATCTATTCCAATTCTAGATCATACGTTACTGCAAGTGATAACAAGAACCAAATAGATGTCAACTTTGCAATAGGAGAGAATATCTCACCATAGTCAATTCCCTCCACCTGAGAATACCCCTATGCACGTTGCACCAATTGTGTATTGTGCTTTTCAACACTACTATCAAGACCACATTGCTTCTTGAACACCCATTTACATCCAACAATTTTTTGTCCTTTAGGAAAAGGTGTCAGATCCCATGTATTATTTTTCTTCAAAGCAACCATTTCTTCATCCATGGATTTCAGCCAAGAATTTGTATCACTCATACCCATAGCCTCTCTAACAGTCCTAGGCTCATCATTGTTAATAATCAAAGCAAAAACACAACTAGAAACCACCAGTAAATAACCAAATCTTTTTGGTGGATAATCAAATCTTTATGGTGGCCGCCTATCATGTGTAGACCTCTTAAATTGCTGAGGTTAAGGTTCTTCTTCTTCAGAACTTTCAGAGTTACTAGGGCTCTCCTCATCACCAGGTCTAATAGGAGTACGTAGTTCACTTTTCATCAGAGTAAGAGGAATTTTAACTACCTCTTTCTTTTGCTTCTCCTCTTTCTTTGGCTACAGCTCAACTGTGGAAGGTTTCAACTCTTGAAATATTACACTTTTGTTGCAGAGAACCTTCTCAGCCACTTGATCCCAAAGCTTGTACCCCTTCACACCGACACCATAGCCAATGAAGATACACTTAACTGCCTTGTTTTCGAACTTAGACCTCTTTACACTCATAACATGAGCATAGGCTTCACAACCAAAAAAATTGAGATGTCTCATCGAAGGCTTCTTACTAGACCATGCCTCCATGGGTGTCTTTTCAACAAGAGATGATTTAGGAGATCTATTGATCAGATAAGATGTAGTGACTACAACTTCGACACAAAAATTCTACTCAAGACCAACACCACTTAGCATACTCCCAACCCTCTCCATCAGTGTTCTATTCATCCTCTCTGCAACTCCATTTTTTGTTGCATGTATGGAGTTTTCCTATGTCTCTTAATCCCATGCTCCTTACAAAACCTATCAAATTTTGTCGAACAAAACTCACCACCATTGTCAGTCATAAATGTTTTTTAATATTTCTATCAGTCTGATTTTTAACCAAAGCCTTAAACTCATTTAATCTATTAAAGACTTCATGTTTACTCCTAAAGAAATAAACAAATGTCCTACTGTAATCATCTATGAAAGAAAAAAATATACAAATTTTCTTAACAAAGGAACATTCACAGGACTAAACACATGTCTGCATGAATATAGTTCAAAACCCCAAAAGACTTATGAGAACTAGAATAAAAAAAACACAATTTTGTTTACCATATACACAATATTCACAAAAGTCAAACTCAAGATTACAATCATTATGGACTTCAATAAGGCTTTTATTTTTTAGGGCTTTAAGACCCTTCTCACCAATATTACCGAGTCTTTGGTGCCATAACATTTCCTTCTCTGCTAGAAACTTCATCTCCAAAGCATTTGCACCCCTAGGTACCCAAAAATCATGACCATCAGATGTACAAACAATAGACTTCTTCACTGCTAGATCTGATGGTGAAGATGAAGAATTCAAAGGCCTTTTCTTTGGAATATCAGAAGAATTATTGCACTAAATAGTGCATGCATCCAACTTACATACAGAGTGTCGATCCAAACACCCTTATCCAATACCATAGATCCTCTTGTCATCTTACATCCTCGATTCGAGGAAACAACCTGCACACCCACATTAATCGACTTACTTAAAAAAATAAGGTTTTGTGCCAAACCCAGGATATGTAGCACACCATCAATCCCCTTCACTCTACCATCAGGGAATCTAATCTTGATTCTACCACAACTTTCAATCTTTAGATGAGAGTCATCAACTAGATACACCTTCCCACCATCATAATCTTCATACTTTAAGAACCAACCCCTATGCGAGGTTATGTGGAAAGAATCACTTGAGTCTATTAACCACACATCTTCTGATGCATGTGTTGCCAAGGCTGCGAAAAAAGCATCTGCACCATCCTGAGAGTATTTATTAGAGTAAGAATCAGAGAAGTTATTTTTACCTTTTTGTTTCTTCTCCTCACAATCGTTAAGGAAATGACTATATTTTTCACAGTTCTAACATTTCGCCTTGGACTTTCCAGGAGACTTAGATCTCTCTGAAGATTTTGATCTTGACTTCTTGTCCTTTTTATTTCCTTTCTCTTTAGGTCTACCATAAACAACAAGGGATTCCTTGGCCATCTCAAAATATTTCCTCTGCATCTCTTCAGACAATAGTGATGGAACCACATCATCAATTTTGAAACTGGTGTTGGTACTTCCAATAGCCATAACTAAGTGATCCCATGAGTTTGGAAAATAACATACCAAAAGCATGCAACAATCCTCATCTTCAATCTTGTCACCAATAGAACCCAATTGAACAATCAACATGTTAAATGCATTTAGGTGATCTGCAATGGACCCTCCATCTTCCATCTTCAGAGAATATAATTTCTTTCATAGGAATAACTTGTTTACCAAGGATTTAGCCTAATAAACATCTCCAAGCTTATTCCAAAAATATTTTGCAGTCTTCTTTTCATGGACATTTAGGAGCACTGAATCAGCTAAATAAAGTCTAACCAAACCCTTGGCTTTTCGATCCTTCGGATCCCACTCTTCCTGATTCATATTGGTTGGTTTTGTTTTGAATATTGCAGCCCACATATCTCTATCCACGAGCATATCCTCCATTTTTAGCTTCGATAACTTGAAGTTGCTGCCATTAAAATTATCCATTTTGATTCTACTAGATGTTCCTTCCATATTTTTTTTTGCAACAAGATTTTGAAATACTTATGCAAAGACTCCTACTCAAACAAAGATCAGTACAAAAAACCTGCTATCCAACAACAGGACCAAAATTGGCCAATGCTTTGATACCAACTGAAAGGAAGCAAAGGTGCAGAACAACACTTCCAACACTAATCTATGTGGGGGAGATAGTGTGAATTCATACAAATCCTTAAATTATTACAGTGAATGAAGCACATTTAAACATATGCATAAAATAATAATACCATAACACATAGATTTACATGGGGAAAACCTTTCCAAGTAAAAAACCCCACACACCAAAAGCATAATACTTTGTATTATCAATAACAAACAATTACAATCAATATCAACACTAAACTTCTCCAAGTGTTCACAAATCTTCTACAAAAAATTGGGATAATCTTGGCAGGATAATGGTGTCTCATAAATTATCAAATTTCAATCTACTCAATACTCTAAGACATAGAATATTTAATAATTAACAACAACAATGAATAGAGGGCTTCATGACATGCAATATTTCAAGCAAACTCAAAGTGTAAAGCTGAGTCAGAACTAAACACATGGAATGATCACACCCACTAGTGGAGAAATAACTATTACCACTGAAGTAGCAAGATTGCATTCACGTTAACTGTGTTGCATGTAAACAGACTTCATCAGATACATTGGTTAACTCATTATTGAATAGTAGTTACAAAAAATGTAACCACCTCTGTTGAAGGATCCGCCATCACACATTCAATGAGTCTGCATACATGCAAAATCCTCCTTCATGTGCTCAATAGTCACAGTTAACTCACACTGAAAACAGGTTGAGACACTCTATTTCTTAACAATGATATCATAATTGATAAGTAGGAGGTCTTTTCCACAGCGTGTCAAATTGTGATATTGCTATAAAGGTTTAACCACATAGTTTTACGAGTCAAATTCATTGACCCAAGCTTTATCTTATGATATCATAAGATAAAAAAGTAAATAAGTTTTGTTAATGTCAATAGCAAGTTTTTAAGATATGACCAGATGTATTTGGGAACTTGCTCCACCATTTAAAAAAGTAAATAAATCTTGTTAATGCAGATACCAAATTTTTAAGATATGACAAGAAGTATTTGGGAATTTGCTCCACCATTTCACTCCTCTCACGTAAAGAATTTGGATGGACACTCTAAAATGAAAATTTTTGATCAGTCTTGATGAGAAAACACATGAGGTTGTATTAATATTACCGAGCCTGAACAAAATATGAAACTGGGACCAAATACCACGTGAAGTATTCGTGGAGTACTGATGTAAGCGGTTCCCATTTCTATGTGGAACATAGGTTCAATTTATTTATTAACTAATAACATAGGATTTGAATGCTTTTACCACAGGAGCAATCGATTCCAACAGACCGGGATGATTTTTCTCTTTATGCGACATCTTTACAAATAAATTCATTCTTAAAATATTGGAAATTAGAAATTTTGAAGCAGAAACATTTTATCTTCTGAACCAATGTACGTAATGGACATAGGAAATTTACCTTCCACCAAACTATT
>VDFB02281492.1:493523610-493540417 GCA_007258455.2 Sequoia sempervirens | reverse complement strand
TGGCTGTGTAGAGGGCAACCCATCCTGCAGGTGGTGCCCCAGGATCTGTCCATTTGTGTCAAACGCGCTCTCAGGAGCGCGCACTCCTCATAGGTCTCCCTTGTGGAAGTGCCACACCTAGATCTATCAACCAACAGGAAGGCTTGAACCAATCATCATATGCACAAGTCATGCTTAGATCCACTGGTCCTTGAGCATAGACCCATGGCCTCGCAACTAACTATCAAAAGCTATCAACAACATCGAACGCTAGAATCGTCTATCCCCATGTGGTCTCTCAGGATGACCTAGTGAAGATGGTCGTATATTGATCATATAGTTGATCCTAAAAATCTCTGAATTGACGGGCCACCCTATCTAGAAGGTAGAGCTCTATGATGGTGTGCTCCCTCCCTTGCATCAGTTAGTCCTACTGAGCATAGAATAGCTGTTGAACGTCGTCATACCATGGACGCTAGTTGAACATTGTCATCTCATCCAAAACATGATGCTAGTGAGGTAGCCCAAGCTATCCTGTATGCCTCAAGGTAATCATACCCCTATATTGCCAAATTATAGGATCATCAGGCTCTGTATCAACCAAAGTGATAATCAGACAGAGCACGACAATATGCTCCCAGGCCCAGATGTGTAGTAGTGTCACTCTGGAACCAATCACCCGACTATCGCAATATGCAAAATCATGTAGGTCGTGATATAATGAGGCCAACATCACTAGCCCCCACACATATTGTGTCCTAAAAAGAACCCTATCCTAGGCTAAGCCCCATCCTAAATTGAAGTTTCTACCTCAGTGATCTAGAGCTACAAGCCCTGATATAATGGTAGAGACAATTAGCTTGAAAGTCGACACTTGACCTCTATAATAGTCCAAGTCGATCTAGCCCTCAGAAAGTGCAACTTCCTTGACCTCCATAACCTAAAAGCATGCATCAGAGCCAACATATACATCATAGATCACACGGTTATCATGAATCGACAACCACAGGATGCACCAGACATCCTCCAAAGTAGAGATCACCTCATTAGTGGGAAGATGAAATGATGAGGTCTCACTATGCCACCTCTCTGCTGACACAGTCATCATCGCTAGATGGGTCCTGACAACGGGCGCATAGGCAACATACCATAGACCAATCTTGCCCAAGTGCTCCTGTCGCGACTCTAATAGATTGCTCAATTTGCACAAGATTGAGGGTTGACGCTCATGTGAATGCAAAATTTGGATCACCTCCTACACCCATTGAGCCATTGCATCAAAATTCATAAAAAATCTTATCCCATTTGGAGTTTTTGACCTCAAAACCACAAATGCGTCATAGTTTGCAAAGGTGTCTCTATTTGTCAAACTCCAAATAGCGACACTAGACTCTTTTGAAAATGCTAAATCAGCCTCGGCATCACCATGAACATAGGCATCACCATTTCAATCCTAAACCCTAATCTTAAATTGAGCTAAGCATCACCATTCACAAAGGCAGTGCAATTTGGAATTTAAAACCCTAATCTCAAATTATGATCGACATCGCTATTTACACAAGTGGGGTTGTTTGGCCTTTAGTGTCACTAAATTTGCACTTGGAGTGTCACTATATAGCGACATTGGAGACTCTGACACTTTGAAGTGTAATAAATGCACTTAAAAATCAAATTTTAAAGTAGAGTTTGAGTCACATATCGGTGGTCATGTGCCTAAAGGTTTCTAGTACATGTAGACTCGCTCGAAAATGTGTCGGGGAAGCACTCTTTGCACCATTCTGTAGGAGGGTCAGAGCTCAAAAAGCTAGAAAATCTCAAAGTGTGAATGCAAAAATGAATGGAAAGTGACCCCTCCAAGTCCTATTTAAGCATGAAAATTAGGGTTTTTTGCCCCAATTTAGCCGTCAAACTAGGGTTTTGCACCCTCAACACTATTTCTTCCCAACCGAAGCTCATTTCACATCCTTTTTAGTGTTTTGGCATATTTTCAGCATCCTGGAGCTTTTCTGGACCCGTCGGGCAACTTGTCTTTTTTCGAGAAATCATCCAAAAATCCAATTTTTTGTCCAATCTCTCAAGGGGGCAGTATACCAACATAATTCTTCTCGCTAGGGCAGCAATGGGGTATCTAAAAAAATCAATAATTTTTAAAAAAAAAATCTCAGCAAGTGTTATTCTTTGAACCAACGCAACAAGTACATTGCTTCAAAGAGGGGAAAAATGTAGACACATAAATTATCCTAATTGATATCATGCACTCGATTATGATTCACTAACCAATAAATTATAATTCCCCTTTGATTAAATAAATTAGCTTTATTTAATGAAGTCCTAATGTTTCCTCTTTGATTAAATAAATCAATTTTTATTTAATCAAATCCTAATGTCCTCTTTGTGATTAAATAAATTAACTTTATTTTATCCTAAAAGTTCTTCATTTAATTGAATAAATCAAATGTATTTAGTTAAATTACTAATCTCCCAACTATCCTCTTATTTGATTTAAATAAATCTAAATATCTAAATTAAATGTCAAATAAAACTAACTTCATCTAAGTTAATTAATCCTAATTAACTCCTAACACTAATCCTCCATTCCTCTAGCTTTTGCAAGTTGCACATGTAAATCAATTTATTTTATTTATTAATTCCTCTATTTTCATTCAAATGTGGCATATTCTTGGAATATTCCACTTATTTGAATTCTCCCTCCCAAAGGACTTTTCTCCTCCGACTTGTCATTAAAGGCTCTTACATTTCCTCTCTTTGAGCCAACTCGGCATTAAAGGAACTTACATCCCCTCTTGCACAAGTCACTTCTTCAAATTCAAATTCCACCTACATGCATTTAACATGCACATTGTTCAAAATGTACTCCACTCTCCTTCATTAGCATGTCGACAAGTGGCACAATGCCATTGGTCTATCTTTAATCCCACATTCATCCTATTCCTCATTCTTAAACTCTCCTTCATTATAAATAGAGGTCTTCTCTATTTTATTTGGCATCCATAATCCATGTAAGATCATCATGCTCATTTGAATCCATAATCATTCACAAGTTTATGCAAGGTTATTATAGTAATTTTGAATTCAAAGTATCCATTTTCATCCACATTTAATCCATGTTAGCATAATAGTTTATCATTCATAGCAAGGTTATTGGAATTTGGCACCAAATATCAATCAATCATCATCAAGCTTATCAAGGAATTGGGAAAGGGCTTCTTTCCACATCAAAGAATTACCAATTCCCCCATGGGATGCTGGTTTGAGCATTTTGAATGAGATTTCATTAGCTTTCATTTGATATTTCACTTTGTTTTCTTGTTCTTGTGTTTGAATGAATTACATGGGGAATGTTTGGTTTAAACTTATTTGAGGACTAATGCTTGCTTGTTTGTGCATGTTTGAGTAGGTTTAGGCAAAGCATTCTACAAGGTCTAAAATTTGTTTATGGGAGAGATCGTTTGCATAAAATTGTCTCATCTACTCTCTTTCTTGTCGATGCCTATTTAGATCAGAATCAATAATCTTAATGGCATCCACAACGTTTTACATCGCAGATGAAAAACGTCTCATGTGTGGTGGAATCAATGCTTGATTTTTCATAGCATTGATTTGATTTTGAATGGATGCCACTTGATCATTTATGCATGCTCGCAAGTGAGCCTCATCAGATGCAACAGGTGCTAGAGGTGGGATATTAGGTCAAGAGGGGTTGGAGGAGGAGGGGGAGGGGGAGGGGGAGGGTGAAGGGAGGTGGCTGAGGTTCTAGATTGATGATATCATCAATGTTAAATTGATCCATGATATCAGATATAAGTGCACCTGCATTAAATTATACAAAATTAACATACAAACTTACAAAATTACAAGAAATAGTTAAATTTGAAATGCACATGCAATTTTTTTTAAATAGGATGTGGATACATATACATACACATACATACATTGATTGAACCTAAGCATGTGCATGCAAAATTCAAAATTTAACATGTACATACATATAAAATAAAAAATATGATGCATAATTTGCATGCATATATGATCATTCAACTAAACTATGTACATACATACAAATTTCAAAATTTAAGATTTTAAACTATGCAATTTTAATACATGTACATACTAAAAAATAAACTTGAAACATTCACAAAAGCTCATTTTATGTCTAACACACACACACACACATATATATATATATATATTACATTTTTCCAACAGGAGAAATCATGATCTAGTAGATATTCATAAAATATATAGTATTATAAATTCATCATTATAAGTTCATAAATTCAATCAAATTCATAAATTCATGTCACTAAAAATATCCATCCAACCAAAATCATAAATTCACGTCACTAAAAATATCCATCCAACCAAATTCATAAATTCATCACACAAAATATCCATCAAACCAAATTCATAACTATAAGATCATTGTCTTGATTTATAAACTGTTGTGGCTCTCTACTGCATCTCTTCATTTCTTTGTGTTTTCCTTTTCAGAATCAAGAGTTCTCCTCTTCTCTAGCCATTGTCGATGCTCATCTAAGATCCCATCCATAGCCATAACATCATCAACAACATTTTGCATCCTAGATGAAAACATCCTCAAAGGTGGTGTGATACATTCTTCATTTTGAATAATGTTGATTTGATCTTGAATGGTTCTAACATTGGCATTGATTTGTGCTTGCAAGCAAGCACCATCGATTTCAAGTGGTGTAGGTGGGGGGTTATGAGATGGAGTGGGTGGAGGTGGATTATAAATATTATTGAATCGATCCATTTGATCTCTAAGATATAAGTGAACCTACATTATATTTTTAATTTCAAAATGTAAGATACATGTTTAGGAAATACCCGTAAACCATTCAATATAAATGGCCTAATTGAGTACAAATGATAAAATGCGTAAGCCTCATTTATTTCTAAGGCATGTTACTTGAATGAAAAAATAATTAACTATTAATATAATACAATTTATGAATGCTTTAGGGTTTATTATTTAGAGTTTAGGATTTAGGTTTTAGGGTAATAATATAGCTTAAGGGGATGTATGTAGTAAGGTCCTAGCACAAAATGGCATGGATTAAGTGAATAAAATTTGGTGAAGATACCCAAGGCAACCAAATTTCATTAATGTCTGAGGAAACTTCACCAAATTTTATTCACTTGAGCCATGTCATTTTTTCCTAGGACCTTACTAGGCATGGATCCCCTTAAGCCATCCTCTCACCCTAAACTGTAAATTGATCAACCTAGATCATGAAATCTCATTCATATTATAATCTTGCACAACCTTATTATTGTTAAATTTGGTTACCTTAGGAAACTTCACCAAATTTTTAAAACTTATTTGATCCCCTTAAAAAATGTCATATTAGGACCCCTTAATACATCCTAAATTATGGCTTAAGGGGATCTATGTAGTAAGGTCCTAGTACAAAATGACATGGCTTAACTGGATAAAATTTGGTGAAGATTTCCAAGGCAACTAAATTTCATTAAGGTCCTAGGAAACTTCACCAAATTTTATTCACTTGAGCCATGTCATTTTTTCCTAGGACCTTGCTAGACATAAATCCCCTTAAGCCATCCTATCACCCTAAACCATAAATCGATAAGTTCCTAGATCATGATTTATCTCATTCATATTATAATCTTGCATGATCTTATTATTGTTAAATTTGGTTGCCTTGGGAAACTTCACCAAATTTTGAGAACTTATTTGATCCCCTTAAGAAATGAC
Organism: Sequoia sempervirens; assembly: GCA_007258455.2. Classification (NCBI taxonomy): domain Eukaryota; kingdom Viridiplantae; phylum Streptophyta; class Pinopsida; order Cupressales; family Cupressaceae; genus Sequoia; species Sequoia sempervirens. The sequence goes on along the minus strand of VDFB02281492.1, from coordinate 493,534,680 downwards.
ATGGCTCAAGTGAACAAAATTTGGTGAAGTTTCCCAAGGCAATCAAATTTCATTTTAATGTCCTAGGACAAAATGAATGCTTTAGTGTTTAGGGTTTAGATTTTAGAGTTCAGGGTTTAGGGTTTAGGGAACTTAGGGTGAACTTTGGATGGCCCTTGGAATAATGGACTTGCAAGTTAGTGAACAAAATTTTCTTGTGGAACAATTGATTGAGATAGTTCTTGTTTCGACTAACCAACATAGATCATGAAATATAATTCATATTATAATCTTGCATGATCTTATTATAGTTAAATTTGGTTGCCTTGGGAAACTTCACCAAATTTTGAGAACTTATTTGATCCCCTTAAGAAATGTCATATTAGGATCCCTTAAGACATCGATTTACAGTTTAGGGTGATAGGATGGCTTAAGGGGATCTATGTCTAGTGAGGTCCTAGGACAAAATGATATGGCTTAAGTGAATAAAATTTGGTGAAGTTTCCCAAGGCAACCAAATTTCATTAAGGACCTAGGAAAAAATGATGGCTTTAGGGTTTAGTGTTTAGAGTTTAGATTTTAGGGTTTAGGGTAATAGGATGGCTTAAGGGGATCTATGTAGTAAGGCCTGGGACAAAATGACATGGCTTAAGGGAATAAAATTTGGTGGAGTTGCCTAAGGCAACCAAATTTCATTTTAAGGTCCTAGGAAAAAATTCAAATGTTTTAGTGTTTAGGGTTTAGATTTTAGAGTTCAAGGTTTAGGGTTTAGGGAACTTAGGGTGAAGTTTGGGTGGCCCTTGGAATAATGGACTTGCAAGTTAGTGACTAGTTTATGAATATTTTTTATTTTATGAATAGATTGACTATTTTCGTAATAGAAACACATAATTATGTATTATTAAGATTGAGTTTGATGTATATTTTAACTAGATATTTTTTTAATTGAATATAAGATTATTTTATTTAACATTTTTTCATTAATATTTCCCACTTAAATGAATTTTATGATATAAAATGTATAATATAAAATTAGTTAATGTTGAATCAAGTATTTTATTTTGGATTGTTTGGAATTGAAAGAACCTAAAAGAAAGAAAAGAAAAATATTTAGATTCTTTTAGTGTCTAGGTAACTAGTGCAAATTGAGATTTTAGACTAAACTAGAAGCTTAATTAACAATTAATTGACTAGAATGAGGGTTAAGATTGTTGAAAGACAAGAGACAACACATGTAAACAAGAAATGGAAACAAGGTATGACTAAGAGAGATCAAAACATAAAATATAAATGAATGCAAATATTATTTAATTAAGTGACAATTGGAAATGGATTGTACAAAGATTTAGGAATTTGCAAACAAACATTGATAAAATTTATGAATTGTAACTATTCTTTAACATATTATTTTCTAATCTAATTATAATTTCACATTGAAAGCAAAGTTTAACATATTGTTTTCTCCATAAAATGCAAATGAAATTTAAAACATTTAAGCAATGCAAATGGTTTTTTTCCATTATCAAATATTCTTGAGCTCGAAATCAGGGTTTTCAAATGCAAAATGATTTGTTTGATTTCAATTTAGGGTTTTAGCAATTTTTCTTGTTTCAATTCAATTTAGGGTTTCAATCTAAGCAATTAGGGTTTTTAATGCAATTTTTTTGTTTCATTTCAAACTAGGGTTTTTAAATACATTTTTGTTTGATTTGAATTTAGGGTTTCAAAAAGCTTGATGAGGGTTTTCAAATGCAATTTTTTATTTCATTTCAATAAAGGGTTTTGAAATGCAATTTTTTTTGTTTCCTTTCAATGGTTTTCAAATGCAATTTTTTTGGTTTGATTGAACAATTTAGGTTTCAAAAACAAAATTTTGTTTTTCAAATACAATTTAAGGTTGTTTTTTTCCTTTCTATTCAATATCTTTAGGTTTCATTGCTTTTTTTCATCTATTTCTACAAATCATCATTTCTACTGTTACAGAAATAAAATGCATAAAACGCTAAATAAATTGGAAAAAAAATGCTAAAATCTATTATTGTATTAAAAATTTCAATAAAACACGAAAAAAACTAAAAAATTGGGGGTGGAGGTGCACCTGGAGGTCATTAGACAATCGTTGTTGTCCTTGCCAATTCGGGATCTCATGCAGAATGAAATGAGTTTTGTTTGTTTTTTAAAAAATAAATACCATCTTAAAATGAGAACCCAATTATTACAAAACGGGATCGAGATTTTTACAAATCGGGATCCCATTTTGTAATAATTGGGATCTCATTTCGCATCCATCGGTTCAGGGCCCTTTAACAAATAGGATCCCTATTTTTGAAAAGCAGGATCTTGTTAGGAATTTAGGCTTAGGATCCTGAAGCTAAACGGGATTCTGATTTTTAAAAATCGAGATCCCATTTTTGCAATGTCGATTTTGTTTTTTTGGTTAAGGCAAAAACTTCCATGTTTCGTGGACTCAACTTATTGCACTTACCCAAGATATCAAAAACAATATAAAAAATGAGGTGAGATTAGTTGTTGATAATGCAAGAGATCCTGAGAATGAGGAAGAAAACAAAGAAGAAGAACGTGGAAGAGAAGAAGAAGAAGAAGAATGGCTAGAGGATGCCGGACAAGAAAGATTTTTGAGGGCTCTTTCAAGAATTAAAAGGAGCAATAAAATGGATGTGCCAAATTTTTCTGGAACATTAAATCCAGAAGATTTAATTGATTGGATAGAAGAGATGGAGGAATACTTTGAAATGGAGGAAATTAGAGACACGCAATGGGTAAATATAGCCCAAAAAAATTTGAAAGGGCATGCTACATTATGGTGGAAAGGGTTACAAAGAGAGTAGGAAATTAATGGAGATTCTTAGATAACGAGGTAGAACCCAATGGTGATGAGATTGAAGAATATATTCATACATGGAGATTATGAAATGGAGTTATTTAAAAAGTTTCAAAATATGAAGCAAAAAAATATGAGTGTAAGAGATTACATGGAGGAGTTTTAAAAGTTGGCTATTCGATCTGGAAGGCATGAAATGGATAGAGAGAAGGTAGCCAGGTATGTGAATGACATACGGTTTAATATTTAGGATGAAATGAGTATGCTAAAAATTACTACAAAGGAGGAAGCGTACCAATATGCGTTAAAGGTTGAAGAGAAGTTAAGGAGGAAGCAATTAAACAATTCCAAAATTTGGGGAAGATTTGTAACTAAAAAGGGAAAAGTGAGTAGGGTCAAAGGAAAGCAGATTGAAGAAGACTTCAATCCTAAATGGAGTAAAGCGGTGGGCTAAAACACCAAATAAATGGAGGTATCAACAAGAGGATGTGGTAGCAGCAACAAAGGGTTTCCATATAGATGTACCAATGTGGAGAAGTTGTTCATCGTGCATATGAGTATCCTCAAATACAAGAAGACAACAAGAAGAGTGGAGTAAGAAACTACTTGGCAGAAGAGGATGATGAACGTGATGTGTCACCGAAATGTGAAGACCCAAAAGAAGGTGAATCTCTCATGATGAGGAGAGTGTTGGTGAATCCAAAGGAAGTGGAGGAGGAACCATCCCAAAGAAGGAGTCTCTTTCAAACTGTGTCTAAGGTTGGAGGTAAGTGCTGCAAAGTTATAGTAGATAGTGGTAGTACAGATAACCTAATTTCAGAGGAGATGGCAGAAAAGCTAGGTTTGAAAATGTGTAAGCATCCTTGTTCATACAAAGTTTCTTGGTTGCAAAAGGAACACGAAATCACTATGAATGAGTAGTGTTTAGTTAGTTTTTAGATTGGATCATATAGAGATGAGGTGTTGTGTGATGTGATTCCCATGACTACTTGTCACATGTTGTTAGGTAGGCCTTGGCAGTTTGATAGGAAGGCCTTCTATGATGGTAGAAAGAATGTTTATACCATCTAAAAAGATGGACAAAGGTATATGTTGAATTCTCTAAAGGATAAGGAGAAGAAAATGAAAGATTTTCACTTTATTAATTTTTGTAGTGTAGGGATGCAACAAATAGAGGAAGAGGAATAGATTGAGTGCAGTGATTTGCAACCATTTAAGGGGAAGATTTCAAGAGGAAAGTGAAGATTGGCGTCTGATTTACTACAGCAGTGCAATAAAGGAATAAAGAATAACAGTTCAAAAGGATGTGGTGGTCACAAACATGGACCTATGGTGGGAAGTTGTTTGGACAAACGTGATAACACAAGTGGAGGTAGCTTGGGTGTTGAGGTTGAGCAGAACAACAGAAGAGGTAAGTCTCCCATAGACAAGGACCAACTATGGATTAAAAATAAACATAGGATTACCATCCCATGCACCTTTCAATGTTCCAGAGTTTACCATCTCAAGGAACATTTCACTTACCTGGCATGTCTAGTGTAAGAGCATGTAGGAAGACATGCAATTAGCACCAACCAAAAATATTGTTGATTTTCTTTTCTTGCAATTTTGATTTATTTTTTTTTGGTATCTCACAATTTTGTGAAGACTTGGAATGATCCAATTGGAAGAATTTAATCTCAACTTCATAATCAGTTTACATATACCGGTAATGTTTTTAGATTACAAATAAAATATCCTAGTGATTTCTTTATGTGTGATTTTATTCCCCTCTGAATAGAAGTGTTGTGGACTCCACTTTGCTTTATTTTTCTTAATTCCATGACCATTGGAAAAATACCATCAACACAAATGGTTTATGAGAATAAGAACATTAAACTGAGTATAGGAGGTTTAAAATTTGAACCAATATTGGGTGATTTAATGAAATGCAAATAAAATAAATAAAGGGAAATATATGAACCATCAAAAAAATTGAAGAAAAAGAGAGGGGATATGCAAGGGTCACGACCCAAAAAAGAAGAATTTTTAATGCAGCAATAGGTAAATGAAAGGGCAGTAGAGGGATAATTTTCTTTGAAAAGAATAAACAAAGAAAATTAAGATATTGCGTGGTAAGGAGGAATGGTGAAAGAAGAGTAACAACAGGCCGATAGTCAAAAAGGCATCAAACATGAATACAAGGAGGCATAGCTTGTGAAAGAAGTGGGTGCCATGTTATGGAGGTCAACTAGAATTTGAGGCAGTAGAATTTAATTGAGTTTCATTAAAATGTTGATTGAAAAACAAAAGAAAGAGGGAGGCACACCTTTGTATCCAAAAAGTGTTACATTGGTGGTTGTTGTTGCACCAAAATATTGACCTATTAATGCCCAATACAATTGCCAGATTTATACAAGATCCACGAGAGGCGGTTAAGCCATGCCATGCATCCAAGCACCACGCTGCACAAAGGAGACCAAGGGACACACCATCTTGCAACAGTCCCCCCAAGCACAAGCGAGGAGTTTGAACTTGTGACCTCAACTATGATACCAATTGTTACATTGGTGGTTTTCATTGCACCAAAATATTGACCTATTAATGCCCGATACAATTGTCAGATTTATACAAGATCCATAGGAGGCGGTTAAGCTAGATGTCACAAACCAAAGCATCTCGTTGCATAGAGGAGACCAAGGGACACACCATCTTTCAACATAAATAATCTCTTAAACAATTGTACATGAATGTAGACATGGGGGTGGTAGGAGCTAGATTGACGAGGTGCGTAGTATAAAAAAAAAGAGGGTTACACATTCATTAAGTTGAATGATTTATTTTGTACAGAGAAAGCAAGGTGATTGCAAATAAGAAATGAGATAACCACTACGGTATAGGTAGTGAGCAATGAAAAAGAGTTGAGTAAGTCAATGAAGGAACAAATACAAGACATAGATTTGCACATCTGAGTAGAAGTTTGCACGAGAGATGATCGGGACAAAGTATAAGCTTGAAGCCATGAATGCTTATTAGTGTTATTTGTATTGATTAAATCAAATTGGAATTGATTGAAAGTGTCATTTATTTGATTGTTGATTCATTGCGATGCAAACTTTATTGTGTTAGTGTATGGTAGAAGGGAGTACCCTCCATATCTTGTATCAGTTTTGTAATATAATTTTGAAGTATTTTTATCTTTGCAATTATCCTTGAAGTACTTTGGCCAATAAATTACAATTTATTTATCCGACAACATAATTTACCAAACCTTAAAAAAATTACATCAAAATACTTTTTTTGGTTGATAAGGATTTCCCATTCACCGTGGATGCTTCTACATCAATCTATGATGCTACCGACCTCCAATTTGTCTTAGTTAATCTTTATCCATTTGATGATTTATTAGACTCTTTGATGTACAAACATGTGAGTCTCTAATATCATTGTCACACATAAAATAGATGGTTTAAAAGTTATAAATACTAAATGACATGATAAAATTAAACATTATCAAATTAAAAGGTGTTAGATTCTACTAATAATCCACCTTTTACAATGTCTTCTCTATTTATTTTTAAAAAATCATGTACCATCAATACAACATTAAACCTTATTTCTCCTTTTATCTTCTAATTCAACTACTTACAAACTCCATACTTCCAAAAAAAAAATTAAATATCTTAAATCTTCTCCTTGATAATTACTTTCTCCAAAACATAATACACTTTTAAAAGTAAAAAAAGCATGCCAAGATTTTATTGTTGAAGGCTGGAAATGATAAAAAAATTAGCAAATCCTTTTTTCAATAAAATTTTATATTTACTACTATAGATTTCAATGCTCCCAATTATTGAAGTTCAAGAAATTGAAAACATGTTGTGATCCCTTCACAATGTCGTTTGCAATGAAAAAAATGGTTTCCTGATGGCTACAGTTTTTGTTAGCAACAAATTAAATTAATTTAAAAAGAGCAAGATTTATAAGGTGCTTGTAGATCATCAAAAAGGTTTTATGTTAAGCCACGCATACGTCATTGAAAGGTTTTTAACTTGTACTATTGTCATTCATAGTAAATAACTCATAGTATAATATATGTTCTACTTCAATAAATCTGAATTATCTTTAATAACAATCATTTGATTTCTTTCAATATTTATCTATCTATAAAGATCAACAAAAGAATATGATGAATGTGATCCTTCTATGTCAAAATTTTCAAATTGTGATGATTCCATACAGATGTCAATAAATAAAATGAGGCAATTAAATGCTACAAATAAAATATTATTTAAGAGTTAAATGTCCATCCTCTATTTATAGCTTAAATGTAAAAAAATTGATGATATTTCTCTATTCTTCATCCTCAATACATCAATCATTAAATCTAAAATAATACAATATATAAATTTAAACCTTACTATTCTTAAGGTCACAACACCCAACAGTTAAGCAAGCACTACTTCCTTACCACCTACTAAGACGGCTTCAACATTCTCAAACACAGTCCGAACGAAAAGGAAAAAAATTTAAAAGCAAGAAGGTTTCGATTCAGTGCTTCTGGGCAGGGGAGGATCGATTCTGTTTAGGCTTACTAATTTCCAGAACCCCTTTCACCTGCCCTGCTACAGAAATCACCTCCCATATTTTATCTTCCTCAAAATCCCTTGCCCACTCCCCGCATTTCTTTACCAGCAGAGCTCTCGCTTTGTAAACACAGTAACCGATAAAATTGTAGAAGTCGGCTTCTAGCGCGTCTCCCATATTTATCAATTCTTCCAGATTGTAACCATTGTTATTCAGTCTAGGGTTGCACGCTCGGTACAAGCTGTAGCTGGTTGCTATTTCCTTCAACTCGCTGTCATCGCGTGCCTCCACCGTTGCTTTTTGGAAGTTCTCTTCCCGGAGCTTTTGATCCAGTTCCTTGGTCTTATCCTGTAGTTCCTTGATCTTATCCTGTTGTTCCGAAGCTGCACTTTGTTTTTGCGCCTTCTTGAATTCTTTGTCTGCGGCCTTGCACAGGCTGTGTAAAAGGCTCGTTTCATTCTCTTCGATGTCGGCTCTGTCTAAGAAATTCATGATATCTCCTGCCTGATCGATCAATTTCTTAGCTCTGTCCTTACTCTCATCAGGCATTAGTGCGTCTATGATTCTGAAATAAGAAACAGCCGTCGTCTTCCATAACATTTTATCCAGATTGGGGAAATACCGTTCCACATTTTGCAGTGGTTCAAACTCTGGTTGATTTACACACCCTTCACTAATAAGAGCAATCAAATCTTCGCAGCCTTTGCCCTTCGTCCTTCCCTCTTCCGTGTGCGGCTGTGTCTGTTCGATGGATTCGAGGTTGGCTCTCCACAGTTCTTCAGCGGTTTCTCCCGGCATTTGCACCCGCTTCAAAACTTCCTTGTATGTGTCAAATTGTTTCGATAGACCCGGGACCGGGCCCCGCCACACAAGCCGCACAATCTCCTTGATGACAATGAGTGACAAAAACCGGCAAACTTTGCCGAACCACACTACAAGAGTCTGCAATGCCATGAGAATAGGGGGCACAGACATCTCTGCTAAAGTAAAGAAACAAACTTTGAATTTTGGAAACATCTCTGCAGTGAAACACTCAGTATCCGACATCTCTTCTTTGAGGTCAGCAATCTGGTTTCGCAAGCGATGTCTCAGCTCCGTGATGCGCCTTTTCCAGAAACCCTCCACACTAAAGAGACCTTTCATGTCAATTGATTTTGGAAATAGACAAAGAGCCGCGATCGATCTCCAACAGATGGCTATCCACACAACAAGGATGAAAACACCCTGAAGAAGCAACGTGGCCAGCCGTAAGAGGTCGAGACCATCGTTGTAGTGAATAATACCCTTATATTTAAGGAACTTGAATTTGAGCAATGAAAACACAATGCGCAGTGTGACCACGGTGCCCGCAGCTGAGCCCAACGCAGACCTGGCGATGACATAATCGGGCCGGCAAGCGCGAGCCACAAGCCATGATTTGAACACCCCATCTTCAAACCCTTTCTCTGAGTCGGAAGACACCGGCATATCTATGACCACGTTCTCTTCAGTCCCTTTCTTTGAATTGACTTGTCTTCTTTCAGTATAGAGAGCCACCGCGATCTTCTGAGAGATAATTTCTCGAATGCTGTTTCCTGTAGGAATGGTAGAGCCTAAAAGGAGTATGAGGAGTATAACAGACATTACTATACCCACGCTGGATGCTCTGTACCAATTTTCAAGTGATGGCTGCTGCTGCAATTCATTCACCATAACTTGTTCAAAATCGTAGTCGATGTTGTCTAAGCTGTAGGTGTGGATAAGGTCGAAGAGGTATTTGCACCTGTGGAGAGAGTAGAGCTCAGAGGCGATACCAGTGAATAAGCTGATGGCCAAGGCAATAATATCTCCCCATTTGTCTTCAGAGCCAGACCGGGCCATTCCGGGCAGCAGATAGCCCATGAACACACATATTACCAGCCTTCCGCTGTCAATTAGGAGATGATTGCCAAGCAACTTTGCCACCTCTAGAATGTTGGGTTGGTCTGACATGCTGACAGACATGATGTCCATGAATGACAAAACCTCAATTGTGAGCGCGCTGAGAATTAAGGCTTTTCCCGGGATCCAGTCTGCCCGCCTTTTACAGGCTCCCCGTGCATCTAAAATTATGAGATATAAAAAGTAACAAAGTCCTAAACATGCACATACCAGTTGTTTAAGATCTGACCAGAAGCTGTCCTGAACTTGCCCCCCCATTTCACTTCCCTTTCCAGAACAATTTGGATGGACACTGTAAACTTTGATTTGGATGGACACTTGCAAGGGTGCATAAATATTATTGAGCCAGAACAGAACGTGGAAGTGAGACCAAAAACTATGTCAAATATTTTATTTATTGTTATAATTTTTTTTTTTATTGGAATACAATTACAAAGAATAAAGTGCAGTTAGAAAATTGCAATGAAGAGCTGTACAAAGCAGAAAAACCATTACAAAACAAATTCCAGCTTGTTGAACTGATGATCCATTGATTTTGATACTTATACTAATTTTTAATACTAATTAATTTATTTACATATGATCGATTGACTTTGATATTTACACACGTTTTTGGTGTTAGCAGTTTAGAAAAGTATGCTTAACGACTCTCATCGACTGTAGCAATAAATTGTTAAAAAACTGCCCATAAAATTAAAACAGTAACCATAGACAAGATTCCCTGACAGACCCTCTTTTTTTAACTTGGATTCCATGAATGAAAGTTATATACGAGTGTGAATCCCCCGCCAATTTTTGCGGACCAGTCTAGTGGTGTTCATACTGTTTCCAACTTCCTTCTTCAATCCCACATTTTTGTTTGACTCGTCTCCTATCACCCCAAGTTTTAGATTCCTCATAAAATGTACGTCGATATGTGGTGCACATTAATCCCTTGTTTAATCCTTTCCTTGCCTTGAAAACATTATCAGCTTAGACGACTTTTCTTTGTCCCTTGTGTCACAAATGCTTTAGAAATAATACCAACTTTCAATTCACGTGCTTTGCTTTATAAACAAATCATGTAAGACTAATCCACTTGATAAGATACTAAAAATTTCAAGAAATCAATGTGCTTTCAATTAAAAAAGTTAAATTAGTGTAAATTAAATAAGTGTCATGTAGTGGTTAGTATTTGTTTTTATAGTATTGTAATTATTGTTTTTAAGTTTTGAAAAAAATAAATATAATTTTTATTTACATGAACGAAAACAAATGTAAGTTTTGTTAATTACAGTTTTATAGTATTGTTAATTAGTTCTTTGCATGACTTAATTCTAATCCTAACTCACACTCTAACTCTAATTTTATACCTAAACCTTACCATTATCCTTACCCTTATCCTAACCCTAACCCTAACGATAAATTCTAAACCATTATCATAATCCTAAACCTATCTCTAACCCTAAGCATTATCGTAACACTATCCATATCTATAAACCTAACTTTAAACCCTGAATTATTAACCATAATCATAACCCTAACCTTTTCCTAACCCTAATAATAAACTATAATCCTAACCCTAACCCTAACCCTAACTAAATCCTAGAATACTGGCTTGAAACCCTAATCTTAATCACATCTACAGTCTTAATTTAAATATTGAAATGTTCATATCTTTAATATAACGATGTTATGCATTTTGATAAAAAAAAATTAGTTTCAAATTTTTAATTTGAATAATAACAAATCAAAAAGTTGATGACAAAATAATACTATAATAT
>VDFB02281492.1:493464301-493523510 GCA_007258455.2 Sequoia sempervirens | reverse complement strand
ACTGAAATTAGGGTGAAGTTTGGGTGGCCCTTGGAATAATGGACTTGCAAGTTAGTACCTAGTTTATAAATATTTTTTATTTTATGAATAGATTGACTATTTTCGTAATAGAAACACATAATTATGTATTATTAAGATTGAGTTTGATGTATATTTTAACTTGATATTTTTTAAATTGAATATAAGATTATTTTATTTAACATTTTTTTCATTAATATTTTCCCACTTAAATGAATTTTATGATATAAAATGTATAATAAAATTAGTTAATGTTGAATCTTATTTTATTTTGTATTGTTTGGAATTGAAAGAACCTAAAAAGAAAGAAAAGAAAAAATACTTAGATTCTCTTTAGTGTTCAGGTAACTAGTGAAAATTGAGATTTTAGACTAAACTAGAAGCTTAATTAACAATTAATTGACTAGAATGAGGGTTAAGATTGTTGAAAGACAAGAGACAACACATGTAAACAAGAAATGGAAACAAGGTATGACTAAGAGAGATCAAAATATAAAATATAAATGAATGCAAATATTATTTAATTAAGTGACAATTGGAAATGGATTGTACAAAGATTTAGGAATTTGCAAACAAACATTGATAAAATTTATGAATTGTAACTATTCTTTAACATATTATTTTCTAATCTAATTATAATTTCACATTGAAAGCAAAGTTTAACATATTGTTTTCTCCATAAAATGCAAATGAAATTTAAAACATTTAAGCAATGCAAATGGTTTTTTTCCATTATCAAATATTCTTGAGCTCGAAATCAGGGTTTTCAAATGCAAAATGATTTGTTTGATTTCAATTTAGGGTTTTAGCAATTTTTCTTGTTTCAATTCAATTTAGGGTTTCAATCTAAGCAATTAGGGTTTTTAATGCAATTTTTTTGTTTCATTTCAAACTAGGGTTTTTAAATACATTTTTTTTGTTTGATTTGAATTTAGAAGTTTCCAAAAAGCTTGATGAGGGTTTCAAATGCAATTTTTTTATTCATTTCAATAAAGGGTTTTGAAATGCAATTTTTTTGTTTCACCACGGTTTCAAATGCAATTTTTTTTGTTTGATTGAACAAATTAGGTTTCAAAAGCTAAATTTTATTTTTAAAATACAATTTAAGGTTGATTTTTTCCTTTCTATTCAATATCTTCAAGTTTCATTGCATTTTTTCATCTATTTCTACAAATCATCATTTCTACTGTTACAGGAAATAAAATGCATAAAACGCTAAATAAATTGGAAAAAAACATGCTAAAATCTATTATTGTATTAAAAATTTCAATAAAACACAAAAAAAACTAAAAAATTGGGGGTGGAGGTGCACCTGGAGGTCATTACACAATCGTTGTTGTCCTCGCCAATTCGGGATCTCGTGCAGAATGAAATGAGTTTTGTTTGTTTTTAAAAAAATAAATACCATCTTAAAATGAGAACCCGATTATTACAAAACAAGATCAAGATTTTTACAAATTGGGATCTCGTTTTGTAATAATTGGGATCTCATTTCACGTCCATCGGTTCGGGACCCTTTAACAAATAGGATCCCTATTTTTGAAAAGCAGGATCTTGTTAGGAATTTAGGCTCAAGATCCTAAAGCTAAACGGGATCCTAATTTTTAAAAATCGGGATCTCATTTTTGCAATGTCGATTTTGTTTTTTTAGTTAAGGAAAAAACTTCCATGTTTCGTGGACTCAACTTATTACATTTACCCAAGATATTAGAAATGATATCAAAAACAAGGTGAGATTAGTTGTTGGTAATGCAAGAGATCCTGAGAATGAGGAAGAAAACAAAGAAGAAGAACATGGAATAGAAGAAGAAGAAGAAGAAAGGCTAGAGGATGTCGGACAAGAAATATTTTTGAGGGCTCTTTCAAGAATTAAAAGGAGCAATAAAATGGATGTGCCAAATTTTTTTGGAACATTAAATCCAGAAGATTTAATTGATTGGATAGAAGAGATGGAGGAATACTTTGAAATGGAGGAAATTAGAGACATGCAATGGGTAAATATAGCCCAAAAAAAATTGAAAGGGCATGCTACATTATGGTGGAAAGGGTTGTAGAGAGAGTAGGAATCGATGGAGATTCCTAAATAATGAGGTAGAACCCGATGGTGACGAGATTAAAGAACAAATTCATACATGGAGATTATGAAATGGAGTTATTTAAAAAGTTTCAAAATATGAAGCAAAAAGATATGAGTGTAAAAGATTACATGGAGGAGTTTTAAAAGTTGGCTATTCGATCTAGAAGGCATGAAATGGATAGGGAGAAGGTAGCTAGGTATGTGAATGACATATGGTTTAATATTTAGGATGAAATGAGTATGTTGAAAATTACTACAAAGGAGGAAGCATACCAATATGCGTTAAAGGTTGAAGAGAAGTTAAGGAGGAAGCAATTAAACAATTCCAAAATTCAGGGAAGATTTGTAACTAAAAAGGGAAAAGTGAGTAGGGTCAAAGGAAAGTAGATTGAAGAAGACTTCAATCCTAAATGGAGTAAAGAGGTGGGCCAAAACACCAAATAAATGGAGGTATCAACAAGAGGATGTGGTAGCAGCAGCAAAGGGTTTCCATATAGATGTACCAATGTTCAGAAGTTGTTCATCATGCATATGAGTATCCTCAAATACAAGAAGACAACAAGAAGAGTGGAGTAAGAAACCACTTGGCACAAGAGGATGATGAACATGATGCGTCACCAAAATGTGAAGACCCAAAATAAGGTGAATCTCTCATGATGAGGAGAGTGTTGGTGAATCCAAAGGAAGTGGAGGAGGAACCATCCCAAAGAAGGAGTTTCTTTCGAACTGTGTCTAAGGTTGGAGGTAAGTGCTGCAAAGTTATAGTAGATAGTGGTAGTACAGATAACCTAGTTTCAGAGGAGATGGCAGAAAAGGTAGGTTTGAAAAGGTGTAAGCATCCTTGTTCATACAAAGTTTCTTAGTTGCAAAAGGAACACAAAATCACTATGAGTGAGTAGTGTTTAGTTAGTTTTTAGATTGGATCATATAGAGATGAGGTGTTGTGTGATGTGATTCCCATGACTACTTGTCACATGTTGTTAGGTAGGCCTTGGCAGTTTGATAGGAAGGCCTTCTATGATGGTAGAAAGAATCTTTATACCATCTAAAAAGATGGACAAAGGTATATGTTGAATTCTCTAAAGGATAAGGAGAAGAAAATGAAATATTCTCACTTTATTGCTTTTTGTAGTGTAGGGATGCAACAAATAGAGGAAGAGGAACAGATTGAGTGCAGTGATTTGCAACCATTTAAGGGGAAGATTTCAAGAGGAAAGTGAAGATTGGCATCTGATTTACTGCAACAGTGCAATAAAGGAATAAAGAATAACAGTTCAAAAGGATGTGGTGGTCACAAACATGGACCTATGGTGGGAAGTTGTTTGGAAAAACATGATCACACAAGTGGAGGTAGCTTGGGTGTTGAGGTTGAGCAAAACAACAAAAGAGGTAAGTCTCCCGTAGACAAGGAGCAACTATGGATTAAAAATAAACATAGGATTACCATCCCATGCACCTTTCAATGTTCCAGAGTTTACCATCTCAAGGAACATTTCACTTACCTGGCATGTCTGGTGTAAGAGCATGCAGGAAGACATGCAATTAGCACCAACCAAAAATATTGTTGATTTTCTTTTCTTGCAATTTTGATTTTATTTTTTTTGGTATCCCGCAATTTTGTGAAGACTTGGCATGATCCAATTGGAAGAATTTAATCTCAACTTCATAATCAGTTTACATATATTGGTAATGTTTTTAGATTACAAATAAAATATCCTAGTGAGTTCTTTATGCATGATTTTATTCCCCTCTGAATAGAAGTGTTGTGGACTCCACTTTGCTTTATTTTTCTTAATTCCATGACCATTGGAAAAATACCATCAACACAAATGGTTTATGAGAATAAGAATGTTAAACTGAGTATAGGAGGTTTAAAATTTGAACCAATATTGGGTGATTTAATGAAATGAAAATAAAATAAATAAAGGGAAATATACGAACCATCAAAAAAATTGAAGAAAAAGAAAGGGGATATGCAAGGGTCACGACCCAAAAAAGAAGAATTTTTAATGCAGCAATAGGTAAATGAAGGGGTAGTAGAGGGATAATTTTCTTTGAAAAGAATAAACAAAGAAAATTAAGATATTGCGTGGTAAGGAGGAATGGTGAAAGAAGAGTAACAACAGGCCGATAGTCAAAAAGGCATCAAACATGAATACAAGGCGGCATAGCTTGTGAAAGAAGTGGGTGCCATGTTATGGAGGTCAACTGGAATTTGAGGCAGTAGAATTTAATTGAGTTTCATTAAAATGTTGATTGAAAAACAAAAGAAAGAGGGAGGCACACCTTTGTATCCAGAAAGTGTTACATTGGTGGTTGTTGTTGCACCAAAATATTGACCTGTTAATGCCCAATAAAATTGCCAGATTTATACAAGATCCACGAGAGGCGGTTAAGCCATGTCATGAACCCAAGCACCGCACTGCACAAAGGAGACCAAGGGACACACCATCTTGCAATAGTCCCCCCAAGCACAAGCAAGGAGTTTGAACTTGTGACCTCAACTATGATACCAATTGTTACATTGGTGGTTTTCGTTGCACCAAAATATCGACTTGTTAATGCCCGATACAATCGTTAGATTTATACAAGATCCATAGGAGGCGGTTAAGCTAGATGTCACAAACCAAAGCATCGTGTTGCATAGAGGAGACCAAGGGACACACCATCTTGCAACAAAAATAATCTCTTAAACAATTGTACATGAATGTAGACATGGGGGTGGGTAGGAGCTAGATTGAATAGGTGCGTAGTATAGAAAAAAAGAAGGTTACACATTCATTAAGTTGAATGATTTATTTTGTGCAGAGAAATCAAGGTGATTGCAAATAAGAAATGAGATAACCACTACAGTATAGGTAGTGAGCAATGACAAAGAGTTGAGTAAGTCAATGAAGGAACAAATACAAGACATGGATTTGCACATCTGAGTAGAAGTTTGCACGAGAGGTGATTGGGACAGAGTATAAGTTTGAAGCCATGAATGCTTATTAGTGTTATTTGTATTGATTAAATCAAATTGGAATTGATTGAAAGTGTCATTTATTTGATTGTTGATTCATTGCGATGCAAACTTTATTGTGTTAGTGTATGGTAGAAGGGAGTACCCTCCATATCTTGTATCAGTTTTGTAATATAATTTTGAAGTATTTTTATCTTTGCAATTATCCTTGAAGTACTTTGGCCAATAAATTACAATTTATTTATCCGACAACATAATTTACCAAACCTTAAAAAAATTACATCAAAATACTTTTTTTGGTTGATAAGGATTTCCCATTCACCGTGGATGCTTCTACATCAATCTATGATGCTACCGACCTCCAATTTGTCTTAGTTAATCTTTATCCATTTGATGATTTATTAGACTCTTTGATGTACAAACATGTGAGTCTCTAATATCATTGTCACACATAAAATAGATGGTTTAAAAGTTATAAATACTAAATGACATGATAAAATTAAACATTATCAAATTAAAAGGTGTTAGATTCTACTAATAATCCACCTTTTACAATGTCTTCTCTATTTATTTTTAAAAAATCATGTACCATCAATACAACATTAAACCTTATTTCTCCTTTTATCTTCTAATTCAACTACTTACAAACTCCATACTTCCAAAAAAAAAATTAAATATCTTAAATCTTCTCCTTGATAATTACTTTCTCCAAAACATAATACACTTTTAAAAGTAAAAAAAGCATGCCAAGATTTTATTGTTGAAGGCTGGAAATGATAAAAAAATTAGCAAATCCTTTTTTCAATAAAATTTTATATTTACTACTATAGATTTCAATGCTCCCAATTATTGAAGTTCAAGAAATTGAAAACATGTTGTGATCCCTTCACAATGTCGTTTGCAATGAAAAAAATGGTTTCCTGATGGCTACAGTTTTTGTTAGCAACAAATTAAATTAATTTAAAAAGAGCAAGATTTATAAGGTGCTTGTAGATCATCAAAAAGGTTTTATGTTAAGCCACGCATACGTCATTGAAAGGTTTTTAACTTGTACTATTGTCATTCATAGTAAATAACTCATAGTATAATATATGTTCTACTTCAATAAATCTGAATTATCTTTAATAACAATCATTTGATTTCTTTCAATATTTATCTATCTATAAAGATCAACAAAAGAATATGATGAATGTGATCCTTCTATGTCAAAATTTTCAAATTGTGATGATTCCATACAGATGTCAATAAATAAAATGAGGCAATTAAATGCTACAAATAAAATATTATTTAAGAGTTAAATGTCCATCCTCTATTTATAGCTTAAATGTAAAAAAATTGATGATATTTCTCTATTCTTCATCCTCAATACATCAATCATTAAATCTAAAATAATACAATATATAAATTTAAACCTTACTATTCTTAAGGTCACAACACCCAACAGTTAAGCAAGCACTACTTCCTTACCACCTACTAAGACGGCTTCAACATTCTCAAACACAGTCCGAACGAAAAGGAAAAAAATTTAAAAGCAAGAAGGTTTCGATTCAGTGCTTCTGGGCAGGGGAGGATCGATTCTGTTTAGGCTTACTAATTTCCAGAACCCCTTTCACCTGCCCTGCTACAGAAATCACCTCCCATATTTTATCTTCCTCAAAATCCCTTGCCCACTCCCCGCATTTCTTTACCAGCAGAGCTCTCGCTTTGTAAACACAGTAACCGATAAAATTGTAGAAGTCGGCTTCTAGCGCGTCTCCCATATTTATCAATTCTTCCAGATTGTAACCATTGTTATTCAGTCTAGGGTTGCACGCTCGGTACAAGCTGTAGCTGGTTGCTATTTCCTTCAACTCGCTGTCATCGCGTGCCTCCACCGTTGCTTTTTGGAAGTTCTCTTCCCGGAGCTTTTGATCCAGTTCCTTGGTCTTATCCTGTAGTTCCTTGATCTTATCCTGTTGTTCCGAAGCTGCACTTTGTTTTTGCGCCTTCTTGAATTCTTTGTCTGCGGCCTTGCACAGGCTGTGTAAAAGGCTCGTTTCATTCTCTTCGATGTCGGCTCTGTCTAAGAAATTCATGATATCTCCTGCCTGATCGATCAATTTCTTAGCTCTGTCCTTACTCTCATCAGGCATTAGTGCGTCTATGATTCTGAAATAAGAAACAGCCGTCGTCTTCCATAACATTTTATCCAGATTGGGGAAATACCGTTCCACATTTTGCAGTGGTTCAAACTCTGGTTGATTTACACACCCTTCACTAATAAGAGCAATCAAATCTTCGCAGCCTTTGCCCTTCGTCCTTCCCTCTTCCGTGTGCGGCTGTGTCTGTTCGATGGATTCGAGGTTGGCTCTCCACAGTTCTTCAGCGGTTTCTCCCGGCATTTGCACCCGCTTCAAAACTTCCTTGTATGTGTCAAATTGTTTCGATAGACCCGGGACCGGGCCCCGCCACACAAGCCGCACAATCTCCTTGATGACAATGAGTGACAAAAACCGGCAAACTTTGCCGAACCACACTACAAGAGTCTGCAATGCCATGAGAATAGGGGGCACAGACATCTCTGCTAAAGTAAAGAAACAAACTTTGAATTTTGGAAACATCTCTGCAGTGAAACACTCAGTATCCGACATCTCTTCTTTGAGGTCAGCAATCTGGTTTCGCAAGCGATGTCTCAGCTCCGTGATGCGCCTTTTCCAGAAACCCTCCACACTAAAGAGACCTTTCATGTCAATTGATTTTGGAAATAGACAAAGAGCCGCGATCGATCTCCAACAGATGGCTATCCACACAACAAGGATGAAAACACCCTGAAGAAGCAACGTGGCCAGCCGTAAGAGGTCGAGACCATCGTTGTAGTGAATAATACCCTTATATTTAAGGAACTTGAATTTGAGCAATGAAAACACAATGCGCAGTGTGACCACGGTGCCCGCAGCTTAGCCCAACGCAGACCTGGCGATGACATAATCGGGCCGGCAAGCGCGAGCCACAAGCCATGATTTGAACACCCCATCTTCAAACCCTTTCTCTGAGTCGGAAGACACCGGCATATCTATGACTACGTTCTCTTCAGTCCCTTTCTTTGAATTGACTTGTCTTCTTTCAGTAGAGAGAGCCATCACGATCTTCTGAGAGAGAATTTCTCGAATGCTGTTTCCTGTAGGAATGGTAGAGCCTAAAAGGAGTATGAGGAGTATAACAGACATTACTATGTACCCACGCTGGATGCTCTGTACCAATTTTCAAGTGATGGCTGCTGCTGCAATTCATTCACCATAACTTGTTCAAAATCGTAGTCGATGTTGTCTAAGCTGTAGGTGTGGATAAGCTCGAAGAGGTATTTGCACCTGTGGAGAAAGTAGAGCTCAGAGGCGATACCAGTGAATAAGTTGATGGCCAAGGCAATAATATCTCCCCATTTGTCTTCAGAGCCAGACCGGGCCATTCCGGGCAGCAGATAGCCCATGAGCACACATATTACCAGCCTTCCGCTCTCAATTAGGAGATGATTGCCAAGCAACTTTGCCACCTCTAGAATGTTGGGTTGGTCTGACATGCTGACAGACATGATGTCCATGAATGACAAAACCTCAATTGTGAGCGCGGTGAGAATCAAAGCTTTTCCCGGGATCCAGTCTGCCTGCCTTTTACAGGCTCCCCGTGCATCTAATATAATGAGATATAAAAAGTAACAAATTCCTAAACATGCACATGCCAGTTGTTTAAGATCTGACCAGAAGCTGTCCTGAACTTGCTCCCCCATTTCACTTCCCTTTCCAGAACAATTTGGATGGACACCTGCAAGGGTGCATAAATATTATTGAGCCAGAACAGAACGTGGAAGTGAGACCAAAAACTATGTCAAATATTTTATTTATTGTTATAATCATTTTTTTTTTATTGGAATACACTTACAAAGAATAAAGTGCAGTTAGAAAACTGCAATGAAGAGCTGTACAAAGCAGAAAAACCATTACAAAACAAATTCCAGCTTGTTGAACTGATGATCCATTGATTTTGTTAGTTATACTAATTTTGAATACTAATTAATTTATTTACATATGATCCATTGACTTTGATATTTACACACGTTTTTGGTGTTAGCAGTTTAGAAAAGTATGCTTAACGACTCTCATCGACTGTAGCAATAAATTGTTGAAAAACTGCCCATAAAATTAAAACAGTAACCATAGACAAGATTCCCTGACAGACCCTCTGTTTTTTTACTTGGATTCCATGAATGAAAGTTATATACGAGTGTGAATCCCCCGCCAATTTTTGCGGACCAGTCCAGTGGTGTTCATACTGTTTCCAACTTCCTTCTTCAATCTTGTTGTTTTACTCGTCTCCTATCACCCCAAGTTTTAGATTCCTCATAAAATTATTTTACGTGGGTATGTGGTGAACATTAATCCCTTGTTTAATCCTTTCCTTGCCTTGAATAACATTATCAGCTTAGACGACTTTTCTTTGTCCCTTGTGTCGTATAAAGACAAATGCTTTAGAAATAATACCAACTTTCAATTCACGTGCTTTGCTTTATAAACAAATCATGTAAGACTAATCCGCTTGATAAGATACTAAAAATTTCAAGAAATCAATGTGCTTTCAATTAAGAAAGTTAAATTAGTGTAAATTAAATAAGTATCATGTAGTGGTTAGTACTTGTTTTTATAGTATTGTAATTATTGTTTTTAAATTTTGAAAAAAATAAATATAATTTTTATTTATATGAATAAAAAAAAAATGTAAGTTTTGTTAATTATAGTGTTATAGTATTGTTAATTAGTTCTTTGCATGACTTAATTATAATCCTAACTCACACTCTAACTCTAATTTTATTCCTAAACCTTATCATTATCCTTACCCTTATCCTAACCCTAACCCTAACAATAAATTCTAAACCATTATCATAATCCTAAACCTATCTCTAACCCTAAGCATTATCATAACACTATCCATATCTATAAACCTAACTTTAAACCCTAAATTATTAACCATAATCATAACCCTAACCTTTTCCTAACCCTAACAATAAACTATAATCCTAACCCTAAGCCTAACCCTAACTAAATCCCTAAGTGTAACCAGAAACCCTAATCTTAATCACATCTCTAGTCTTAATTTAAATATTGAAATGTTCATATCTTTAATATAAATTGATGTTATGCATTTTGGTAAAAAATAAATTTTAGTTTCTAAATTTTTATTTGAATAATAACAAATCAAAAAAGTTGATGACAAAAATATAATACTATAATATATTATTATAATTTAATATAACCAAGTTATATATATATAGAATGCATGGGTAGCCCCCTCACATCTCTAGTCTTAATTTAAATATTGAAATGTTCATATCTTTAATACTAGCAATCACACCTTGGTGTGCAATGGGTACACTAAAGACATGTCGAAAGTCAATTAGGGTAATTTTTGGTCTATTTTTTGCATACATTAGTGCATTACATGAGGTCAATTGGTAGGTCATTTAGAAATTTTTTTTTTTTGTGCAACAAAGGTCTCAATGGAGAAGTGATGGCTTCAAATCAACAATGCATCCACTTACAAGGATCCAAACACAACTAGAACAAAACCTCTGAAACCGGAAGATAATTAGGTTTTATTGTACAAACAGGTTTATGTTGTGTTTGAAATATGGAGAGAGATGGATAGAAAGAGGGAGAGATAGAGGGGATGAGAGAGAGAGATAGGGGTAAGGAGAGAGATAGACATGAAGATAGAGATGGAGATAGAGGAGGAGAGAGAGAGGGGGAAGAGGGGGAGATGGATAGATATAGGTAGAGAGGGAAAGAGAAAGAGAAGAGGGGTAGAGAGGGAGAGATAGCTCAATAGATAGAGAGGGAGAGGGAGAGAGAGATATAGGGAAAGATATAGAGAGATAAGGAGATAGACGTGGAGAAAGATATGGATAAGAGATAGAGAGAGAGGAGTGAGGGAGATATATAAAGGAATAGAGATAGAGATATAGAGTAAGAGATACATGGAGAAAGAGATGGGGTGAATAAGAGAGAGAGAGAGAGAAGGAGAGGGGGAGAGAGGGAGAGATAGGCCAATAGATAGAGAGGAAGAGAGGGAGTGATATAGATAGAGGAGATATGCAAAGATAGAGAAGGATAGGGAGAGAGATAGAGAGAAATTGGGAGATAGAGGTAGAGAGATATGGATAGAAAGAGATAGAGAGAGGAGTGAGAGGGAGAGGAGGAGAGAGGAGGATGGAGAGATAGGGAGATATAAATAAAGAGGGAAAGAGTGATCTAGAGAAAGGTGAAAGAGACAAGTAATATAGAGGTATAGAGAGAGAGGTAGAGAGGGAGAAATATAAAGATAGAGATAGAGAGATATGGAGAGAGATAGATATCAAGATAGATATATAAATGCAAAAGAGTTCAATCCCTAGATTTTTATATATGGAATCCACGATAGTTGTATATTGAATCCCTAGTTGTTAGCCATTGATAATGGTCGCAGACCATGTGGAAGGGTACAACAAAAACCCACTTGTCAAAACATTCACAAAAAACCCCATTCCAAGATGTGGATCTAGAGAATTCTCTTTAAGGTAATGGTCAAATCTCATCTGGGTTTCTATCATTGATTCTAAATTAGACAACATGCCCTCCATTCTATATGTAAGCTATCCTCCAAATTCAACCTTCAACTTGACCAACATGGATTTTTTATGAGCAATATTTTCACTTTATAAGGTCGATCAAGAAGCCTTTTTGCAAGTTTTCTCCTATTTAACTCTACAAGCATGCCTTTATTGTTGATGTAGGCAATAATTTTTACAACAATCTCAAGTGTGTGCTCCACATTTTCATCTTTCAAGTTTCTATTTCTCAAAACGATGTCACAAAATGTGATGAAAAGTTCTTCAATACTGCTCCCTGCAACTAGCTTGTTACAAAAATCCTCAAATCCTTCTCTAAGTGATTCACGTAGTGTGTAATTGTTCTTAAAAAGCTGCTTCACATACTAAAAGTACTTGCAATACAATCCAATAACATACCTTACAAATTGCACTCGTGTAGCTGCAACAATGGCCTTTTTATTGCTTGCATTTTCTGCTTCTACTACTTTTTTTTTGTATGTTTAATCAATGATACTCCCTAGGAAGCAATATACTACTTGAAAATTTGACCCCTTTTCATCAAGCATATATCTATTCTATTAAACAACTTGAACATTCTTGAAAGATCATCCAACTTTTTGTATCTTAAGTAGCAATATAGGGAGACATTGTAAAACTCTACTACCATACCTGATTAACAATATGTTTTCTACCTTTTCCATCAACTTCTTTTCAATACTTGGATACATATAATACACAACAATTTTCCTCTTTTCTAAATTCAAACACTCTTCAAATTTCAACATATACCCTGGAGAAGAATACCCACTAATCCATGTTGTGGCCTTCCTTGAATAGTAACAAGAAATTGCTTCTAACATGGCTGACTCAAAACCCTCTTCATAAGACTCCATACTGAACTCCAAATTTAAATACCCACAACTTTTTTTAGTAAAGCTAGGTCAACAATTTCTACTCCTCTTTCTCTATTAATCTGAGCAATCAGTGCATCCCTTAAGCTGTGAAACATGAATTCCTTGTAGACTAGATTATGGAAACATCTCATACCCACTTCATTTAATGTTAGAAGTTTGTTACACTTGACCAAAAGATGCAAAGAACTAAACAAAGAAGAAAGATGAAAGATCATTAATTTGTAATTTTCCGATTGTTTTACAACTTCTTTCAATAGAAACCCATCCACATTTTTTCTCAAGGATGTTATAACTTGTTTAATGATATATCCTTCTAATAGTTCCCTATATTTTTTGTAGAGATGGTGACCGTAGTTGTGAAGAGAGTGTTGGTTACAGAGGTCATAGATAATCAAGTGCAAAGAAGCATAAGTTTACAAGTAAATTCATTAGTATTTCCTTTGTTGATTTCCTTGTAAAGATTTGAAAACCCTTTTTGAACTAATTCTAAACCTTGTTCGAGCTCCAATAAGTTCCTTCATGAAATTTTTGCTCCTTGGAAATAAAACTATGGTAATGGGAATCTCGAGCATCACCAACTCTATATATATAGTTAATTGCATAATTGAAAGTCGACATTCTTAAATTTTTTCTAAGGACACATTGAATCTCTACATGACTCTTCCCAATGGATGAACAAATACATTCACCTCGGTATCCATCATACCATAAACCCTTTTCTATTGAATCAAATTGCGCTTGTTCAACTTGGAAACGACTAAAAATGAAGGCTTAGTTTTCACCACTCAAGGAACTTTAGGCAACTGCTCTACCATGTAAACTTCTTTACTAGAGATCTAGAAATCCATACCAATGATTAGTACCAGAGATCCGTAAGAAATGTAGGTGTGCCCCTTTAGAAAGACCCAGTTGTAGATATTATTAAAGGCATGCCAGGGAATATGAAGAAACCTGTCAAATTACCGTATAATATTTAATGCTATAGTTGTTTTGTACTAAACGAATACGTAAGATACAAGTTGCATTTCAATATGATAGATGTGCAATACAACCATAGAGTGTTTAAGACCAAAGACAACCACATTGCCATTTTATTCTTGAAAAATGAGATAAATGAGCAACCGAAAAATTAATGTCGAGGATTAGTTTGATAGTCTTCCAAGGGCTATGGAAAGTAACCAATTGTTGATTTAACATTTTAGGTTGGTCCAGTTCATATTGGATACACCTTCAATGTAAATAAATTGATGTTATGCATTTTGATAAAAAAAATTAGTTTCTAAATTTTTAATTTGAATAATAATAAATCAAAAAAGTTGATGACAAAAATATAATACTATAATACATTATTATAATATATATATATATACATAGACTGCATGGGTAACCCCCTATAAATGGTAGTGCATAGGACACGCCTCCAGTACCACAAGGATAGAGAGGAGACTAGACCTCGTGATAACAACTCAAAAAAGTTGATGACAAAAATATAATACTATAATATATTATTATAATTTAATATAACCAAGTAATATATATAGAATGCATGGGTAGCCCCCTATAAATTGTAGTGCATGGGACACACCTCCAGTACCACGAGGACAAAGAGGAGAATAGACTTCATGACCCCTTATTTGCAATAGGATGCTTTAGCCAATTGAGCTAGGTCCTCCACCCTATTTATATTATTAATATTAAAAATATTTTAATATTATATTGTTATTATATTTGTGACTAATGAACATAGTATGGGATAACTACACTTGATCCATGAGGATTTGAAGCATAATTAAGCCACTATGCGTTAGTCTCAATAAGATCATTCAATGTATTTACTAAACTAAGAATCCATTAAAACTAACATATTAAAGTACGAAAGCTTCAAAAAAACCTATTCTAATCCATTGAAACTTATCCTATTGGGGGAGTGGTGTCACATTGATGTGGAATGGTGACCCTTTCCTAATCCCTTGGATAATGAACTTGTTTTGATTGCTTTTATTGAAGAGAATCGATGAAACCAGTGAGAGATGTGTATGAAAACATGATTTAAAAGCTAAATTAACATGATGAAAGCTATTCTAACATGATATATGCTAAGATGATTGATATGGGCATATGCAAAGCTATTCTAAATGTATGCAAGATTCAAAAGATTAAAACCATAATTACAAAATATGCTAAATGGATGCACCTGAGTTACTATGGAAGCCATTAATGGAAGCTAAGTAAATATGATGCAATACATTAACCTAAAATTCCTTTTAAAATACAAAATATGGATGCAAGATGAAATTGATTTTAACAACATAAGTTTTCTCTTAAAAGATGGATCCCTATTCAATAGAGGCAAGCTCTATTTATAAAACAGGCAAAATGAAATTGATGAGTAAAGATCAAAAAGATCAATCAATGGTCAGAATGGAAGGAAGATGGAGGCAAGGATGGGGGTCAAGGCCATGGACAATAGTAGCCAGAGCAGGATAGGGAACAAGTACCAAGTGATGGGCACCAACAACAATAGCTAGATCAAGGTCACCAGGACCCAAGGCACCATGATGGATGTGATGGCGAGCATAACAGATAGGTTTCAGGGGCACCACCACCTCCTCCACTCATACAACTAGATGCACAAGCACATGCACATATACATGCCCTCACTATAGAGAGAGCACAACTACAAGTAGAGTGGGATCAACTGCATTAGCAGATATAGGACATGACCACCTAGAGAGATCACGAGGTCTAGTTGTGACAACAACTGGACTTATAGCTGGCCCAGGAGATTGGGCAGAAGCAATAGCTTGAAGCGGTGACAACTGCATCATAGGGACATATAGTGTTTGTACGATTGTATAGAGAGACAATTATTGAGGCTTCTTATTACCACATGCATTATCGTCGTGATGTTCCTCAAGTGATGAGGTAGCTTGATTTTTCACAGTAGAGCGAAGCACCACCTAGAGCTGAGGATCAACCATTAGTTAGGGGTGAGTTGAGTAGCCTTTAGGGCTAGTCACTTTTGTAGACATTTTTTGATTCTTTGCTTGATTTTATACAGATATACATTCATGGTCTCATGTTTGATAGTCTCATGAATATTGTGATTTTGATTTGATATACATACACTGATTTAGATATTGTACCATGACAGTCATTTTGATATATATGAGATGATTTGGATTCAACATGTGATGTCCTTTATTTAATGCTTTATGAATGTATGGATGCATATGATATGATATGATGTTATGTTATGTGTATGACTATGTATGGATGGGCTTATTTTATTTATGTTTATTCGATATGTGATGATGTAATGATTATGATATGCGATGTTATGAGATGGATGCAATGCAATGTAAATGAATGTGTTATATCTTTTTTCAATATCTTTATATGATATGTTATGGGATGGGTGATATGATATGCATGATGTATTTCTTTTTGTGTACTTTTCCATGCATTTTATGATGTCATGATGATGCATGTATGGATATGGATGATGTTTCTAGTATGTATGCTATGAATTATTATGGTATCATGGATGTGATGAATGATAATGCAATGGATTAAGATGCTCATAATAAAAAATCCATATTATTCAAAACAACTTAAATGATAATGATGATGCAGTGGATTATGTTTTCTTTTATTATGATATTCTGTGATGATACGAGATGTATGTATGCTAATGATATGTGGATGCATGATGATTTTTTTGTTGACTATCATGATACCAGACTAGCATGGAAAGAAGATAGAAGACTGAGATGATGTGACCATCAATATGGAAGATTGATTCAAAAAGTCCAACAAGTCCATGATCGACCAAGACTATTAGATGTGATGATGAGAGAATTTTTGCTCATATCTTGGGATTGAGATTTTCTGTCATTCCTTATTTTTGATATAACACATAGAGATGATGCATCAAGGTATTGATAACCAGGATGGAATTGTATCTAGTGTAATGGACTTTGACTCTATAAACAGATAGGATAGTTCTTGTTCACACCTTGACATACAGAAACCTCATTGGAATGTAGGTTATTAGTTTAGAATATAGTAGACCAAAGCATATGTGTAATAGTTAACAATCTACTCCAAACAACTTTCCTACACACAACTAAGCAAGCATGCACCAAGATTATTTTACAAGAGTATCCACAAGCATAGAAAATGAAATATAATGATCAATGCCCCATTCCTTTCTCTCTAAATAATTGAGACATCATCGAGAGGTCCTTGGAATGGGTCATTAAGATAAATCATAAGAAAAGATCAAAGACAAATAGTTAGTTTTATCTATATCTCTTGCCAAGTTTAATATAGCTAAGGTGATGTTTGATGTTGATGTCCATTGCAGAAAGGATACATCCTAGGACATGTTTATCAGATGTTTTGATTAGGATGAGGTATGTGATAAGTCATTGATACAAACTTCACTGAATCATTTACCTATGATTTAGAATTTAGATTCTGACACTTATGTTTTCACTTTACGACTTGCGATACTTGTTTTCTATTTGTGTTACCAAAGGTTCAAGATGATGATTGATTTATGACAAGGACAAAAGTTTATTGTAGGTGAAAGTGAAATGTAATGGTTGGTTTTGGGTTTTTTGGAATATTTGAATATTTTTGATGTTTTTGAGAATGTTTTGAGGCTGTTTTAGGTCTTTTTGAAAGTTTACGTTTAAATGTTTTAGTTTTCAGTTATTTGAGGCTATTTAGGGTTTTCCAAGGTTTTTGATGTTTTTGAGTTTTCTATTTTTTTAAATGTTTAGGGGTTTTCTAGATTTCAAATGTTTTTGGAGTTTTCTAAGTTTTCAAATGTTTTAGGAGCTTTCCAAGTTTTAAAATGTTTAAGGATTTTCCAAGTTTCCAACCAAGAACATAACCTAAAAGACTATCCTAGGGGCCTTGGGGGCTTATCAAAGATGAGCCTTGCCTACATTATACATGCAAAGACCACGTAGTTTGACTGGCTTGACTTATTGCCAATGAGAAAATGAATAGTTGATGGATTGCTAGTTTATTATGATAGACTCCTAAAGGACTAACCTAGGGTGTCTTAAGGGAACATCAATGATGGCCTTGCCTACATTCAAGCTTAGAAACTCATAGTTCGACATGGTACTATTTTTGGATTTTCGATGTTTGACCTTTTTTAGGATTTTGATGTATTTTGGATGTTTTGGTTTTTTGACTTTACAACTTTTCAAATGTTTTTGGATTTTAGCTGTACAATATTTTTTATGTTTTTGGATTTTTTGGATTTTACAAGTGTTTTTGGATTTTGATGAGTATTTTATGAATTTTTTTAGGATTTTCAATAGATTTCCAACAACCTTAAGATATATAAGAACCTGATCTAATCCATAACGAATTTCCCCCAGTGTTATACCATAGTCTACCTTGATATAGGCAGGACAAACTAACCTTAGGAATATTTCAAGTAGTACTAAAGGGGATACAATACCTCACAATATCAAGCCATCATAAAAATGTAGAGGGATGATCGAATAAATAGGACGAATGATGTGATGGATAGATGCGATGCAAAGAATTATAGGATAAAGAGCTAGGAAATAGATGGATGTGCTTTATTTATGCAAGGCACCTATTTTTTATGTTTTCACTAAGGTACTAAGTTCCCAAAGAGCCACTGAAGTGGTTTTCACTAGAGGATAGTTTTTTCTTTACTGTTTTCAATCTATTTTCTTATTTTTTTGGATTTTCATCATTTTTTAATTTTTTTTTGAGTTTTTTAGATTTACACCATTCAAGATTAGGCATAAATTTTTTAAAGATGCAAACTATTGGTTGGTTCCTGCAAGGGTTCACCTTTAAGCATTGATAATTGATATGCTCCTGATCCATAACTTGCTATGACGACAAAGGGACCTACCTAGTTGGGCTTAAACTTTCCTTTACTGTCTTGATCTGGGAGAATTTTTTATTCTTCTTTAGGATGAAATACCCTACCTAGAAAGACCAACACTTGATCTTCCTATTATAGCCCTGTTTCAGTTGGTTTTGATATACTTGCAAGTGATTAAGGGCATCAAGACGATGCTCATCCAAGAATTCTGGTTCATTTAGTCGAGATACTCTGTATTCTTCATCAACTTGATCAAATTATATGGTGAGACTCATAGTGATGAAAGCTTGAATCCCACTTACAACTAGATTATACGGACCAACATCCCTCACAACACAGTAGGAATTTACGGGGACCTTAAACCCACTGCTCACATGAACATAACCTAGATCCTCTAGGAAAGAAAACTAAGAAAGCTTGTTCAACACAAACCACCATCCCACCATAACAAGGGAGGAGACCACCCAACCACACCAATCGGGAGAAGAAGACCTCTTGCAACACCACCAAACATGAAGAGTCGAATCAGACTCTACCTCAAGAGGAGTAGGCTCCCCTCTATATGAGTGGATTCCATGAATAACCTTACCACCACTATAGCCAAACTATAAAAAATAACAACTCTACCTCCATAGGAGTGTGCACCACCTCAAAAGATATTGTAACAGAAGGGACTACCAACAAGGAAATCACCTCCACAAATCTATAGACCCCAATTGTACCTCTAAAAGAGAGGACTCCACCTCAGTAGGAGTGATATTCACCTCAATAGAAGACACAAATTGTAGAAAAGGGAAGAAAGCGATCAAACTAGCAATGAGGAGAACCATGAAAACCATTGAAAACTTGAGAAAATGGGCCAACTAGAGAAGCATAGGGAAAATCCCAACCACCACATTAAAAATAAGAACATTGGCCATCAGGAAGCACATAAGGAGCAACCCAACCAGAGGAAACTTAAAAAAACCCAACAACCAAATTCCCAACACTTCAAAAGAGAGGGAAACCAAAGCTTTCTCAAGCCAAGAGGGTAACTAGGACAAGCAAAAGAACTTGAAGCATAACCCATCCAACCACTTCAAAATAAAAAATAGAGCATTGGAAACACCCAACTACTCCAAGAACACTGGGGAGAAGAAGGAACACAACACAAGGAGAAACCCAAACACCATGATAAACACCAAATAAGAAGAAATAGGAACATCAATGAGGGCAACAGAAAAGAGTCCAAAAGATAAACCACCCACAACTAGACAAACAACCAAAGCAGCAAAATGGAGGGTAAACCACCACTCCAGAGATATCTCAATAGATGATAAAAAATAGTCATAACCCTCTTGAGACCCTCAACATCCATGAAAGGGAGCTACAAAGATATAGCACTAGAGGAGGAAGGAAGCCAAAGTGGTACTCTCAGCCAAAATCCCCAAAGAAATAACAACACAAAGAGGCTACCCCCAAAACACAAAGGGAGAGGGTGAGAGCAAAACCACCACAAATTGCAGGAAACCAAAAAAAGGAAGACATAAATATGTGCAACGTGCTGTAAAAAGGCTAAAAAAGGCACCACAAAAATAAGAGGTAGGGGGAGAAAATAAGAAACTGACCATCTATCCCAATGAAACACCAACACAACCAAAAGAACCTCGATGAAACACACATAGGCCCAACACCAAAGGAACAAGCCATAGGAACAACACCAACTAGGCATCATCCTCATCGTCATCAGAATCAGACCCATCATCTTCAGAATCACCTACAAATTTCAAATTCAGAGACTTGCACCTCTTCTCACCCGCTCCTGTTTGCATCATGATTATTATTTATGTGTGAGTTAGGATATTGTTTATTATTGTAGAAGGCCCTAACCACATATTTCCTATCTGGTGATTCCAACACCCTAACATTCCAACTACAAATGTTCAAATTCATTGAGGGTCTGAGGAAGGTAGGTTTTTTTATTCTTGTATAGTCTATCAAAGAAGTTTAAAATCATTTCTTCTTTACCTATTTTCAAAGCTTTTTTAGAACTAGAGTCAGGGGCCTTGGGTCTATCTTAAAATTTTCTCTTTTTGGAGTCCTCTTTTGAAGTACCCAACCCTTTAAAAATGAGAGAGGAATTCATATCACACTTGAGAATAAAGGATTAAAGTATGAAATATCAATTCCCTCCTAGTCTCTTCATTGAAAATTTTAAGATTATGGTTACTGGCTAGGTCTGTGTTTACCAAGTTACTTGGTTGGAAGAGGAATTTTTTTCTTTCTTATTCCCACTGCCTTAGTTTGAATTGATTCTAAGGATAATTGCTAAGCATTCTTTTGACCCAGGGGATATTCTCTTTCTGTCTAGGGACATTCATATATAAGGGCTTTGGAGCAGAGGATTGCTCCTTTGATAATTAAAATTTCCCCATCAAACATGGGGTCTTCCGAAGAAGCAACATCATGTTCTAACTTACACACATGTTAGTTTTTCCAAATTAAGGGGAAGATACATTCACCACATCCTCAATTGTATTATCTTTTACCTCTTTGTTCTCAAGAAGTATTATCCTTATTATTTGGGTTATTTAATAAATCTTTCTATTTATTAGGTTTAGAAATCCCTTTTGGTTTATCCCTAGCAGTAGGGCAATCTTTTTTGAGGTGGCCATATTTTTATAGATAAAGGAAGAATTTAGAGACCCAAATAATTCCACATCATAGATAATTGTTTTAATATCACATTGGACAAAAATAGAATTTATAATTTTAACCTCTAAGGCTACTAAAATTAGAACCCTAGAATTTAGGTGAGCAAGGGTCACCCTTGACTCCTCAACCTGCTACAAATTCCCAATAGGTTTTAGGAGGTTAGGTATAAAATTATATAATTGAGGAGGTGTAGATTTAGCCATAACCTCCTCAATATTCTCTTTAGGTGACCAAGGCAAGGCTCTAAACATACACATGCCAAGGTTTAAAAACTCTTTTTAACAACTCTATCCTACATACCATGGTTTCTGAAAAACACAACGAACAACCCTTTCTATATCATCCTACAAAAGGTAACATGAATCCCTATCTTTTTCACCTATATTGAAGCTACGTAATAATAATTTTTTATGAGATGGCAATAAATTTACATCCAAACAAACAAAAAATATAATAATATTATTCAATTTTTCTTCTTTAGACTTTATAGCTTGTAACATGTCAAAATTTAGAGAGATGGAGAGTATTTTGGGCTTAGGAGTTAACTTACTAGTGTTTCTTGGTCTTCCCGAGCCTCTTTCGATGAAGCCTCCCCCTCCCATTCCATCTGATGTAGACCCCATAAGTCTTCCTCCTCCCACTTCGGCTGAGATGGCCATGAGGAGTTCTCCATTGTTCTCTATAAACTCTGTAGATACATGGAGTACCTTGTCAATAGCATCTGCATTTAGAATATCATGGTATGATGAAAAACTGCTATTACTTGGAACTTTAACATCCAAATTATTCTTGGGATAGGGAATGTTTGCTTGTTCATTTATGGCAGCCCCATACATCCCTTGAGTGACATCATCTCCCATTAGCCAATTGGCCTAAGAGAGGAAACTGGCTTGAGTGTAGTTAATGCACAATAAATTACATATATGGTCGAGCAGTTTGGAAAACAACACGAGGGAATAACTAGGGTAGAAAAACCAAATTATGAAAAGGAAAATTACCTTGTTAATCAAAGTTTACACCACAAAAACCAAACCAAATGAAGAGCACATACAATCAAACAAAAGCAAATCAAAGAGATGCACAAGCATATAGAAAAGAAGAATTCTAGAGGACCAAGATACCCAAGAGTGACGAAGAACACCAATCTGAGCTCCTTTTTGTGAATGTAAAGCTCTAGGAATAAAAAATGGTAGATGACCATTCAACTCACCCAGAGCTCTACTCACCTTCTCTCTCCCTCCTCTAAGTGACAAATTCATTTTGTCTAATAATATTTATAGCAATATTCTATATTTATTCTTTAATGGTCATTTCAACTACTAGATCAAATTAGAGTCTATTTATACCATTTTTTATGTTTATTTTTTATAATATTGAGCCTTCATTATCTTGGTTGGGAGATGTATAAAAAAATACTTTCTTGTCTTTCTCATAATTAAGATTTGTTGTAGTAAAATTGATGGGAATTTTTTTGAAGAGTTACAATTAGTCCAGGCAAGAGCATTCCAATATTTTTGAGTACTCTTGTCATAGTCTATAAGTTGAAGGTCAAGTATAAACCTTTTTTAAGCTATAAGTGAGCCCAACTCTTAATTTTGTAGAATATTTACTTACAAGAGATTTCTCTAAAATACCTTAACCTTTTTATATGATATTTAACTCTTTACTTATATTTATTATATTAATTTATTTATTCTTAATTTACAATCAATTGTTACTTTCATTTTCTAAGACTAATATTACAAATTATTATTTATATATATAATATTCACCATAATTTACAAGTTATATATTTAGACGATAGGCTACATACATTGTAAGATTTGAGCCGGGAACAAGTCTCACACTTGCAAACCATTGTTCAGTCATCGTAAAACAACTTTCATCTACTAGTAAATGGTAAATTAGTTGGCTGCATCTCTCATTAAATGGTAAATCAAGTGCCTTTTGACAATTAAATATTCATTTTCAAATTGGATGGAAAATTGTATTTCTATTTGTGAATTTGATGGAAACTTTATTTTTTCACTTGCATTGCTTCAATTTTTAAATTTTACTGCAAATATTTAAAAATTAGATAATATGTTGTAGCAACTTTTCAACAGTTGAATGGAAAATTCTATTTCTATTTACAGTGTCTTTTGCTAACTTGATGGTTACTTTATTTTTCCACTTGCATTGCTTTATGTTTTAAATCTTCATGCAAATTTTTCATAATCAAATAATATGTTGTAGTAGCTTTTCATAATTTTTTTAAAAATTCATAATTTAACATGTAGATAAATATAACTATTCATCTTTGTTTTTTAGAAGAGTTTCCTATAAATATAGTTGAATTGAAAAATAAATATACTTGAATTTAGTAATACTTAAGACATCAAAAAATTCATCTTGTGCAACTAGGTATTTCCTTGCACAAAATAGATCTAACTACTAATATTTTTTGGTCTTGTACATTTTTTAACTATAGTTCTTTCAAAATAAACAACTAGTAATATCAAAATGTCTATTAAATATTCTTTTTTGCATAGTAATATCAAATTTTCAACATGTTTTATTTTCTTTATATTTTGTGTTGTAGGAACCATTATGGTTTTATATTAATGCTACATCTCCATTACAATAGATGATAATGAAATATGGTACAAATTATAGGATCAAGTATCACACTATGAAGAGCTTGTAGTAGACAACATATTGAAGAAGACGAATATCAACAATATGTTTACTGTTTTACTTCTGTCTATTATGGAAATTTTATTACTAAATAGTTGAGTTACATTGTAGTAGCATTTTCTCTACTTGATTTTATTTTATTTAAACCATTCTGCATATTTGATAAAGGATTGAAATTATCCAAATTATCCATAGTTTTTCTCAAAAATATTTGGGTGTCCTAGAAAAATGCAACAATAGATTAGGGTTTTACTTCCACCAATGAGACACCACTTCAACATAGCAATTTGAGGTAATTTTTGACAATATGATGAATTTGGAGCTGCTCTTCTGGGTAGCCAATTACACTGCCAACGCTACATTGTACGACATGAAAGATAGAATAATTGAAACGACTCTTACACTATATTGAAAATGGAAATTGTAAAAACCATCATATTCAATAATCAATACATAAAAGTTCAATAAATTTTCTCAAAAATAAAGCGAAAAACAAACTAAGACAAACTTGATTGTATTATGTCTTTTGCACACTTAGAAGTTTTGTGAGGTTCTGTATTTATATAAAACATAGTGAATAGAATAAATACATAAAGAGAGTTGTGAGAGCTTATTACAAACATGCAAAGAAAAAAATAGAAAATAAATAAAAATTCAAACCATTTAATAAGGCATCAATCATACATAAAGAAAGCATGCATTGATCATTCTAAAAAACTAAAAATATAGCTACTTATATCAATGAAAGATGTTGCACAACTGCATTATTAACTAAAACAAAAAAAAAGAAACTAAAGTTATTGTGTGAGATAAACTGATGCTTGTGAACTACAGATAATTGTTTTGCATGAATCATCATTGAGAATGCACTCTTCAATCTTCCCTGCATGAACAATAGGGATGAGTCTCAATTGATTCCTCAAGGCAACAAAACTAGTTGTAGGTTGAGGTTCCATAAAAATATCAACAACTTACTCAGATGTACATAGGGAAAAAGTATAATTGCACTGTACCATCTTGAACAAAATCTTGTATGAATTGATGTCAGATCTTAATATGCTTCAATCTATCATGGAACACAAGATTTTTGGTCATTGTAATGGTACTATTATTATCACAGTAAATAGTTGTTGGATGTTCCTAAACCAATTGTAGATCTTTCAAAATCCATTGGATCCATATGACTTGACAACTGGTTGTTGTTGTTGCAATATACTTTGATTATGTAGAAGAGAGAGCCACAATTGCCTGCTTTTTACTACTCCATGAGACAACTTTAGAACCAAGTAAGAAAACATAACTTGATGTTGATTTTTTATTATCTACTGAACTATCCCAATCAAAATTTGTGTAACCAACTAGCTCAAACTTATCAATGGGAGAATAATGAATGCCAAAATTTTGTGTACCACTCACATACCTTTAGATTCTTTTTGTGGCATGCCAATGAGACTCATGTCGATCCTACATGAACCAAGAGATGAGGCTCACAACATACATAATATCAGGTCTAGTTGTAGTGAGGTACATGAGGCTTCCAACCAAACTTCTGTATAAAGTAGCATCCACTTTGGAACTTGCATCTTCCTTGGTTAGCTTTTCACCAAGGGCTACAGGGGTTGCAATTGCAGTGAATGACATCATTCTAAACTACTTCAATAAAGCAACCACATCAGGAATAATAGTTTGACAGCCATGGAAGATTTCATGCACATTTGCATGTAATATAAGTCAAAGAAGAAAATATTAAATGTCCATCGACCTTTTCTCACCTCAAATATGATTAAGGAGGCAAGAATAACCAGTAGGGAACATCTTAGTTATAGCTCCAAATGTATGTTTTGATGTTATGTAATGATCACCAAGGGCTACAGGGGTTGCAATTGCAGTGAATGACATCATTCTAAACTACTTCAATAAAGCAACCACATCAGGAATAATAGTTTGACAGCCATGGAAGATTTCATGCACATTTGCATGTAATATAAGTCAAAGAAGAAAATATTAAATGTCCATCGACCTTTTCTCACCTCAAATATGATTAAGGAGGCAAGAATAACCAGTAGGGAACATCTTAGTTATAGCTCCAAATGTATGTTTTGATGTTATGTAATGATCTAAATGGGGTAATAATCAAATATTCTAGATGGAGAAAAATACCAAATTGATTCATCGACAACAAAATTGCCACAATTGTAATTGTTATGGAAGTATCATTCAATTTTAAATCAACAAATATGCATTCCCAAAAAATTGTACATTTTACAATCAATATTGTATATATTTCAAAATGGACTACAATACCATGCTTACTTATATATAATTATCTATTAGCGTAACCATTGCACCCCGTGCCCTCCCCCTTCACCCCCCCATCCTCTCTCCTCCACCCTTCTGTCTCGTCTGGTGCAAGTGACAAGTGCTAGTCAGTAAATACGAGTTAACAAAACTCAACTTTTGATATTCCTATATAAAATCAAAAGGCATATTTTCAATTTATATTTTTTTTGCATGTGTTATACAATTTAGAAATCCTAATTTTCTTTATAAGTGATAAACTGTAAAATACCAAATTTCTAATGTTACATAATAGTGTCATTTCTAATTTACGTAATAACTTGCCAAGTTTTATATAAATATAATTAGAGATTTTGCAATTGACTGAAATTATTGCATATTTCATAAAATAATGTACAAATGAAAACAAGAAAAAATAAATTGATAACATAAAAATAATTTTTCTATTCATAATCTGGATTACATCACAATACACCTCAATATATAAAGATCTTTCTCATACCTTCAAACTAAACAAGAAGAGGATCTCTTTATAAAGATATCAACTTCTAAATATATAGTAAAGATAAACTTGTTTTTCCATACATTACTTTTAGAGTAACTAAAACACTAAAAAACATAGAAATTATTATCTATTAAAAATTGTCATAAGTATTAAAACAGTAATTATTATTTTTTAAAAATTGTGAAAAGTATTAAAAAAACTAATTTAGATTGTATGCATTTGTGCTCACATCTTATCTTCAATTCCATGCTTGCATCGTCATCCATCTGTGGCTTCAGTGCTCATGGGCACAAGTACGGAATTTTTTTCCTCAAGATGGGAATCGATCGAGTTGGGCTGGATGTTAGCTTTTCCCTGCCATATAAACTGTTTCCCATATTTTATCTTCCTCAAAATCCCTTGCCCAGTCCCTGCAACACCTTACCAACTTAGCTGTGAATTATAGAACAGAACTAACAACAACAGTATCCAAAAGGTCTTCTATCTTGTCCTGCAGTAAGGTATCATCGTTGTGCTGTATGAATTGGCACTCGCACCATTTCACCATCTGCATTCACACTGTTTCACCTTCTCCCTGTTTCCAACCCGATGTTTTTCATTAGCCAGCAAACTGGGATTATTCGTAAACCACAGTTGGATATGCTCTGGTAGACATGCATGCAAAATGAGGAAGCACGCCAACTGTTTAATAGGATGGCTCAAAGAAATGTGGTCTCATGGAATGCGTTTATTGCAAAATACGCACAAAATGCATTTGTTGAAAAGGATTCAGAAAATTTCAATAATATGTAATTTGCAGGTGTAAAACTAGAGTCAGCAATATTTGCCAGCATCTTCCCTGCCTGTGCCAAAATGGGAGCTTTGGAACGGAGTATGGACATTCATCGCAGATGGAAAAAGGAGTTTTGTCAGATGTCGTAGCTGCAACTGCCCAGGTAGATATGTATGCAAAATGTGGAAGTATAAATAAGGCACCTGAACTGTTTGACAAAATGCCTCCAAGAAATTTGTTATGGAATGCCCTGATAGCAGGATATTCACCAAATGGATTTGTTGAAGAGGCTTTAGAAACTTTCAAGCAAATGCAATTGGCAGGTGTAACGCCAGACTCTACAACCTTTGCCAGCGTCCTCGCAGCCTGTCCTGAATGGGAGCTTTGGAATAGGGTATGGACATCCAGCAAAGCATAAAGTATGGACGAATTTTGTCGGATGCAGTAGTTGTAACCGCTCTGGTAGACATACTTCCAAAGTGTGGAAGCATACACAAGGCAGGCGAACTGTTTTACAATGTGCCCTCAAAGAAATTTGCACAAAATAGATTTTGTGATAAAGATTTAGAAATTTTAAGCAAATGAAATTGGTTAAATATTATTGTTGGAAATGCTCTAGTAGACATTTATGAAAAATATGGAAGCATAGACAAGGCACGTGAACTGTTTAATAAAATGTCTCAAACAAAAATGGTCTCATGGAATGAGATGATTGCATGATATGCACAAAATGGATTTTTTTGTAGATGCTCTCAAAATGTTTGAATTAATAATACATTCAGGAACATATCCTAACTTTATTAGCTTTGCTTGTGTTCTATGGGCATCCAACCATTCAGATTTAGTGGATGAGGGTTGTATATATTTCTTCAATCACACAAGTAACTTTCATTGCATTAGACCTACAATTGATCATTGTGTGCATGGTTGAGATTCTTACCCATGCTGACTATCTTGAGGACACCGTAAAATTTATCATTAAGATGCCAATTAAACTTGTGGTAGTTGTGTGGATGTATTTTTTTTGTGCTTGCAAATCATATATGAAAATATGTTTAAGAGTATTTACAGTGATGTTGCTTTTTTATTTGGATCCTAAAAATGTTGTGACTTATGTTCTTCTCTCAAACATCTATGCAGATGTGAGTAGGTGGTGTGAAGTTCAAATGGTAAGGAGATTGATAAATGGTAAAGGAATTAAAAAGATCCCTAGTTGTATAGTTGGATTGAAAGCCATGAAATAGAGTGTGCTTTGTGTGCAAAGGATATATCACATCCACAAACATACAATATCTATTGAAAGTTGGAGAGATTAGCTTCAAAGATGAAGTTAGCAAGGTATTCCTAGAATTCAAGACATTTACTTAGTGATGTGGAAAAGAAGGAAACATAATTATTTATTTGCCACTTTAGTGAAAAGTTGGCATTTGCTTTTGGTTTGTTAGGTGCACCTCTAGAACAATGATTATAGTTGTTAAAAACTTTCAATATGTGTTGATTGCCACACTACAAAAAAATATATCTCCAAGACTATTGCAAGAGATTGTTGTGAGAGATGGGAAGTGTTTCCATCATTTTAAATAGACAAAATGTTCTTGTGGAGATTATTGGTTATGCTAAATGAAGTAATCTAAAATATAGGCTTGCACTATAATAATGTGCGCTATGTCACGCCTACACTTACAATGAAGGGACACAATTTTATTTTCAATTTCTAGAAAGAAAAATGGTTTTGTTTTTGTTTTGAATATTTGACAGTCTAGACCATGATGTTGGCTTCGTAAAATTAGATGCATAGAGTGCATATACATTGTTGGGATACCTATCAAAGACTTATTTGATGATAACATGAATATTTAATTAAAAATGTTTTCATAATCATACATATGTAAGAAATGAAAACTTGGAGGATGCAGAAAAAGAGAAAAAAAAAGGTGCTCAAGGAACATTTCAAGTAAATCAAAATATTTTTGACTAGCAAGAAATGGGAGAGGAGGGCTCACAATTACCCTCACCATTTTCTATATTTCTTTAGTTTGGATAGTTGTCAGAATGAGACATCACAAATGAATTTAAGGGGCAATCAAGTGCATAAGACATGGTCATGTAATTGATTGACTCACTAACTTGGAGAATCTAATCATGCATGATAGTGTCTAAAGATTGTATGACTTTTTGATACAATAATTCTTTCCTACCATAGCACGACAATCCCTTGCTTCTATTTGATAATATTTGGACTACCCATTATCATAATTATGGTTTAGCTAAGATTCTGATTACACATGTGATTAACCTTGAATCTAGTGTGGATTTTGAAGTCCCTTTGAATGTTGATGATTTTCTCCTTTTGTAGGCAATAATGGTTTAAAGATAGGACAACCCTCCTTAATTCTAAAATTCCTATGATGACACCATTTCTTCCATGACACTTTGACTATAGTAATTGTATTAATACTCCTTCAATAGTTAAGACATGATTATTACCCTAAATTAATTACAGAAGGGGACATGATAGTGCCCATGGATTGATGAAAACATTAGGGCATAAAAGTATTTTTTTACTATTACAAAGTTGGTGTGATTATTCTTATGAGCATAGTGTAGTAGTCCTTTTAGGATAATTGTTTATGATAAGACAACGAAGTGAAGTAATAGCTATGCAAAACTGTTATGTTGCAATGGCTATCTTCTTCCTTGATGACAACCTACTTTATATGTTTGACAATATTTTGTATCTAAATAGATTCTCCCATCTTTATGATAGTCTTTATGAATAAAATATTGAGAGCTTGATGACAATTGCTTCGATAGTATGGGATTATTGTTCTATGAATGACTAGGTCCATGTATTTCATCATGATAACACCTCTCTCATTCATGGCAGTCATTGAGGTAATGACGAGTATCAATATGTATAGAGGTTGATGTTAGAGCTTGAGGATAGTAAGTTCCCAAGTACCATGATTAGCTTTGGTATTAATGATGAAAATTTCCCCTTAATAAGTTAAGACATTATAATAGTTCAATAATAATTTATATATTTCTTGAATGTTTATTGATTACCATGATGCTTTTGACTTGAGAAGACTCATATAACACAATATACAATAATAATGTTTCTAAGATTAAGGACAACCATGATTGTTGTGACATATAAGTAACTATTTCTATTATGATTATGGCTATGCAATAGCCTTGGGATAATGTATAATTATGTAATTTACATAAGGCTAAGACATTAAGACTTGTTGAATGAAGTCCCTTAATTGTCTCTCTAATACCATGATTGTCACCACTCATGTGATTGTCCTCCTCATTTATAAGTCTTCAAAACTTTATCATGATTTCCTCATAGATTTCAATGATATCATGTGGCATAGGGACTTCCTTAGAAGGATAAGCCTAGTCATAGTAGCAATATAATATTTTCTAACAACCCAACTTCCTTCCTTTCTTGTGATAGTCTTCAAGGTGGTTTTATAGAAATCAATGAGAAAATGAGCTACAAGTCTATGCTCTAAGGTACATAACAATCATTAATATTACTATGTTTTGACATCCTTCATTACTAAGATGGGGACCTTATGATTGAAAAAAAAAACTAGTTGGTTTACAACTTCACAATCAATAAAATCAAACAAGGACAATCATATATGTTATTCATGAAAATATTTTGACTAATTACAAGGTTATCTTAGTGATACTAGATGTATTTTTGGACCATCTCCTCTATATGTTTATGGTATGAAATTTTTAAGTGATGTTTATGTTACCTCTTTTTCACTACAAGCTCAAGCAGGTGGAGTTGAATTCAATTAATCATTGAGAGGTACTGAGAATTTCAAATTTATCTGCTAAAGTATTCATTATCCATGTCATGAAGAATCATATTACATTTGATTTTCAGTTTTATTATGCAAGTACTTGTAATAGAAAATTGGACATTTGCATTTAACAAATGCTATTTTATTCACATTGTAAAAATCAAGGTCCCACACATGTCGTGGGAGTAGCTTAATCTAATTTACACAATCCAATGATGGGTACAAAATCAAATTGTATACTATACAACTATTGACAATGTAAACATAGAAAGGAGGATGGTTCATCCATTGCCTGTAATGATGAAGCCATCGATACTTGATATCTTTGAGTAGTTCTGTTCAAGCTCTTTGGTCTCCTTCAACTCCAGTCTCCTTGAGTTTTTTGCAGAATAAATGAAGATGATGTTAGATATTTACTCTAAGCAATGATGAATCAAGATTAATCCTATGCCTACATTACCAACAAAAATATAACATACACTCAATCAGGCATCCATCAGATGATTTCATTGTTCACAAGGAAAAGAATTCAATGGAAGCTTTCAGCTTCGATTATTTTTGCTAACTTGTTTGTTTAAATGTGCAGGAATAGGTTCCTTATTTTCGTGATCATTTTTCATCAGATATGTGGAGCAAAATGGGCTCCCACAAGGGTTGAGCCCGACATATCAGGAAAACATCCTCTCATTCAACATTCATACATGAGAGTCATCAAGTAGGACTATTGTAATAAAGAAATTCATAAAGCAGTCTTTAATTCATTATAATAGAATCAAATTGGGAAATTCATCTCTTGTTCATCATTTGAAATTATATCAAGAACAATTACTAATCATTCATTGCAAAAGCTATCATCAATAATGGAATAGTGACCATGATCAAAGTGCAGACCCAATGTAAACGATGATGCAGATTAAGGTGTTTCTAAAATCAATCTGCCATTAGTAGTAAATCATGGTCATAAATGATGGTTATAGGTATAAGTATGCATTTTTCAAAGATTCAAGGGTGATCATCATGTTAGCATGAATGCATAACTAGAGGGAAATAGTTCAAAGCAAGTTCTGATAACACAGTCAACTACAAATCTACAAGACTGTAATAAATGAATATTTGTTACATGAAAGAATCATGAAAGCATCATCCAAAAGATTGGAGGTATATACTATCACCATTTTTTTATCAGAGCATTCAATTGCCCACATGATAAGGTTTTTGAGCCATCATTTTTAAATTATAAGGAGCATAAAGAAGGAAAGAATAGTTTTGTTTATCATCACAAAAATGGAATAATGAAGCATTATTTTCTGTCAAAAGGAAAATCAAAATTACAGCCACATAATGGTATGTACAGGAGGACAGTTCATAATCAAGTAAAATCGGTCAGCTTCCATGGTGAATACAATGCTTTTGTATAAATTAAACCGCTAGATTCTTCTTATCCTTATTACCAATGTTTCATTTACACAAGGATCACAAATATAAATAGAGCAGTATTATTTTCAAATGTAGATTGCTTATAGCAAACATCCATTACAATGATTTCTAGGTTGAAGGACAACATTATCAATAAGAATTGTGCAAAATATGAGTTCAGTCTATAAAGGAAGGTTCTATTTAAGTTACAGAAGCCCATAAATACCATTATCAAAGAGCTGCTACATAATTAAAGAAGAAAGACTTCAAGTAATCTCAATCAAGGTGTGGTTACAACCATATGGAGTTAGAGAGGTTTTCTTCCATACCCACATGGGGGTTTCAATTATAAAATGTAGTTTTCCTCTTATCATAATTTACCCATGTGAGGGTTTTTCCAGAATATAAG
The DNA here is from genome assembly GCA_007258455.2 of Sequoia sempervirens. Lineage (NCBI taxonomy): Eukaryota > Viridiplantae > Streptophyta > Pinopsida > Cupressales > Cupressaceae > Sequoia > Sequoia sempervirens. Next base: position 493,490,439 of record VDFB02281492.1, on the reverse strand, counting down.
CAAAATGACATAAGATGCTATCATGGGTCAAGCCCAAGAAAAGAAGAATACTGTATTTTCAAGAAAATATAATGGAATTTACACAGTATTTCTAAAGTCCAGCTGAGGTGTACATAAGAAATATAATGTATTTTAAGAAAACCCATATCAAGCATAGTAAGCCCACAACCCGGAGAAAGCATTTTACATATACCCATATTGGGTTTCAACAAGAGAATTACAAATTTTCTTCTTAATAGGTCCACAAACATGAGGGTTTCATCAAAAATTTAAAAAATGTGTATAAATATTTTTGTGGGTCGAACCCAAGAAATGGTGAAAGGAGAAAAGCTTGCAAAAGCTTGTGTAACAGAAGGAAACAAAGATAAGAGAGAACTTACCATCATGCACCTAAGGAAGAACAAAAAAGCTCGCGAATGAGCTCTCCTTGAGCTTCAAAATTCATAAGTCAAGGTCACATAGCAGCCATGGAAGATACAAAGAAATGCAATAGGAAACAAGCATACAACCACAGCATGTAAATGTTTGAAAACCCAATTGAGCTAAGGTCACGGCCTTAAGAAGGAAAAATATGATTTCTTTCATTTTTATCACTATTGTTATAAACTGCTTGTTTACAAGTTTTATCGCTAATCTTTGATACAAAGCTATAGGAGAACAAAGACACATTTGCAAAAAGCAATGAAAGCCTCAACCTTTATAGAGTAATCAGTAGCAAATATAGCCTATTGGCTTTTCATTCAACGGAAACTTGAATTAAAAAATAGAGCCAGATTTTTGCAAAAGAAAGGATTACCTCTTCTTGCTCATACAAATACATGAAGTAGCTTCAATATTTCCTCAAATGTCAACCTCAAAGGCTTGAAAATGTTAACAGTGTATAAAGCAAGTGAAATGTATCAAAAGAATGATGAAGCCGCAAACTGTATAAGCCAAGAAAATGCTTCAAAATGAAGTCAAATGACTCAGATTAAAGAGGAACCAACTTACCATCAAGTCAAAGAAAAATATTTCAACCTCTTAGCAAAAGATTCAAGCACCTTTCATGAAGGAATCAACCCAAACCTACATAGCATGATGGTAGCGCAACAAAAGCCCCAAAAGTTACCAAAAGAATGTGTAGAATGATCAAGAATGATTAGGGTTCAAGAAAAGTAATTTCACACCCTAATTCAACTTGATAGTAATTTTTGACTACTTTTTATCAAAAACAAACAAAATCATTTCATGCTTGTGGTCTTGACTTCAAAGTCATCGACCTAATCATCATGCATAAGGAGGGTCATGTATTATGAGATGAACTTGAAAATCAGCTTCAAGTTTATTCTTTTTGATTTTGAGAATGGTCCTATAAGCCCTCTATTTTATTTGTAATATTTATTCAATACTATTAAAATAATTTCATTAATTGTTTTTTAATAGCTATTGAATTAAACTATTTAAAAGGGCAAATGAACTAAAGATAAAAGGTGAGATATTATACATATCACGAGTGAGACTTGAGTTTTATTTAGATTGTTAATCATGCAAAATGGTGGAGATTCTTGAGTTACATGTTCAGTTCCAACACCAGTTTGATGCTTGATCATCATGCACAATTATCTTGGGCGGATTGATAAAAATAAGGTGGTTTTGCATGCTTGAACCCACTTTTGAGGGATTTTTAGTGCAATTTGAGTACTCTATAGTTCAATTATGAGTTGACCTTGAGTTTGGATCATCATACACTCATTTTTTGCATGAGTTTGAGCTATTTTTATCAGGATTTTCTCTTCTGCTCGAATTTCACATTGGGGATGTTGTTTTCACCTCAGTTCTCAGTAAGTTCTATTATTGGCTGCTTTGTGCATGGCTTTTGTATATATTGGAAAAAGTTAATCTTTTTCCTCTAATTCTTGTTTTCTAGCCTTTGCATTCTACAAAGAGAAATATCATCTAACTTAGCTTTCAGAATTTAATACAGCAACAGTTTTTACAGGTTAATTTATTTGTGATTAGCAGAAGATTCCTTTAGTTTCCAGTATTTTCAAAGTTTTTCCTTCAAGATTTTAGGCATCATTATTGTGTGGGATTTTGATCAAGGGATTATTGAGTTTTTCAGTTTTGTAACCTCTAATTTTTATGTCTCCTTCATAAATAACTGTATGCAGTTTAGTTTAAGTTCACTGGTTATACACTGTGCATGTAATTGATTAATCAGTTTAGTCGTGAAAACCATGTTTTCCCTCAAAATTGTATTGAATCAAAGCCTCTATTTAAAACATTCAGGTGATTAGACTATCAAATCAGGTTGTGTAGATTAAAGTACTAAGTAATCATTTTGTGAGTTAATTTGCAGTTTAGATTTCCAATTAGGTGCATCACCGAAGTTTTAATTTTAGTTCATGCATTTAGTTCAATCCTTTTTACCCTTTTCTCAAAAAAAATCATTCAAGTACCAAATTGATCATCATATAGGAACCATCCTAGAATCTGGAGGTCTATCTTCGCCATAGGAATACCCACAGCCTGAAGATAGTTCCTTTGTTTCAACAGATTGCTGAATTTAATCATTCAAGCATTCGGGTGCAATCTGTTTGACAACAATTTAATTATCATGAAAATTCTCTTAAGTAATACAAAAGTATCCAATCAGTTATTATTATCCTCTAAGAATGAAATGATAGAGTTTTAAATGAAATGATCTTAGTGTTGATACTAACATTTATGACAATCTTACCCTTGATGAGATAATTTGGTTTTATTTTCATGGTTGAATTTTAATTGATGTCTTACAACAAGGTGAAACCATCATAATTTAGTGCCTATTGAAATCCTACATAGAACCTAATATTATTATTTATTATGGTAACCTTAATAAAACTATCTAGGTACATGACCATCCTATAAGATTTATAGCAACCTTAATAACCATGGCAATCCTTAATTTGTATGGCTTTAATGATTTCTTGAGAGTATCCTTTTATCCTATTGTTGTTATCTATGATATCACAACGATAATACATCCAGTAAATTAAGTGAGCATCTAGCCTAATTATGATAATAACCTAGAGCATCATTGTTATCTTATGGAAACATTGGCACTCCTACTGGATGATATGAAAGAATTATAACTCATGTTAATAAGAAGCATAAAACTTATAGAAGTGATGCTTGACTATGTTTTATGTCTTTCCATCATAAACTCACTTAATTACAATCTTCTTTGTTGTCTATAACTCCCTCTTTGCAATACCTAGTGTCAATAATAACTCTATGGATACTAATAAAATATTCTAAAAGTGTGATATCCTGCATGATGTTATTAAGATAGCCTAAGAAATATTATAGTCCATTAGTCATTATATAACATCTTGTGCCTATGTTTGATAGTGTTATTGTAGGTGAAGAGTTATTTTTTATGGTAAATTTATGGGCTAAGTAACTTTAATCTCTATTGTGTTGCATTATTTATTAAGTTAATACCATCTTATTGTTGTTGTAATAGTCCTTGGATGTCATTTATTGTTGTTAACATGGTTTTTATCAAATGGTGTTGAATATTCCACTTAAATTTGTGGCATATCTTCTCTCTTAGTAGACTATTACCCTTGTGAGGAATGATTTTTTGCACTCCTTTGAAATCATAGAGTTGGTAAGGAGGAAATAAGTCACTATCTAGGGTTTGGCAAAAATATTTTTCAAGGTTATTTTCAATTGCTATGATGTGGGACACTCATGTAGGATGTTAAATAATTGTATTTCCCTCCTCAACCATACTTACACCCTGATGGTGAAATATTGACTATTATGAAATTTAAACTTATTTTTTGCTTGAATGAATTTCTTGGATCTAAGAAATGATGTTGACCTTTAAATAGGCATTCCAACTACACAAAGAAAATCAAATTTATTAGATTCTACATGATTATACTTGCACACATGTCAAAAAATAAATCACCATGCTAAAATGATATTTTTTTTAGAAATCTTACATAAACTAAACCCTTGTAGTTTTTTCTATGTTCATGGTTGAAGAGTTATGCATCTACAACCTATTTTATCTTGATTTCATAAAATACTAGGACAATATTTGCATGTAGAAATAAAGGGTTTTTACAAGTATGATGCTTCCTTAGCATTGAGATTCAAATTGAGATTGTAAATCACTACAATTAGTTAACCCTAAGGTTAAAATTCAATCCAAAAATATCTTTCAAAAATATTTCCACATTCCAACACTAATTACAAAATAAAAATCTAGTTTTCTCTTTGCAACAATTGTAGGGGGATTTTGATATCATAGATCACATGTGTCAGACCTTCTGGTAGTTGTTAGGCCCCAAAAAAATCAACATATAGCTTATATAATGGTTATGGTTCCTAGTTGACAATTGTACCTCTATCATTATAGCTAGGTGAGGGTTTGAAACACATACCAAACTATCAATTTTAGCCCCAAAAGTATTGAGAAAATATAACATAATTAGTGATCTACTAAAGGGAATCTAATAGTGCATTCAAGGTGGGCCATATATCCAATGATCCTTGTTCAAACCTTCATTCTAAACTACCTTCTTATCGTCCTTTAAATTTAAATTCTTGACAACAAATGTTAATTTGAAAGATAATAAAGGGATTCAATGCTTCAAGGAGGGTTTGTAAAGGGTGTAAATACTCCAAAACAACTTCCAAGCTATTTACAAGACTATTTAATGGTTTCATGAGAGTTTAAAGGGGTTAATATTATGGTGAGCACTTCGAGACTTTTCTAATTTGTATGAACAATAGTAAGATAACATAAAAAGTCTTCATAAACACTCAAATCAAGAATTCTAACTAGCTCACGATTTCTAACTAGCTCAAGAATTCTAATGATAGTAACTTAGAGATTAGCTAGGAAAGAAAATACAAAAAAGAGGTGGATCTAAGAACCAAAATCACATCTTGATACCACAAAACTAATACCTCATATTAGAAAAATTCTAACTAGCTCAAGTATTTATATCTTACAATGTAATCAACTCATCAAGAACAAGGAAAATTAGAACACTTAAAGCTAGAAGAACATTTCATCAATAAAATTGAAAATAAATAAAGGGAAGTTCATCATTTTGATTTTTTGGGGAAAATGGTGCGTGTATATAAGGCACAACATGCTTCTAGATAACTTTGTAGGTTATTAGTAAGGAAAAAGAATAGCATAATCATGCATTATTATGATGGATGTTATCTTTCCAAGTATGTGTAGATGTGAATTTTAAACTTAGCATATGATGAGATTCAAAAGTCAATATAATCACATGATTTTTCCATTAAATTTCATAAGGAAAATAATAGCTAGAGTAAGTCCATTTCAAAGAACAAGAACTTGATGAATTCTATCAAATTACGTCCAACACTTAAAATATGTTAGATCAAGCACTTGAATGAATCATGAACTAGGAAAGTGGTCATAGAAATATGGTTTGTGAATAAGACTCGTAAGAAAAAGTGTGAAAGATTTATAAAATGTGCCTCAATGTATGATCAAGTACAAGGTTATATTACATGCATTCCCTATTCAAAAACTTTTTGGATGGGTGTTCAAGACCACTCTTGAGGTACCAATAAAGTGTAGGCCTACATAGGTCAAAATTTATTAAGAGCTAACAATGTAAACCCCATGGATAAATCATCAAAGGAAGTATTAGCAAAACTCTTTGAGGTAAATTCTAATTGTCTAGATTGAAACCACTAGCCTATGTCTCTTTGCAAGATTCAATGATCTAAAGTTTAAATAATTTAAATATGGAAGGTTGTTGCTTGAATTAATTATAATAAGTCTTAGAGTCCCTTAATGATAACTTCTCTATCATTTAGCTATCCTTCTAGACAAGCTTCCTTTGTGATATTGAAGCCTATTTTTGTTTCCAAGTCTTAATAACTCCTAAACATATTTTCATATATGATTTGCAAGCACCAAGAAACAAACATCCACACAACTACCATAGATTTAAAATTGGCATCTTAATGATAAAGCTTAGGGTGTCCTCAAGATACTTAGTGTAGGCAAGAAGCTCAACCATCCACACAACGATCAATTCCAAGTCTAATGCAATAAGGTTTAATTGTGTGATTGAAGAAATATGTACAAATCTCATCCACTAAATTTGAATGGTTGCATGCCCATAGAACACAAGAAAAGCTTATAATGTTAGGATATGTTCCTGAATGCTTCATTAATTCAAACATTTTGAGATCATCTTCACAAAATTCATTTTGTGCCTATCCTGCAAACATCTCATTCCATGAGACCATTTTCATTTGGGGCATTTTGTTAAATAGTTAAGTGCCTTGTTTATGCTTCCACATTTTCATTTTAACAATAATATTTGACCAATTTTATTTGCTTAAAGTTTCTAAATCTTTATCAAGAAATCCATTTTGTGCAAATTTCTTTGAGGTACATTGTAAAATAGTTCATTTTCCTTATGTATGCTTCCACACTTTGCATACATGTCTACTAGAGCGGTTACACTACTACATTCAACAAAATTCCTCCATACTTTATGCTTTGCTAGATGTCCATAGCCTGTTCCAAAGCTCCCATTCGGGACAAGTTGTGGGGACACTAACAAAGGTTGTAGAGTTTGGTGTTACACCTGCAAATTGCATTTTCTTGAAATTTTCTAAGACCTTTTCAAGAAATCTATTTTATGAATATCTTTCTATCAGGGCACTCCATAGAAAATTTCTTGGAGGCATTTTGTCAAAAAATTCACTTGCCTTGTTTATACTTCCACATTTTGCATACATGTCTACCAGGATAGTTGCAACTACGACATTTGACAAAATTCCTTTTTCCATCTACGATGAACATCCATACTTCGTTCCAAAGCTCCCATTTTGGCACAGGCAAGGAAGATGTTGGCAAATATTGCAGACTCCAGTTTTACACCTGCAAGTTACATATTATTGAAATTTTTTGGATCCTTTTCAACAAATGCATTTTGTGCATATCTTGCAATCAAAGCACTCCATGAGACCACATTTCTTTGATCCATCCTATCAAACAATTGGTGTGTTTCCTCATTTTGCATGCATGTCTACCAAAGCATATCCAACTATGGTGTATGAATAATCCCTATATTTGTTGGTTAATAAAAAATATCGGAAGGGGGGGTTGGGGCCCTAGCTCGGTTAGCTAAATATTTCCTATTGTAGGAGGTTGGTCATGAGGTCTAGTCTCCCCCACCCCCGTGGTACCAGAGGGCGTGTCGCGCCAACGCCACCGGTCATGCTAAAAAGTTTACCAGGCGCACTGTAGTTTATAGGGGGTCATGCTACTCGATTCCTACAGTCTAAAAATATATATATATTGGAAGGGAAATAAGGATAAGGTGAAATATTGTGAATGCAGATGGTGAAATGGTGTGAGTGCAGCGCAGGAACTTTATTGGCATCACCAAAAACTTCTGTAGTGCAGGTGGGTAGGAGAAATAGTTTAAAACCATTGAATTTAATCGCACCCACTTACCTACATGGGACTCACCATGAACGGGAACAAAAAACGGAAGGGGAATGAGTGAATCAGGCCCCACAATAGCCACCTAAGCGGTCAACAACTTAGTGTGTGTTGTTTAAGTCAAACACACAATGAGATTCTCCGCATTCCCCAGGACAGGGAGCATTCCACATCTTTTCTTTTAAATCAACAATATGGCTTTCCCAGCCATATTCCTTCTCCTTTATGTGCCTTACCCAAAAATCCTCCACAACGATTACTCTTCTTCTCTTGCCTGGTATTGAAAAGCAGACAACGGCCATGATCCATCTTTAACATATGGTAAATCAACCACACAAGACGAAGGAACAATAAAGGTTGAAATTGATTATCCGTAAGATATCGAGACCATCATCATAGTAATTATGTGCATAAATTGAGCAACAAAAGCATGATATGAAGTGTGACCAACATGCCCACTACTGAGCTCAACACAAACCTGGCGATGACATACTCGGGCTAGAAAGCGCCAGCCACAAGCCATGATTTGAACACCTGCTCTGAGTGAGAATTCCTCAAATGTTGTTACTAGTAGAAATGGTAAAGCCTAAAAAGAGGAGGAGGAATACAATAGACACTACTATACCCTAGCTCAATGTGATGTACCATGTTTTAAGTGATGGTTTTTTCCATAGTTTAGTGGTGTCATCATGTTTAGAAGTGTAGTCCAAGAGGTATTTGCACCTGTGGAGAAGGTAGAGCTCAAAAGTGATACCAATAAATAAACTCATGTCCAAGGTAAATATATTCCCCAAGGTGCCTCCAGAGCCAGAGAGGGCCATTCCCAATAGCAGATAGCCCATGAACACCAGATTATCAGCCTTTCATTGTCAACTAGAAAATGATTGTCAAGCAACATTTCCACCTCATGGATGTTAGGCTCATTTGAAATGCTAACAAATGTGGTGTCCAAGTTGTAAGAGAGGGGAACCAACCACACCAAGGCTCTAGGTCATGGAGAGTAGAGGGCTACCCAAACTTACCTCAAGCTAAAGGTTGTTTGGGATGAGAATTAAGAATGAAGAGAACTCTTAAGTGCTTATGTCACTCTACAAATCCAAAAATCTAAATGGGGCTAGACGAGTTGGTTCCTGGAGTTCAAACTATATTTCAAACAATTCTCTATCCAAGGATGGCAACATGAGTCTAGGACGATAGCATGATGCACTAGCATCTCTCGGGCATGTTGGTGTTTGTATGACCAAAAAACATAAAATGCAGTGTAAAACACCAGAAGCCTATTATTTTTCCTAGCTAACTAGCTTTAATGAAATAAAAATAATTATGAAGTGTGAAAAGTAACTGTGTAAAAGATAAAGTAAATAGATGAAGACAAGGGTGACAAATATCAACTCACTAGAGCTCCAATTCGCCAACGAGCTCCACGCACACGTTCACCTACACACAAGAAAAAGGGGAAAATGTTGGATTGTATAGGGGTTTGCCTTAGTCAAACTTGCACTTTGATGTTTCCACCTTCATGGAAAACTAGAAAAGCTATGAAGGAGAAGGTATGATAAAGGAAAGAAGAAAGGAAAGTATTGAACACTACGAAAGATACTATGCTACTCTATCAAATCACAATGAGAAAAGGAAAGTGATGCAATACCACCTCCACCCAAAGGTTCTCAAGGCCAATGAAGGGAGAATGCAAGGAAACAAGCTTCACAAAGTTGACATGGCCATAGCAGTGATGAATGGAGGTCTTGCAAGACTCAACTTATAGCTTCTATGGTAGAGCAACACGTACAACTTTGATGAAGGTGATGGAGTAACAAGGAGTTGCAATGTTCAATGGAGTTGTGAAAATGCTTGAGAGAATGTGATAGATTGCTTGATCAAGAAATTGCTCAAAGATGAAGTGATGGCGAAATGGATGCCTTTAAAGACTAAAATGAGATGGAAATTGGTCATTTTCGGGTCGGTTGGTCGTGCAAAGGTGTTACAATTTGTCCCAATGAGGAGTGTAATGTTCATGCGGACTCTAGAGGTAGGAATCTATCAGGAATGGAAACAAGTTGTGCAAACGTTTGTGTGTCGCTCACCTCCCTGATGAAAATTCCCTCACCAACACACACAACACGTGCCAAGTGGATGGAAGACAGGTGGGTGATGTGGAATTTCATCTTTGGGTTTTATTTTCTAAGGTGAGGGTATGCAAAATGGGAATTTACACAAAGGGTGCAAATTCATTCTTATACATTTTGCACCTACTTTAGCGAGCACAAGTATCGATGAGTGTTTGATAAAATAGATCAAATAGTTAGAAATGTATACCTAAACCATTGAGGAAGTAGAGCACGATCTGGTGAACTCAAAAGCGTAGGGTAGGAAAAGAACTCCACAAGTACTCTCTCCTAAGGAGGTTCGAAAAAAAGGACTCTGTAACTCCGTAGAACTACGAAGTTGATCAAAGTACATTGAAGGCCCATAGAACAATGATGGAGAAATCTTGTAGGATGCTAGTGCTTCACAAGCCCTTAGAACTGCAAAGAATTCATTCCCCCAAGTACTCTCCAATGAAGGAAGTCCAATGTAAGGGGGACTCCACAAAGTCAGATTAGAAAGCGGCATCACAGGCGCACCTACAAAGCTACATGTTAATCCACAAATAAAACATGTTAGAAAACAAAGACCAGCCACACAGGCAAACAAACAGATAGTAGAGAAATTAAAAATCTTTCAAAGGGATCCCTCAAGAACCCTTCAAAAGAAAAGGGGTCCACTCAAGGGATGCACTATTTGAAAGTGCAAGCATATTTTTTCACAAATCAATTCATCATTAAAGAATCCTTTCTAAAGATGTTCATTTCATCAAGGAATTCAAAAGGAAGAAAATGCCCCCTCGCGAAGGGAAGTTCAAGGCTTCTCCCATAGGAAAAGTTGCTCCCTCCTCAGAGGAAAGTTTTCAAGTTCTTTCTTTGAGAACCCATGACGAAGGAAACACATTCCACTAGAAGGCCAAGTTGAGAATGTGATTTTTTGAAAAAGTTTACAAAGATTTTTGAGAAAAGATTCATTGGCTACAAACATGTTTTCTAAAAATCAAAGTTGACATGATAACCCTCGCTTAGGGTGGTGCGTGTTGAACACAGAGGCATGCAACATCCTAAGGAGAAAAAAGAAAGAATGAAGAAGTGATGTTGTGGCTTGTAGGACATAGTGATATGTCACCATGGCAATGTTGGCATGCACACAAGGGACAACAAATAGGCACTACAACATCACAACTCAAGCAAAGAAGAGAGAAAAATAACAAAACTGCAAAAAAAGACAATAACATCACAAACAACGGGCATAGGGGCGATATGATATTTTGGGGTCAAAGCTGCTCATAAATATATATAAGTATAGTAATAGTATATAGATGAATTGTCATCAACCCGCTACTATATCAGACCATATGAAGAATGCATGAGAAAACAAAGTAAAAATAAAAAAATTGGGTCAACATGGAAGGGAGGCCTAAATGCCCCTAACACTTTGAATCGTCTCCATTTTTTTGAAAATCAATACACATACTAGAGAAAGAATGATGCTAAAAATAGAGGAAGTTTTACAACACATAACCACTCTTGTATCCAAGCACTTGCAAGGATGACAAGGGTCAGGGTGATCCCATAATTTACTAGTTTACAATTTCAGTGAGGAAGAAAAATTGCAAAAATGCTCCTATGATTTTTTTTTTCTTTTTAGGGGTTAGCATGAACTGGGGTGTTCAAATGGACCTAAAAGGGGTTTGAATGGACCCTAGTTCAAGTCAAACCCTATTAAATGATGGGACCCACTTTTTTGACATTTTTTTATAACGAAGATAATGGAAAATTCAATAAAAAGGGGGGTTCACTCGAACCACGGTCCATTTGAACCCTGGTTCTAGCAAACCCCCTTGGGGATTCACTCAAACCTAGGTCCAATAAAATCCCCTTTTTTTCCTTTCTCCCCCTCTTGCACTAATTTTTTGCAATTTTTCCCTTTGAAGCTTGGGTTGAGGATGAAAATGGAGGAGACTTCACAGACTCAACCAGATGATGACCTAGTCCTTAGAATGAGCTATCCATCAAATATAATTTTAATATGTTTTGGTTTTATTATGTATTTTATTTTTTAGTTTGGTTAAACATAGGTTTTTCACCGAAAATAAAACTCTTTGTTATGTGTATGTGGAAAAACAACAGATTATCGAAAAAAAAATGAAAAATATCAGTGCACTAGATATTGATGTCCTTGATCCAAAAAAAAATTGATACATACAAAAAAAATTTATGCATTAGCCAATGAATCATGTCTAAATTGTAAAAGGTTTGATTTTGAAAGTTAATTAAGAAAACAATATTCAATGAAATGCTATGAAACCAATTCCATTCACTAGATATCGTAGTTACAAATCTAAATTCAAAAAAATTAAAATTTTATCCTTTATAGAAAAAAAGTTGTGTTAGTTAGTGACGTCACTCTTTAAACATGGTGTTTATTGTTAAAAAATAGTTTTCAAAAAAGATGGAAAAAGAAGTGCAATATAATTCAAAAAAAATTGAAAAAAATATATTTATGTAAACGATGATTTTGGTTTGACCCCTCTCAATGCTTTGCTCCTCCTAGGGTTTTTCACCTAAAGGAGAAGGGGATTGGATGGGGGACCTAAATGTAAGGGTTTACACTCAAGACTAATGCTAATGAGATGTATTAAGCTTAATTAAGATGTCCTACTATTTTGATCTAAAATTGAAGTAATCTAATGATGCAAAACTACATGAAAATGTGAAATTGCAAAATTGTCTGTCTAAGAATGCAACTAAATGATGAAATAGTAGAATAGAATGAAAGAGATGTACCTGGAATAGAGAGTTTGATGTTAGAATATTTTGGAATCTTGAGAAATTTGATTGGAATGTTGACCAAGACACTTAGGCTAGTCTGGGCGACTTAGTCCGTTTCAGGAAACTTTTCCAAAACAAGAATTTTCCATATGGGTATCTAGAAATATCAAAATCAATTTTCAGGCCCAGAAGCAGGACTAATTCACCCCTAGTGGTGACTTAGTCCACCTAAAATTTTAGGAAAATTGGAGACATAATCTTGTAATCTCAAGTTTGCACTTCCTTTTCTATTAGGTATCTGTACTTAATTCTGTAGGAAATGGGGTAGAAAGTCTCTCAAAGCTTGAAATAAGGTGACGTTGAATTGATTGACTTGTTGCACTTTTTAATCATTTTTCAACACCTATTGTTTGACAAATTTGCATACAAAAGTCACATGCAAAAGGGGAAAAATAGTTGAGGGTTAGAGAATAGAGGTTTGCCTTGGTCAAACCCCACTTTGGTAATCAAACCCTAAACAATGAAATGAGATGAAAATAGAGTGATAAATAGATAACATGAAAATTTCATAAACTTACCACACCATTGATGCTCAAATATGAAGATATGCAATGAATAACTCCAATTGCTTGACTTGATAATACTTGATTTCCTTGAATGCTTAATGAATGCAAGAGATAGATGATTGTAGGATATAGGAGCTTGAATGAATTAGGAGATGTAAAATGAGGTGAGAAACCCTTATTTATACTTGATTTTAATAAAATTTCCCGAAAGTAACACATCATAGGCTGACCTCAAGGGTTAGAGGACAAAATTCCGCTAGAAATTTAAAATAATTTTGAGTTTTGTGCCAAAAAAGACTTATTCCCACTTAAGCAAGTTAAGTGAGTGTTGGGAATTTCGAGGCATTAAGATTTTCCCAACGGGAATATCTGTAATAACACACTTGAAAATGGTTAGAAAGTGTATTAAGGGGTCATTTAGACATGAAAAAAGGGTTGAATTAGTAAAATTAGGCCTAGAAAAGCGTGAAATCATGTTACAAGACTTTACAACACTTCAAAATAGGACTTAATGAGTGATAAAAAGGTGATTTTTAGGTGAATTGTAATGAATAGAGACTAGAAAAGTGTAGAAACACTTTACAACACTACACAATGTACCTTCACAAGACATCATAATTTGAACGTTTAAGCCACATTACAACATCAAATCTAGGCAAAATCAAGCCAAAGCCCATTAGAAAAACTCAAGTGAGCATAAAAATGTCAACTATACATTTTTTGGTGACACAATTTATAATCTACAGATAAATTTCACAAATCACTAGTTTGCATCATCTTCAAATTCCTCATGGTTTAGCCACTATAGGTGGCTGAAAGTGAAGATTTAGTTAAAAAATTCAGTTCAATGTCTGATTTGGCAAAAAATTGTAAACCAATATTGTGGGATCACCCGTCATCTAGGAACACCTAATGCAAGCACCAAGGAACATATCACAACAAACACACACCTAATCTAAAGGTAAAGAAGAGGTTCCCCCTAACACTCAAAAACCAAAAGGTCGTCTACTTCCCAATCTAGATCATTATACGAGGAAGGCAGATGAGCCTGTAGTGGTGGAATGTTAAGAGGGGAACCCTTCGACCCCCCTACAACAAGAGCCATGGAAGGAGACTCTTTAGGATCTCCTCCACTCAGTTCCTATGGAGCAAAGGTTAGCAATTTCGCAAAGATCGTCGACAGGGCCGAGACCTCATCCAAAGAGTTGAACATGCACTTCACAAGAGTGTCATGTGTTACCTCAATAGGTGAGGGAGGCAGCACCCGAGATCTACTACTAGGCTCATCGAGTGACTCAGGAGTAGTGACAAACTTAGGGGAAATTGAAACTTCCTCTATCACAAGGATGATGCATACTAACGCAGAACCACCCTTTTGAAGAGGGTCGGTTCCTCTTTCGACCACCATTGCTAGAAGGGCCAACCTCCACCTTCTACTTCATTGAAGGATGTGAACTCCCCATAGACGAGGTAAGAGGCGTGAAGGAGGAGAAAATTGCGACGAACACCACCGAGGTGTTCGACATGTCCACGGGTTTAGGGAATGGTGGAATGTCTATGAGGGACATCAAGAGAGGTAGCTCAACAGAATGAGAAATAAATACCTTTACCTTTTTAGGGTCAGGGGTGTTTACATTGGCAACAGGAGCTAGAAGCAAAATTGAATTTGATTGAACCGAAGTAGAGGGGATGGGAGAGGAGGACATAACAACAAGCTTTGAAACAAGGGTGATTGATTCTCATTCCTTTGCAAAGTGACCTACTCAGCCACCAGAGCCTTTCATTGATGCTTGCACTCACGCGCAAGTTGGTTTATGCAACTCCGAGAGCTAGAGACCGAAAGTTGAGATGGAACAAAAGGCTCTTGCCCAGCCATAGGAGTTCCCATCATGTCTGTGTCCGACAGAGGGAGAGACTCCTGGATGGGAGCAGGAGGGAGAGATTGAGAAAATTTTGGAGCAATAGCAGGGGGAGTCAGCTCTCTAGTGCCTCGATGGTGGGCCTCTTCCCATTCAATACCTTGGGGGCAAGAGTGATAGGAGGCCATAGAGGCTGAGAAATAGAGGATTCCCCATGGGGATCCTTCCTTCTACCATATTGAATGAGCTTAGGCACCATGGGTAGAATAGGAAGTTTGAATGTAGGACGCTTGGGCTTTCACCAAGTAGGCACCATAGGGTTTTCCCATAAATGCAAAGTAGAATCCGATGATGCCACAATATAGCAAGGGGAAGAAACAAGTGGACAGTGGAAGAGGAGGAAGAGGAACCTCAAGAGCGCTTCTCTTCTTCCCTTCTCTAGGCTAGGGTGATATCATTATCAAATTTCAAACATGCCCTATGTGAAACAACATAAGGATATGGAGGGTATTTCACCTTAGGCATTAAGTGCCCCTTCTTGTACATCTCATAGGTATAGTACAAGAGGTCCATCCTAGGCCAAAGTAGACCAATAGGTGTAGGATAAAAGTGTTCTAGCCCAAGTAGTTGTCATGCGCAACTGATGATTTATAGCCAGTGTCATGGATTACGTGCACTGAATCCTCATGGATAAACTTTAGAAATTTATGTACGACCAAGGGAACTATATTCATAGTGACCAACTAGGGGATACCCAATTTCACTCTGAAGAGTTTAGACTATGAGATTATGTCAAAGAGCAAGTTTACTGACTTGGGTCCAACAAGGACCAACAAGGTGATGCTACCAAGAGGAGGTACAAAAATTTTGTTATGTGTATGGATGGTACTTTCAGGTGTGTCGTACCCATCTTTATGTAGGAAATTGATCAACATAATCTCCATAATTATAACATTCACTCGACATGTGAAGTCAATAAGAACACTTGCCACAGTGTTTCTATTGATTCATGTGGGGATGTAAAGAGGAGATGACTCTCTATTAAAACCCATCGACAAGTCCTAGAAGGTGATAGTTATACTAGGAGAACCACTCATAGGTTACACAGAAGGGATAAACAGATGTAGAAAGGAATCCATTATGTACACTAAACAACATTTTGATAGAGCTCCAAAAGGTTTGCAATTGGACAGTGACCCAACTAAGGTTTTTTTCCGCAATGCCTACAAAACCTTACAACTACACCTACTAGGGGTCGCAAGTTGGGTTGTAAGGTGAAATGCCTCACAACCCTCACACCCACAATGCTCCTAGGATATGAGAAAAGGACCCTTCAACACTGCTAAACAAAACCAAAATAGTTCATGTTGGGTTCACCAAAAATGTAAGAGAGGGGGACCAACCACACTAAGGCTCTAGGTCATGGAGAGCTAAGAGCGGAGGGCTGCCCTAACTTACCTCAATCTAATAGGTTTTTGGGATGAGATTCAAGAATGAAGAGCACTCTCAAATTCTTATGTCACTCTACAGATCCAAAAATATAAATGGGGCTAGACAAGTTGGTTCCTAGAGCTCAAACTGCACCTTAGATAGCTCTCAATGTCTGAGGATGGAAGCACGAGTCTGGGACAACAGCGTGGCGCGTGGCACACTAGCGTCTCTCAAGCATATTGGCATTCGTACGGCTAGAAAACATAAAATGCAGTGTAAAACACTAGAATCCTACTATCTTCCTAGCTAACTAGCTTTAACGAAATAAATAGAATTATGAACTTTGAAAAGTAACTATGTAAAAGATAGAGTAAATAGATGAAGACAAGGATGACGAATATCAACTCACTAAAGCTCTAGTTCACCAGCAAGATCCACACACACGTTCACTTACACATAAGCAAGAGGGGAAAAATATTGGGTTGTATAGGGGTTTGCCTCAGTCAAACCCCCGCTTTGGTGTTTCCACCTCCACAGACAGCTAGAAAATGCACGAAGTAGAAGGTACGATAAAGGAAAGAAGAGGAAAGTATTGAACACTACGAAAGATGCTATGTTACTCTATCAAACCACAATGAGAAAAGGAAAGTGATGCAATACCACCTCCACCCAAAGGCTCTCAAAGCCAAGGGTGATCCCACAAGACTGGTTTACAATTTCTAGGAGATTTTGATTTTTGTTGAAATCACATATTTTCAAAAAATATAATAATTTAAGCCTTAAAAAGTTCCATTTATAGCATTCCAATTGAAGAGGGTTTGATCAAACCCCCTTGGATAGTATGTATTCCTTTTTTAAGTTTCCCAAAAAGTATAATTTTAAATAAATTTAATTTTATTATTATATTTATTTTTTATTTATTGTGAATGTAATTTTTTCACCGAAAATGAAGCTCTTTGTTCTGTACATGTCAACAAATAGAAGATTATCAAAAAAAATTTGAAAAATATGAGTGCACCAAAAAAAAATTTGAATTTCGATACATACACAAAAAAAGTTATGCATTATATGGTATGCCTATGTCTAAATTGTAATTGGTTTGACTTTGAAACTTGATTAAGGAAAAAAAATCAATAAAACACTATCTAACCAAGTGGAAGCACTTGATATCAAAGTTACAAATCTAAATTTGAAAGAATTAGAATTTTATCCTTCATGGAAAAAAAGTTATACGTTATACGTTGACTATCACTCCTTAAAAATGTTGTTTTATGAAAAAAACTAGTTTTCAAGGGAGATGGAAAAAGAGGTGCAATCTAATTCCAAAATTAAAATATATATATATATATATATATATATATTTAGAATCTACAAACAAAATTTCATGAAACTCTAGTTTGCATCATCTTAAAATTCCTCACAGTTTAGTCGCTATAGGTGCCTGAAAGTGAAGATTTAGTGAGAAAAAAATATTTTAGTGTCCAATTTTCCCAGAAATTGTAAACCACTATTGTGGGATCACCCCCAATGAAAGGAGAATGTAAGGAAATGAGCTTCGAAAAGTCAACATGACCGCAACAGTGATTCAAAGGGAGGTCTCACAAGAATCAACTCACAAATTCTATTGTAGAGAAACACATACAAAGATGAAGTTGATGGAGTAACAATTCACTACAATGCTTAATGGAGTTGTGAAAATGTTTAAGAGAATATGATAGGTTGCTAGAAGATCAAGAAATTTCTCAAAGATTAAGTGATGGTCAAATGGATGACTTTGAAGACCAAAATGAGAGAGAAATACGTTGTTTTCAGGTTGGTTGGTTGTGCAGAGGCATTACAATTCATCCCCAATGAGGAGTGTAATGTCCCTATGGACTCCAAAGGTAGGAATCTATTAGGGACAACATCGTTCCATGTAGACGTTTGGATGTCATGCTCGTGTCCCTAACAAAAATACCCCCATTGACACACACAACACATGTTAAGTGGATGGAAGATAGGTGGGTGATGTGGAATTTTGCCTTCAGGTTTGATTTTCTAAGGTGAGGGTATGCAAAAGGGGAATTTACACAAGGAGTGCAAATTCGCTCCTATACACAAGTATGAAAAACCTTGAATTATGAACACGTTGAGGATGAGGGAATTTCTCAGATCCATTGTGCCCTATTTTTGTGGGCTCCCTATGAATATGATATCATAAGATAAATAAAAAAGTAAATAAGTCTTGCTAATGCACATACCAAGTTTTTAAGATATGACCAGTGTTGGTTTTTATGATCAGATTAGAGCATAGAAAATTAATTCAAAATTCAACACAAGAACACAACAGATACCCTGGGAAAACCCTCCACTTGAGGGAGAAAAACCTAGCAACAATATATCACTTATATATTGAATCACAACAATAATCGTCTCCTTACAAGAGGCTGATATGAAGGCCAAAATATAAGCACCAAAATATGATTCAACACAGAAATGCAATGATGCAATTCGTTGATGATAACAACTCAGACTTCTACTATATCGATCTGCCCTTGATAAAGAACTCACAATTGATGAAGCTCAAACTTATGATGAACACGAATGGAATGGATCAGTTTTGAACAATGAAACACATTGAATATATATACAAGTGGAAAGGGAGAGATGCATCCCTTGATACTTCATGTCGGCCTCCAACCAAGAGATATAACTCTAAATAATTTTGTCCCTTCATAAATGAGGCTAGCCTCACTTAATAACAATTATTAATTGTCTCTTAATGAATTTGCATTCATAAGGTATATGATGTTGGCCTTTTAGAGATCGCACCACTTCATGAGATTGAGCCTTCAAAATATGATATTACAATTCAAATAGTCGTTAAGGCTATCATTTTAATTTCCTTCAGGGAGAAGAGAAATGTTGGAAGTAGCAACCCAACACTACTCTATAACATTAACACTCCCTCTCAGTTAGGGAGGATACTTCTAGCTACATGAGACATATCACCTCATTGTGATATAAACCATAATGGTTGCTCCCATATGTGGAAAGAAGAGATATCACCTCACCATGATATCAACCATCATGGCTACTCCCATGGATGAAAAGAAGGGATATCACCTCACCATGATATCAACCATCATGGCTACTCCCATGGATGGAAAGAAGGGATATCACCTCACCATGATATCAACCATCATGGCTACTCCCATGGATGGTATGTACAAGTGCTCATCACTCAACATGATGTTGTCACCTCATCATGATGTTCACCATGGCTCTCCTAGACGGCGAAAACACAACTATAAGAAAATCATCACAAACTCTCTCACGTGATGTTGTCATGGAGTCACACATATGACATCCACCATGGCTCTCCCAGAGGATGGAAACAAGGGATTTCATCTCAAATCTCAAAGAGAAATGCATTAACAAGGGCTTGCACCTCAAATCTCTTCTCAAAGAGAAATGCATTAACAAGGGCTTGCACCTCAAATCTCTCTCAAAGAGAAATGCATTAAAGAGGATCACTGATACTGAGACTCCTTAGCTAGAGCTTGATTCTCCACAATGCCAAGCTTGTAGCAAAAGTACACAAACTTTATCTTGGAGAGAGGCTTGGTGAGAATGTTTGTCATCTGCTCATCAGTGTTGATATACCTCAACTGGATCACTTTCCTCAATACCATATCTCTGATATAGTGGTATTTGATCTCAACATGCTTAGTTATGTCATGAAACACTAGAATGACAGAAAGCTTCTCAAAGCTTTGATTATCACAATGGATTATAGTCGGCTCCAATTATTTTCCAAAAAATCCTGCAAGGAGCTTTCGAAGCCACACTACTTCTTGAGCTGCCATATAAATTGCAATATACTTGACCTTTGCGGTGCTCAATGTCATTGAAGACTACTTCCTACTACACCAAGAGATCATCACAAGCCCCAAACTGAAACAACATCCAGAGGTTCTCTTTAGATCATGACACACCCTGCCCAATCAAAATGAGTATATCCATGCAGCTCTAAGTCCACATCAGAAGAATACCTCAAGCCATATCCAACTGTGCCACACAATTATCTCAGGATATGCTTTGCTGCAACTAGATGTATTTTCCTTGAAGCAACAATCCAATCAATTGTGTATATAGAGGATCCACTAGTTGCAGCCTCCTTAAACTTAAAAAAATGGTTTCCATAGGTGAAGACATGGATTTGCAATCCATCATACCAAATCTCTTCAAGAATTTCCTAAAGATCACAATAGGCCTCTGCCATACTTCTAAACCAAGGAAGTAATGCATGTATCCAAGATCCTTCATGTCAAATTCAGAAGATAACTTCTTCTTGCATTTGATAATGAGGTGATCCTCTTTAGGGAATAAATCAACATAAAGAACCAAGATCAACTAGATTACCATCTTCTTCAGGTTCAGTAGGCTCCCTCTGAATCTTCAAGTACTTGCATCAACCTTCTGACCTCTTCATCCAAGATTGCCTACAATGCTTGCCTTAGAGAAAGTTTTCCACAGTGCACCTTGATATTGTAGAGAATTTAGGATTTTCCTCCTTGATTGAGAATCCCAGATCACTCTATTCTAAATAGGTTTGCGGAGCTACCAATGTCAAATCCAGATTGACTGTCTTATGCAATTTTGATCTCAACAGCTGAAGGGGTCTTCGAAGGACTTTATCATCAACCTTGCAACACTGCAACCTTCACTTCTTCTCAATGAGTTACAAAACTCCCTCTTGATCCCTACTTTAGAGATTGCAAATAAGACTTCTGGAAGTGAACTCCCTCTAGCTACCAACTCAGTCCCATGGCTACAAGTTGTGACTTCATGCTTGATCATTTCTTTGGTCGACATGACTTCCTCACAAGATGCCTCAAGCTTTTCATCACTAAGCAATCTCTCATCACCTTCACTCTCCTAGATCTATCCTGGAAGCATTTTAGAGAGAGGTTACTAACAGTTTATAACTATCCAAAGAAATATCAAGGCTAGAATCATACAAGGTTTACTATCTTAGGTTATAGCATGAATACATAAGAATTTATGAACAATATTAAAACATGAATAAATAAATCAACCTATAAGTGAAATATATCAAAAGATTAGAATGAAGGGATAAAGAAACTTATCTTTATTGAATTATGATATAACTCTTTCTTCCATCTTTTACTCTTCTTGAGAGTGCTAAACTCAGCACAACTATAGATTTCTTGAATGCATCATGTAGTTAACATGTAGAACCAACCCTCTCCAAGAGTCAAGGCTCTATCACAGTTCATGCATTAGAGAATGATATCGATGTGACCAACTCATCACCATCCAAATTGTAGTTCTCTATTTATTTCAGAGTCACACTCATAAATCTTCATGAAAAAATAATTTACAAAGAATAATTTGAAAGGATCTTATGCCAGTGAACACAATTCAAGAGAAACCACAATTTATCTTTACTAATCACTCATGATCCAAATAAATGACATAACAGAAATTCAACCTAGAAAGGTGATTTCAAACAAAACAAAGAATACTTATCTCTTTAAATATTCTGATGGATGCAATTATTGGACACAGCATGGAACACTGCTCTTGCGCTCAGATCAGTCCACCACCTTCATGACTTGAACACAGGCCCTTTGCAGGGTTAAATTTGAACATGGTCTTTAACCATTCAAATTGCAACACACTTACTAGCAACACCCAAAGAGTTAGAGATGGATAAGATCATCACTCATAAACTTTATCAGATCTACACAACTCAGCAGACTAAGTTTCATACATAAAAAAATATAAACAACAACAAAAACAAATACTTATCTCTTGGTGGCAATATTTCTCCTTTTTAATCTTCTATGTGTTGTATTAGCAATAGATCCACTCAATATCCTTGGTGCCTCCCAAGCACATGATCAAATATTGCGCTTGTAGCGAACACACTTGTCTGATAAAATTTAAACCTTAAAATTCAGTCACAATAAGTAAGAACAATACCATAATGATAAAATTTTTCTTTTCAAAAACATAAACAAGATACATCTTTTGCAACTTTTAACTATTTCATTTCAAATGAAATTACAAAGTAAGAAGAGTAATATACATACATAGCCCGTAGGCTTTTGGCACCAATAGAAGTAAGAAGGTCCAGGAGTTCGTCCTGTCAAGTCTTGGATCATCAGTCGGGTGTTGAGGAGGAGAAACATCACTCAGGCGCTTTTCCACCAACCACGGACTTATAATGCGGTCCCCCGCACGATCATTTTGCAATGAACGGCCCTCCCTTCGAAGAAGAGATTGGTTGGGTAACCTTTAATGACTACCAACTGGACATAGTGCTGTGATCCTACAAAGCTAGCTTTCGTGCAACCGACAATTCTCAAACTAGGATGTATTTCGGGATCACGGTGAACTGACAGTGTAGTACTACATCTAAATGGTTCCTTACACTACTTTGGCCAAAGTGTTTACGTTCAATGAAGAACATAGGTCATATGTCACATTCACTAGCCAGGTTCAACTTGACTTAAGGCTATCTTATTCTACGCGTAGGTTGGTCTATTGGGGTAGTTCGTACCCTAGACATCCTACAACAGTCTAACTACTAGAACGGAGAACATTTAAATAAGATTCTACAACCAATGCCCTTTTTCAGGATACTCTCATCCTAGGGAGACAATAACTTAACTAAGTTATCTAGTTTCTAGTTGAAGCTTGTAACTCATTAAATGCTCTCGATTCATTCCTAGTATCTAGTAACTATATACAAGCATATACTCCATATATGGAGTCAATACAAACTATGCAGTTTTCTTTTCATTGCCTAGTGTAAACCGTACACTAATGAAAGCAGAAACCAATAAAAGATTACATGCATAAAACATTCTATTTCACAACTTAACATATGCTGACAAACTTTACTTCTTTCTTATTCATTCCTAAGTAAACCAGTTTTCAGACACATTTCTTTTCAGTCAAGAATATGAATTAGAATTATATCAAAATACTAGAATATTAGAAAGCATGTAAAAGCAAGAGTTAGCATGCCTGGTAAAGCTTTCCAGATGTTTTGAAAAATGAGAGCCCTTCTCCTCAAGCTAACTGCCCAAGAACTTTCTTTAAAATTTTTGGAGAAAGAGTAACTCCTTCTCTTGCCTTCACCAAATGACTTTCAGCTAACTCTGTAATAAGTTCTCAGCACAGAAATCTGACAATTCTAAACTGTTGTTCTCAACTCTGAGATTGCTTCTCTCAACTCAACCAATTAGTTTTCTTAACAGGATAAAACTAACAACTTTCTCACTAATGGCGAATTCCCTCTCAACTGCAAAATGCTCTACACTCTTGAATAAACAATATGAATATCTTGATTGTAAATTCGTGTCTGTTATGAATGACATTCGCAGGTTTATATAGAGTTGTGAATTTAACTGTTTTCCTCTTCTTATGGCGCCAGTGCTGCCAACAAAGCTTGGAATGATTCAAAAGAAAAATGTGTTGCTTAATGGCAAGGGTTTCGACCTCCATTATCTGACATCAATGACGTTTATTCCAATTCGCATTTGCTCAGTTCTTAAAAACGTGACATCTCTTGGTTCATGCGCGATTTAGCAGCTAGGTTAAATGACAAGTTTAAATTAAGACTTTTTCCCAGTTTCTTTGAAGTCCACATCTCCATTTCTTTTGCCAAGCATGAATTCAATCGGCCGTTTTCAGACGTTTGGCCCTAATCACGCGATTTTCCTGTGCGTTTTTCCTTTCTTCAGCCATTTTCACGGCTTAGCTTTTATTTCGAATTTAACTCATTAATATTTTAATAAAGTTCAATACAATAATATGACGCATTTGACAATGGTTTAAAGTATAAAATTGAAGCTCAATAATTCGATTCAATGAAGTATGTCCATATTAGAGAAAATCGTTATTTTAAGATAAACGTTTTTATTCTCTTTTTCGATTTAGTCTCATTTCTCTATGGAATATTTAATAAAATGTTAATTTACATTTCATTTTGATTTTCAAATCTTTTATTTAAATACACCTATATATATTTTATTTTATTAAAATATTTATATAATATAGTTGTAATTTATGTTATATATTTATGTATAATTATTTAAATTAACAATTTAAATAATATCGTATACATATCTATATTTGTAAAAACTATATTATATTTATATTTTAATATAATATTAAATATATAAATATATTTATCTTTATACCTATACATGTATATACATCTACATTATACGTACATATACTGTGAGCCAGTCAATACTATACGTAACCATGTATATGTATATATATGTGTATGTATAAATTCTGAGGCAAAATACCGTCATCATATATATTCATTCATCACGTTAGTTGCGGGTACGTATACTTGTATATATATTTATATATCTACTTTACGTATAAGTATTCATAAATACACTTATATCGACGCACACGTATGGCATATCCATCTGCTCAAATACATTGTATCGACATGAATGTACTTATGGGTACTTGTACATATCGTATTCATATGTATATATACAAATACACATATCCACCTCTAACAAGAAATATTACTCATAAGATTATACTGGCAAGCATCACTTATTTACACATTCAGAAGTAGATACGACTCCTAATGATACTAAACAAGCCTACGGATGACTTACCCTTAACTACAACAATGACTTAGCTTACTCAGTTCTATAGTTGTGTGTGTATGTCCAATTGGTATCCATTACTGTTTACCCGACCAAGTTCCTCCCCGAGTGATATCTCTCCTCTGCCTGGAGGTACGAACCTGTTTCCTGCACATCATGACATGACAACGCAAGTTATTTGCTCAAAACCAAGGCAATATACATAAAGCATCGTAGAAAGTTAAAACAACATTATTCTATAACTTAATATGCTACTTTCATTCAAGCTTTACATCAATAGGAGTATCAGATAATGAGACAATCATTAGGACACATTCAATTGATCACAAGAACAATTTATTTTATTCAACAGAAAGATTCAAACATTTACAATGTACTTCCTATGTAGTAGTAGCTATACAATTCGGGGTGTAACAACACTCGAATTTTTTGCCTCTGTCAACTTTTATTACCTTACAAACATTCATGGCTTCAAGGGATACTGATACCAATGAAATATAGGCCATACTCTACATGGACAATTATTTCTATAGGCACCCCCCACATATACACCGTTCTTGTTTGTGTTGCTCTCGATTTCAAAACCCAAGAGTTGAAAGTGACTGATTAATATTTGTGGCCTCTTTCAGGCGATCACCGTCAGCACCCAAACTCTTCTACCTCTTAAATCAATTATTATTATAAGATGTTCAACTTTCTAAACTTTCCAAGTCAACTAGATTCAAGTGTCCAAATTTATGATGAGTCGCATATTGATATTCCCATTCTGAGTGCGTCAATGCCAAACCCTTCGTGGAATGACCGTGTGAGGTTAACCTCTCAATTGATGCATGGCAATTCTAAGGTGGCCTACGAGCCATGATGGTAAGATATGAATTCTTCATTTTCTAAACTTAAGGAGATCTCAGTTCATCAATTCTCATAACACCTGCACGATCCTTCACTTGGAAGCTTGTCTTTGAAGTTCTTATCTCTCTCCCAAGTTAGATGTCGCTCAAGAGTGATGTTCAAACTCCCTTGTAATGACAGTCAACACAAATTCTTCTAATCACGAGGTCCATAGTCTTGAAGGAAAACGCCAATCCTCTTATGATTGTCGACCAAAGCCAAAGGCTTTGCCTGGGTGGCGAGATTATTCGTTCCTCCAAGTCACACCTTAGTCTGAAGCAAATATGATTGGATCTTTCTTATACCCTCTCTGATACCATGTTGGTTTTAATGATCAGATTAGAGCAAGGAAAATTAATTCAAAATTCAACACAAGAACACAACGGATACCCTGG
>VDFB02281492.1:493241776-493464201 GCA_007258455.2 Sequoia sempervirens | reverse complement strand
TTGTTGCACCCATTCATAAGTTTCCCAAGAAAAAATAAATTATCAAGGATATATCTTCCATTAAGAAACCTTTTTTGTTCAGGTCTAACTATCACTTTAGCCATCAGTTTTATTCTTGTAGCTAAGGATTTCACAATAATTTATAAGAGGTGTTAAGCAATGTTATAGGATGGCATTTAGAGATATTCAACATTCATCTACTTTGGAAGAAGTTTAATTATTATTTTATTGATATCAAGTCCTAAAGAACCTTATATCAAAGCTTCCAAATAAACAAGGTAAAGTCATCCTTAATATGTTGCCACATTTTTTGATAAAATTTTATTGAAAGCATGGCATCAAACCCTAGACTTTTATTAGAGGCCATTAAAAACACTACATGTTCCAAATCTTCTAAAGAAAGATCTCGATCAAGGAATCTACTATATTCACAATAAACCTTTCTTGGTATATGATCTTTAATAATATATTCCAATAATAATTGAACATCTTGTCAATGGAAGTCTTCCCTAAAAATCTTCTCATAAAAATTATGAAACATAAATTTATATTAATGGGATTTATTTACTTTTTTTCTTAATCTTATGATCTATCATGTTCACAAGCATGCAAAAAGAGGGCACAATGGATCCCAAGAAATGTCTTCATCCATAGTGTACTCAATTTAAGTTCTCTGACTCTCACCCTCATTCAAATGATTTAGATGTTACTTAATGATGTTTCTTCCTACATTGCCATTGTCAGCCAAAAATCTCTCTTTTGGGCTTCATAGGTCCATCCATCAAGGATTTGCTATCACCTTGGCTCTTTAGGTTTTGGCTACTTTATTTCTTAGGTGATCTCTCACTCTTGTGTTTAAGGAATTTATCTTCAAAATTCTTCATAGCAATTGGTCAACGATCACTTTATTGATGACTCTTTCCTCAATCTCCTCAAGGAAGAGAATAATGTGAATCAAGCCTTGTATTGCTTGGATATTTTTTACCAAGCTTTAGGCTCCAACATTCAATGGCAAAAGACCCAATTTTATTGTTAGTACTTTCTTCCTAGGTCAGCATGGATTGATTATTTTGGGTGGAAATGGATTCTTGAAGATTTCTTTGTGTTCTAGGCCTCGACTATTGATATTTGGCAAGCTATTACAACTAGAATTGAGAAAAATATATAGTATTGGATTAACAAGCCTCTCTCATTGAACAATAAGTTTCAATTTTGTACTAACATTCTTGTAAACACTCAGGTTTATTATTCCTCATGTTATGTTCCTTCTAAGGATTCTTACCTAAAGATTGAATAAATCTTCAATGATTTACTCTAGGCATCTAATGAGGGGTATCAAGGCTTCCATCATGTTGTGAATTTTTTATGCCTTTCCCATGATATTGAGTGCCTGGGCATAATTTCCACATGTTGACAAGGCATTTCCCTTTGTGCCAAATGGCTTATTAGAACACTTGATGGTAATGGAGCTTAGAAAATTCTTGTTCAAAATTGCATTAGCATTGTTATCACTTATGGATGTCTTGCTTAAAAAGGCCTAGGTTTGGGTACAATGGGTTATCCATCAAGTACAAACCCATTTGGTGCTCTCTCATCCTTGAGTCTCAAGCCCATGGGCTAATGCAAGAAGTTGGGTCCACAAAAAGCTCAAAAAGTGGAAGTGTTTTTGTTGTTTTTTATAATTTGTCACACTTGGACTAAAAATTTGAGGCACTTACACAATGAATCTTAAAAAAAGTTAGCAATATGAAATTTGGCATTTTGAATCCAGTTTCCAAATATGTAATTTATTTACATACCCATATGATAGAAATTCAATTTTGATAGGGATGTATAAAATCACTTTTTAAAAGTCCCTTTTTTTTACCATACCAAGCATGTGTACAGACACCAATTTTTGACCTAAATAAAAATATTTTGCTAATTCCTTTTGGGAAAAGAGAGCTAACAACATGAATATTGATGAGGAATTTTTTTGTCATTTTTTTTAGTATTTTTTTTTTATTGAATTTTTATTGGCCTTAATTGTTGTTTTTAAACATCAATGTGAACTGACCTGGCATAATTGGACACAAATTAAATATTTTTTTGAACTAGTAAGACAAAGATTGAGAAAGATGCATAAATAGAATTATTGGTCAAGATGGAATTACATAAGCTCCTTGATGCCAGTTTCATATGACCCATTGATTATCTAGAATGGGTTTCAAATCTTGTACCTATTTCAAATCCCACTGGGGGCATCCACATCTACACAGACTTCAGAGACCTAAATAAGGAATGCCCAAAGGATGACTTCACTCTTCCCAATATTGACATGATTGTGGATAAAAAAGTGGGGCATGAAATTTTTTCATTAATGGATGGATTCTCAGGGTACAATAAGATCATGATAGCTAAGGATGACTAACACAAGACAACTTTCGCTTGTCCATGGGGGACATACTATTGGAACATGATGCCATTTGGGTTGAAGAACACATGAGCTACCTATCATAGAGCTATGACACTAATCATCCATGATATGATTGAAAAAACTATGGAAGAATATGTGGATGACATATTGGCCAAATCAAAGAAAGGTTGGGATCACACAATGGCACTAAGCTCCATCTTCAATAGGCTAGAAGAATACAATGTTAGGCTCAATCCAAAAAAGTGTGTCTTCGGCGTACAACTAGACAAGTTACTAGGGTACATTGTATCTATGAGAGGAATCGAGATAGACCCCTCCAAAGTCAAAGCAATTCTCGAGATGGAGATGCCAAGAACCTTGAAGCAGTTGAGGGGTTTGCAAGGAAGGCTCCAATCCATTCGCTAGTTTATAGCACTGTTAGCAGATAAGGCTATCCCATATTATCATCTACTCCACAAGGGGGTAGCATACAAATGGGATGAGAAATGTGACCAAGATTTTAATAATATAAAGGAGTACTTACTCACACCACTAGTTCTCATGCCACTAATTCTATACAAGCCCTTGATCTTGTATATATCGACAACATCAGTAGCCCTTGGCACTCTCTTAGCTCAACATGATGAGAATGGGAAGCAGAGAGCTATTTAATACATCAGTAGAACTATGGTGGGACATGAGATAAATTACATATCCATTGAGAAGGCTTTCTTAGTAGTCATGTTTGTTGCACAAAAATTCAGACACTATGTGCTAGCACATCAGATAAAACTCATTGCCAAGATAGATCCTCTCAAGTATTTTCTTTCTAAAACAATGCTCACAGGGCGAACAACTAAATGGGTTATGATCCTAATAGAACACGACATTGAGTATGTAGAACATAAGGCCATTAAAAGACAAGTAATTGTAGATCAACTGGTAGAGGCACCAATATATTCAGAGAACCCACTTGTATCAGAGTTCCCCGATGAGTCCATCTTTAACATATGTGTAACAGATCACTGGAAAGTATATTTTGATGGATCCTATACACAGCATGGATCAAGAGCTAGAATCTTCTTCATTACACCACAAGGAGATTGCATACTTAAATCATATAAGCTGTCTTTTCCTTGCACAAACAACATTGCAGAGTATGAGGCTCTCATCATAGGACTCAAAATTGTAGTATAGTGGAAGATCACGACACTGAAATTCTATGGAGATTCATAGCTAATCATCAACCAAGTAAATGATGAATACCAAATGAAGGATGACAAGTTGAATCCATACAAGAAACTAGTGGAAATCCTCAAAGAATTCTTCATTGACATCACATTTGAGCAAATAGTAAGATCAAACAATAGAGTAGTGGATGCTATGGCAACAATTGGATTGCTACTGGATATCCCACACAACGTCCCTAAGCAAGAATTCCTTGTAGAGTAGCTTCTTATACCAGCATTCGAGGTACTAGAGTCTAAATTTGTGTGAGAAATCGTTGGTCCCGGTAATCCCTGGTATCATGATATATACACCTACTTGAGAATAGGAGTCCTCACTGCTAATATAACCCCAAACCTTAAAAGAATATTTTTCAAGAAGTCATCCTACTTTGTTATCTTAGGAGACACCCTATACCATAGGAGTATTGAAGGAACCCTTTTACAATGCCTAAATGTTGAGGAATCTTTGATTGCTTTAACTGAGGTACACAATGGAATTTGTGAGTCACATTCGAGTGGTATGACCTTGGTTAAGAAACTTCTGAGGATTGGGTACTATTGGTCTACAATGGAGAGGTAAGCTCACGACTATGTCTAAAGGTGCTTGTAGTTTCAACAACATGGGGATCTCATCCATGCACCAGCTCAGGAGCTCCACCCAATAATTACACCTTATTGCTTTTCACAATGGGGGCTCAATCTCATTGGTAAAATCACTCCTACCTTGTCTAGTGGACATAAGTTCATTATCACCGCCACATAGTACTTCAAGAAGTGGGTAGAGGCCATTCCTATGACCTATATTATAGGAAAGCAGCTTTCCAAGTTAATCCTGAACTACCTAATTTGTCACTATGGTGTCCCTCAAGCCATTATCTTAGATAATGGGACACCTTTCACAAACTAGGATGTTCAAGACCTATGCCAAAAGTTCAATATCCAACATCGCTTTTCCACTCCATACTACCCCCAAGGTAACAGCCAAGCTAAGGCTACAAATAAAACCATCTTAAAAATCCTCAAGAAGATAGTTAATGAAGTTGGTCATGATTGGCACTTACAGTTGAACCTCGCCTTATGGGCTTACCGAACAAGTATATTACACACATGTACAGGTGCAATTCCATTCTCCCTGGTCTATGGATCAAAAGCCATCCTTCCCATTTAGATCAAGCTCCCATCCTTAAGAATATCATTGCAAAATCTCATCACTGATGAAGAATATCAGGTGTCACGATTGAATGAGATGGAACTACTAGATGAGTGGCGCATGGATGCCTTAAGCCATTTGCAAGTATACCAAAACCATCTCAAGCAAAGCTACAACAAGAAGATCAAGAGTCAGACCTTTCAAGTCAGAGAGCTCATGTTGAAGGAGAATCAGAAGAATGTGCCAAATCTAGACAACAAGGGAAAGTTTGAACCCAGTTGGTTGGGACCCTTCATTGTCACAATGAGCTACAAATCATGAGCATATCGGCTATCTACACCTAAAGGTGAACCTCTACTGGAGCCTATGAATAGCTCCCATCTCAAAAAAAATTATGCCTAAAATTTCCAAGGTGTAAATCTAGAAATCCAAAAAATCCAAAAAAAATTAGAAAAAGGATTGAAAATATTAAAAAAAAATCGTCCTCTAGTGAATACCACTTTGATGGCACTTTGGGCAAGTACCTTGGTGAAAACATGGAAAATAAGCACCTTGTGTAAATAAGCACTTTCCATCCACCATGGTCTCTACGGCTTGTTCTGCATCATCCATCCATCACACTTCCATATCTCCATCCATCACCAATCTATGTTGGCATCATAGCTTGATCCTATGTTTGTATCATGATCCCTCCTAATACTACTTAGCCCATTCCTAAGGTTAGTTTGTCCTGTCTATATCAAAGTAGTCTATTGCACCACGTTGGGGGCATGTTCTTATATCTACATTGGATCAGATTCATTTCTATTCTTGCAATCTTCCTTAAAATCAGAAAATCCAAAAACATTCATAAAGTCAGAAAACCCAAAAACATTCAAAACATATCAAAATCCCAAAAATAGGTCAAAAAGTCTAAAAATTTTTAAAAATAGAGTCATCTTGTCAAACTACGAGTCTCTAAGCTCTGAACATAGGCAAGGCCATCATTGATGAGCCCTCGAGACACCTAGGTCAGTCCTTTAGGAGTCTTTCATAATAAACTGGCAATCCATTTGTTCATATCTCATCAATAAATGAGTCTGTGTCAGTCAAACTATGTGGTCTCTGTGTGTATAATGTAGGCAAGGCTAATCTTTGATCAGCCCCCGAGGCCCTTAGGATAGGTCTTTAGGTTAGGTTCTTGGTCAAAATCTCAAAAAAACAAAAACATTTGAAAATTTGAAAATCAAAACATTTACAAAACATCTTGAAAATACCAAAAACAACCTCAAAACATTTCAAAACATCAAAAACATCCAAGTATTTGAGAAAATCCATCCATCCCATTTCACATTCACCTGTAATAAATATCCGCTCATAATAAACAATCGTCACTGTTGTGCAATTTTTTGAACACACGCCCTACTGAAAGCAGGGACCCTCTTTTCTTGCTTTATTTTCTTGTTTGTTTGTCATAGGGTCTTGACTTCATCCCCTCAAGGGATTGGTCTCTCGATCTTGGTCTTGTTTCTCCATGTACTTAATGATAAATCTGCATTTGAGATGTCATTTTTCAATTTCATGATGATTGACTAACTCCTTGAGACTAACCCTTGCTTAAAATTTTGACTTAGAGGAAAAATCGGTTAAGTTTGGGGTAGGTTCAGTGATTCTGAGGTACCTCAAATTACCCAAACCTTAATCCGGCTAGGTAATCCGAGCTACCTCACATTACCTGAGTCTGAGCTCACATCGAGTTTCTGAGTTTTATGCAAACGTACGGATGGGAATTTATTGCTTGTACTAGTGAGTTTTAAATGGTCAATTTGGAAATATAATGAGGTTTGAGCGGTCATTTGGTCATTCTGCATTTGTGTGTGCTTAAAGCTAAGAAAGGTCTCCACTATCTTGCATTCAATTTGAGCTCCATAGTGAAAGTTTGTTTTCTCCATGAGATATTTCTAGGGTTCGAGGGTCTCAACTTTGGGTCTTCTAGAGCATTCCCCTTTATTGAGTGTCATTCCAAGGTATGATCTTTTGTCTTCCTCAGGTGGTTTTGGTTTCATTTTGTGCTTTATTGTTAAATCCTTTCATGATGTAAGCAAACTATCAAATTTGGGGATCTTTGATGTATGTTTCTTGTTTCACCATTATGGGTTCATTCTTTAGGGTTTATTTTGAAAGGTTAAACGAGGGATTTGAATTGAATAAATGGACTTAATGAATATCCTTCATACCTCCCCCCTCTACATTTCATGATTAAAATTAAGATATGAAAGGGAATTACCTTGTTTTACAAATCCAACTCAAAACCCTAGTCACGTGAATCCCAAGTGCTAGAAGTTGCAAATTTGACGAATAAAGGAGATATGTTAAGAATATGTGTGTGAGTCATTTAAATTTAATCTTAGATTAATAACAATTTGATCTTTGGAAGATCAATTTGTTTCATTTATCATTTTGGCACAAAGTAGTCTGGACACTTGGAAGATTTTCGATCCTAAGCTAATCTCAGAAATTCTGAGGAAGCTCAAATTTTTTGAGCTCTAATCTGCTTAGAAAATCCGAGCCCCCTCAGATTATCTGAATTTTATGTGCGTTTGGAAACCCAAACTGGAAGGTGAACACTTAGCAAATTTTTGATCTCATCCTTTGTTCGGTGATTCCGAGCAAGCTCGGATTACCAAAATGTTAGTTCACCCAAGTAATCCAAGACCCCTTGAAGTAGCCAAGCTTTCTAAAACTCATACTCCAATGCATGAAATGGATTGAACTTTGAATGAAAGTAATTCACAAAGTGTTTTCAAGATGATCAATGCTAGAGTAGGTTTAATTGTGTCAAGAGGCTTCATCCATTAAAGATTCAAGTAATCATAAGTGTAAATGAGATCAATTTATATGCACCAACATTTCGCTAGGCAAAGTGGTTTCTAAACTTGTGAGAATTGAAAAGTGTTTGGTTAAAGAATGGGGCAAAAATCTTTGTCAAAAGATGGACAAAAGTGTCAGATTACCCAACCTTTCTCTATTAGTTCCAAATCTCAAGTATTGTTGACAAATAAGCTTACATATGGTGGTTACTTGGCATTTATAGTTGGATATTCATTAGTTTGAGTATGATTCATTTACATATCTTTGAATAAACTGATGAAGTGGATTATTCTTCTTGCATTGGCATATTGATGTTGCAATTTATGCCTAATCATGTCATTTAACTTGTATTGACAAATCTTGTTAAATGAATGGCATGTTGTGTTATTGTTTTCATTTGGGTAATTATGGCTTTTCTCTAACAGATGCAGGAAAAGTTGAGTCTTGAAAAGGTTACCAAGACAAAGGCTACTTTGGTGCAAGAGGAAGTAAGAAGGAGAGATGAAAGGATGAAGTACGACTTCAAGGGCATATGGCCAGAGTCCAAGATTACTTCTGCTTGGGCTAAGATTGTAGACATGAACATGGGTCATGTAAATTATGATGATTTTCAACAGAGGATGTTTGACAATGCACCCACCTAGTTGGCACAGGTTATCACTCACAGTAGTTTGGCACAAGCAGCAGGGTTCCCTCCAACACAATTGTGCCTAGAGCTGGTTTTGGAATGTGCAAGGCACTATGACTCTAACACAAGGATCATAGCTAGGCCACAAGGGAGAGTCATGGAAAATCTTACTGAGGAATTTATTATAGAGGTATTCAATATTGCCTCACATCACAAGCTAATTGAGGAAATCAATATTGGTGAAGCAATTAAGTTCTATGATGAAGACCCCAATAGAGCTTTGGAAATCATGAAAAATTCTTGGATATTGAAACCCAAGCCTCACTATTCTAAACTATTAAAGCAATTGCATAGAAGTGATTTTAAGATGGAGTATCATGATATTATAACTCTTCTAGGTAGAGTAATGGGAGTAGAAGAAGCTCATATCTTCCAAATCTGGATGTTCTATCCCATTACACATATTCTAGCTAACAAGCATTATCATTGGGCTAGAATCATAATCAACAACTTGGATACTTAGTTGAGGAGTGTACAAGATACTAATAGACTCACAATGACATCATATCTTGTGTATATGTTGGCTAGCAAAAATAAGTACAAAGGTCTTAGTTGTAAGGGAACATTGGGAAAAGATACAATCTAGGACATATATCCTCAATTGCAATATGAGTCAACTAATTAAAAAAGGAAAAATGGTGCATTCTTTATGTATATTCCCAGATTGTTGCAATGAGTCCTCCATGTCAAAGTGTCTACTAATGCAATGGATTTGATCAAGCAATATGGGAAATGGTTCATTCAATTTTAGAGATTCACATACATCCAAGTACACAGATCCTATTGTCCCACTCAGACTATGAAGGTATCCAACAAATAAGCTGTTAATGCTAGAATTAACAAGAAAAATGGTTGCTTTTGAAGAAGTTTTACAAGTTCTAAAGAAGAAGGGGTTGGGAGTAGAATTTCCATTGAGGATTGGAACTTTAGAGTCATGCCCTTCCATTCAAAGTGCCTAATATTCTGGAAAGGAGATGGCACAATTTGAATTATATTCTCATACAAACAAAAACAAGTTTGATCCATATGGCAAGGCCATGAAAAAGGAAAAAAAGCATTCACTTGGTAGAGGGATCACATTGAGGATTATTGGGCTAACGATAGGGATGAATTTGATGTCATCAAAAGAAGATTTTCCTGATTGTGCCTTAAACTGATAAGGCTATACAAGGTAATAGAGGTCCCTAATCAAGTAAAAGATGATGAAGTTAACCTGGTTCAACAACAAGATTACGAGCCTTATAGGAATAAGCCTCTATCACAAATAAACTGGTGAGAAGAAGTTGCAGATTTAGATCAGGTGACTAAACCGATAAAAAGATACTCAAGACAATGGGTCAAGCATCAAGTGCAGAAACTAGAGGCTAAAGACACCAAGTTTACATATGACTTGATGGGAGACTTGGAATCTCAATCTAAAGAAGAATCAAAAAAAGAGGAGGATATTGCTGAGCCTCATGAGGAAGGAGGACATGAAGGAGGAGATAAACCAATATCCACCAAGAGGAGGACTAGGATTCAGACACAAGTGAAGCAAGGGGAGAAGCCATCTCCTAAAACCAAGAAGGCTCCTTAGGTTAGCACTATTGTAGAAGAAGGTGAAACTTCACAACCAGTGAGGCAGAGAAGGTTGGTCATAGAAGGATAGAAGGCTGCTAAGGCAAGGAAAGGTGATTCAACCACTGATGCTCCTTCTTTAGCAAAGGTTGTGGAGATAGAAAGTTCTAGGGAAATGCCCCAAGTTTATATCAGAAGAAATTCTCCCAAGAACAAGACATCTCTTATGAAAGAGATGAGAAATGCAGAAGAAAATGTGCAGAATGAAGAGGCACCTACTGATGATGTCGAGAAGAGAGAAACTATAGGAAATAATTCCCCTCCTCTTTCTCCTCATAATGTGAAAATTTTAGAAGAAGTATCCCACGAGGAAGGAAATATATCAAATGACCCTAAGCATCTTGAAGTTGAAGATGAAGAGATTTATACTCCTGAAAGTGGAGAATGGAGGAAATTTGTGCAAGAGATGAAACAATCTAACTCCAGAAAAGAAAGTAAGAATATGGAGTCTGAAGTAGTCCAAGAAAAACCATCTAGGTCTCTAGAGAAAGTAATAATTGATGAACCAGAGGATCATCCTGAGGCAGGGGAGAATAGGGAAGAAGTTGCTGATAGTTCTCACCCAGAAAAAGATGAACAAGAAGATCAACCAGAAAAAGAAAATAATGTTAAAGAAAATGTGGTTGATAGTCCAAAAAAATAGGTAGCAACTGAACAATCTGTTGTCCCTGAATGGCTAGAGAAAAGGCTCAGTAAGAAGCCAATAATTTTCCAAGAAGAAACTCCTACCTGGGACAAACTGCTAGAATAGTGGAGGCAACCCAAACAAAGGAAAACAACAAGGACAATTTCTAAAATTTCAAGAGATGAGTTCAACAACGGGGTCATTCATGTGGCTGTCCCTATGGGAGATAAGTTTAAGGATGAGGTTAGGCCTTCTAATTATAAAGTACAAACTATTAATTTAGGGTCGACCACCAAGGAACAAGAAAAAGAATCTAATTTTAGGAATCTTCTCAAGCTATTCTAAGGAGATTAGACAAAGAAACTGAGGAAAAGGAGAAGCTGCAAGAGTAGCTCAATGATGTTTACAAATATGTTCAACATTTGATGAAGCCTCTACAAACTAGTGGAAGTGAAAGCACTATTCCATAGGGATTGTTGCCTAAAAGGAAATTTTAAAAATTGAGAGGTTAAAATCCTCTATTCATAACACTCAAGGGTGGCTATAGGATGCCAGTAGAAGAGGGGATGAAGCAATTGAAAAAATTCTTAAAATTCACAACACTGCTGACTTTCTAGAGAATACTTCACAATTTGCTGCAAATTGCAAAAAGGTTGATGAATCAACT
Source organism: Sequoia sempervirens (assembly GCA_007258455.2). Classification (NCBI taxonomy): domain Eukaryota; kingdom Viridiplantae; phylum Streptophyta; class Pinopsida; order Cupressales; family Cupressaceae; genus Sequoia; species Sequoia sempervirens. The sequence goes on along the minus strand of VDFB02281492.1, from coordinate 493,452,980 downwards.
GCTAATGAGTTGAAGAAAATTCTATAGGTACCTAAGGATGAATTGGATAAGTTGAATATCTTTTCTCTAGATGAAATTGGAAAGGTGAAGGAGTGGATTGAATTCTAGAATTATAGAAAAAATCTCCTCTCCAAGGTGTTGAATAAAATCATGAAGCTACAAGGGGAAGTGAAAGAAATATATGATAGTTGTATCAATTTTCTGGAGATAATAATTGGAAGAAATAAGTTTGGTGAGAAGAACATGAACATCAAAAGGTTACAAGCATGGTGGCATGAAATTCATGCCCCTTTTGATGGTGCTCCCATTACTAAGGACAATTTAGAGGATGCAACAATTTACATTTTAAAACTGGATAAATACCATGAGCTACAAATTGAGTGGAATAAGGTGATGCCCTAGTATTTGGAGGAATACAAAAATCATAAAACAAGGATTAAATTCATTCTAGTTCCAGATCCATTAGATATGGGAGAAATATTGGAAAAGTTCAAAGAGTTATCTGATAAATTACAAGCCAACAAAGAGGGAGAAAATAGCCAGCTTGTAGCCACCTAGAATTTTGTGCCAATCATGTGACAGTACAAGTGGAGGATGACCTCAAATTTTGTGCAATCAAAGGAATATTTTGGAAGGGTCTAGGCCGGCCTAGATTTTTATTTTGAAATATCAAATGTAATTTTATTTTATTGAAAACTCTCTAGGCTGACCTGTCTAGCCGACCTAATGTTGTAAACCCTAATTTTGGGCTGAACTAATGTAATTTCTCTATAAATTAAGGCTCTAACTTCTTTTGTAAGGGTTAGAATTAGTTAGACATAGTTGCAAGAGCTATAATTGAGATAGGAGTTAGTATTTTTTGAGAGTAAGTGTTGATACATTAAGAAAACATGAATTGTTGCAAACTTGGGTGATTCAATATAAGTAAAGACATTGTTCTTTGGTGCTCTTTCTTGTGTGGCTTCATTTTGCATGGTTCTTATTGTTCCAGATCCTTAAGATTGCTTTGAGATTATTAGTTGCATGTTATATTTTAGATTTAGATATGATGCAATGGTGTTTATGGTTTAATATTTGAAGTGTTTGAGCAATCCTTGGTCCATAATTTTAGCAACTTGCTGATTGTAAGTTGATGTGTAAAGTTAGCTTGGGCATAAATATTGTGCACTAAGTTCAATTGTGAGTATTTATTCATTTCAATTGTTAAATAAGGTTGATTTGGGTGAATGCTTCATGATCTAAAAATATTTAATTCCTTAGAAGATTGCACTATTTCTGTGAGATTGTATGTTTATTCTAGGTTTGGTAGGAATTAGTTTTGAAGGATTGGTCCACTTTGAATGTTTAATCATTTGCATTGTTGGTCTCAGGTTTAGTTTACTTTTTAGAAAATCTCTCTAATCCTTTCGTATTTTGTTATTTCTTTTAAAATTTGGGTTAGTTTTAGGAATAAAAGCATAAATAAATTGCAAGATTTGATGAATTTGAGGCTTCCAACATTTGTTTTGTAAGGTCCCTTGTGATTACCAAAATTTTCACATTTATGACTGAGTTGTTTTTGCATTGTCAAGATCTGACATTAGAGACCTTGAGGTTATCTCTTGAGGTTTGCTGATAGAGATTTAACTTTTAAGAGAGATGGGATTCTATATTCTATTTGAGTTGTTTCCCATAGGGCTATAAAAAACAAAGCCTATGAGTCCATCTCAAAAAGAATTGGTCATTGATAAAAAACTGTACATAGTCGCTAGCCCTGATGGCTGTTCCCCTCGCCTGCCTACGTCTTTGCCCGATCATCTGTCCGTCGAGCCCCTATCTGCTGAGAATAGTCTAGAACCCGAGCAACCATGAGTATAGCCTGCTGATAATGAAGCCTATAGTACTCGGCCTCTCTGACAGCCTCACGGTACATCTGTGCTAGCATGGTACTCCCCTACGATGCAACAACCATGCTCACTAATTGTTGCCTTCGGCTAACCTCCTGAGCCAACTGTAACTTTGTGGCCTACCTTTGTTGTCACTCATGATCCCTCTTAGTAGTAAGGGCCTAGACCTATTGTCTGGCCTGGTCCATCTCCACTATAACTTCCTGTAGCTGACCTTGTAGTCCCTGTATCTATGCCTATAGTTGCTAGATCTGGCCATCCCTCAGATCTAGCTGGTGTGGCTAGTGTGGCTATTTGTTGTGGTTGTTGAGGTGAAAGGAAATAAAAAAGAGCAATGGAAAGTACTAATAAAGAGCAATTGTTTGAAGGAAAGAGATTACCAAATAAGTTGAAGTAGCCAAACCAAGCACCACCAAAGCAAGAGAGACACAAGAATTTGTTAAGGGGAAAAAACAAGAAAAAACCCCAATATTATGAATGGAGGCAAAATGCCTAAAGAATAATACAAAGAGAGAGAGCTTCAGCCTTAGCTTGCTTGCATGAGTCTTGAAGAATGAGAGGAGAGGCACCTCAATAAGTAGAGGTGAGAAGGAGTTATAATGTAACTCCCAACTCAATGAATGCCACCATTCATCTATGTGTGTGCAAAGTGTCACCTCTTAAGGAGGTGGTTACAAATATTCCTTAATAAAGGAATTAAAAAATAAGCCATCCTCACACATGTGTGAGATGACAAAAAGGACAAAAGACTTGTAGGGATTCCTTTGGAATATTCCTACAAGTTAATAAATAATTACAATTAAAGAATAACCTTTACCAAGTAAAGATTAATCTTCTAACATCCCCCCTTAAGCTTTACTTGGGGAGGTTACATCAAACCCTTCAATGGGTTGTAATCCAAGATTTTTACAATGGAAGAGAAATTTATCTTTACAAAGAGCTTTGGTGAGAATATCTGCAACTTGATCTTCACCTTTACAATACAAAAGAGAAATTTGCTTGTCTTCAATTTGCTCTCTAATGAAATGATGTTGAAGAGCAATGTGTTTGGTCCTTGCATGAAAAATTGGATTCTTTGCCAAAGAAATAACACTTTGATTATCACAATATAAAGGAGTAGGATCCTTTGAGGTAGACCCAAGTCTTCAAGTAATCTTCTTAACCATAATGCTTCTTTAGATGCATTTGTACAACCTTTATATTCAGCTTCTGTAGAACAAAGAGAAGTAGAGTGTTGTTTCTTACTATTCCATGAGATTGCACCTGATCCAACAAAGAAACAATAACCACAAGTGGATCTCCCATCATTGGGATCACCTCCTAAATCTAAATCAGTATAACCTTTTATAGAAAAATCACAAGTTGAATCATAAAAGAGACCAAGATTAAGAGTGCCTTTAACATATCTTAAAATTCTTTTTGCAACTTTAAAATGAGTTTGTTGTGGTTTAGAATCTAGAAACCAATCCAACACTTTAGGTGTTTTCCAATTTTGCATAAAAATAATAATGTAATAGGCCCAAATCACTCATTTGAAATTGTTGATTGAGTTGAGACTTAACATCACTAAGCAAAATGTTAGAACTAGAAGTGACAATTAAATCATCAACATATAAAATAATAATCACAATATCATTTTCACTATGCTTAATATATAAATTTGGATCATTTTTACTTTTAATGAAACCATGAGATAGAAAGAAAGGATAACCCAAATTATAAAATGTCAATATATCTAGACATTGCAATAATAGTTCTAGGTTTCCTCTCACTACATCATTTGTTGTATTGTAAAGGGAAATTGTATCAAGATTAATAATAAAGGACTTTGAAAATTAGTCCTAAAGATGGTTTTAAAAACCATATTGCCTTCAATAAAATAATGAAACATAAGAGTTTCAAGAACTTGATCCCCATCAATTAAGAAAATAGATCTAAGTTCATCATAAATAAGTAAGTGCATACCATCAAAGTGGATGGAAATATTTTCCATGGGTCCCAAAACTCCAATGAGACTTGATAAAATATAAGATTCATTATAGATAGGGCTCCCTATGCAACAATACTGCAAATGCGTCTAGCACATAAAATAAATATATAAAGGCTCCATTGAGACTTGATAAAGTGATTAATTTGCAAAACATATATAGATGGAATAAATCCATCAAGAAGGAAAATACTCCAATGAGATTTTAATTTGCAAAAATATAGATGAAATAAATCCATCAAAAAGCCAAATTTACCAATAAGGCATAATATCATATTAATGAGACACAATAAAATATCAAATTCCCTTTATCAAAACAACATAATTGTAGTTGAGAAGGAAACACTAGGTTTGTTTTAAATATTGCAATAGATCAAGACTTAGGTAGAGAGAATGATAATTTCTCAAACCACAAATCAATCCACCTTAAGTTATAAATAATAATGATAATAATATTAAAAAAAAATTGTGATGGAATAATGGGAAATGCATACTATGAAGAGAATAATTATTAAGTATAAATAAGTCATTTAAGACGTTATTCATGCATTCATGACTACATGAATATCCCCTTTTCATATTCCAAATATAATTGAGTAAAACAAGTACACTATTATTGGGTTGATCAAGTCCAATAATAAAGTACTTGTGAAGTTGTTTAAAAAACAAACTTTTTATGTGAAGTAACATGTTGAGATGCACCTGAATCATTAACCCATTCAAAAGGTTTAGAAACATTAAAACTACATGTAAAAGCACGTCTAGATTGATTACCATTGTTATGAAACTGTTGATTATTTTGATTCATAGGCTTTTTCTCATTTTTCTTTTTAAAACAAGTATTTTTCCAATGACCATCCTTATTGCAATAAGTGCAATGTGGTCTCTTAGAAGAGTTAAACTCTCTAGGATCATTGCCATTATTATAATGAGGTTTGGAATTATAATGTTGTTGTTTAGATTGAGGTTTAAAATTTTGCTTATGATTAGACAAGAAAGCATGTTCATTAGACTTAAGAGTACCAAACTGAATTAACTTAGCCTCTTCTTGTCTTAATAAATCACGAAAAATATCATAAGTTAATTGAGTAGCTAAAGAAGGAATAGCTAATTGAGCATGAATATTAGTAATGAATTGTTGAAATTGTCTAGGAAGACACTTTTTAAGAATAAGATGAATTAATCTAAGATTATCTAATTTAACTCCTAAACCATCCAATTGACTATTTAAAGCATCAAATTTCAATAAAAAATCATCCATAGATTTAAAATCAGAATACCTCAAATCTTCAAGTTGATCTTGAATTTGAATTTTTCTTGATTCATTTGTACTATCATAAATTGTTTTGAGTTTGTCCCATGCTTCATAGGCAGTTGTACATGTCCCAATGTGAACATAAAGTTCAGGTGACATGGAGATACCTATGAGGCCAAGGGCTTCTTCATTTTTGAGATTCCATTTTTCGATTTCATCTTTGGATGCAGATGAACCTGGTTTAGATTTAGGATCTGTAGCTACATCTAAAAGATGTTTAAACCGAAAAATAAAGCATATATGAGTTTTCCAAGAATGATAGTTAGAAGAATTTAATTTAATTTCAGGAATTAAAGTTGACATGATTGCCAAAAATAAAAAATCACAACTTTATGAGAAAAATAATAAGTATTGTAAATATTTGCTTACAAAAAAAAAATACCACTTTTGATTAAAAACAATCTCCTTTTAGTTAGAGAAAAAAATAAATATCTTATATTTGTAAAATAATCAATCTAAAAAGATATATAATTAAATAATATCAATATAAATTGGATTTAAAAAAAAAAAATTAATTGATTTAAATATAAAATTAAATTAAGAATATAAATTATGAAAAATTACTAAAGTTATATAATATTAATTTAAAACTAATAAATAAAACTACATTAAAGTTTTAAAGTTATAAACTAATAAATATGAAATGAAAGATTTAAAAGATTAAACTTTTTTTTAAAACCTTAAAAATAGGAAGATTCTTTAAAAAGAGGAAAAACACATTTTTCATAAAAAGAAACTTTTACCTCCTATGTGGGAGGGAAAGATTTTTCATTTAAAATGAAATCTTTTTTTAAACAAAAGAGATTTTACCTCTTTTCCCTCTGCTTTTTTTTGAAAGGAAATAGAAAAGAGGCAAGTAAGAGGTGAAGTGTGAGGAGAAGCAGCAGCAAGGGTTTTGAGAGACGAAGCAGCAGGCCAGAGGGGATATTTAGCAGCTTTTTCGAAGCAGCAGGCCAGAGGGGATATTTAGCAGCTTTTTCAAGGGCCAAGATTACAACAAAAAGCCATGGTTCGAGCAACAGAGGGGCAAGGGCTGCAAAAGTTTTTTTATTTGAATTTATTATTTACTGTATGCATACAAATTTGGGTTTTAGATATTTATTTATTATTTAAAAAAAAACTTCTGTAAGAAGGTGTCAAGTTTGAAAAAGAAAGATTTATTTGATTTATTTGAAAAGATCTCTAAACTAGGGTTAGAGCTTAAAAAAAAAAAAAAAAAATTTACAGAAATTCGAACATGCAAAGATGCAAATATGCAAAATATAGAGATTTTTTTTTTAGAGATTTGCAAAAAGCAGATTAGTCTTTTTTTTTTAAAAATAAAATAAAATTGGAACTAGGGTTAGATCCGTAAAAAAAAAACAAATTTATTTACAGAAATTGATTTTTTTTACAGAAATTTGAACATGCAAATTATGACATACAGAAATATTTTTTTTTTTTTTAAAAAAGACTACACTATAATCCTTTATTTGAGGGTTTCTAAAAATCTGCAAAAGAATAAACATGCATGCAAATTATAATGGATTTTTTTATAGATCTAATATACAGATTTGCAAAAAAAATAGATTAGCTTTTTTTCTAAAAAGAATTTCTGAACTAGAGTTAGAGCCCCTAAAAAAATTGATTTTTTACAAAAATTTTAATATGCAAAAAATGGATTTTTAAATTTTTATGCAAAAATAAATAAATAAATCATGCATGCAAAATATATTGCACAAATTTGAAATTTGAAAAACTTAGAAATATTTAGATAAGAAATCCTGCACAATGGTTAGAAAAATATATCAAACAAAAAACAAGATTAGACTTTTGGCTCTTCTCTTTTTCTCTTTGAGTGCCTCCAATGGTGTGTTGAAAAATCTGGTAAACCTTCAACAATGTAGCTCACAAAATATTAGTAATACCAAGCTCTGATACCATGAAAGGAAATAAAAAAGAGCAATGGAAAGTACTAATAAAGAGCAATTGTTTGAAGGAAAGAGATTACCAAATAAGTTGAAGTAGCCAAACCAAGCACCACCAAAGCAAGAGAGACACAAGAATTTGTTAAGGGGAAAAAACAAGAAAAAACCCCAATATTATGAATGGAGGCAAAATGCCTAAAGAATAATACAAAGAGAGAGAGCTTCAGCCTTAGCTTGCTTGCATGAGTCTTGAAGAATGAGAGGAGAGGCACCTCAATAAGTAGAGGTGAGAAGAAGGAGTTATAATGTAACTCCCAACTCAATGAATGCCACCATTCATCTATGTGTGTGTAAAGTGTCACCTCTTAAGGAGGTGGTTACAAATATTCCTTAATAAAGGAATTAAAAATAAGCCATCCTCACACATGTGTGAGATGACAAAAAGACAAAAGACTTGTAGGATTCCTTTGGAATATTCCTGCCAAAGTTAATAAATACTGGTACTAAAGAATAACCTTTACCAAGTAAAGATTAATCTTCTAACAGAGTGGCTGCTAGTTTGGATGCTAATATGGCTATTGTAGAGGCAACCCATCTCTGGGTGGTGCCCTAGGATCTTGTCTGTCATGTCTCGCCTATGATCTTCGAGCACTCCTCCCCTGAGGTCTCCCCTATGGAAGTGCCACACCTAGATCTATCAACCAACACGAAGGCTTGAACCAATCATCATATGCACGAGTCATGCTTAGATCCACTAGTCCTTGAGTGTAGACCCATGGCCTTGCAACCAACTATCGAAAGCTATCAACAACATCGAACACTAGAATTGTCTATCCCCATGCGGTCTCTCGGGATGACCTAGTGAAGATGGTCGTTTACTGATCATATGGTCGATCCTAAACATCTTTGAATTGATGGGCCACCCTGTCTAGAAGGTAGAGCTCTATGATGGTGTGCTCCCTCCCTTGCATCAGTTAGTCCAATTGAGCATAGAATAGTTGTTGAACGTCGCCATACCATGCAGGCATTTGTAACTAAGGACGGTAGTAGAACACTGTCATCTCATCCAAAACATGATGCCAGTGAGGTAGCCCAAGCTATCCTATATGCCTCAAAGTGATCGTACCCCTATATCGCCAAATTATAGGATCATCAAGCTCTGTATCAACCAAAGTGATAATCAGATGGAGCATGAGAATACGCTCCCAGGCCCAGATGTGTAGCAGTGTCACTCTGGAACCAATCACCCGACTGTCACAATATACAAAATCATGTAGGTCGTGATATAATGAGGCCAACATCGCTATCCCCCACACATACTGTGTCCTGAAAAGAACCCTCTCCTAGGCTAAGCCCCATCCTAAACTAAATTTTATGCCTCATCGATCTAGAGCTACTAGCCCTGATATAATGGTAGAGACAATTAGCTTGAAAGTCAACACCTGACCTCTATAATAGTCTAAGTCGATCTAGCCCTCAGAAAGTGCAACCTCCTCGACCTCCATAACCTAAAAGCATGCATCAAAGCCAATATATACATCATAAATCACACGGTTATCATGAATTGGCAACCACATGATGCACTAGACATCCTCCAAAGTGGAGATCACCTCACTAGTGGGAAGATGAAATGACGAGGTCTCACTATGCCACCTCTCTGCTGACACATTCATCATCGCTAGATGGGTCCCGACAACGAGCGCATAGGCAACGTACCATAGACTGATCTTTCCCAAGTGCTCCTGTCGCAACTCTGATAGATTGCTCAATCTGCACAAGATTGAGGGTTGATGCTCATGTGAATGCACAAGTTGGATCACCTCCTGCACCCATTGAGCCATTGCATCAAAATTCATAAAAAAACTTATCCCATTTGGAGTTTTTGACCTCAAAACCACAAATGCGTCATAGTTTGCAAAGGTGTCGCTATTTGTCAAACTCCAAACAGCGACACTAGACTCTTTGAAAATGCTAAATCGGCCTCGGCATCACCATGAACATAGGCATCGCCATTTCAATCCTAAACCCTAATCATAAATTGAGCTAAGCATCACCATTCACAAAGGCGGTGCAATTTGGAATTTAAAACCCTAATCTCAAATTGGGATCGGCATCACTATTTACACAAGCGGGGTTGTTTGGCCTTTAGTGTCACTATATAGTGACGCTAGAGACTCTGACACTTTGAAGCATAATAAATGCACTTAAAAATAAAATTTTAAAGTAGAGTTTGAGTCACATATCGGTGGTCATGTGCCTAGAGGTTTCTAGTACACGTAGACTCGCTCGGAAATGTGTCAGGGAAGCACTCTTTGCACCATTTTGCAGGAGGGCTGGAGCTCAAAAAACTAGAAAATCTCAAAGTGTGAATGCAAAAATGAATGGAAAGTGACCCCTCCAAGCCTATTTAAGCATGAAAATTAGGGTTTTTTGCCCCAATTTAGCCGTCAAACTAGGGTTTTGCACCCTCAACACTATTTTTTCCCAACCAAAGCTCATTTCACATCCTTTTTAGTTTTTTGGCATATTTTCAGCATCCTGGAGCTTCTCTGGACCCGTCGGGCAACTTGTCTTTTTTCGAGAAATCATCCAAAAATCCATTTTTTTGTCCGATCTCTCAAGGGGGCAGTATACCAACATAATTCTTCTCGCTAGGGCAGCAGTGGGGCATCTAAAAAAATCAATATTTTTTTTATTTTTTTTAATCTCAACAAGTGTTATTCTTTGAACCAATGCAACAAGTACATTGCTTCAAAGAGGGGAAAAATGTAGACACATAAATTATCCTAATTGATATCATGCACTTGATTATGATTCACTAACTTTGATTCTTACTTGATCATTCCTTTACTAACCAATTAATTAAATAATCTTTATTTAATTAATTCATTATAATTCCCCTTTGATTAAATAAATTAGCTTTATTTAATTAAGTCCTAATGTTTCCTCTTTGATTAAATAAATCAATTTTTATTTAATCAAATCCTAATGTCCTCTTTGTGATTAAATAAATTAACCTTATTTTATCCTAAAAGTTCTTCATTTAATTGAATAAATCAAATGTATTTAGTTAAATTACTAATCTCCCAACTATCCTCTTATTTGATTTAAATAAATCTAAATATCTAAATCAAATTTCAAATCAAACTAACTTCATCTAAGTTAATTAATCCTAATTAACTCCTAACACTAATCCTCCATTCCTCTAGCTTTTACAAGTTGCACATGTAAATCAATTTATTTGATTTATTAATTCCTCTATTTTCATTCAAATGTGGCATATTCTTGGAATATTCCACTTATTTGAATTCTCCCTCCCAAAGGACTTTTGTCCTCCGGCTTGTCATTAAAGGCTCTTACATGTCCTCTCTTTGAGCCAACTCGGCATTAAAGGAACTTACATCCCCTCTTGCACAAGTCACTTCTTCAAATTCAAATTCCACCTACATGCATTTAACATGCACATTGTTCAAAATGTACTCCACTCTCCTTCATTAGCATGTCAACAAGTGGCACAATGCCATTGGTCTATCTTTAATCCCACATTCATCCTATTCCTCATTCTTAAACTCTCCTTCATTATAAATAGAGGTCTTCTCTATTTTATTTGGCATCCATAATCCATGTAAGATCATCATGCTCATTTGAATCCATAATCATTCACAATTTTATGCAAGGTTATTATAGTCATTTTGAATTCAAAGTATCTAGTTTCATCCACATTTAATCCATGTTAGCATAATAGTTTATCATTCATAGCAAGGTTATTGGAATTTGGCACCAAATATCAATCAATCATCATCAAGCTTATCAAGGAATTGGGAAAGGGCTTCTTTCCACATCAAAGAAGCACCAATTCCCCCATGGGATGCTGGTTTGAGCATTTTGAATGAGATTTCATTAGCTTTCATTTGATATTTCACTTTGTTTTCTTGTTCTTGTGTTGGAATGAATTTCATGGGGAATGTTTGGTTTAAACTTATTTGAGGACTAATGTTTGCTTGTTTGTGCATGTTTGAGCAGGTTTAGGAAAAGCATTCTACAAGGTCTAAAAAAATTTTATGGGAGAGATCGTTTGCATAAAATTGTCTCATCTACTCTCTTTCTTATTGATGACTATCTAGATCAGAATCAATAATCTTAATGGCATCCACAACGTTTTACATCACAGATGAAAAATGTCTCATGTGTGGTGGAATCAATGCTTGATTTTGCATAGCATTGATTTGATTTTGAATGGATGCCACTTGATCATTTATGTGTGCTCGCAAGTGAGCCTCATCATATGCAACAGGTGCTAGATGTGGGATATTAGGTCAAGAGGGGGTGGAGGTGGAGGGGGAGGGGGAGGGGGAGGTGGATGAGGTGCTAGATTGATGATATCATCAATGTTAAATTGATCCATGATATCAAATATAAGTGCACCTGCATTAAATTATACAAAATTAAGACAAACTTACAAAATTACAAGAAATAGTTAAATTTGAAACGCACATGCAATTTTTTTTAAATAGGATGTGCATACATATACATACACATACATACATTGATTGAACCTAAGCATGTGCATGCAAAATTCAAAATTTAACATGTACATACATATAAAATAAAAAATACGATGCATAATTTGCATGCATATATCATTCAACTAAACTATGTACATACATACAAATTTCAAAATTTAAGATTTTAAACTATGCAATTTTAATACATGTACATACTAAAAAATAAACTTGAAACATTCACAAAAGCTCATTTTATGTCTAACGCATATATATATTACATTTTTCCAACAGGAGAAATCATGATCTAGTAGATATTCATAAAATATATAGTATTATAAATTCATCATTATAAGTTCATAAATTCAACCAAATTCATAAATTCATGTCACTAAAAATATCCATCCAACCAAAATTATAAATTCACATCACTAAAAATATCCATCCAACCAAATTCATAAATTCATCACACAAAATATCCATCAAACCAAATTCATAACTATAAGATCATTGTCTTGATTTATAAACTGTTGTGGCTCTCTACTGCATCTCTTCATTTCTTTGTGTTTTCCTTTTCAGAATCAAGAGTTCTCCTCTTCTCTAGCCATTGTCGATGCTCATCTAAGATCCCATCCATAGCCATAACATCATCAACAACATTTTGCATCCTAGATGAAAACATCCTCAAAGGTGGTGTGATACATTCTTCATTTTGAATAATGTTGATTTGATCTTGAATGGTTCTAACATTGGCATTGATTTGTGCTTGCAAGCAAGCACCATCGATTTCAAGTGGTGTAGGTGGGGGGTTATGAGATGGAGTGGGTGGAGGTGGATTATAAATATTATTGAATCGATCCATTTGATCTCTAAGATATAAGTCAACCTGCATTATATTTTTAATTTCAAAATGTAAGATACATGTTTAGGAAATACCCTTAAACCATTCAATATAAATGGCCTAATTGAATACAAATGATAAAATGTGTAAGCCTCATTTATTTATAAGGCATGTTACTTGAATGAAAAAATAATTAACTATTAATATAAGACAATTTATGAATGCTTTAGGGTTTATGGTTTAGAGTTTAGGATTTAGGTTTTAGGGTAATAAGGTAGCTTAAGGGCATGTATGTAGTAAGTTCCTAGCACAAAATGGCATGGATTAAGTGAATAAAATTTGGTGAAGATACCCAAGGCAACCAAATTTCATTAATGTCTGAGGAAACTTCACCAAATTTTATTCACTTGAGCCATGTCATTTTTTCCTAGGACCTTACTAGGCATGGATCCCCTTAAGCCATCCTCTCACCCTAAACTGTAAATTGATCAACCTAGATCATGAAATCTCATTCATATTATAATCTTGCACAACCTTATTATTGTTAAATTTGGTTACCTTAGGAAACTTCACCAAATTTTGAGAACTTATTTGATCCCCTTAAGAAATGTCATATTAGGACCCCTTAATACATCCTAGAGTATGGCTTAAGGGGATCTATGTAGTAAGGTCCTAGTACAAAATGACATGGCTTAACTGGATAAAATTTGGTGAAGATGCCCAAGGCAACCAAATTTCATTAAGGTCCTAGGAAACTTCACCAAATTTTATTCACTTGATCCATGTCATTTTTTCCTAGGACCTTGCTAGACATAAATCCCCTTAAGCCATCCTATCACCCTAAACCATAAATCGATAAGTTCCTAGATCATGATTTATCTCATTCATATTATAATCTTGCATGATCTTATTATTGTTAAATTTGGTTGCCTTGGGCAACTTCACCAAATTTTGAGAACTTATTTGTTCCCCTTAAGAAATGACATGGCTCAAGTGAACAAAATTTGGTGAAGTTTCCTAAGGAAACCAAATTTCATTTTAATGTCTTAAGACAAAATGAATGCTTTAGTGTTTAGGGTTTAGATTTTAGAGTTCAGGGTTTAGGGTTTAGGGAACTTAGGGTGAACTTTGGGCGGCCCTTGGAATAATGGACTTGTAAGTTAGTGAACAATTTTTTCTTGTGGAACAATTGATTGAGATAGTTCTTGTTTTGACTGACCAACATAGATCATGAAATCTAATTCATATTATAATCTTGCATGATCTTATTATAGTTAAATTTGGTTGCCTTGGGAAACTTCACCAAAATTTGAGAACTTATTTGATCCCCTTTAGAAATGTCATATTAGGATCCCTTAAGACATCGATTTACGGTTTAGGGTGATAGGATGGCTTAAGGGGATCTATGTCTAGTGAGGTCCTAGGACAAAATGACATGGCTTAAGTGAATAAAATTTGGTGAAGTTTCCCAAGGCAACCAAATTTCATTAAGGACCTAGGAAAAAATGATTGCTTTAGGGTTTAGTGTTTAGAGTTTAGATTTTAGGGTTTAGGGTAATAGGATGGCTTAAGGGGATCTATGTAGTAAGGCCTAGGAAAAAATGACATGGCTTAAGGGAATAAAATTTGGTGGAGTTGCCTAAGGCAACCAAATTTCATTTTAAGGTCCTAGGAAAAAATTCAAATGTTTTAGTGTTTAGGGTTTAGATTTTAGAGTTCAAGGTTTAGGGTTTAGGGAACTTAGAGTGAAGTTTGGGTGGCCCTTGGAATAATGGACTTGCAAGTTAGTGACTAGTTTATGAATATTTTTTATTTTATGAATAGATTGACTATTTTCGTAATAGAAACACATAATTATGTATTATTAAGATTGAGTTTGATGTATATTTTAACTAGATATTTTTTTAATTGAATATAAGATTATTTTATTTAACATTTTTTTCATTAATATTTCCCACTTAAATGAAATTTATGATATAAAATGTATAATATAAAATTAGTTAATGTTGAATCAAGTATTTTATTTTGGATTGTTTGGAATTGAAAGAACCTAAAAGAAAGAAAAGAAAAATATTTAGATTCTTTTAGTGTCTAGGTAACTAGTGCAAATTGAGATTTTAGACTAAACTAGAAGCTTAATTAACAATTAATTGACTAGAATGAGGGTTAAGATTGTTGAAAGACAAGAGACAACACATGTAAACAAGAAATGGAAACAAGGTATGACTAAGAGAGATCAAAATATAAAATATAAATGAATGCAAATATTATTTAATTAAGTGACAATTGGAAATGGATTGTACAAAGATTTAGGAATTTGCAAACAAACATTGATAAAATTTATGAATTGTAACTATTCTTTAACATATTATTTTCTAATCTAATTATAATTTCACATTGAAAGCAAAGTTTAACATATTGTTTTCTCCATAAAATGCAAATGAAATTTAAAACATTTAAGCAATGCAAATGGTTTTTTTCCATTATCAAATATTCTTGAGCTCGAAATCAGGGTTTTCAAATGCAAAATGATTTGTTTGATTTCAATTTAGGGTTTTAGCAATTTTTCTTGTTTCAATTCAATTTAGGGTTTCAATCTAAGCAATTAGGGTTTTTAATGCAATTTTTTTGTTTCATTTCAAACTAGGGTTTTTAAATACATTTTTTGATTTGAATTTAGGGTTTCAAAAGCTTGATGAGGGTTTTGAAATACAATTTTTGTTTCCTTTCAATTAGGGTTTTCAAATGCAATTTTTTTGGTTTGATTGAACAATTTAGGTTTCAAAAGCTAAATTTTGTTTTTCAAATACAATTTAAGGTTGATTTTTTCCTTTCTAGTCAATATCTTTAGGCTTCATTGCATTTTTTCATCTATTTCTACAAATCATCATTTCTACTATTACAAGAAATAAAATGCATAAAACGCTAAATAAATTGGAAAAAAACATGCTAAAATCTATTATTGTATTAAAAATTTCAATAAAACACGAAAAAAACTAAAAAATTGGGGGTGGAGGTGCACCTGGAGGTCATTACACAATCGTTGTTGTCCTCGCCAATTCGGGATCTCGTGCAGAATGAAATGAGTTTTGTTTGTTTTTAAAAAAATAAATACCATCTTAAAATGAGAACCCGATTATTACAAAACAAGATCAAGATTTTTACAAATTGGGATCTCGTTTTGTAATAATTGGGATCTCATTTCACGTCCATCGGTTCGGGACCCTTTAACAAATAGGATCCCTATTTTTGAAAAGCAGGATCTTGTTAGGAATTTAGGCTCAAGATCCTAAAGCTAAACGGGATCCTAATTTTTAAAAATCGGGATCTCATTTTTGCAATGTCGATTTTGTTTTTTTAGTTAAGGAAAAAACTTCCATGTTTCGTGGACTCAACTTATTACATTTACCCAAGATATTAGAAATGATATCAAAAACAAGGTGAGATTAGTTGTTGGTAATGCAAGAGATCCTGAGAATGAGGAAGAAAACAAAGAAGAAGAACATGGAATAGAAGAAGAAGAAGAAGAAAGGCTAGAGGATGTCGGACAAGAAATATTTTTGAGGGCTCTTTCAAGAATTAAAAGGAGCAATAAAATGGATGTGCCAAATTTTTTTGGAACATTAAATCCAGAAGATTTAATTGATTGGATAGAAGAGATGGAGGAATACTTTGAAATGGAGGAAATTAGAGACATGCAATGGGTAAATATAGCCCAAAAAAAATTGAAAGGGCATGCTACATTATGGTGGAAAGGGTTGTAGAGAGAGTAGGAATCGATGGAGATTCCTAAATAATGAGGTAGAACCCGATGGTGACGAGATTAAAGAACAAATTCATACATGGAGATTATGAAATGGAGTTATTTAAAAAGTTTCAAAATATGAAGCAAAAAGATATGAGTGTAAAAGATTACATGGAGGAGTTTTAAAAGTTGGCTATTCGATCTAGAAGGCATGAAATGGATAGGGAGAAGGTAGCTAGGTATGTGAATGACATATGGTTTAATATTTAGGATGAAATGAGTATGTTGAAAATTACTACAAAGGAGGAAGCATACCAATATGCGTTAAAGGTTGAAGAGAAGTTAAGGAGGAAGCAATTAAACAATTCCAAAATTCAGGGAAGATTTGTAACTAAAAAGGGAAAAGTGAGTAGGGTCAAAGGAAAGTAGATTGAAGAAGACTTCAATCCTAAATGGAGTAAAGAGGTGGGCCAAAACACCAAATAAATGGAGGTATCAACAAGAGGATGTGGTAGCAGCAGCAAAGGGTTTCCATATAGATGTACCAATGTTCAGAAGTTGTTCATCATGCATATGAGTATCCTCAAATACAAGAAGACAACAAGAAGAGTGGAGTAAGAAACCACTTGGCACAAGAGGATGATGAACATGATGCGTCACCAAAATGTGAAGACCCAAAATAAGGTGAATCTCTCATGATGAGGAGAGTGTTGGTGAATCCAAAGGAAGTGGAGGAGGAACCATCCCAAAGAAGGAGTTTCTTTCGAACTGTGTCTAAGGTTGGAGGTAAGTGCTGCAAAGTTATAGTAGATAGTGGTAGTACAGATAACCTAGTTTCAGAGGAGATGGCAGAAAAGGTAGGTTTGAAAAGGTGTAAGCATCCTTGTTCATACAAAGTTTCTTAGTTGCAAAAGGAACACAAAATCACTATGAGTGAGTAGTGTTTAGTTAGTTTTTAGATTGGATCATATAGAGATGAGGTGTTGTGTGATGTGATTCCCATGACTACTTGTCACATGTTGTTAGGTAGGCCTTGGCAGTTTGATAGGAAGGCCTTCTATGATGGTAGAAAGAATCTTTATACCATCTAAAAAGATGGACAAAGGTATATGTTGAATTCTCTAAAGGATAAGGAGAAGAAAATGAAATATTCTCACTTTATTGCTTTTTGTAGTGTAGGGATGCAACAAATAGAGGAAGAGGAACAGATTGAGTGCAGTGATTTGCAACCATTTAAGGGGAAGATTTCAAGAGGAAAGTGAAGATTGGCATCTGATTTACTGCAACAGTGCAATAAAGGAATAAAGAATAACAGTTCAAAAGGATGTGGTGGTCACAAACATGGACCTATGGTGGGAAGTTGTTTGGAAAAACATGATCACACAAGTGGAGGTAGCTTGGGTGTTGAGGTTGAGCAAAACAACAAAAGAGGTAAGTCTCCCGTAGACAAGGAGCAACTATGGATTAAAAATAAACATAGGATTACCATCCCATGCACCTTTCAATGTTCCAGAGTTTACCATCTCAAGGAACATTTCACTTACCTGGCATGTCTGGTGTAAGAGCATGCAGGAAGACATGCAATTAGCACCAACCAAAAATATTGTTGATTTTCTTTTCTTGCAATTTTGATTTTATTTTTTTTGGTATCCCGCAATTTTGTGAAGACTTGGCATGATCCAATTGGAAGAATTTAATCTCAACTTCATAATCAGTTTACATATATTGGTAATGTTTTTAGATTACAAATAAAATATCCTAGTGAGTTCTTTATGCATGATTTTATTCCCCTCTGAATAGAAGTGTTGTGGACTCCACTTTGCTTTATTTTTCTTAATTCCATGACCATTGGAAAAATACCATCAACACAAATGGTTTATGAGAATAAGAATGTTAAACTGAGTATAGGAGGTTTAAAATTTGAACCAATATTGGGTGATTTAATGAAATGAAAATAAAATAAATAAAGGGAAATATACGAACCATCAAAAAAATTGAAGAAAAAGAAAGGGGATATGCAAGGGTCACGACCCAAAAAAGAAGAATTTTTAATGCAGCAATAGGTAAATGAAGGGGTAGTAGAGGGATAATTTTCTTTGAAAAGAATAAACAAAGAAAATTAAGATATTGCGTGGTAAGGAGGAATGGTGAAAGAAGAGTAACAACAGGCCGATAGTCAAAAAGGCATCAAACATGAATACAAGGCGGCATAGCTTGTGAAAGAAGTGGGTGCCATGTTATGGAGGTCAACTGGAATTTGAGGCAGTAGAATTTAATTGAGTTTCATTAAAATGTTGATTGAAAAACAAAAGAAAGAGGGAGGCACACCTTTGTATCCAGAAAGTGTTACATTGGTGGTTGTTGTTGCACCAAAATATTGACCTGTTAATGCCCAATAAAATTGCCAGATTTATACAAGATCCACGAGAGGCGGTTAAGCCATGTCATGAACCCAAGCACCGCACTGCACAAAGGAGACCAAGGGACACACCATCTTGCAATAGTCCCCCCAAGCACAAGCAAGGAGTTTGAACTTGTGACCTCAACTATGATACCAATTGTTACATTGGTGGTTTTCGTTGCACCAAAATATCGACTTGTTAATGCCCGATACAATCGTTAGATTTATACAAGATCCATAGGAGGCGGTTAAGCTAGATGTCACAAACCAAAGCATCGTGTTGCATAGAGGAGACCAAGGGACACACCATCTTGCAACAAAAATAATCTCTTAAACAATTGTACATGAATGTAGACATGGGGGTGGGTAGGAGCTAGATTGAATAGGTGCGTAGTATAGAAAAAAAGAAGGTTACACATTCATTAAGTTGAATGATTTATTTTGTGCAGAGAAATCAAGGTGATTGCAAATAAGAAATGAGATAACCACTACAGTATAGGTAGTGAGCAATGACAAAGAGTTGAGTAAGTCAATGAAGGAACAAATACAAGACATGGATTTGCACATCTGAGTAGAAGTTTGCACGAGAGGTGATTGGGACAGAGTATAAGTTTGAAGCCATGAATGCTTATTAGTGTTATTTGTATTGATTAAATCAAATTGGAATTGATTGAAAGTGTCATTTATTTGATTGTTGATTCATTGCAATGCAAACTTTATTGTGTTAGTGTATGGTAGAAGGGAGTACCCTCCATATCTTGTATCAGTTTTGTAATATAATTTCGAAGTATTTTTATCCTTGCAATTATCCTTGAAGTATTTTGGCCAATAAATTACAATTTATTTATCCGACAACATAATTTACCAAACCTTAAAAAAATTACATCAAAATACGTTTTTTGGTTGATAAGGATTTCCCATTCACCGTGGATGCTTCTACATCAATCTATGATGCTACCGACCTCCAATTTGTCTTAGTTAATCTTTATCCATTTGATGACTTATTAGACTCTTTGATGTACAAACATGTGAGTCTCTAATATCATTGTCACACATAAAATGGATGGTTTAAAAAATATAAATACTAAATGACATGATAAAATTAAACATTATCAAATTAAAAGGTGACAGATTCTACTAATAATCCACCTTTTACAATGTCTTCTCTATTTATTTTCAAAAAATCATGTACCATCAATACAACATTAAACCTTATTTCTCCTTTTATCTTCTAATTCAACTACTTACAAACTCCATACTTTTTAAAAAAAAATTAAATATCTTAAATATTCTCCTTGATAATTACTTTCTCCAAAACATAATACACTTTTAAAAGTCAAAAAAGCATGCCAAGATTTTATTGTTGAAGGCTGGAAATGATAGAAAAATTAACAAATCCTTTTTTCAATAAAATTTTATATTTACTACTATAGATTTCAATGCTCCCAAATATTGAAGTTCAAGAAATTGAAAACATGTTGTGATCCCTTCACTATGTCGTTTGCAATGAAAAAAATGGTTTCCTGATGGCTACAGTTTTTGTTAGCAACAAATTAAATTAATTTAAAAAGAACAAGATTTATAAGGTGCTTGTAGATCATCAAAAAGGTTTTATGTTAAGCCACGCATACGTCATTGAAAGGTTTTTAACTTGTACTATTGTCATTCATAGTAAATAACTCATAGTATAATATATGTTCAAATTCTTGAAGATCTACTTCAATAAATCTGAATTGTCTTTAATAACAATCATTTGATTTCTTTCAATATTTATCTATCTATAAAGATCAACAAAAGAATATAATAAGTGTGATCCTTCTATGTCAAAATTTTCAAATTGTGATGACTCCATACAGATGTCAATAAATAAAATGAGGCAATTAAATGCTACAAATAAAATATTATTTAAGAGTTAAATGTCCATCCTCTATTTATAGCTTAAATGTAAAAAAATTGATGATATTTCTCCATTCTTTTATCCTCAACACATCAATCATTAAATCTAAAATAATACAATATATAAATTTAAACCTTACTATTCTTAAGGTCTCAACACCCAACAGTTAAGCAAGCACTACTTCCCTACCACCTACTAAGACGGCTTCAACATTCTCAAACACAGTCCGAACGAAAAGGAAAAAAAATTAAAAGCAAGAAGGTTTCGATTCAGTGCTTCTGGGCAGGGGAGGATCGATTCTGTTTAGGCTTACTAATTTCCAGAACCCCTTTCACCTGCCCTGCTACAGAAATCACCTCCCATATTTTATCTTCCTCAAAATCCCTTGCCCACTCCCCGCATTTCTTTACCAGCAGAGCTCTCGCTTTGTAAACACAGTAACCGATAAAATTGTAGAAGTCGGCTTCTAGCGCGTCTCCCATATTTATCAATTCTTCCAGATTGTAACCATTGTTATTCAGTCTAGGGTTGCATGCTCGGTACAAGCTGTAGCTGGTTGCTATTTCCTTCATTGCTATTTCCTTCAACTCGCTGTCATCGCGTGCCTCCACCGTTGCTTTTTGGAAGTTCTCTTCCCGGAGCTTTTGATCCAGTTCCTTGGTCTTATCCTGTTGTTCCTTGATCTTATCCTGTTGTTCCGAAGCTGCACTTTGTTTTTGCGCCTTCTTGAATTCTTTGTCTGCGGCCTTGCACAGGCTGTGTAAAAGGCTCGTTTCATTCTCTTCGATGTCGGCTCTGTCTAAGAAATTCATGATATCTCCTGCCTGATCGATCAATTTCTTAGCTCTGTCCTTACTCTCATCAGGCATTAGTGCGTCTATGATTCTGAATTAAGAAACAGCCGTCGTCTTCCATAACATTTTATCTAGATTGGGGAAATACCGTTCCACATTTTGCAGTGGTTCAAACTCTGGTTGATTTACACACCCTTCACTAATAAGAGCAATCAAATCTTCACAGCCTTTGCCCTTCGTCCTTCCCTCTTCCATGTGCTGCTGTGTCTGTTCGATGGATTCGAGGTTGGCTCTCCACAGTTCTTCAGCGGTTTCTCCCGGCATTTGCACCCGCTTCAAAACTTCGTTGTATGTGTCAAATTGTTTCGATAGACCCGGGACCGGGCCCTGCCACACAAGCCGCACAATCTCCTTGATGACAATGAGTGACAAAAACCGGCAAACTTTGCCGAACCACACTACAAGAGTCTGCAGTGCCATGAGAATAGGGAGCACAGACATCTCTGCTAAAGTAAAGAAACAAACTTTGAATTTTGGAAACATCTCTGCAGTGAAACACTCAGTATCCGACATCTCTTCTTTGAGGTCAGCAATCTGGTTTCGCAAGCGATGTCTCAGCTCCGTGATGCGCCGTTTCCAGAAACCCTCCACACTAAAGAGACCTTTCATGTCAATTGATTTTCGAAATAGAAAAGAGCCGTGATCGATCTCCAACAGATGGCTATCCACACAAGGATGAAAACACCCTGAAGAAGCAACGTGGCCAGCCGTAAGAGGTCGAGACGATCGTTGTAGTGAATAATACCCTTATATTTAAGGAACTTGAATTTGAGCAATGAAAACACAATGCGCAGTGTGACCACGGTGCCCGCAGCTTAGCCCAACGCAGACCTGGCGATGACATAATTGGGCTGGCAAGCGCGAGCCACAAGCCATGATTTGAACACCCCATCTTCAAACCCTTTCTCTGAGTCGGAAGACACCGGCATATCTATGACCACGTTCTCTTCAGTCCCTTTCTTTGAATTGACTTGTCTTCTTTCAGTATAGAGAGCCACCGCGATCTTCTGAGAGAGAATTTCTCGAATGCTGTTTCCTGTAGGAATGGTAGAGCCTAAAAGGAGTATGAGGAGTATAACAGACATTACTATACCCACGCTGGATGCTCTGTACCAATTTTCAAGTGATGGCTGCTGCTGCAATTCATTCACCATAACTTTTTCAAAATCGTAGTCGATGTTGTCTAAGCTGTAGGTGTGGATAAGCTCGAAGAGGTATTTGCACCTGTGGAGAAAGTAGAGCTCAGAGGCGATACCAGTGAATAAGCTGATGGCCAAGGCAATAATATCTCCCCATTTGTCTTCAGAGCCAGAACGGGCCATTCCGGGCAGCAGATAGCCCATGAACATACATATTACCTTCCGCTGTCAATTAGGAGATGATTGCCAAGCAACTTTGCCACCTCTAGAATGTTGGGTTGGTCTGACATGCTGACAGACATGATGTACATAAATGACAAAACCTCAATTGTGAGCGCGCTGAGAATCAAGGCTTTTCCCGGGATCCAGTCTGCCCGCCTTTTACAGGCTCCCCGTGCATCTAATATTATGAGATATAAAAAGTAACAAAGTGCTAAACATGCACATACCAATTGTTTAAGATCTGACCAGAAGCTGTCCTGAACTTGGCCCCCCATTTCACTTCCCTTTCCAGAACAATTTGGATTCACACTGTAAACTTTGATTTGGATGGACACCTGCAAGGGTGCATAAATATTATTGAGCCAGAACAGAACGTGGAAGTGAGACCAAAAACTATTTCAAATATTTTATTTTATTTTATTTATTGTTATAATCATTTTTTTTTATTGGAATACACTTACAAAGAATAAAGTGCAGTTAGAAAACTGCAATGAAGAGCTGTACAAAGCAGAAAAACCATTACAAAACAAATTCCAGCTTGTTGAGCTGATGATCCATTGATTTTGTTAGTTATACTAATTTTGAATACTAATTAATTTATTTACATATGATCCATTGACTTTGATATTTACACACGTTTTTGGTGTTAGCAGTTTAGAAAAGTATGCTTAACGACTCTCATCGACTGTAGCAATAAATTGTTAAAAAACTGCCCATAAAATTAAAACAGTAACCATAGACAAGATTCCCTGACAGACCCTCTGTTTTTTTACTTGGATTCCATGAATGAAAGTTATATACGAGTGTGAATCCCCCGCCAATTTGTTGGAGATTATAATCCCAACTACCCCTGCTCCAGCATTTAAAACAGAAGTTTCCAACCGACTACCAGACTCTTCTGCCACCGACCTCTCACCGACCTGCAGACCATCTTCTACGCATGTGATTTGAATGCTGATTTCCAGAAAGCTCTAAGCCCTCTATAAATAGAGGCAGATGTAATGGGCTCTTCACTCTTTAGCAGGGTCCAGCTCCGCAGAGCTGTTATAGAATATAATATATGTAATGTTTATTGATAATTTAATATAATGTGCTCTGTTTCTATTCTGCTCTCCCCTGTTCTAACAGTGGTATCAGAGCCGTAGGGTGAGATCCTATCAGTCTAGCAGTAAGTATGGTAGTTGGTCAAATAGATGAGTCTGCAGAGCCTCCTAGCTCAAGGAGATACAAGAGCCAAGTTCAAGGTCATCTGGGTTGAAAGTTTGCAGAAGCAAATGCTTAATAAGTTGGCTATTTTCTATTCGCTTCTTTTGGGTCCTCCTGATTTTGTCTGTGCAAGGAGAGCTGCAACAATGCTGCAGGATAATATGTTTGATGTGTAAGCTGCTGTTGAGGAAGAAAGAAGGCGCCCTTATGGTCAAAGATCTGCAGTCTCAATTGAAGACAAAGTGTTCAACAATTGTCTAGAAGAAGCCCGCCAGGATGGAGAAGATTGCAAAATTGGTCAGGATGGAGATTCTTGTTTCCACATTTGGCATCACAAAGGGAGAGTTTGACAACAGAGATTTTGATAAAGCCTGTAGACATAAAGAAATCACAGTTTTATTACAGTAGTGATAAGGAGAAGCCGCTGCCAGACGAGATCGTTGGTTTGGAACCACACAAAATAAAAGGGAGATTAAGAAGGCACGCGAAGCTCAATTTCTATAATCGAAGGAGAATTTAAGGAGGAAATCCTGTCACCATTTGTGACAGACGTCAAAAGGAAAAGGAGGTGATCCTGTCACCATTTGTGATAGAAGTCAAGAGTCTATTAGGATCCCCGAGCACCCGCAGAGTGACTCAATGGGAGGTGTTGATAAAACAAGTGAATCACACCTGAACCTACGATGGACTGGTACCCAAGAGGGTCAGAGCTCATGGTTAGAGCATCCCAATTGCAACGTGGGATTTCCTAGGTTCAATCACTAGAAGTTTTTAGATGTTGCAGCATCAGTGAAAGAGGCAGAATGTAATGAGAATTTGTGGTAGTTGTGATTAGGGGGGAGTGTTGGAGATTATAATCCCAACTACCCCTGCTCCAACATTTAAAATAGAAGTTTCCAACCGACTTCCAGACTCTTCTGCCACCAACCTCTCACCAACCTGCAGACCATCTTCTACGCATGTGATTTGAATGCCGATTTCCAGAAAGCTCTAAGCCCTCTATAAATAGAGGCAGATCTAATGGGCTCTTCACTCTTTAGCAAGGTCCAGCTCCGTAGAGCTGTTATAGAATATAATATATGTAATGTTTATTGATAATTTAATATAATGTGCTCTGTTTCTGTTCTGCTTTCCCCTGTTCTAACACAATTTTTGCAGACCAGTCCAGTGGTGTTCATACTGTTTCCAACTTCCTTCTTCAATCCCACATTTTTGTTTGACTCGTCTCCTATCACCCCAAGTTTTAGATTCCTCATAAAATGTACATCGATATGTGGTGCACATTAATCCCTTGTTTAATCCTTTCCTTGCCTTGAATAACATTATCATCTTAGACGACTTTTCTTTGTCCCTTGTGTCGTATAAAGACAAATGCTTTAGAAATAATACCAACTTTCAATTCACGTGCTTTGCTTTATAAACAAATCATGTAAGACTAATCCGCTTGATAAGATACTAAAAATTTCAAGAAATCAATGTGCTTTCAATTAAAAAAGTTAAATTAGTGTAAATTAAATAAGTGTCATGCAGTGGTTAGTATTTGCTTTTATAGTATTGTAATTATTGTTTTTAAGTTTCGAAAAAAAAATAATAATTTTTATTTACGTGAATAAAAACAAATGTAAGTTTTATTAATTACAGTGTTATAGTATTGTTAATTAGTTCTTCGCATGACTTAATTCTAATCCTAACTCACACTCTAATTCTAATTTTATCCCTAAACCTTACCATTATCCTTACCCTTATCCTAACCCTAACCCTAACAATAAATTCTAAAGCATTATTGTAATCCTAAACCTATCTCTAACCCTAAGCATTATCGTAACACTATCCATATCTATAAACCTAACTTTAAACCCTCAATTATTAACTATAATCATAACCCTAACCTTTTCCTAACCCTAACAATAAACTATAATCCTAACCCTAACCCTAACCCTAACCCTAACTAAATCCCTAAGTGTAACCAGAAATAAGTGTAACCAGAAACCCTAATCTTAATCACATCTCTAGTCTTAATTTAAATATTGAAATGTTCATATCTTTAATATAAATTGATGTTATGCATTTTGGTAAAAAATAAATTTTAGTTTCTAAATTTTTAATTTGAATAATAACAAATCAAAAAAGTTGATGACAAAAATATAATACTATAATATATTATTATAATTTAGTATAACCAAGTTATATATATATAGAATGCATGGGTAGCCCCCTCACATCTCTAGTCTTAATTTAAATATTGCAATGTTCATATCTTTAATACTAGCAATCGCACCTTGGTGTGCAATGGGTACACTGAAGACGTGTCGAAAGTCAATTAGGGTATTTTTTAGTCTATTTTTTGCATACATTAGTGCATTACATGAGGTCAATTAGTAGGTCATTTAGAAAATAATTTTGTTTGTGCAATAGAGGTCTCAATGGATAAGTGATGGCTTCAAATCAACAATGCATCCACTTACAAGGATCCAAACACAACTAGAACAAAACCTTTGAAACTGGAAGATAATTAGGTTTTATAGTACAAACAGGTTCATGTTGTGTTTGAAATATGGAGAGAGAGAGAGGGAGAGATAGAGGGGATGAGAGAGAGATAGGGGTAAGGAGAGAGATAGACATGAAGATAGAGATGGAGATAGAGGAGGAGAGAGAGAGGGGGGGAAGAGAGGGAGAGGGATAGATATAGGTAGAGAGGGAAAGAGAAAGAGAAGAGAGGTAGAGAGGGAGAGATAGCTCAATATATAGAGAGGGAGAGGGAGAGAGAGAGATATAGGGGAAGATATAGAGAGATAAGGAGATAGAGGTGGAGAAAGATATGGATAAGAGATAGAGAGAGGAGTGAAAGGGAGATATATAAAGGAATAGAGATAGAGATATAGAGTAAGAGAGACACAGAGGAAGAGATGGAGTGAATAAGAGAGAGAGAGAGAAGGAGAGGGGGAGAGAGGGAGAGATAGGCCAATAGATAGAGAGGAAGAGAGGGAGTGATATAGATAGAGGGAGATATGCAAAGATAAAGAAGGATAGGGAGAGAGATAGAGAGACATTGGGAGATAGAGGTAGAGAGATATGGATAGAAAGAGATAAAGAGAGGAGCGAGAGGGAGAGGAGGAGAGAGGAGGATGGAGAGATAGGGAGATAGACATAAAGAGGGAAAGAGTGAGAGATAAGGGTGACAGAGACATGTAATATAGAGGTATAGAGAGAGAGGGAGAGAGAGGGGGAAATATAAAGATAGATCTATAGAGAGATATGGAGAGAGATAGATATGGACATAGATATATAAATAAATAGAGAGGGAGAGAGAGAGGGGGGAGATTGTGTGTGTGCACGAGAGAGATATAGAGATAGATATAGGGAGGGAGAAACAAAGAGTGTGTGTGATTGTGAGTGACAGAGATACAAATGTAGAGATAGACGAAGAAAGATATAAAGATATATATATATATATATATATATATATATATATAGAGGGGGAGAGAGGGAGAGAAGAGAGGATAGAGTTATTCAAGTTGCAACCTTTACAATTTAGGTCCCATGTATTTTTGAATTTAACTCTTCAATATAGCATTATTTTATTTCATGTGAAGAAATAAAGAGATAGGTTCAATTATTGATGTGAGGTGTAGATGGTATGATTAGGAAGTTTTGAGAATTTCAAAAACACTGCCACATGAAACACACGTTGCATCTATTCTTTAACATTTAGTCATTTATAAACATATGTAGTGCCAGACTTAGATAAGCCCTGTTAAAATTTGTAGAACCCATTCATCAGGTTGACTAAATTAATCATACTTCCTTTCTTGACATTATAATCTTTAATATACTTTTGGAATGACAAATTATATTGAAAAATAGTTGGATCACCATTTTGCAACCTCTAATGCTTTTTTTATTAGACTTATCAAGCCCATTAATGATACCATGTGGTTGGTAGAGCCTCTCAATGGAAAGGCTTCTTTCATGATGGTGTGTCTTCCATTGAAAATAATTTTTTAATTTTTTTAATTCTTTAACTTTAGCTAGTTGATTTCATAAATTATCACTAATTATGGTATCCCAATCAATATATTCCTTTCCCCCCAAAATCTTGGTTATTAATTGGAAAATCTAGGGATTGAACTCTTTTGCATTTGAGTTACCATAGATTCAATTTAGCAAGGTGATGAAATTATTGATCTCAAAGTGAATTGGGATATGTAGTCATGGATAAACCTTAGAAAACCCCTTTTAATAAGAGTGTCTTTTGTTAGGGTAGAGGGGAAATAGGGCTTGATTCCTTTCAAGGATAAACAAAATATGGAATCCACGACAACTGTATATTGAATCCCTAGTTGTTAGCCATTGATAATGGCCGCAAACCATGTGGAAGGGTACAACAAAAACCCACTTATCAAAACATTGACAAAAAACCCCATTCCAAGATGTGGATCTAGAGAATTCTCTTTAAGGTAATCCTCAAATCTCATATGGGTGTCTATCATTGATTCTAAATTAGACAACATGCCCTCCATTCTATATGTAAGCTATCCTCCAAATTCAACCTTCAACTTGGCCAACATGGATTTTTTATGAGCAACATTTTCACTTTATAAGGCTGATCAAGAAGCCTTTTTGCAAATTTTCTCCTATTTAACTCTACAAGCATGTCTTTATTGTTGTAGGCAAGAATTTTTACATAAATTTCAAGTGTGTTATCCACATTTTCATCTTTCAAGTTTTTGTTTCTCAAAACGATGTCACAAAATGTGATGAAAAGTTCTTCAATACTGCTCCTTGCAACTAGCTTGTTACAAAAATCCACAAATCCTTCTCTAAGTGATTCACGTAGTGTGTAATTGTTCTTAAAAAGTTGCTTCACATACTGAAAGTACTTGCAATACAATCCAATAACATACCTTACAAATTGTACTCGTGTAGCTACAACAATGGCCCTTTTATTGCTTGCATTTTATGCTTCTACTACTCTCTTTTTTTCTGTACGTTTAATCAATGATACTCCCTAAGAAGCAATATACTACTTGAAAATCTGACCCCTTTTCATCAAGCATATATCTATTCTATTAAACAACCTGAACATTCTTGAAAGATCATCCAACTTTTTGTATCTTAGCAATATAGGGAGACATTGTAAAATTCTACTGCCATACCTGATTAACAATATGTTTTCTACCTTTTCCATCAACTTCTTTTCAATACTTGGATGTAGATAATACACAACAATTTTCCTCTTTTCTAAATTCAAACTCTTCAAATTTCAACATATACCCTAGAGAAGAATACCCACTAATCCATGTTGCGGCCTTCCTTGAATAGTAACAAGTAATTGCTTCTAACATGGCTAACTCAAAACCCTCTTCATAATACTCCATACTGAACTCCAAATTTAAATACCCACAACTTTTTTCAATAAAGATGGGTCAACAATTTCCACTCCTCTTTCTCTATTAATCTGAGCAATTAGTGCATCCCTTAAGCTATGAAACATGAATTCCTTATAGACTAGATTATGGAAACATCTCATATGAGCACTTCATTTAATGTCAGAAGTTTGTTACACTTGACCAAAAGATGAAAAGAACTAAACAAAGAAGAAAGATGAAAGATCATTAATTTGTAATTATCCCATTATTTTACAACTTCTGTCAGTAGAAACCCATCCACATTTTTTCTCAAGGATGGTATAACTTGTTTCATGATATATCCTTCTAATAGTTCCCTATATTTGTTGTAGAGATGGTGACCGTAGTTGTGAGGAGAGTGTTGGTTACAGAGGTCATAGATAATCAAGTGCAAAGAAGCATAAGTTTACAAGTAAATTCATTAGTATTTCCTTCGCTGATTGCCTTGTAAAGATTTGAAAACCCTTTTTTCAAACTAATTTTCAACCTTGTCCAAGCTCCAATAAGTTCCTTCATGAAATTTTTGCTCCTTGGAAATCAAACTATGGTAATGGGAATCTCGAGCATCACCAACTCTATATATACAGTTAATTGCATAACTGGCAGTCAACATTCTTAAGTTTTTTCTAAGGACACATTGAATATCTACATGACTCTTCCCAATGGATGAACAAAGACATTCACCTTGGTATCCAACATACCATAAACCCTTTTCTATTGAATCAAATTGCACTTGTTCAGCTTGGAAATGACTAAAAATGAAGGCTTAGTTTTCACCACTCAAGGAGCTTTAGGCAATTGCTCTACCATGTAAAATTCTTTACTAGAGATCTAGAAATCCATACCAACAATTAGTACCAGAGATCCATAAGAAATGTAGGTGTGCCCCTTCAGAAAGACCCAATTGTAGATATTATTAAAGGCATGCCAGGGAATATGAAGAAACCTGTCAAATTACTGTATAATATTTAATGCTATAGTTGTTTTGTACTAAACGAATACGTAAGATGCAAGTTAAATTTCAATATGATAGATGTGCAATACAACCATAGAGTGTTTAAGACCAAAGACAACCACATTGCCATTTTATTCTTGAAAAATGAGATAAATGAGTGACTAAAAAATTAATGTCGAGGATTAGTTTGATAGTCTTCCAAGGGCTATGGAAAGTAACCAACTGTTGATTTAACATTTTAGGTTGGTCCACTTCATATTGGATACACCTTCAGTGTAAATAAATTGATGTTATGCATTTTGATTAAGAAAAATTAGTTTCTAAATTTTTAATTTGAATAATAATAAATCAAAAAAGTTGATGACAAAAATATAATACTATAATATATATTATTATAATATATATATATATAGACTGCATGGGTAGCCCCCCTATAAACTATAGTGCACAAGACACGACTCCAGTACCATAAGGATTGAGAGGAGACTAGACCTCATGATAACAACTCAAAAAAGTTGATGACAAAAATATACTACTATAATATATTATTATAATTTAATATAACCAAGTAATATATATAGAATGCATGGGTAGCCCCCTATAAACTATAGTGCATGGGACACACCTCCAGTACCACGAGGACAAAGAGGAGACTAGACCTCGTGACCTCTTGTTTGCAATAGGATGCTTTAGCTAGTTGAGCTAGGTCCTCCACCCTGTTTATATTATTAATATTAAAAATATTTTAATATTATATTGTTATTATATTTGTGACTAACGAACGTAGTATGGGCTAACTACACTTGATCCATGAGGATTCAAAGCATAATTAAGCCACTATGCGTCAGTCCCAATAAGATCATTCAATGTAAACTAAACTAAGAATCCATTAAAACTAACATATTAAAGTACAAAAGCTTCAAAAACACCTATTATAATCCATTGCAACTTATCCTATTGGGGGAGTGGTGTCACATTGATGTGGAATGGTGACCCTTTCCCAATCCCTTGGATAATGAACTTGTTTTGATTGCTTTTATTGAAAAGAATCGATGAAACCAATGAGAGATGTGTATGAAAACATGATTTAAAAGCTAAATTAACATGATGAAAGCTATTTTAACATGATATATGCTAAGATGATTGATATGGGCATATGCAAATCTATTCTAAATGTATGCAAGATTCAAAAGATTAAAACCATATAATTACAAAATGTGCTAAATGGATGCACGTAAGTTACCATGGAAGCCATTAATGGAAGCTAAGCAAATATGATGCAATAAATTAACCTAAAATGTCTTTTAAAACACAAAATATGGATGCAAGATGAAATTGATTTTAATAGCATAAGTTTGCTCTTAAAAGATGGATCCCTATTCAATAGAGGCAAGCTCTATTTATAAAATACACAAAATGAAATTGATGGTCAAGATCAAAAAGATCAATCAACAGTCAAAATGGAAGGAAGATGGAAGCAAGGATGGGGGTCAAGGTCATGGAAAATAGTAGCCAGAGTAGGATAGGGAACAAGTACCAAGTGATGGGCACCAAAAACAATAGCTAGATCAAGGTCACCAGGACCCAAGGCATCATGATGGATGTGATGGAAAGCATAGCAGATAGGTTCTGGGGGAACCACCGCCTCCTCCACTCATACAACCAGATGCATAGGCACATGCACATATACATGCCCTCACTATAGAGAGAGAACAACTGCAAGTAGAGTGGGATCAACTGCATTAGCTAGCAGCTATAAGACATGACCTCCTAGAGAGATCATGAGGTCTAGTTGCAGCAACAACTGGACTTATAGCTGGCCCAAGAGATTGGGCAGAAGCAGTAGCTTGAAGCGGTGACAACTGCATCATAGGGACATACAATGTTTGCACGATTGTATAGAGAGGCAGTTACTAAGGCTTCTTATTACCACATGCATTATCATCGTGATGTTCCTCAAGTGATGAGGCAACCTGATTTTTCACAGTAGAGCAAAGCACCACCTAGAGCTGAGGATCAACCATCAGTTAGGGGTGAGTAGAGTAGCCTCCAAGGCTAGTTGCTTTTGTAGACATTTTTTGATTATTTGCTTGATTTTATACAGATATACATTCATGGTCTCATTTTTTATAGTCTCATGAACATTGTGATTTTGATTTGATATACATACACTGATTTAGATATTGTACCATGACAGTCATTTTGATATATATGAGATGATTTGGATTCGACATGTGATGTCCTTTATTTAATGCTTTATGAATGTATGGATACATATGATGTGATATGATGTTATGTGGATGACTATGTATGGATGTGCTTCTTTTATTTATGTTTATGTGATATGTGATGATGTAATGTGTATGATATGTGATGTTACGAGACGAATGCAATGTAATGTAAATAGGTGTGTTATATCTTTTTTCAGTATCTTTATATGATATGTTATGGGATGGGTGATATGATATGTAGGATGTATGGATTGATGTATTTCTTTTTGTGTACTTTTCCATGCAATTTATGATGTCATGATGATGCACATGAATGGATATGGATGATGCTTATAGCATGTATGCTATGAATGATTATGGTATCATGGACATGTGATGAATGATAATGTAATGGATTAAGATGCTTATAATAAAAAATCCATATTATTAAAAACAACTTAAATGATAATGATGATGTAGTGGATTATGTTTTCTTTTATTATGATATGTTGTGATGATATGAGATGTATGTATGCTAATGATTTATGGATGCAAGATAGATGCATGATGATTTTTTTGTTGACTAGATCATGATACTAGACTAGCATGGAAAGAAGATAGAAGACTGAGATGATGTGACCATCGATTTGGAAGATTGATTCAAAAAGTCCAACAAGTCCATGATCAACCAAGACTATTAGATATGATGATGAGAGATGATTTGCTCATATCTTGGGATTGGGATTTTGTCATTCCTTATTTTTGATATAACACATAAAGACGATGCATCAAGGTATTGATAACCAAGATGGAATTGTATCTAGTGTAATGGACTTTGAATCTATAAACAAATAGGATAGTTCTTGTTCACACCTTGACATACAGAAACCTTGTTGGAATGTAGGTTATTATTTCAGAATATATTAGACCAAAGCATACGTGTAATAGTCAACAATCTACTCCAAACAACTTCCCTACACACAACTAAGCAAGTATGCACCAAGATTATTTTACAAGAGTATCCACAAGCTCAGAAAATGAAAGATAATGATCAATGCCCCATTCCTTTCTCTCTAAATAATTGAGACATCATCGGGAGGTCCTTGGAATGGTTCATTAAGATAAATCATAATAAAAGATCAAAGACAAAGAGTTAGTGTTATCTATATCTCTTGCCAAGCTTAATATAGCTAAGGTGATGTTTGACATGTTGATGTCCATTGCAAAAAGGGTACATCCTAGGACATGTTTATCAGATGTTTTGATTAGGATGAGGTGTGTGATAAGTCATTGATACAAACTTCATTGAATCATTTACCTATGATTTAGAATTTAGATTATGACACTCAGGTTTTCACTTTATGACTTGCGATACTTGTTTTCTATTTGTGTTACCAAAGGTTGAAGATGATGATTAATTTATTACATGGACAAAAGTTTATTGCAGGTGAAAGTGAAATTTGATGGTTGGTTTTGGGTTTTTTGGAATATTTGATTTTTTTTTATGTTTTTGAGAATTTTTTGAGGTTGTTTTAGGTCTTTTTGAAAGTTTACGTGAATGTTTTAGTTTTTCAGTTATTTGAGGCTATTTAGGGTTTTCCAAGGTTTCCGGTGTTTTTGAGTTTTCTAATTTTTCAAATGTTTAGGGGTTTTCTAAGTTTCAAATTTTTTGGAATTTTCAAAGTTTTCAAATGTTTTAGGAGCTTTCCAAGTTTTAAAATATTTAAGGATTTTCCAAGTTTCCAACCAAGAACCTAACCTAAAAGAATATCCTAGGGGCCTTGGGGGCTTATCAAAGATGAGCCTTGCCTACGTTATACATGCAAAGGCCACATAGTTTGACTCGCTTGACTTATTTCCAATGAGAAAATGAACAGTTGATGGATTGTCAGTTTATTATGAGAGACTCCTAAAGGACTAACCTAGGGTGTCTCAGGGGCACATCAGTGATGGCCTTGCCTACATTCAAGCTTAGAAACTCATAGTTCGACATGGTACTATTTTTGGATGTTTTGGTTTTTTTACTTTACAACTTTTCAAATGTTTTTGGATTTTAGCTGTACAATATTTTTGATGTTTTGGATTTTGAAGAGTATTTTATGAATGTTTTTGGGATTTTTGATAGATTTCCAATAACTTGATCCGATCCATAACAAATTTCCCCCAATGTTACACCATAGTCTACCTTGATATAGGTAGGACAAACTAACCTTAGGAATATTTCAAGTAGTACTAAAGGGGATACAATACCTCACAATATCAAGCCATGATACAAATGCAGAGGGGTGATGGAATGAATAGGACAAATGATGTGATGGACAGATGCGATGCAAAGAATGATAGGATAAAGAGCCAGGAAATAGACGGATGTGCTTTATTTATGCAAGGCACCTGTTTTCCAGGTTTTCACTAAGGTACTAAGTTCCCAAAGTGCCATTGAAGTGGTTTTCACTAGAGGATATTTTTTTCTTTACTGTTTTCAATCTGTTTTCTTATTTTTTTGGATTTTGATCATTTTTTGATTTTTTTTTGTGTTTTTTAGATTTACACCATTCAAGATTAGGAATAATTTTTTTTAAGATGCAAACTATTGGTTGGTTCCTCCAAGGGTTCACCTTTAAGCATTGATAATTGATATGCTCTCGATCCATAGCTTGCTATGACGACAAAGGGACCTACCCAGTTGGGCTTAAACTTTCCTTTATTGTCTTGATCTGGGAAATTTTTTTATTCTTGTTTAGGATGAAATCCCCTACCTAGAAAGATAGACACTTGATCTTCCTATTATAGCTCTATTTCAGTTGGTTTTAATATACTTGCAAGTGATTAAGGGCATCAAGATGATGCTCTTCCAAGAATTCTAGTTCATTTAGTCAAAATCCTCTATATTCTTCATCAACTTGATCAAATTCTATGGTGAGACTCAGTGACAAAAGCTTGAAGCCCACTTACAACCAGATTACAGGGACCAACATCCCTCACAACATAGTAGGAATTTACGGGGACCTTAAACCCACTGCTCACATGAACATAACCTAGATCCACCAAGAAAGAAAACTAAGAAAGCTTGTTCAACACAAACCACCATCCCACCATAACGAGGGAGGAGACCACCCAACCACACCAATAGGGAGAAGAAGACCTCTTGCAACACCACCAAACATGAAGAGTCGAATCAGACGCCACCTCAAAAGGAGTAGGCTCCCCTCTATAGGAGCAGATGCCATGAAGAACCTTACCACCACTATAGCCAAACTATAAAAAATAACAACTCCACCTCCATAGGAGTGTGCACCACCTCAAAAGGTATTGTAACAGAAGGGACTAGCAACAAGGAAAGCACCTCCAAAAATCTATAGACCCCAACTGTACCTATAAAAGAGAGGACTCCACCTTAGTAGGAGTAATATTCACCTCAATAGAAGACACAAATTGTAGAAAAGGGAAGAAATCCATCCAACTAGCAGTAAGGAGAACCATGAAAACCATTGACAACTTGAGAAAATGGGCCAGCTAGAGAAGCATAGGGAAAAACCCAACCACCACATTAAAAATAAGAATGTGGGCCATCATGAAGCACATAAGGAGCAACCCAAATAGAGGAAACTTAAAAAAACCCAACAACCAAATTCCCAACACTTCAAAAGAGAGGGAAACCAAATCTTTCTCAAGCCAAGAGGATAACTAAGACAAGCAAAAGAACTTAAAGCATAACCAAACCAACCACTTCAAAATAAAAAATAGAGCATTGGAAACACCCAACTACTCCAAGAACACTAGGGAAAAGAAGGAACACAACACAAGGCTAATAAACACAAGGAGAAACCCAAACACCATGATAAACACCAAATAAGAGGAAATAGGAACATCGATGAGGACAACAAAAAGGAGTCCAAAAGATAAACCACCCATAACCAAACAAACAACCAAAGTATCAAAATGGAGGGTAAACCACCACTCTAGAGAGATCTTAGTAGATGATAAAAAAATAGTCGTAACCCTCTTGAGACCCTCAACACCCATGACAGGGAGCTAAAAAGATATAGCACTAGATGAGGAAGGAAGCCAAAGTGCTACTCTCAGCCAAAATCCCTAAAGAACTAACAACAATACAAAGAGGCCGCCCCCAAAACACAAAGAGAGAGGGTGAGAAAAAAACCACCACAAATTGTAGGAAACCAAAAAAAGGAAGACATAAATGTGTGCAACCTGCTATAGAAAGGCTAAAAAAGGCACAACAAAAATAAGAGGTAGGGGGAGAAAATAAGAAACTGACCATCTACCCCCAACAAAACACCAACACAACCAAAAGAACCTCAATGGATCACACATAGGCACCCAAGGAACAAGCCACATGAACAACACCAACCACACATCATCCTCATCGTCATTGGAATCAGACCCATCATCTCCAAAATCACACACAAATTTCAAATTCAGAGCCCTGCTCCTCTTCCTACCCACTCCCATTTGCATCATGATTATTATTTATGTGTGAGTTAGGATATTGTTTATTATTGTAGAAGGCCCTAACCATATATTTCCTATCTGGTGATTCCAACACCCTAACATTCCAACTACAAATGTTCAAATTCCTTGAGGGTCTAAGGAAGGTAGGGTTTTTTATTCTTGTATAGTCTATCAAAGAAGTTTAAAATATTTTCTTATTTACCTATTTTCAAAGCTTTTTTAGAACTAGAGTCAGGGGCCTTGGGTCTATCTTTTAATTTTCTCTTTTTGGAGTCCTCTTTTGAAGTACCCAATTCTTTAAAAATGAGAGAGGAATCCATATCATACTTGAGAATAAATGATTAAAGTATGAAATCTCAATTGCCTCCCAGTCTCTTCATTGAAAATCTTAAGATTATGGTTACTGGCTAGGTCTGTTTTTACCAAGTTACTTGGTTGGAAGAGGAATTTTTTTCTTTCTTATTCCCACTGCCTTAGTCTAAATTGATTCTAAGGATAATTGATAAGCATTCTTTTGACCCAGGGGATATTCTCTTTCTGTCTAGGGATATTCATATATAAGGGCTTTGGAGCAGAGGATTTCTCCTTTGATAATTAACATTTCCCCATCAAACATGGGGTCTTTCGAAGAAGCAACATCATGTTCTACTTACACACATGTTAGTTTTTCCAAATTAAGGGGGAGATACATTCACCACATCCTCAGTTGTATTATCTTTTACCTCTTTGTTCTCAAGAAGTATTATCCTTATTATTTGGGTTATTTAATAAATCTTTCTATTTATTAGGTTCAAAAACCCCTTTTGGTTTATCCCTAGCATTAGGGCAATCTTTTTTGAGGTGGCCATATTTTTATAGATAAAGGAAGAATTTAGTGACCCTGGAAATAATTCCACATCACAGATAATTGTTTTAATATCACATTGGACAAAAATAGAATTTAGAATTTTAGCATCCGAGGCTACTAAAATTAGAACCCTAGAATTTAGGTGAGAAAGGGTCACCCTTGACTCCTCAACCTACTACAAATTCCCAATAGGTTTTAGGAGGTTATGTATAAAATTATATAATTGACGAGGGACATTTTTAATTTCCAACCAACTAGGTGTAGATTTAGCCATAACCTCCTCAATATTCTCTTTAGGTGACCAAGGCAAGGCTCTAAACATGGACATGCCAAGGTTCAAAAACTCTTTTTAACAACTCTATCCTACTTACCATGGTTTCTGAAAAACACAACGAACAACCCTTTCTATATCATCCTACAAAAGGTAACATCAATCCCTATCTTTTTCACCTATATTGAAGCTACCCAATAATAAAAAATTTTATGAGATGGCAAGAAACTTACATCCAAACAAACAAAAAATATAGTAATATTATTTAATTTTTCTTCTTTAGACTTTATAGCTTGTAACATGTCAAAATTCAAAGAGATAGAGAGTATTTTGGGCTTAGGAGTTAGCTTGCCATTGTTTCCTGGTCTTCCCGAGCCTCCTCTGATGAAGCCTCCCCTTCCCATTCCATCTGATGCAGACCCCATAAGTCCTCCTCCTCCCACTTCGGCTAAGATGACCATGAGGAGTTCTCCATTGTTCTCTATAAACTCTGCAAATACATGGAGTGCCTTTTCAATAGCATCTGCATTCAGAGTATCATGGTATGATGAAAAAATGCTATTACTTGGAACTTTAACATCCAAATTATTCTTGGGATAGGGAATGCTTGCTTGTTCATTTATGGCAGCCCCATACATCCCTTGAGTGACATCATCTCCCATTAGCCAATTGGCCTGAGAGAGGAAACTGGCTTGAGTGTAGTTAATGCACAATAAATTACATATATGGTTGAGCAGTTTGGCAAACAACATGAGGGAATAACTAGGGCAGAAAAACCAAATTATGAAAAGGAAAATTACCTTGTTAATCAAAGGTTATACCACCAAAACCAAACCAAACCAAGAGCACATACAATCAAACAAAAGGAAATCAAAGAGATACACAAGCATCTAGAAAAGAAGAATTCTAGAGGACCAAGATACCCAAGAGTGATGAAGAACACCAATCTGAGCTCCTTTTTGTGAATGTAAAGCTTTAGGAATAAAAAATGGTAGATGACCATTCAACTCCCCCAGAGCTCTACTCACCTTCTCTCTCCCTCCTCTAAGTGACAAATTCATTTTGTCTAATCATATTTATAGCAATATTCTATACTTATTCTTTAATGGTCATTTCAACTACTAGATCGAATTAGAGTCTATTTATACCATTTTTTATGTTTATTTTTTATAAAATTGAGCCTTCGTTATCTTGGTTGGGAGATGTATAAAAAAATACTTTCTTGTCTTTCTCATAATTAAGATTTGTTGTAGTAAAATTGGTGGGAATTTTTTTGAAGAGTTATAATTATTCTAGGCAAGAGCATTCCAATATTGTTGAGTACTCTTGTCATAGTCTATAAGTTGAAGGTCAAGTATAAACCTTTTTTAAGCTATAAGTGAGCCCAACTCTTAATTTTGTAGAATATTTACTTACAAGAGATTTCTCTAAAATACCTTAACCTTTTTATATGATATTTAACTCTTTACTTATATTTATTATATTAATTTATTTATTCTTAATTTACAACCAATTGTTACTTTCATTTTCTAAGACTAATATTTGCAAATTATTATTTATATATATAATATTCACCATAATTTACAAGTTATATATTTAACCGATAGGCTACATATAGTGTAATATTTGAGCCTAGAACAAGTCTCACACTTGCAAACCACCGTTGAGTTATCCTAAAACAACTTTCATCTACTAGTAAATGGTAAATTAGTTGGCCGCATCTCTCATTAAATGGTAAATCAAGTGCCTTTTGACAATTAAATATTCATTTTCAAATTGGATGGAAAATTGTATTTCTATTTGTGAATTTGATGGAAATTTTCTTTTTTCACTTGCATTGCTTTAATTTTTAAATTTTATTGCAAATATTTAAAAATTAGATAATATGTTGTAGCAACTTTTCAACAGTTGGATGGAAAATTCTATTTCTATTTGCAGTGTCTTTTGCTAACTTGATGGTTACTTTATTTTTCCACTTGCATTGCTTTATGTTTTAAATCTTAATGCAATTTTTTCATAATCAAATAATATGTTGTAGTAGCTTTTCATAATTTAACATGTAGATAAATATAACTATTCATCTTTGTTTTTTAGAAGAGTTTCCTATAAATATAGTTGAACTAAAAAATAAATATACTTGAATTTAGTAATACTTAAGAAACCAAAAAATTCATCTTGTGCAACTAGGTATTTCCTTGCACAAAATAGATCTAACTTCTAATATTCTTTGGTGTTGTACATTTTTTAACTATAGTTCTTTCAAAATAAACAACTAGTAATATCAAAATGTCTATTAAATATTCTTTTTTGCATAGTAATATCAAATTTTCAACATGTTTTATTTTCTTTATATTTTGTGTTGTAGGAACCATTATGGTTTTATATTAATGCTATATCTCCATTACAATAGATGATAATGAAATATGGTACAAATTATAGGATCAAGTAGCACACTATGAAGA
The DNA here is from genome assembly GCA_007258455.2 of Sequoia sempervirens. Taxonomy (NCBI): domain Eukaryota; kingdom Viridiplantae; phylum Streptophyta; class Pinopsida; order Cupressales; family Cupressaceae; genus Sequoia; species Sequoia sempervirens. The sequence goes on along the minus strand of VDFB02281492.1, from coordinate 493,412,455 downwards.
GCTTGTAGTAGACAATATATTGAAGCAGACGAATATCAACAATATGTTTACTATTTTACTTCTATCTATTATGGAAATTTTATTATTAAATAGTTGAGTTACATTGTAGTAACATTTTCTCTAGTTAATTTTATTTAATTTAAACCATTCTGCATATTTGATAAAGGATTAAAATTATCCAAATTATCCATAGTTTTTCTCAAAAATATTTGGGCGTCCTAGAAAAATGCAACAATAGATTAGGGTTTTACTTCCACCAATGAGACACCACTTCAACAGATCAATTTGAGGTAATTTTTGACAATATGATGAATTTGGAGCTGCTCTTCTGGGTAGCCAATTACACTGCCAACGCTACATTGTACGACATGAAAGATAGAACAATTGAAATGACTCTTACACTATATTGAAAATGGAAATTGTAAAAACCATCATATTCAATAATCAATACATAAATTTTTAATAAATTTTCTCAAAAATAGAGCGAAAAACAAACTAAGACAAACTTGACTGTATTATGTCTTTTGCACACTTAGAAGTTTTGTGAGGTTATGTATTTATATAAAACATAGTGAATAGAAAAAATACATAAAGAGAGTTGTGAGAGATTATTACACAACATGCAAAGGAAAAAAATAGAAAATAAATAAAAATTCAAACCATTTAATAAGGCATCAATTGAATACATAAAGAAAGCATGCATTGATCATTCTAAAAAACTAAAAATATAGCTACTTATATCAATGAAAGATGTTGCACAATTGCAGTTTATTAACTAAAACAAAAAAATAAACTAAAGTTATTGTGTGAGATAAATTGATGCTTGTGAACTGCAGATAATTGTTTTGCATGAATCATCATTGAGAATGCACTCTTCAATCTTCCCTGCATGAACAACAGGGATGAATCTCAATTGATTCCTCAAGGCAACAAAACTAGTTGTAGGTAGAGGTTTCATAAAAATATCAACAACTTACTCAGATGCAGGGAAAAAGTATAATCGCACTATCCCATCTTGAAAAAAATCTTGTATGAATTGATGTCAGATCTTAATATGCTTTGATCTATCATGGAACACAAGATTTTTGGTCATTGTAATGGTACTATTATTATCACAGTAAATAGTTGTTGGATGTTCTTGAACCAATTGTAGATCTTTCAAAATCCATTAAATCCATATGACTTGACAACTGGTTGTTGCTGTTGCAATATACTTTGCTTCTATCGAAGAGAGAGCCACAATTTCCTACTTTTTACTACTCCATGAGACAACTTTAGAACCTATAACACCCCTCCGTTTTGGCTCTTTGATCGGCATTGTTCTTCCCTATTATGATTGTGTCTGATTATGCTTTGACTTTGGAACTAGGTTGCTTTTGATTGCAATTGTTATACAATGTGGATGTTATATTTCGATGTGATGTTATCTTGATGTTACCCTTATGGCATGTTTTGGATTAACTTAGAAGATATTTGATTTAATGATGTTTTATGCTGTTGATCATGTTATTGATGTTAGATGCGTCAGTTAGTGATATTGTATTGGTGAAGGGGACGAGATTGTATCACTCGCTTGCGAGTGCCCTACGATTCTGAGATTTCCTCTTCAGTGTGATTGATCATATTCATGTATATATGCGTTCGACATGCTCTTTGTTGCAGGTTGGCAGGTACATGACATCGACTCCACCCTGGTTTCCAGGTTTGAGCGTGTCCATTGACCAAAAATTGATGATTGGGAGATAGTAGCTAGGTTTTTTGTCAAGTCACACCCTAGCCATAGTGTTTCCGCCGGGTTTGTAGTTGGGTCAGTTATTGTATATTGTTAGTTTCCTCCTTGGCTTTGTATTTAAATTGCAAGATAAAAGTGATTAAATGGCTTTTGAAATTTATAAATGATGATTGTTTCGTCTTATTGAAATGTTGGAAAATTAGTGATTAATTAATTAATTTAATTTAATTAATAAAATAATCTGATTATGAATTAGATTTATTTTATTGACTAATTAAATTAATAGGGTTAAATTAAATCAATTTGGTTGGGTTGGCATCTTTAGATTTTTGGATTAAATCAAAAATTAGAATTATGCTTTACATTTTACTTTTAGAAATAAAAGTTGAAAAGAATTTTATTTGTGAATTGTTAAATTCATTTGGTTAAAGAAATTTAATTAACTTTTGGTTGAAAATGAATTTTATTTAAAAGGATATTTTTTGCAAAATGCATTTTGGAAATTGAATTGAATTTTTAAATTGCTAAAATAGAAAATATCTCCTTTTTGGCAATAAATTTTAGTGGGTGAGTCATTTTTAGGGTTTTGGCAAATTTTGGGAAAAGATTTTGCATAAGGAAATTAGGATTTTATTTTCAATGGGAATTTTTGAAAATGGAGGATTGAAATTGGAGAGAAAAAAAAAAATGGAATGGTCTTGGAAAAATTGGTGGAAGGAAGATTGAACTAGTGGAGAAGCTGAATTCAAAAGCAAAGCAAGATCTCCATTGGAAGAATTCAAGCTTGTGGAAAAAAAAAAAATCAGGTTCTTTACCTATTTTTCTTGATTTCTTTTGGTAGAAATTTAAAGTTTGTTCATGACTTATTTTGAAAGGTTCAACCTCTTGGAAAACTCTTCTTAATCTATTTGCAAATTCTAAAAACAAACCATTGTTGACATTTTAGGAAAGAAATTAAAAATTCTCGTAAAAAAAAATAAAATAAAAAAATTACTGTGTGAAATTTCGTTCCGGTTTTCTAGACGAAATTAGTTAAATAAAAATAAAATTTTATTTGGTGGGGTGGGGAGACCAACCCCCACCACCATCGTCGCCGTGGTCGCCACCCGGCAAGGAGGCGGCGCTATGTGCGAGCACACAGGCTCCGCCACCTGGCAGGGAGGCGGGCACTGTGCGCCTAGCACATAGGCTCCGCCGCCCGGCCCGGAGGCGGGTGCCGTGTGTTGAACACATAGGCTCCGCCACCATGGGCGGCTAGGGCCTGCATGCCCAGGGCTTCGGCCCTTTCTATGTGTTTAAATTTTTTGATATTTCTTTTAATTTTAATTTAACTTTATAAATATTATCTTATATTATGTTTTATATAATATACATATAATATTTAATATTATATATTATATAAAATATAATATATTTAATATATATTAAATTAAATGAATTTTAGTATAAGTTCAAAATATATTTAAATCATGGGGATTTTAAAATATGAATTAATTGAAAAATATACCAATTATTTGATATATTTTATTTAATGGGAGTTTAAATTTAAATTTATATAATTTATTTATATGAAAATCATATTTGGCATATTTAAATAATGTTAAAATGATCATGTGATTTTTATATTTGAAGAAATTGAGATTTTAAATAAATAGTCGTAATTTTAAAAAGAATTGGTTTCAAGTAAATTATTTAAATGTATATTAAAGACATAATTTGTATATGAAAAATAACAAGGAATTAAACATGATTAATTGAAACATATAAATTATTAGATATATTTTAATTAATGGGGTTTTAAATTATGTTTTGAACGAGAAATCTTGGAATCCTAAATGATCTTTTATGGGTACACATTTAGATGATATTTGAATATCGAAAATAGAACTTACTCTAAAATGATTATCGCATTGGTATTGGAGAAATGAAAGTTGATGTTGATCATGTGTATTATTTAGAATATTGAATTCGATTAATTAATTTATTTAATCCATGTTGTAATATAGATTAAATGATTTAATTAACATTTAGTTAAATTATTGATGTGAATTTGAATTCAAGACTAATTTAATTAATCTAGATGTCTATTTATCAAAACGTTCTAAGTATAGAAGACAATTGAGAAGCTTAGAGATAATGAATGACTTAGTTCAATCAGGTGGTTCTAATCTTTAATTATGGAACATAATTGAAGAGCTTAGGATTAACGAATGATTTATTTTAAATCAAAGGACTTTATTTGTCAAATGTGGATTTATTGATAATTTGACTTTGATTAATTATAGATTGAGCAAGTAGAGTATTATTATTGGTTTAAATTCTTTAATGTCAGCAAGAGGATTTATGTATATACTATTTAGTATAATTGATGGAATATGTTTTTGTTCAAGGAGAGACGAGTTTTAGTTGATTTACTTAATGCAGAGTTGAGATTAAGATTGAGTTGTATTATAGAAGTAACGAATGATTTCATGAATCATATGAGATTGAGTTGTTTGACTTATTGCTATAAGAGTAATTTTTTTAATCCAGATGTTTTATAAATCAAGTGGATTTACTTACAGTATATGATTGTGAAACGTAGAGTGATTGATTGGTTTAATTCCAGTTCGGTGATGTTATTTATTAAAATGTCTTGATTTTGGAATATGGTTGTGAAATTTAGAGTATGTGATCTATTTTTTGCATATTTCTATGTCATGAAAAGAAATGGGTTCGATTGATTGGATAAATGCAAGTCATGTAAACTGTGTTTGACTGGATTTAGGAAATTCGAACATTAGCGCATTTGGTTGCTCGAAATGCTTTTAGTGTTTATATGTACTTTCTCAATGTTGGGAGAATAGAGTAAATGTTGAAGTCTTCCAGATAGGAGTTCATGGATTGGTATGGGATTGTGGTACGTGAGTCAATTTTGATGTGTCATGGGAAAATGTGCATAGTTACACCATGTTGTTTCACCCAGTTTTCACGAACAGGGATAGTGTGTGTGTCTCCTTTGGATTAGGAGAGGGTTATGTAATTTGTGCCTCCTTTGGATGGAGTGGTATTTTGTATTTTGTTTTCCTCCAGTGTATGGAGTGGATTATGTGACCTTGTTTCCTCCCGTGTTTGGAGAGGGCTAGACCTTGTTGCCTCCAGTGTTTGGAGAGGGTCTTGACCTTGTGGTCTTCAGTGTTTGGGGTGAATATCCTTGTTTTGTTACCTCCTTGAAATGGAGAGGTCGTGTTATCTTGTTTCTTATTGTGGATTTCACCGTGTGGGTTGTCTTAGGAGAGTGGCTTGCAATGGGCGCCGGCGCACAAAGTGGTGCCAGGATAACCCTTTGTAAGTTGGTTAATTCAGTGATAACTAAATTAAACTTTTAGAAGCTTAGGTTGCATCAAACATTAAACAAGATAATTTGTGCCTCGCTCATGGGCCCAAGGGCTTGTTTTAGACTTGGGATGAGACGGGAAGGCCTGGAATGGCAAGATCATCTATCTCGTCTTCACGAGAGGTATTTGGTTCCGCATGAGTGAGCATGGGTGTCGGGATTTCGGTAGAGGCCAAGATAACCCGTGGAGGTGGGGGCCGGAGCCTAGGAAGATTCCCAGAGGATATCCCTTGACGAGCTATGCGATGACACTCTTCCTAAGTCAACAGTTTGTACTTGATATTTGTGACATCCTTGATCTATTCTATGTCTGGAAGCAATGTAACCTATATCAGTGTTGTGTGAGTCGTACCTAGAGTTGTTGGTATGACCGTTCAGTCATGTGATGAGGTCTTGTATTTATTTCATATCAGTTTTGTGTGGCCCTGTCTAGTGGTAGATGGTCTTGTGTAGGAATTCCTTGTTACTATCTCCTAGCACGGAGGGAGTGGGGCCTTTGGGTTCCACGTGGTCGGGTGGCGTGCATCTTAATCCGTTGGTTTCTTCTTGTTCGTGTGGTCGTGATTTCCAGTTGGAGAGCTCGTGGGAATCAGTTTCTTCTCATGCCTTGTTCTCTTAGTTCTTATTGTATTTTATTACCCCTCAGTTGTTATCGAGGTGGAATTTGTAATATGTAATCATTTTGTTGGAATTACCTCATTCGGGGAATGAGTGTTGTAATCTTATTGTTTAAATATTGTTAATTGAAATCTTTTGGTATTTCTTATCCTTCGTTGTAAGTTATCTTGTATGGAATGTATGTTGTCTCATTTCCTTAAGTGATTAATGTTTCGGTTTATATTAATGTTTGTTGTTGTTTGGGTTTTAAAGTAATCTTTGTCTCGTGGCCTTAGAGGTTGTTGGCAATGTGTATTCATCTTCCATGTTATTTGTACTCAAACAAAAAAAAAAAATTGGTGCATTTAAGTAGTGAATTGCAACTTCCTCTAGGGTTACGTATAGTGGCACAGAACCAAGTAAGAAAACATAACTTGATGTTGATTTTTTATTATCTACTGAACTATCCCAATCAAAATTTGTGTAACCAACTAGCTCAAACTTATCAATGGGAGAATAATGAATATTAAAATTTTGTGTACCACTCACATACCTTTAGATTCTTTTTGTGGCATGCCAATGAGACTCATGTCGATCCTACATGAACCAAGAGATGAGGCTCACAACATACATAATATCAGGTCTAGTTGTAGTGAGTTACATGAGGCTCCCAACCAAACTTCTGTATAAAGTAGCATCCACTTTAGAACTTGCATCTTCCTTGGTTAGCTTTTCACCAAGGGCTACAGGGGTTGCAATTGTAGTGAATGACATCATTCTAAACTGCTTCAATAAAGCAACCACATCAGGAATAATAATTTGACATCCATGGAAGATTTCATGCACATTTGCATGTAATATAAGTCAAAGAAGAAAATATTAAATGTCCATCGACCTTTTCTCACCTCAAATATGATTAAGGAGGCAAGAATAATCAGTAGGGAACATCTTAGTTATAGCTCCAAATATATGTTTTGATGTTATGTAATGATCTAAATGGGGTAATAATCAAATATTCTATATGGAGAAAAATACCAAATTGATTCATCGACAACAAAGTTGCCACAATTGTGATTGTTATGGAAGTGTCATTTAATTTTAAATCAACAAATATGCATTACCAAAAAATTGTACATTTTACAATCAATATTGTATATATTTCAAAATGGACTACAATACCATGCTTACTTATATATAATTATCTATTAGCGTAACCATTGCACCCCGTGCCCTCCCCCTTCACCCGTCCCTCCTCTCCCCTCCGCCCTTTTGTCTCATCTGGTGCAAGTGACAAGTGCTAGTCATTAAATACAAGTTAACAAAACTCAACTTTTGATATTCCTATATAAAATCAAAAGGCATATTTTCAATTTATATTTTTTTGGCATGTGTTATACAATTTAGAAATCCTAATTTTCTTTATAGGTGATAAACTGTAAAATATGAAATTTCCAATGTTACATAATAGTGTCATTTCTAATGTTACATAATAGTGCCAAGTTTTATATAAATATAATTAGAGATTTTGCAATTGACTGAAATTATTGCATATTTCATAAAATAATGTACAAATGAAAACAAGAAAAAATAAATTGATAACATAAAAATAATTTTTCTATTCATAATTTGGATTACATCACAATACACCTTAATATATAAAGATCTTTCTCATACCTACAAACTAAACAAGAAGAGGATCTCTTTATAGAGATATCAACTTCTGAATATATAGTAAAGATAAACTTGTTTTTCCATATATTACTTTTAAAGCAACTAAAACACTAAAAAACATAGAAATTATTATCTATTAAAAATTGTCAAAAGTATTAAAACAGTAATTATTATATTTAAAAAATTGTGAAAAGTATTAAAAAGCTAATTTAGATTGTATGCATTTGTTATCACATCTTATCTTCAATTCCATGCTTGCATCATCATCCATATGTGACTTCGGTGCTCGTGGGCACAAGTACGGAAATTTTTCCCTCAAGATGGGAATCGATCGAGTTGGGCCGGATGTTAGCTTTTCCAGCTTTTCCTTCACCTTCCCTGCCATATAAACTGTTTCCCATATTTTATCTTCCTCAAAATCCCTTGACCAGTCCCTGCAACACCTTACCAACTTAGCTGTGAATTATAGAACAGAACTAACAACAACAGTATCCAAAAGGTCTTCTATCTTGTCCTGCAGTAAGTATCATCGTTGTGCTGTATGAATTGGCACTCGCACCATTTCACCATCTGCATTCACACTGTTTCACCTTCTCCCTGTTTCCAACCCGATGTTTTTCATTAGCCAGCGAACAGGGATTATTCGTAAACCACAGTTGGATATGCTCTGGTAGACATGCATGCAAAATGAGGAAGCACGCCAACTGTTTGATAGGATGGCTCAAAGAAATGTGGTCTCATGGAATGCGTTTATTGCAAAATACGCACAAAATGCATTTGTTGAAAAGGATTCAGAAATTTTCAATAATATGTAACTTGCAGGTGTAAAACTACAGTCCGCAATATTTGCCAGCATCTTCCCTGCCTGTGCCAAAATGGGAGCTTTGGAACGGAGTATGGGCATTCATCGCAGATGGAAAAAGGAATTTTGTCAGATGTCGTAGCTACAACTGCCCAGGTAGACATGTTTGCAAAATGTGGAAGTATAAACAAGGCACGTGAACTGTTTGACAAAATGCCTCCAAGAAATTTGTTATGGAATGCCCTGATAGCAGGATATTCACAAAATGGATTTGTTGAAGAGGCTTTAGAAACTTTCAAGCAAATGCAATTGGCAGGTGTAACGCCAGACTCTGCAACCTTTTCCAGCGTCCTCGCAGCCTGTCCTGAATGGGAGCTTTGGAATAGGGTATGGACATCCAGCAAAGCATAAAGTATGGACGAATTTTGTCGGATGCAGTAGTTGTAACCGCTCTGGTAGACATACTTCCAAAGTGTGGAAGCATACACAAGGCAGGCGAACTGTTTTACAATGTGCCTCAAAGAAATGTGCACAAAATAGATTTTGTGATAAAGATTTAGAAATTTTAAGCAAATGAAATTGGTTAAAATATTATTGTTGTAAATGCTCTAGAAGACATTTATGAAAAATATGGAAGCATAGACAAGGCACGTGAACTGTTTAATAAAATGTCTCAAACAAAAATGGTCTCATGGAATGAGATGGTTGCATGATATGCATGACACTTTGACTATAGTAATTGTATTAATACTCCTTCAATAGTTAAGACATGATTATTACCCTAAATTAATTACTAGAAAGGGACATGATAGTGCCCATGGATTGATGAAAACATTAGGGCATAAAAGTATTTTTTTACTAGTACAAAGTTGGTGTGATTATTCTTATGAGCATAGTGTAGTAGTCCTTTTAGGATAATTGTTTATGATAAGACAACGAAGTGAAGTAATAGCTATGCAAAAGTGTTATGTTGCAATGGCTATCTTCTTCCTCGATGACAACCTACTTTATATGTTTGACAATATTTTGTATCTAAATAGATTCTCCCATCTTTATGATAGTCTTTATGAATAAAATATTGAGAGCTTGATGACAATTGCTTCAATAGTATGGGATTATTGTTCTATGAATGACTAGGTTCATGTATTTCATCATGATAACACTTATCTCATTCATGGTAGTCATTGAGGTAATGATGAGTATCAATATGTATAGAGGTTGATGTTAGAGCTTGAGGGTAGTAAGTTCCCAAGTACCATGATTAGCTTTGGTGTTGATGATGAAAATTTCCCCTTAATAAGTTAAGACATTATAATAGTTCAATAATAATTTATATATTTCTTGAATGTTTATTGATTACCATGATGCTTTTGACTTGAGAAGACCCATATAACACAATATACAATAATAATGTTTCTAAGATTAAGGACAACCGTGATTGTTGTGACATATAAGTAACTATTTCTATTATGATTATGGCTATACAATAGCCTTGGGATAATGTATAATTATGTAATTTACATAAGGCTAAGACATTAAGACTTGTTGAATGAAGTCCCTTAATTGTCTTTCTAATACCATGATTGTCACCACTCATGTGATTGTCCTCCTCATTTATAAGTCTTCAAAAATTTATCATGATTTCCTCATAGATTTCAATGATATCATGTGGCATAGGGACTTCCTTAGAAGGATAAGCCTAGTCATAGTAGTACTATAATATTTTCTAACAACCCAACTTCCTTCCTTTCTTGTAATAGTCTTCAAGGTGGTTTTATAGAAATCAATGAGAAAATGAGCTACAAGTCTATGCTCTAAGGTACATAACAATCATTAATATTACTATGTTTTGAAATCCTTCATTACTAAGATGGGGACCTTATGATTGAAAAAAAAAATTAGTTGGTTTACAACTTCACAATCAATAAAATCAAACAAGGACAATCATATATGTTATTCATGAAAATATTTTGACTAATTACAAGGTTATCTTAGTGATACTAGATGCATTTTTGGACCATCTCCTCTATATGTTTATGGTATGAAATTTTTAATTGATGTTTATGCTACCTATTTTTCACTACAAGCTCAAGCAGGTGCAGCTGAATTCAATTAATCATTGAGAGGTACTGAGAATTTCAAATTTTTCTGCTAAAGTATTCATTATCCATGTCATGAAGAATCATATTACATTTGATTTTCAATTTTATTATGCAAGTACTTGTAACAGAAAATTAGACATTTGCATAACAAATGCTATTTTATTCACATTGTAAAAATCAAGGTCCCACACATGCCATGGGAGTAGCTTAATCTAATTTACACAATCAAATGATGGGTACAAAATCAAATTGTATACTATACAACTATTGACAATGTAAACATAGAAAGGAGGATGGTTCATCCATTGCCTGTAATGATGAAGCCATCGATACTTGATATCTTTTAGTAGTTCTATTCAAGCTCTTCGGTCTCCTTCAACTCCAGTCTCCTTGAGTTTTCTGCAGAATAAATGAAGATGATGTTAGAGATTTACTCTAAGCAATGATGAATCAAGATCAATCCTATGCCTACATTACCAACAAAAATATAACATACACTCAATCAGGCATCCATCAGATGATTTCATTGTTCACAAGGAAAATAATTCAATGAAAGCTTTCAGCTTCAATTATTTTTGCTAACTTGTTTGTTTAAATGTGCAGGAATAGGTTCCTTATTTTCGTGATCATTTTTCATTAGATATGTGGAGCAAAACGGGCTCCCACAAGGGTTGAGCCTGACATATCAGGAAAACATCCTCTCATTCAACATTCATACATGAGAGTCATCAAGTAGGACTGTTGTAGTAAATAAATTCATAAAGCAGTCTTTAATTCATTATAATAGAATCAAATTGGGCAATTCATCTCTTGTTCATCATTTGAAATTATATCAAGAACAGTTACTAATCATTCATTGCAAAAGCTATCATCAATAATGGAACAGTGACCATGATCAAAGTGCAGACCCAATGTAAACGATGATGCAAATTAAGGTGTTTCTAAAATCAATCTGCCATTAGTAGTAAATCATGGTCATAAATGATGGTTACAGGTATAAGTATGCATTTTTCAAAGATTCAAGGGTGATCATCATGTTAGCATGAATGCATAACTGGAGGGAAGTAGTTCAAAGCAAGTTTTGATAACATAGTCAGGTACAATCTACAAGACTGTAATAAATGAATATTTGTTACATGAAAGAATTAGGAAAGCATCATCCAAAAGATTGGAGGTATATAGTATCACCATTTGTTTATCAGAGCATTCAACTGCCCACATGATAAGGTTTTTGAGCCATCATTTTGAAATTATAAGGAGCATAAAGAAGGAAAGAATAGTTTTGTTTATCATCACAACAATGGAATAATGAAGCATTATTTTCTGTCAAAAGGAAAATCAAAATTACAGCCACATAATGGTATGTACAGGAGGACAGTTCATAATCAAGTAAAATCGGTCAGCTTCCATGGTGAATACAATGCTTTTGTATAAATTTAACTGCTAAATTCTTCTTATCCTTATTACTAATGTTTCATTTACACAAGGAACACATATATAAATAGAGCAACATTATTTTCAAATGTAGACTAGTTATAGCAAACATCCATTACAATGATTTTCAGGTTGAAGGACAACATTATCAATAAGAATTGTGCAAAATATGAGTTCAATCTATAGAGGAAGGTTCTATTTAAGTTACAAAAGCCCATAAATACCATTATCAAAGAGATGCTACATAATTAAAGAAGAAAGACTTCAAGTAATCTCAATCAAGGTGTGGTTACAACCATATGAAGTTAGAGATGTTTTCTTCCATACCCACTTGGGGGTTTCAATTATAAAATGTAGTTTTCCTCTTATCATAATTTACCCATGTGAGGGTTTTTCCAGAATATAAGCAAAATGACATAAGATGCTATCATGGGTCAAGCCCAAGAAAAGAAGAATACTGTATTTTCAAGACAATATAATGGAATTTACAGTGTTTCCAAAGTCCAGCTGAGGTGTACATAAGAAATATAATGTATTTTAAGAAAACCCATATCAAGCATAGTAAGCCCGCGGCCCAGAGAAAGCATTTTACATATACCCATATTGGGTTTCAACAAGAGAATTACAAATTTTCTTCTTAACAGGTCCACAAACATGAGGGTTTCATCAAAAATTTAAAAAATGTGTATAAATATTGTTGTGGGTCGAACCCAAGAAATGGTGAAAGGAGAAAAGCTTGCAAAAGCTTGTGTAACAGAAGGAAACAAAGATAAGAGAGAACTTACCATCATGCACCTAAGGAAGAACAAAAAAGCTCGCGACTGAGCTCTCCTTGAGCTTCAAAATTCATAAGTCGAGCTCACATAGCAGCCATGGAAGATACAATTAAGAAATGCAATAGGAATCAAGCATACAACCACGACTTGTAAATGTTTGAAAACCCAATTGAGCTAAGGTCGCGGCCTTAAGAAGAAAAAATATGATTTCTTTCATTTTTATCACTGTTGTTATAAACTGCTTGTTTACAAGTTTCATCGCTGATCTTTGATACAAAGCTACAGGAGAACAAAGACACATTTGCAAAAAGCAATGAAAGCCTCAACCTTTATAGAGTAATCAGTAGCAAATATAGCCTATTGGCTTTTCATTCAATGGAAACTTGAATTAAAAAATAGAGCCAGATTTGTGCAAAAGAAAGGCTTACCTCTTCTTGCTCATACAAATACATGAAGTAGCTTCAATATTTCCTCAAATGTCAACCTCAAAGGCTTGAAAATGTTAACAGTGTATAAAGCAAGTGAAATGTATCAGAAGAATGATGAAGCCACAAACTGTATAAGCCAAGAAAATGCTTCAAAATGAAGTCAAATGACTCAGATTAAAGAGGAACAGACTTACCATCAAGTCAAAGAAAAAGATTTCAACCTCTTAGCAAAAGATTCAAGCACCTTTCATGAAGGAATCAACCCAAACCTACCTAGCATGATGGTAGTGCAACAAGAGCCCCAAAAGTTACCAAAGAATGTGTAGAATGATCGAGAATGATTAGGGTTCAAGAAAAGTCATTTCACACCCTAATTCAACTTGATAGTAATTTTTGACTACTTTTTATCAAAAACAAACAAAATCATTTCATGCCCGTGGTCTTGACTTCAAAGTCATCGACCTAATCATCATGCATAAGGAGGGTCGTGTATTACGAGATGAACTTGAAAATTAGTTTCAAGTTTATTCCTTTTGATTTTGAAAATGGTCCTATAAGCCCTCTATTTTATTTGTAATATTTATTCAATACTATTAAAACAATTTCATTAATTGTTTTTTAATAGCTATTGAATTAAACTATTTAAAAGGGCAAATGAACTAAAGATAAAAGGTGAGATATTATACATATCATGAGTGAGACTTGAGTTTTTTTTAGATTGTTAATCATGCAAAACGGTGGAGATTCTTGAGTTACATGTTCAGTTCCAACACCAGTTTGATGCTTGATCATCATGCACAATTATCTTGGGCGGATTGATAAAAATAAGGTGGTTTTTGCATGCTTGAACCCACTTTTGAGGGATTTTCAGTGCAGTTTGAGTACTCTATAGTTCAATTATGAGTTGACCTTGAGTTTGGATCATCATACACTCATTTTTTGCATGAGTTTGAGCTGTTTTTATCAGGATTTTCTCTTCTGCTCGAATTTCACATTGGGGATGTTGTTTTCACCTCAGTTCTTAGTTAGTTCTATTACTGGCTGCTTTGTGCATGCCTTTTGTATATATTAGAAAAAGTTAATCTTTTTCCTCTAATTCTTATTTTTCAGCCTTTGCATTTTGCAAAGAGAAATATCATGTAACTTAGCTTTTAGAATTTAATACAGCAACAATTTTTACAGGTTAATTTATTTGTGATTAGCAAAAGATTCCTTTAGTTTCCAATATTTTCAAAGTTTTTCCTTCAAGATTTTAGGCATCATTATTGTGTGGGATTTTGATCAAGGGATTATTGTGTTTTTCAATTTTGTAACCTCTAATTTTTATGTCTCCTTCATAAATAACTGTATGCAATTTAGTTTAAGTTCACTGGTTATACACTGTGCATGTAATTGATTAATCAGTTTAGTCGTGAAAACCATATTTTCCCTCAAAATTGTATTGAATCAAAGCCTCTATTTAAAACATTAAGGTGATTAGACTATCAAGTCAAGTTGTGTAGATTAAAGTACTGAGTAATCATTTTGTGAGTCAATTTGCAGTTTAGATTTCCAATTAGGTGCATCACCGAAGTTTTAATTTTAGTTCATGCATTCGGTTCAATCCTTTTTACCCTTTTCTCAAAACAAATCATTCAAGTACCAAATTGATCATCATATAGGAACCATCCTAGAATCTGGAGGTCTATCTTCGCCATAGGAATACCCACAACTTGAAGATAGTTCCCATGTTTCAACAGATTGCTGAATTTAATCATTCAAGCATTCGGGTGCAATCTATTTGACAACAATTTAATTATCATGAAAATCCTCTTAAGTAATACAAGAGTATCCAATTTTTTATTATTATCCTCTAAGAATGAAACGATAGAGTTTTAAATGAAATGATCTTAGTGTTGATACTAACATTTATGACAATCTTACCCTTGATGAGATAATTTGGTTTTATTTTCATGGTTGAATTTTAATTGATGTCTTACAACAAGGTGGAAACCATCATAATTTAGTACCTATTGAAATCCTACATAGAACCTAATATTATTATTTATTATGATAACCTTAATAAAACTATCTAGGTACATGACCATCCTATAAGATTTATAGCAACCTTAATAACCATGGCAATCCTAAATTTGTATGGCTTTAATGATTTCTTGAGAGTATCCTTTTATCCTATTGTTGTTATCTATGATATCACAACAATAATACATCTAGTAAATTAAGTGAGCATCTAGCCTAATTATGATAATAACCTAGAGCATCATTGTTATCTTATGGAAACATTGGCACTCCTACTGGATGATATGAAAGAATTATAACTCATGTTAATAAGAGGCATAAAACTTATAGAAGTGGTGCTTGACTATATTTTATGTCTTTCCATCATAAACTCACTTAATTACAATCTTCTTTGTTGTCTATAACTCCCTCTTTGCAATTCCTAGTGTCAATAATAACTCTATGGATACTAATAAAATATTCTAAAAGTGTGATATCCCGCATGATGTTATTAAGATAGCCTAAGAAATATTATAGTCCATTAGTCATTATATAACATCTTGTGCCTATGTTTGATAGTGTTATTGTAGGTGAAGAGTTATTTTGATGGTAAATTTATGGACTAAGTAACTTTAATATCTATTGTGTTGCATTATTTATTAAGTTAATACCATCTTATTGTTGTTGTAATAGTCCTTGGATGTCATTTATTGTTGTTAACATGGTTGTTCTCAAATGGTGTTGAATATTCCACTTAGATTTGTGGCATATCTTCTCTCTTAGTAGACTATTACCCTTGTGAGGAATGATTTTTTGCACTCCTTTGAAATCATAGAGTTGGTAAGGAAGAGATAAGTCACTATCTAGGGTTTGGCAAAAATATTTTTCAAGGTTATTTTCAATTGCTATGATGTGGGACACTCATGTAGGATGATAAACAATTGTATTTCCCTCCTCAACCATACTTACACCCTAATGGTGAAATACTGACTATTATGAAATTTAAACTTATTTTTTGCTTGAATGAATTTCTTGGATCTAAGAAATGATGTTGACCTTTAAATAGGCATTCCAACTACACAAAGAAAATCAAATTTATTAGATTCTACATGATTATACTTGCACACATGTCAAAAAATAAATCACCATGCTAAAATGATATTTTTTTTAGAAATCTTACATAAACTAAACCCTTGTAGTTTTTTCTATGTTCATGGTTGAAGAGTTATGCATCTACAACCTATTTTATCTTGATTTCCTAAAATACTAGGACAATATTTGCATGTAGAAATAAAGGGTTTTTACAAGTATGATGCTTCCTTAGCATTGAGATTCAAATTGAGATTGTAAATCACTACAATTAGTTAACCCTAAGGTTAAAATTCAACCCAAAAATATCTTTCAAAAATATTTCCACATTCCAACACTAATTACAAAGTAAAAATCTAGTTTTCTCTTTGCAACAATTGTAGGGGGATTTTGATATCATAGATCACATGTGTCAGACCTTCTGGTAGTTGTTAGGCACCAAAAAAATTGACATATAGCTTATATAATGGTTATGGTTCCTAGTTGACAATTGTACCTCTATCATTATAGCTAGGTGAGGGTTTGAAACACATACCAAACTATCAATTTTAGCCCCAAAAGTATTGAGAAAATATAACATAATTAGTGATCTACTAAAGGGAATCTAATAGTGCATTCAAGGTGGGCCATATATCCAATGATCCTTGTTCAAACCTTCATTCTAAACTACCTTCTTATCATCCTTTAAATTTAAATTCTTGACAACAAATGTTAATTTGAAAGATAATAAAGGGATTCAATGCTTCAAGGAGGGTTTGTAAAGGTTGTAAATACTCCAAAACAACTTCGAAGCTATTTACAAGACTATTTAATGGTTTCATGAGAGTTTAAAGGGGTTAATATTATGGTGAGCACTTCGAGACTTTTCTAATTTGTATGAACAATAGTAACATAACATAAAAAGTCTCCATAAACACTCAAATCAAGAATTCTAACTAGCTCACGATTTCTAACTAGCTCAAGAATTCTAATGATAGTAACTTAGAGATTAGCTAGGAAAGAAAATACAAACAAGAGGTGGATCTGAGAACCAAAATCACATCTTGATATCACAAAACTAATACCTCATATTAGAAAAATTCTAACTAGCTCAAGTATTTATATCTTACAATGTAATCAACTCATCAAGAACAAGGAAAATTAGAACACTTAAAGCTAGAAGAACATTTCATCAATAAAATTGAAAATAAATAAAGGGGAGTTCATCATTTTGATTTTTTGGGGAAAATGGTGTGTGTGTATAAGGCACAACATGCTTCTAGATAACTTTGTAGGTTATTAGTAAGGAAAAAGAATAGCATAATCACGCATTATTAGGATGGATGTTATCTTTCCAAGTATGTGTAGATGTGCATTTTAAACTTAGCATATGATGAGATTCAAAAGTCAATATAATCACAAGATTGTTCCATTAAATTTCATAAGGAAAATAATAGCTAGAGTAAGTCCATTTCAAAGAACAAGAACTTGATGAATTCTATAAAATTACGTCCAACACTTAAAATATGTTAGATCAAGCACTTGAATGAATCATGAACTAGGAAAGTGGTCATAGAAATATGGTTTGTGAATAAGACTCGTAAGAAAAAGTGTGAAAGATTTATAAAATGTGCCTCAATGTATGATCAAGTACAAGGTTATATTACATGCATTCCATATTCAAAAACATTTTGAATGGGTGTTCAAGACCACTCTTGAGGTACCAATAAAGTGTAGGCCTACATAGGTCAAAATTTATTAAGAGCTAACTATGTAAACCCCATGGATAAATCATCAAAGGAAGTATTAGCAAAAATCTTTGAGGTAAATTCTAATTGTCTAGATTGAAACCACTAGCCTATATCTCTTTGCAAGATTCAATGATCTAAAGTTTAAATAATTTAAATATGGGAGGTTGTTGCTTGAATTAATTATAATAAGTCTTAGAGTCCCTTAATGAGAATTTCTCTATCATTTAGCTATCCTTCTAGACAAGCTTCCTTTGTAATATTGAATCCTATTTTTGTTTCCAAGTCTTAATAACTCCTAAACATATTTTCATATATGATTTGCAAGCACCAAGAAACAAACATCCACACAACTACCATAGATTTAAAATTGGCATCTTAAT
The DNA here is from genome assembly GCA_007258455.2 of Sequoia sempervirens. Lineage (NCBI taxonomy): Eukaryota > Viridiplantae > Streptophyta > Pinopsida > Cupressales > Cupressaceae > Sequoia > Sequoia sempervirens. The sequence goes on along the minus strand of VDFB02281492.1, from coordinate 493,394,340 downwards.
GATAAAGTTTAGGGTGTCCTCAAGATACTCAGTGTAGGCAAGAAGCTCAACCATGCACACAACGATCAATTCCAAGTCTAATGCAATAAGGGTTAATTGTGTGATTGAAGAAATATGTACAAATCTCATCCACCAAATTTGAATGGTTACATGCCCATAGAACACAAGAAAAGCTTATAATGTTAGGATATGTTCTTGAATGCTTCATTAATTCAAACATTTTGAGATCATCTTCACAAAATTCATTTTGTGCCTATCCTACAAACATCTCATTCCATGAGACCATTTTCATTTGGGGCATTTTGTTAAATAGTTAAGTGCCTTGTCTATGCTTCCACATTTGCATTTTAACAATAATATTTGACCAATTTTATTTGCTTAAAATTTCTAAATCTTTATCAAGAAATCCATTTTGTGCAAATTTCTTTGAGGTACATTGTAAAATAGTTCGTTTTCCTTATGTATGCTTCCACACTTTGCATACATGTCTACCAAAGCGGTTACAACTACTACATTCGAAAAAATTCCTCCATACTTTATGCTTTGTTGGATGTCCATACCCTGTTCCAAAGCTCCCATTCGGGACAGGTTGTGGGGACGCTAACAAAGGTTGTAGAGTCTGGTGTTACACCTGCTAATTGCATTTTCTTGAAAGTTCCTAAGACCTTTTCAACAAATCTATTTTGTGAATATCCTTCTATCAGGGCACTCCATAGCAAATTTCTTGGAGGCATTTTGTCAAACAATTCACTTGCCTTGTTTATACTTCCACATTTTGCATACATGTCTACCAGGATAGTTGTAGCTACGACATCTGACAAAATTCCTTTTTCCATTTGCGATGAACATCCATACTCCGTTCTAAAGCTCCCATTTTGGCACAGGCAAGGAAGATGTTGGCAAATATTGCGGACTCCAGTTTTACACCTACAAGTTACATATTATTGAAAATTTCTGAATCCTTTTCAACAAATGCATTTTGTGCATATCTTGCAATCAAAGCATTCCATGAGATCACATTTCTTTGAACCATCCTATCAAACAGTTGGCGTGTTTCCTCATTTTGCATGCATGTCTACCAGAGCATATCCAACTATGGTGTACAAATAATCCCTATATTCGATGGTTAATAAAAAATATCGGAAGGGGGGGTTGGGGCCCTAGCTCGGTTGGCTAAATATTTCCTGTTGCAAGAGGTTGGTCATGAGGTCTAGTCTCCCCCACCCCCGTGGTATCAAAGGGCGTGTCGCGCCAGCGCCATTGGTCACGCTAAAAAGTTTACTAGGCGCACTGCAGTTTATAGGGGGTCATGCTACTTGATTCCTGCAGTCTTAAAAATATATATATATATATATCGGAAGGGAAACAGGGAGAAGGTGAAATAGTGTGAATGCAGATGGTGAAATGGTGTGAGTGCAGCGCATGAACTTTATCGGCATCACCAAAAACTTCTGTAGCGCAGGTGGGTAGGAGAAATAGTTTAAAACCATTGAATTTAATGGCACCCACTTACCTGCATGGGACTCACCATGAATGGGAACAACAAACGAAAGGCGAATGGGTGAATCAGGCCCCACAACAGCCACCTAAGCGGTCAACAGCTTAGTGTGTGTTGTTTAAGTCGAACACACAATGAGATTCTCCGTATTCCCTAGGATAGGGAGCATTCCACATCTTTTCTTTTAAATCAACAATATGGCTTTCCCAGCCATATTCCTTCTCCTTTATGTGCCTTACCCAGAAATCCTCCACAACGATTACTCTTCTTCTCTTGCCTGGTATTGAAAAGCAGACAACGGCCATGATCCATCTTTAACATATGGCAAATCAACTACACAAGATGAAGGAACAATAAAGGTTGAAATTGATTATCCGTAAGATATCGATACCATCATCATAGTAATTAATGTGCAAAAATTGAGCAACAAAAGCACGATACAGAGTGTGACCAACATGCCCACTACTGAGCTCAACACAAACCTAGCGATGACATACTCGGGCCGGAAAGCGTGAGCCACAAGCCATGATTTGAACACCTGCTCTGAGTGAGAATTCCTCGAATGTTGTTACTGGTAGAAATGGCAAAGCCTAAAAGGAGGAGGAAGAATACAACACACACTACTATACCCCAGCTCGATGCAATGTACCATGTTTTAAGTGATGGTTCGTGCCACAGTTCAGTGGTGTCATCATGTTCAATGGTGTCATCATGTTTAGAAGTGTAGTCCAAGAGGTATCTGCACCTGTGGAAAAGGTAGAGCTCAGAAGCAATACCAATTAATAAACTCATGGCCAAGGTAAATATATTCCCCAAGGTGCCTCCAGAGCTAGAGAGGGCCATTCCCAACAGCAGATAGCCCATGAACACCAGATTATCAGCCTTCCATTGTCAACTAGAAAATGATTGTCAAGCAACATTTCCACCTCATGGATGTTAGGCTCATTTGAAATGCTGACAAACGTGGTGTCCAAGTTGTAAGAGAGGGGAACCAACCACACCAAGGCTCTAGGTCATGGAGAGCAGAGGGCTACCCTAACTTACCTCAAGCTAAAGGTTGTTTGGGATGAGAATCGAGAATGAAGAGCACTCTTAAGTGCTTATGTCACTCTACAAATCCAAAAATCTAAATGGGGCTAGACGAGTTGGTTCCTGGAGCTCAAACTATATTTCAAACAATTCTCTATCCAAACACGGCAACGTGAGTCTAGGACGATAGCATGATGCACTGGCATCTCTCGGGCATGTTGGTGTTTGTATGACCAAAAAACATAAAATGTAGTGTAAAACACCAGAAGCCTATTATTTTGCCTAGCTAACTAGCTTTAACGAAATAAACATAATTATGAAGTGTGAAAAGTAACTGTGTAAAAGATAAAGTAAATAGATGAAGACAAGGGTGACGAATATCAACTCACTAGAGCTCCAATTCGCCAATGAGCTCCACGTACACGTTCACCTACACACAAGCAAAAGGGGAAAATGTTGGGTTGTATAGGGGTTTTTCTTAGTCAAACCTGCACTTTGATGTTTCCACCTTTATGGGCAACTAGAAAAGCTATGAAGGAGAAGGTATGATAAAGGAAAGAAGAAAGGAAAGTATTGAACACTATGAAAGATACTATGCTACTCTATCAAATCACAATGAGAAAAGGAAAGTGATGCAATACCACCTCCACCCAAAGGTTCTCAAGGCCAATGAAGGGAGAATGCAAGGCAACAAGCTTTGCAAAGTCAACATGGCCATAGCAGTGATGAAGGGAGGTCTTGCAAGGCTCAACTTACAGCTTCCATGGTAGATCAACACGTACAAAGATGAAGGTGATGGAGTAACAAGGAGTTGCAATGTTCAATGGAGTTGTGAAAATGCTTGAGAGAATGTGATAGATTGCTTGATCAAGAAATTGCTCAAAGATGAAGCGATGGCAAAATGAATGCCTTTAAAGACCAAAATGAGAGGGAAATTGGTCATTTTCACGTTGGTTGGTTGTGCAAAGGTGTTACAATTTGTCCCCAATGAGGAGTGTAATGTTCATGCAGACTCTAGAGGTAGGAATCTATCAGGAATGGCAGTGAGTTGCACAAATGTTTGTGCATCACGCTCACCTCCCTGATGAAAATTCCCTCACCAACACACACAACACGTGCCAAGTGGATGGAAGACAAGTGGGTGATGTGGAATTTCATCTTTGGGTTTGATTTTCTAAGGTGAGGGTATGCAAAAGGGGAATTTACACAAAGGGTGCAAATTCATTCTTATACATTTTTCACCTACTTTAGTGAGCACAAGTATCGATGAGTGTTTGATAAAATAGATCAAATAGTTAGAAATGTATACCTAAACCATTGAGGAAGTAGAGCACGATCTGGTGAACTCAAAAGTGTAGGGTAGGAAAAGAACTCCACAAGTACTCTCTCCTGAGGAGGTTCAAACAAAAGGACTCTATAACTCCGTAGAACTACGAAGTTGATCAAAGTACATTGAAGGCCCATAGAACAATGATGGAGAAATCTTGTAGGATGCTAGTGCTTCACAAGCCCTCAGAACTGCAAAGAATTCATTCCCCCAAGTACTCTCCAATGAAGGAAGTCCAATGTAAGGGGGACTCCACAAAGTCAGACTAGAAAGTGGCATCACAGGCGCACCTATAAAGCAACATGTTAATCCATAGATAAAACATGTTAGAAAACAAAGAGCAGCCACACAGGCAAACAAACAAATAGTAGAGAAATTAAAAATCTTTCAAAGGGGTCCCTCAGGAACCCTTCAAAAGAAAAGGGCTCCACTCAAGGGATGCACTATTTGAAAGTGCAAGCATATTTTTTCACAAATCAATTCATCATTAAAGAATCATTTTTAAAGATGTTAATTTCATCAAGGAATTCAAAAGGAAGAAAATGCCCCCTCGCGAAGAGAAGTTCAAGGCTTCTCCCATAGGAAAATTTGCTCCCTCCTCGGAGGAAAGTTTTCAAGTTCTTTCTTTGAGAACCCATGACGAAGGAAACACATTCCACTAGAAGGCCAAGTTGAGAATGTGATTTTTTGAAAAAGTTTGTAAAGATTTTCGAGAAAAGATTCATTGGCTACGAACATGTTTTCTAAAAGTCAAAGTTGACATGATAGCCCCCGCTTAGGGTGGTGCGTGTTGAACACAAAGGCATGCAACATCCTAAGGAGAAAAAAGCAAGAATGAAGAAGTAATGTTGTGGCTTGTAGGACATAGTGAGATGTCACCATGGCGATGTTGGCATGCACATGAGGGACAACACATAGGCACTACAACATCACAACTCAAGCAAAGAAGAGAGAAAAATAACAAAACTGCAAAAAAAGACAATAACATCACAAACAACGAGCATAGGGGCGATATGATATTTTGGGGTCAAAGCTGCTCATAAATATATATAAGTATAGTAATAGTATATAGATGAACTGTCATCAACCCCCTACTATATCAGACCATATGAAGAATGCATGAGAAAACAAAGTAAAAATAAAAAATTGGGTCAACATGGAAGGGAGGCCTAAATGCCCCTAACACTTTGAATCATCCCCAATTTTTAAAAAATCAATACACATACTAGAGAAAGAATGATGCTAAAAATAGAGGAAGTTTTACAACACATAACCACTCCTATATCCAAGCACCTGCAAGGATGACAAGGGTCAAGGTGATCCCACAATTTACTAGTTTACAATTTTAGTGAGGAAGAAAAATTGCAAAAATACTCCTATGATTTTTTTTTGCTTTTTAGGGGTTCGCACGAACTGGGTTGTTCGAATGGACCCAAAAGGGGTTTGAATGGACCCTGGTTCAAGTCAAACCCTATTAAATGATGGGACCCACTTTTTTGGCATTTTTTTATAACGAAGATAATGGAAAATTCAATAAAAATGGGGGTTCACTCAAACCAGGGTCCATTTGAACCCTAGTTCTAGCGAACCCTCCTTGGGGGTTCGCTCAAACCTAGGTCCAATCAAATCCCCTTTTTTTCCTTTCTCCCCCTCTTGCACCAATTTTTTGCAATTTTTCCCTTTGAAGCTTGGGTTGAGGATGAAAATGGAGGAGACTTCACACACTCAACTAGATGATGACCTAGTCCTTAGAATGAGCTATCCATCAAATATAATTTTAATATGTTTTGGTTTTATTATGTATTTTATTTTTTAGTTTGATTAAACATAGGTTTTTCACCGAAAATAAAACTCTTTGTTATGTGCATGTGGAAAAACAACAAATTATCAAAAAAAATGAAAAAAATCAGTGCACTAGATATTGATGTCCTTGATCCATAAAAAAAATTGATACATACAAAAAAATTTATGCATTAGCCAATGAATCATGTCTAAATTGTAAAAGGTTTGATTTTGAAAGTTAATTAAGAAAACAATATTCAATGAAATGCTATAAAACCAATTCCATTCACTAGATATCATAGTTACAAATCTAAATTCAAAAAAATTAAATTTTATCCTTCATAGAAAAAAAGTTGTGTTAGTTAGTGACGTCACTCTTTAAACATGGTGTTTATTGTTAAAAAATAGTTTTCGAAAAAGATGGAAAAAGAAGTGCAATATAATTCAAAAAAAATTGAAAAAAATATATTTATGTAAACGATGATTTTGGTTTGACCCCTCTCAATACTTTGCTCCTCCTAGGGTTTTTCACCTAAAAGGAGAAGGGGATTGGATGGGGGACCAAAATGTAAGGGTTTACACTCAAGACTAATGCTAATAAGATGTATTAAGCTTAATTAAGATGTCCTACTCTTTTGATCTAAAATTGAAGTAATCTAATGATGCAAAACTACATGAAAATGTGAAATGCTGGAAAAAATAATGCGATATGCAAAAATGTCTAAGAATGCAACTAAATGATGAAATAACATAATAGAATGAAAGAGATGTACCTGGAATCAAGAGTTTGATGTTAGAATATTTTTGAATCTTGAGAAATTTGACTAGAATGTTAACCAAGACACTTAGGCCAGTCTAGGCGACTTAGTCCTAGTTTCGGGAAACTTCTCCAAAACAGGAATTTTCCATATGGGTATCTAGAAATGTCAAAATCAGTTTTCAAGACCAGAAGTAGGACTAATTCACCCCTGGTGGTGACTTAGTCTACCTAAAAATTTCAAGAAATTGGAGACAGAATCTTGTAATCTCAGGTTTGCACTTCCTTTTTTGTTAGGTATATGTACTTAATTTTGTAGGAAATGGGGTAGAAAGTCTCTCCAAGCTTGAAATAAGGTGATGTTGAATTGATTGACTTGTTGCACTTTTTAATCATTTTTCAACACCTATTGTTTGACAAATCTGCATACAAAAGTCACATGCAAAAGGGGAAAAATAGTTGAGGGTTAGAGAATAGAGGTTTGCCTTGGTCAAACCCCACTTTGGTAATCAAACCCTAAACAATGAAATGAGATGAAAATAGAGTGATAAATAGATAACATGCAAATGTCATAAACTTACCACACCATTGATGCTCAAATATGAAGATATGCAATGAATAACTCCAATTGCTTGACTTGATAATACTTGATTTCCTTGAATGCTTAATGAATGCAAGAGATAGATGATTGTAGGATATAGGAGCTTGAATGAATTAGGAGATGTAAAATGAGGTGAGAAACCCTTATTTATACTTGATTTTAATAAAATTTCCTGAAAGTAACACATCATAGGCTGACCTCAAGGGTTAGAGGACAAAATTTCGCTAGAAATTTAAAATAATTTTGAATTTTGTGCCAAAAAGACTTATTCCCACTTAAGCAAGTTAAGTGAGTGTCGGGAATTTTGGGGCATTAAGATTTTCCCAACGGGAATATCTTTAATAACACACTTGAAAATGGTTAGAAAGTGTATTAAGGGGTCATTTAGACATGAAAAAAGGGTTGAATTAGTAAAATTAGGCCTAGAAAAGCGTGAAATCATGTTACAAGACTTTACAACACTTCAAAATAGGACTTAATAAGTGATAAAAAGGTGATTTTTAAGTGAATTGTAATGAATAGAGACTAGAAAAGTGTAGAAACGCTTTACAACACTACACAATGTACCTTCACAAGACATCATAATTTGAATGTTTAAGCCACATTACAACATCAAATCTAGGCAAAATCAAGCCAAAGCCCATTAGAAAAACTCAAGTGAGCATAAAAATGTCAACTATACATTTTTTGGCGACACAATTTATAATCTATAGATAAATTTCACAAATCACTAGTTTGCATCATCTTCAACTTCCTCATGGTTTAGCCACTATAGGTGGCTGAAAGTGAAGATTTAGTTAAAAAATTCAGTTCAATGTCTGATTTGGCCAAAAATTGTAAACCAATATTGTGGGATCACCCGTCATCTAGGAACACCTAATGCAAGCACCAAGGAACATATCACAACAAACACACACCTAATCTAAAGGTAAAGAAGAGGTTCCCCCTAACACTCATAAACCAAAAGGTCGTCTACTTCCCAATCTAGATCATTATACGAGGAAGGCGGATGAGCCTGTAGTGGTGGAATGTTAAGGGGGGAACCCTTCGACCCCCCTACAACAAGAGCCATGGAAGGAGACTCTTTAGGATATCCTCCACTCAGTTCCTATGGAGCAAAGGTTAGCGATTTCGCAAAGATCATTGATAGGGCCAAGGCCTCGTCCAAAGAGTTGAACATGCACTTCACAAGAGTGTCGTGTGTTACCTCAACAGGCGAGGGAGGCAGCACCCGAGATTTACTACTAGGCTCATCGCGTGACTCGGGAGTAGTGACAAACTCAGGGGAAATCGGAACTTCCTCTATCACAAGGATGATGCATGCTAATGCAGAACCACCCTTTGAAGAGGGTGGGTTCCTCTTTCGACTGCCATTGCTGGAAGGTCCAACCTCCACCTTCTACTTCGTTGAAGGATGTGAACTCCCCACGGACGAGGTAAGAGGCGTGAAGGAGAAGAAAATTGCGGCGGACACCACCGAGGTGTTCAGCATGTCCACGGGTTTAGGGAATGGTGGAATGTCTATGAGGGACATCAAGAGAGGTAACTTGACCGAATGAGCAATAAATACCTTTACCTTTTTAGGGTCAGAGGTGTTTACACTCGCAATAGGAGCTGGAAGCAAAATCGAATTTGATTGAACTGAACTAGAGGGGATGGGAGAGGAGGACATAACAACAAGCTTTGAAACAAGGGCGATTGATTCTCATTCCTTTGCAAAGCGACCTACTCAGCCGCCAGAGCCTTTCGTTGATGCTTGCACTCACACGCAAGTTGGTTTATGCAACTCCGAGAGCTAGAGACCAAAAGTTGAGATGGAACAAAAGGCTCTTGCCCAGCCATAGGATTTCCCATCATGTCTGTGTCTGACGGAGGGAGAGACTCCTGGATGGGAGTAGGAGGGAGAGATTGAGAAAAGTTTGGAGCAATAGCGGGGGAAGTCAGCTCTCTAGTTCCTCAATGGTGGGCCTCTTCCCATTCAATTTACCTTGGGGGAAAGAGCGATAGGAGGCCGTAGAGGCCGAGAAATAGAGGATTCCCCATGGGGATCCTTCCTTCTACCATATTGAATGAGTTTAGGCACCGTGGTAGAATAGGAAGTTTGAATGTAGGACGCTTGGGCTTTCACCAAGTAGGCACCATAGGGTTTTCTGATAAATGCAAAGTAGAATCCAATGATGCCACAATAGAGCAAGGGGAAGAAACAAGTGGACAGTGGAAGAGGAGGAAGAGGAACCTCAAGAGAACTTCTCTTCTTCCCTTCTCTAGGCTAGGGTGATATCATTATCAAATTTCAAACATGCCCTATGTGAAACAACATAAGGAGATGGAGGGTATTTCACCTTAGGCATTAAGTGCGCCTTCTTGTACATCTCATAGGTCTAGTACAAGAGGTCCATCCTAGGCCAAAGCAGACTAATAGGTGTAGGCTAAAAGTGTTCTAGCCCAAGTAGTTGTCATGCGCAACCGATGATTTATAGCCAGTGTCATCGATTACATGCACTGAACCCTCATGGATAAACTTTAGAAATTTATGTACGAACAAGGGAACTGTATTCATAGTGACCAACTAGGGGATACCCAATTTCACTCTGAAGAGTTTATACTGTGAGATTATGTCAAAGAGAAATTTTACTGACTTGGGTCCAACAAGGACCGACAAGGTGATGCTACCAAGAGGAGGTACGAAAATTCCGTTATGTGTATGGATGGTACTTTCAGGTGTGTCGTACCCATCTTTATGTAGGAAATTGATCAACATAATCTCCACAATTATAACATTCACCTGACATGTGAAGTCGATAAGAACACCTGCCACAATGTTTCTATTGATTCATGTGGGGATGTAAAGAGGAGACGACTCTCTATTAAAACCCATCGACAAGTCCTAGAAAGTGATAGTTATACTAGGAGAACCACTCATAGGTTACACATAAGGGATAAATAGATGTAGAAAGGAATCCATTACGTACACTAAACAACACTTTGATAGAGCTCTAGAAGGTTCACAATTGGACAGTGACCCAACTGAGGTTTTATTCCGCAATGCCTACAAAACCTTACAACTACACCTACTAGGGGTCGCAAGTTGGGTTGTAAGGTGAAATTCCTCACAACCTCACACCCACAATGCTCCTAGGATATGAGGAAAGGACCCTTCAACACTACTAAACGAAACCAAAATAGTTCATGTTGGGTTCACCAAAAATGTAAGAGAGGGGGACCAACCACACTAAGGCTCTAGGTTATGGAGAGTTGAGAGCGGAGGGCTGCCCTAACTTACCTCAAGCTAATAGGTGTTTGGGATGAGAATCAAGAATGAAGAGCACTCTCAAATTCTTATGTCACTCTACAGATCCAAAAATATAAATGGGGCTAGACAAGCCGGTTCCTGGAGCTCAAACTTCACCTTAGATAGCTCTCAATGTCTGAGGATGGAAGCACGAGTTTGGGACAACAGCGTGGCACACTAGCATCTCTCAAGCATATTGGCATTCGTACAACTAGAAAACGTAAAATGTAGTGTAAAACACTAGAATCCTACTATCTTCCTAGCTAACTAGCTTTAACGAAATAAATAGAATTATGAATTGTGAAAAGTAACTATGTAAAAGATAAAGTAAATAGATGAAGACAAGGGTGACGAATATCAACTCACTAAAGCTCTATTTCACCAGCAAGATCCACACACACGTTCACTTACACATAAGAAAGAGGGGAAAAATATTGGGTTGTATAGGGGTTTGCCTCAGTCAAACCCCCGCTTTGTTGTTTCCACCTCCACAGACAGCTAGAAAATCCACGAAGTAGAAGGTACGATAAAGGAAAGAAGAGGAAAGTATTGAACACTACGAAAGATTCTATGTTACTCTATCAAACCACAATGAGAAAAGGAAATTGATGCAATACCACCTCCACCCAAAGGCTCTCAAGGCCAAGGGTGATCCCACAAGACTGGTTTACAATTTCTAGGAGATTTTGATTTTTGTTGAAATCACATATTTTCATAAAATATAATAATTTAAGCCTTAAAAATTTCCATTTATAGCATTCCAATTGAAGAGGGTTTGATCAAACCCCCTTGGATAGTATGTATTCCTTTTTTAAGTTTCCCAAAAAGTATAATTTTAAATAAATTTAATTTAATTATTATATTTATTTTTTATTTATTGTGAATGTAGGTTTTTCACTGAAAATGAAGCTCTTTGTTCTGCACATGTCAAAAAATAGAAGATTATAAAATTTTTTTGAAAAATATGAGTGCACCAAAAAAAAATTGAATTTCGATACATACACAAAAAAAGTTATGCATTATATGGTATGCCTATGTCTAAATTGTAATTGGTTTGACTTTGAAACTTGATTAAGGAAAAAAAATCAATAAAACACTATCTAACCAAGTGGAAGCACTTGATATCAAAGTTACAAATCTAAATTTGAAAGAATTAGAATTTTATCCTTCATGGAAAAAAAGTTATACGTTATACGGTGACCATCACTCCTTAAAAATGTTGTTCTATGAAAAAAACTAGTTTTTGAGGGAGATGGAAAAAGAGGTGCAATCTAATTCCAAAAATTAAAATATATATATATATTTAGAATCTACAGACAAAATTTCATGAAACTCTAGTTTGCATCATCTTAAAATTCTTCACAGTTTAGTCGCTATAGGTGCCCGAAAGTGAAGATTTAGTTAGAAAAAATTATTTCAGTGTCCAATTTTCCCAAAAATTGTAAACCACTATTGTGGGATCACCCCCAATGAAGGGAGAATGCAAGGAAATGAGCTTGGAAAAGTTGACGTGGCCGCAACAATGATTCAAAGGGAGATCTCACAAGACTCAACTCACAAATTCTATTGTAGAGCAACACATACAAAGATGAAGTTGATGGAGTAACAATTCGCTACAATGCTTAATGGAGTTGTGAAAATGTTTAAGAGAATATGATAGATTGCTAGAAGATCAAGAAATTTCTCAAAGATTAAGTGATGGTCAAATGGATGACTTTGAAGACCAAAATAAGAGAGAAATAAGTTGTTTTCGGGTTTGTTGGTTGTGCAGAGGCATTACAATTCATCCCTAATGAGGAGTGTAATGTCCCTATGGACTCCAAAGGTATGAATCTATTAGGGACGGCAACTTTCCATGTAGACATTCGCATGCCATGCTCGTGTCCCTAATAAAAATACCCCCATTGACACACACAACACACACTAAGTGGATGGAAGATAGGTGGGTGATGTGGAATTTTGCCTTCAAGTTTGATTTTCTAAGGTGAGGGTATGTAAAAGGGGAATTTACACAAGGGGTGCAAATTCGCTCCTATACACAAGTATGAAAAACCTTGAATTATGAACACGTTGAGGATCAGAGAATTTCTCAGATCCATTGTGCCCTATTTTTGTGGGCTCCCTATGAATATGATATCATAAGATAAATAAAAAAGTAAATAAGTCTTGTTAATGCACATGCCAAGTTTTTAAGATATGACCAGTGTTGGTTTTTATGATCACATTAGAGCACAAAAAATTAATTCAAAATTCAACACAAGAACACAACAGATACCCTGGGAAAACCCTCCACTTGAGGGAGAAAAACCTAGCAACAATATATCACTTATATATTGAATCACAACAATAATCGTCTCCTTACAAGAGGCCGATATGAAGGCCAAAATATAAGCACCAAAATATGATGCAACACAGAAATGCAATGATGCAATTCGTTGATGATAACAACTCAGACGTCTACTATATCAATCTGCCCTTGATAAAGAACTCGCACTTGATGAAGCTCGAACTTATGATGAACATGAATGGAATGGATCAGTTTTGAACAATGAAACACATCGAATATATATACAAGTGGAAAGGGAGAGATGCATCCCTTGATACTTCATGTCGGCCTCCAACCAAGAGATATAACTCTAAATAATTGTGTCCCTTCATAAATGAGGCTGGCCTCACTTAATAACAATTATTAATTACATCTCTTAATGAATTTGCATTCATAAGGTATATGATGTTGGCCTTTTAGAGATCGCACCACTTCATGAGATCGAGCCTTCAAAATATGATATTACAATTCAAATAGTCATTAAGGCTATAATTTGAATTTCCTCCAGGGAGAAGAGAAATGTTGGAAGTAGCAACCCAACACTACTAGATAACATTAACACTCCCTCTCAGTTAGGGAGGATACTTCTAGCTACATGAGACATATCACCTCATTGTGATATAAACCATAATGGTTGCTCCCATATGTGGAAAGAAGAGATATCACCTCACCATGATATCAACCATCATGGCTACTCCCATGGATGGAAAGAAGGGATATCACCTCACCGTGATATCAACCATCATGGCTACTCCCATGGATGGAAAGAAGGGATATCACCTCACCGTGATATCAACCATCATGGATACTCCCATGGATGGTATGTACAAGTGCTCATCACTCAACATGATGTTGTCACCTCATCATGATGTTCACCATGGCTCTCCCAGACGGTGAAAACACAACTACAAGAAAATCATCACAGACTCTCTCACGTGATGTTGTCATGGAGTCACACATATGACATCCACCATGGCTCTCCCAGAGGATGGAAACAAGGGATTTCATCTCAAATCTCAAAGAGAAATGCATTAACAAGGGCTTGCACCTCAAATATCTTCTCAAAGAGAAATGCATTAACAAGGGCTTGCACCTCAAATCTCTCTCAAAGAGAAATGAATTAAAGAGGATCACTGATACTGAGACTCCTCAGCTAGAGCTTGATTCTCCACAATACCAAGCTTGTCGCGAAAGTACACAAACTTTATCTTGGAGAGAGGCTTGGTGAGAATGTTTGTCGTCTGCTCATCAGTGTTGATATACCTCAACTGGATCACTTTCCTCAATACCATATCTCTGATATAGTGGTATTTGATCTCAACATGCTTAGTTATGTCATGAAACACTAGAATGACAGAAAGCTTCTCAAAGCTTTGATTATCACAATGGATTATAGTCGGCTCCAATGATTTTCCAAAAAATCCTGCAAGGAGCTTTCGAAGCCACACTACTTCTTGAGCTGCCATATAAACTGCAATATACTTGACCTCTGCGGTGCTCAGTGTCATTGAAGACTGCTTCCTACTACACCAAGAGATCATCGCAAGCCCCAAACTGAAACAACATCCAGAGGTTCTCTTTCAATCAGTGACACACCCTACCCAATCAAAATCAGTATATCCATGCAGCTCTAAGTCCACATCAGAAGAATACCTCAAGCCATATCCAACTGTGCCACACAAGTATCTTAGGATATCCTTTGCTGCAACTAGATGTATTTTCCTTGAAGCAACAATCCAATCAATTGTGTATATAGAGGATCCACTAGTTGCAGCCTCCTTAAACTTAAAAAAATGTTTTCCATGGATTTGCAATCCATCATACCAAATCTCTTCAAGAATGTCCTAAAGATCACAATAGGCCTCTGCCATACTTCTAAACCAAGGAAGTAATGCATGTATCCAGGATCCTTCATGTCAAATTCAGAAGATAACTTCTTCTTGCATTTGATAATGAGGTGATCCTCTTTAGGAAATAAATCAACATAAAGAACCAAGATCAACTATATTACCATCTTCTTCAGGTTTAGTAGGCTCCCTCTGAATCTTCAAGTACTTGCATCAACCTTCTGACCTCTTCATCCAAGATTGCCTACAATGCTTGCCTTAGAGAAAGTTTTCTAGAGTGCACCTTGATATTGTAGAGTTTAGGATTTTCCTCCTCGACCGAGAATCCCAGATCACTCTATTCTGAATAGGTTTGTGGAGCTACCAATGTCAAATCCAGATTGACTGTCTTATGCAATTTTGATCTCAACAGTTGAAGAGGTCTTCGAAGGACTTTATCATCGACCTTGCAACACTGCAACCTTCACTTCTTCTCAATGAGTTACAAAACTCCCTCTTGATCCCTACTTCAGAGATTGCAAATAAGACTTCTGTAAGTGAACCACCTCTAGTTACCAACTCAGTCCCATGGCCCTACAAGTTGTGACTTCATGCTTGATCATTTCTTTGGTTGGCATGACTTCGTCACAAGATGCCTCAAGCTTTTCATCACTAAGCAATCTCTCATCACCTTCACGCTCCTAGATCTATCTTGGAAGCATTTTAGAGAGAGGTTACTAATAGTTTATAACTATCCAAAGAAATATCAAGGCTAGAATCATACAAGGTTTACTATCTCAGGTTATAGCATGAATACATAAGAATTTATGAACAATATTAAAACATGAATAAATAAATCAACCTATAAGTGAAATATATCAAAAGATTAGAATGAAGGGATAAAGAAACTTATCTTTATTGAATTCTGATATAACTCTTTCTTCCATCTTTTACTCTTCTCGAGAGTGCTAAACTCAGCACAACTATAGATTTCTTGAATGCATCATGTAGTTAACATGTAGAACCAACCCTCTCCAAGAGTCAAGGCTCTATCACAGTTCATGCATTAGAGAATGATATCGATGTGACCAACTCATCACCATCCAAATTGTAGTTCTCTATTTATTTCAGAGTCACACTCATAAATCTTCATGAAAAAATAATTTGCAAAGAATAATTTGAAAGGATCTTATGCTGAACACAATTCAAGAGAAACCACAATTTTCTTTACTAATCACTCATGATCCAAATAAATGATATAACAGAAATTCAGCCTAGAAAGGTGATTTCAAACAAAACAAAGAATACTTATCTCTTTAAATATTCTGATGGATGCAATTACTGGACACAACATGGAACACTGCTCTTGTGCTCAGATCAGTCCACCACCTTCACGACTTGAACACAGGCCCTTTGCATGGTTAAATTTGAACATGGTCTTTAACCGTTCAAATTTACGATGCACTATGTTTCCAGCTGCAATCCACCAGATTATGAAAAAATGCAACACGCTTACTAGCAACACTCAGAGGGTAAGAGATGGATAAGATCATCACTCATAAACTTTATCATATCTTCATAACTCAGTAGATAAGTTTCAAAAAAAAAAAAAACAACAACAAAGAACAAATACTTATCTCTTGGTGACAATATTTCTCCTTTTGTTAATCTTCTTTTGGTTGTACTAGTAAGAGATCCACTCAATGTCCTTGATGCCTCCCAAGCACATGATCAAATATTGCACTTGCACTCGATAAAATTTAAAACCTTAAAATTCAGTCACAATAAGTAAGAACAATACCATAATGATAAAATTTTTCTTTTCAAAAACATAAACAAGATACATCTTTTGCAACTTTTAACTATTTCATTTCAAATGAAATTACAAAGTAAGAAGAGTAATATACATACATAGCCCGTAGGCTTTTGGCACCAATAGAAGTAAGAAGGTCCAGGAGTTCGTCCTGTCAAGTCTTGGATCATCAGCCGGGTGTTGAGGAGGAGAAACATCACTCGGGCGCTTTTCCGCCATCCACGGACTTATAATGCGGTCCCCCGCACACGATCATTTTGCAATGAACGGCCCTCCCTTCGAAGAAGAGATTGGTTGGGTAACCTTTAATGACTACCAACTGGACATAGTGCTGTGATCCTACAAAGCTAGCTTTCGTGCAACCGGCAATTCTCAAACTAGGATGTATTTCGGGATCACGGTGAACTGACAGTGTAGTACTACATCTAAATGGTTCCTTACACTACTTTGGCCAAAGTGTTTACGTTCAATGAGGAACATAGGTCATATGTCACATTCACTAGCCAAGTTCAACTTGACTTGAGGCTATCTTATTCTACGCGTAGGTTGGTCTATCGGGGTAGTCCGTACCCTAGACATCCTACAACAGTCTAACTACTAGAACGGAGAACATTTAAATAAGATTCTACAACCAATGCCCTTTTTCAGGATACTCTCATCCTAGGGAGACAATAACTTAACTAAGTTATCTAGTTTCTAGTTGAAGCTTGTAACTCATTAAATGCTCTCGATTCATTCCTAGTATCTAGTAACTATATACAAGCATATACTCCATATATGGAGTCAATACAAACTATGCAGTTTTCTTTTCATTGCCTAGTGTAAACCGTACACTAATGAAAGCAGAAACCAATAAAAGATTACATGCATAAAACATTCTATTTCACAACTTAACATATGCTGACAAACTTTACTTCTTTCTTATTCATTCCTAAGTAAACCAGTTTTCAGACACATTTCTTTTCAGTCAAGAATATGATTCAGAATTATTTCAAAATACTAGAATATTAGAAAGCATGTAAAAGCAAGAGTTAGCATGCCTGGTAAAGCTTTCCAGATGTTTTGAAAAATGAGAGCCCTTCTCCTCAAGCTAACTGCCCAAGAACTTTCTTTAGAATTTTTGGAGAAAGAGTAACTCCTTCTCTTGCCTTCACCAAATGACTTTCAGCTAACTCTGTAATAAGTTCTCAGCACAGCAATCTGACAATTCTAAACTGCTGTTCTCAACTCTGAGATTGCTTCTCTCAACTCAACCAAATAGTTTTCTTAACAGGATAAGACTAAAAACTTTCTCACTAATGGCGAATTCCCTCTCAACTGCAAAATGCTCTACACTCTTGAATAAACAATATGAATATCTTGATTGTAAATTCGTGTCTGTTATGAATGACATTCGCAGGTTTATATAGAGTTGTGAATTTAACTGTTTTCCTCTTCTTATGGCGCCAGTGCTGCCAACAAAGCTTGGAATGATTCAAAAGAAAAATGTGTTGCTTAATGGCAAGGGTTTCGACCTCCATTATCTGACATCAATGACGTTTATTCCAATTCGCATTTGCTCAGTTCTTAAAAACGTGACATCTCTTGGTTCATGCGCGATTTAGCAGCTAGGTTAAATGACAAGTTTAAATTAAGACTTTTTCCCAGTTTCTTTGAAGTCCACATCTCCATTTCTTTTGCCAAGCATGAATTCAATCGGCCGTTTTCAGACGTTTGGCCCTAATCACGCGATTTTCCTGCGCGTTTTTCCTTTCTTCAGCCATTTTCACGGCTTAGCTTTTATTTCGAATTTAACTCATTAATATTTTAATAAAGTTCAATACAATAATATGACGCATTTGACAATGGTTTAAAGTATAAAATTGAAGCCCAATAATTCGATTCAATGAAGTATTTCCATATTAGAGAAAATCGTTATTTTAAGATAAACGTTTTTATTCTCTTTTTCGATTTAGTCTCATTTCTCTATGGAATATTTAATAAAATGTTAATTTACATTTCATTTTGATTTTCAAATCTTTTATTTAAATACACCTATATATATTTTATTTTATTAAAATATTTATATAATATAGTTTTAATTTATGTTATATATTTATGTATAATTATTTAAATTAACAATTTAAATAATATCGTATACATATCTATATTTGTAAAAACTATATTATATTTATATTTTAATATAATATTAAATATATAAATATATTTATCTTTATACCTATACATGTATATACATCTACATTATACGTACATATACTGTGAGCCAGTCAATACTATACGTAACCATGTATATGTATATATATGTGTATGTATAAATTCTGAGGCAATATACCGTCATCATATATATTCATTCATCACGTTAGTTGCGGGTACGTATACTTGTATATATATTTATATATCTACTTTACGTATAAGTATTCATAAATACACTTATATCGACGCACACGTATGGCATATCCATCTGCTCAAATACATTGTATCGACATGAATGTACTTATGGGTACTTGTACATATCGTATTCATATGTATATATACAAATACACATATCCACCTCTAACAAGAAATATTACTCATAAGATTATACTGGCAAGCATCACTTATTTACACATTCAGAAGTAGATACGACTCCTAATGATACTAAACAAGCCTACAGATGACTTACCCTTAACCAAAACAATGACTTAGCTTACTCAGTTCTATAGTTTGTGTGTGTATGTCCAATTGGTATTCATTACTGTTTACCCGACCAAGTTCCTCCCCGAGTGATATCTCTCCTCTGCCTGGAGGTACGAACCTGTTTCCTGCACATCATGACATGACAACGGAAGTCATTTGCTCAAAACCAAGGCAATATACATAAAGCATCGTAGAAAGTTAAAACAACATTATTCTATAACTTAATATGCTACTTTCATTCAAGATTTACATCAATAGGAGTATCAGATAATGAGACAATCATTAGGACACATTCAATTGATCACAAGAACAATTTATTTTATTCAACAGAAAGATTCAAACATTTACAATGTACTTCCTATGCAGTAGTAGCTATACAATCGGGGTGTAACAACACTCAAATTTTTTGCCTCTATTAACTTTTATTACCTTACAAACATTCATGGCTTCAAGGGATCGATACCAATGAAATATAGGCCATACTCTACATGGAAAATTATTTCTATAGGCACCCCCACATATACACCATTCTTGTTTGTGTCACTCTCGATTTAGAACCCAAGAGTTGAAAGTGGTGATTAATATTTGTGGCCTCTTTTAGGCGATCACCGTCAACACCCAAACTCTCTACCTCTTAAATCAATTATTATTATAAGATGTTCAACTTTCTGAACCTGCCAAGTCAACCAAATTCAAGTATCCAAATTCATGATGAGTCGCATATTGATATTCCCATTTTGAGTGTGTCAATGCTAGACCCTTCGTGGAATGACCGTGTGAGCTTAACCTCTCAATTGATGCATGGAAATTCTAAGGTGGCCTACAAGCCATGATGGTAAGATATGAATTCTTCATTGTCTGAACTTAAGGAGATCTCAATTCATCAATGCTCATAACACCCGCACGATTCTTCACTTGGAAGCTTGTCTTTGTAGTTCTTATCTCTCTCCCAAGTTAGATGTCGCTCAAGAGTGATGTTCAAACTCCCTTGTAATGACAGTCAACACAGATTCTTCTAATCACGAGGTCCACAATCTTGAAGGAAAATGCCAATCCTCTTATGATCGTCGACCAGAGCCAAAGGCTTTGCCTGGGTGGCGAGATTATTCGTTCCTCCAAATCACACCTTAGTCTAAAGAAAATATGATAAGATCTTTCTTATACCCTCTCTGATACCATGTTGGTTTTAATGATCAAATTAGAGCATAGAAAATTAATTCAAAATTCAACACAAGAACACAACGGATACACTGGGAAAACCCTCCACTTGAGGGAGAAAACCCCAGCAACAATATATCACTTATATATTGAATCACAACAATAATCATCTCCTTATAAGAGGTCGATATGAAGGCCAAAATATGATGCAATACAAAAATGCAATGATGCAATTCGCTGATGATAACAACTCAAAATTCTACTATGTCGATCTGCCCTTGATAAAGAACTTGCACTTGATGAAGCTTGAACTTATGATGAATACGATTGGAATGGATCATTTTTGAACAATGAAACACATCGAATATATATACAAGTGGAAAGGGAGAGACGCATCCCTTGATACTTCATGTCGACCTCCAACCAAGAGATATAACTCTAAATAATCGCGTCCCTTCATATGAGGTTGGCCTCACTTAATAACAATTATTAATTGTCTCTTAATGAATTTGCATTCATAAGGTATATGATGTTAGACTTTTAGAGATCACACCACTTCATGAGATCGAGCCTTCAAAATATGATATTACAATTCAAATAGTCGTTAAGGCTATCATTTGAATTACCTTCAAGGAGACGAGAAGTGTTGGAAGTAGCAACCCGATGCTACTCTATAACATCAACAACCAGAACTATTTGGGAACTTGCTCCACCATTTCACAGTTTCCCTCACTAAAGAATTTGGATGGACCCTCTAAATTGCAAATTTGATGAGAAAACACTTGAGGTTGGATTAATATTATTGAGCCTAAACAAAATATGAAAGTGGGACCAAATCCTATGTGAAGTATTCCTGGAGTACTGAAGTAAGCGGTTTCCATTTCTATGTGGGACACACATTCAATTTATTTATTAATTGATAACTTGGGATTTGAATGCTTTTACCACAAGAGAAACCGATTCCAACAAACCAAGACAAATTTTCTCTTTATGCGGCATCTTTTGAACTAATGTATGGAATGAAAATAGGAAAATTAGCTTCCACCAAACTATTAGAAATTCTAGTTTAATTATAATGGAGTTTTGAACTATTTTAAACCTTTTTGAAAGTGATTTGATGGTGACCACATGACCAAGACCTTTCAAAGATGGGAGGAATTTAATTGTATGGTGAGCTATTTTTTGACAATAGAGTTAAATGTTGTAAATGCATCTTACAACACTAAATATTAACTCATTTTTTAAAACATTTTTACTTTATTTTATATTAAAATAAAAAAGTATAATATTAAAATAAAATTAGTATAATATAAAAAAAAAGGTGGTAGAAAGGTAGGTTCATAAATTTTAACGAGATCAAGTCTAAAGTAGAGACAAAAATAAATAATAGAATTAAACAATTAATGTAATGCCAGCATTAAGTGAATCTTTATCATCATACTTTTGACTTCAAAACATCAATGGAAATAGTATTATAAATGGGATCCCAACTAGTGAACGTGTCTTCTTCAAGAGCATCTTTGATAGGTTGCTAGATGTGGACTAAAGAAATGGAAAGATATAGATGAAGAAACTTGTCAGAACTAGACCAACCAACATCTCCATGCCCTTGAAAAGAGGCAAAGGGTTTCTTGGAGGGTTGCTTGGGAGGTTGGGACTAGGCACAAGCAGGAGAGTCTCAAGAATTATGAGGTTTGACCCTAGGTATTGAGATCTATGGCCTCTCTTAGCAAATTGATTATAACCATGTCAATGACCCTTTAGAGGAGAGGAAGAGTTTGAAGGAACCTTGACAACAATACATGGGGTATTTCTCTAGTGGTCCAACAACTCCTAGGGACGAGCAACCTCAAGTGCTTCATTTTTCTAGCTTGCACTTGAATTTGCATGAAAATTTTAGAGAAAATCATAGCCTTGGTGCAACGAGAGAAATGAACATCTACATTACAATTAGAAAACAAAGAAAAAAATTACTCTTTCGAAATATAAAAGAGAATCTCCACTTGATTTAAAGAATACATATATTGTGAAGTTTTATTTTTGGAGACAGGTATGGGGTTTGGTGTAGAGCTCAATATGGATGGTTGTCCAACGAGCACTCGAGACTGTGACCAAGGATTAAACCTTTGCGAGGGTCAAGGAGACAACTTGGAGGATGGTTGTCCAGCAATTATAGTCTAGACCAAGGGTTATACCTTTACGAGGGTCAAGGAGACAACTTGGAGGTTGGTTATCCAATAACTATGGTTTATAATTCAGAAGGTTCATGAGAGGAAGAACTTGGGAATTCGGCTAGGGGCTACACTTTTACGAGGGTTAAGAGACAGCTTGATGGAGCTCCACCTAATTTAGGATTTGTTTCTTTAGAAGGAAAATTTTCTCAAGAATGTATACATATTTTGCAATGAACAGGTTTTATTATGTAAACCTTAAGGGGGGTCCCTTAAAAGGTGAATTAGAGTTTTCAAGGATACAGTTGTAGGAACAATGTAATAAGGGGGGAATGTTGGCAAATACAGTTGGTTGTTGTTGGTTGTTAGTTACTCAAACGCCTTACGCATTCCTTTACCTCTCTTCTTTTATATATTGTATCCATGCTTAATGATATATCACCAAATCAATAGCATTTAGATTTATTCCCACATGGATACCAATTCATTGTTATAAATATTTTGTTGATTGCTTCCAAATTTTACTTTGTTATATTCTCTATTGAAGTCATCATTTTTTTAATTTCAATAACCATGATACAAAACATATGTTATGATTTTCAAGGTGATTATGGTTATATGCTTAGGATGCCTCATAATAGTATTGGAAAAATTGGTCCTAATAAATTTGATTCTCCATTATAAACATGTAGTTTATGGTGGAAAAATTATTACTTATAAATGCCTCATAAATAGATTGATGGTGATTTAACATGCATTTGATCAATAAATTAAAATATATAGGTGATTCAAATCACTGATGATTTCCATTATATTTTTTAAATTGAATTGGATGATATGAACTATTCACCAATTTGTGAAGATTTTCTCCTAAAAAGATCGCTAGTGAAAGAAAAGGGAGGAGAAGAGAAGGAAGAATAGGCATGGGAATGACAATGGTGAGCTTAATTAATAATTTGGTCAATTTATTTGATGATGCCCATACCATGAGAGATAGATACCAAGAGGATATGGAGAGAATTGACAAGGGACAAGGGTTTGATCCCATCCTTAAACTTGTATACCTCACTACAAAGGAGTTGGAGTTTAGTCCAATAATAATTTGAAACTTTTTCCATTCTATTTATTCATAATAGGTGTTATGGTAAAATTTATTGTCACCATTAAGGAATTAAGATATACTCTTATATTCACAAGAGGTTAATTATTAGTTATGGTGTAAGATGGGTTAATTTGAGGGCTACATAATATGTGAACAAAATAATGAGAAGATGGCATACACCCTATCTAGTGGATTGGGGAAAATAAGGGAGAGTTGTAAAGTGTTTTTTATGTAATTGGTTGGAAGTGAATAAGTGAAAGACAAGATTGAAGCTTGGAGTAGGAAAAGTAAATGTGGTTTAGTTACTTGTGTGTGTAAAAAATAAGTCTAAAATGCAATAAAGAAGGTTGTATTTGTGTGGTTATAATTTGTGTACTTATTTTGTGTTTGGTTGTATTTTTTGAGCCTTTTTATTATGTAGAAGAAGGCTATTTTCATGAAAATATCAATAGAAAATAGAATAAACTTCGTCTAGTTTTATATTATCATTAATACTTATCTTTAATTTTAGAATCTAAAATAGAATATTGGATAGCATGATAAATTCACTTTTAGATTTGAAAAAATTTAAAATTGTGGATTTGAGATTGAGATTGCATTAGAAATGAAGCATGTCAAGGAAAGAAGAGTGGGAAGAGAACATGCTTATTTTTTGTGTCTTAATGTATGTTTGATAGATTGAATGAGGTGGAAAAAGGGTAGCACTACTAGGGTTAGTTCCTATTTTTACATTTTGGCTTTTTTTGTTAGTGATGGTAGTATCAGTAGTAGCATTTGGTATTACATCCTCATGTTTTCTTAGGCATTCTAACATCCTCCTAGTACACTTGTGTCATGTACTAAGCTGGTACTATCCTCTATATGTTTTTTGATAAAAAAAAACTACATTAGCGATAACTCACCTACACATGTCCCTACACTCAAATTTTCTAAAAATGAGAAAAGTGGTGCTTAAGGCATATTTGGGTATCTTCCTCTTTCAAATATTAGAGCTGATACAGTATTTGGATAAAAATGTAGGTTTAAAATATATTAACAAGCTATATGTATAAGGTGTAGGTTGATTTGACAATGATGGACTTTTATCTAAGTGACAAGTGCTCTTTTGGATGCCTTAAATATCAAAACATGTACACTAGATCCCTATGTAGTGTACACTACTTGTAAGTTCATTCCTTTACATAATAATTTATAAGCAAACACTAAGCCTTTTATTATTGGAGGAAATAAGAATTTTTGGTGTGTGAAAATGTAAGTGCTTGGGTAAATACAAATATTTTTGAATTTTCAGAATATGAGCATGTGTGGTCTTGTTCAATGAAATGGAATGTAATGCTTTTGCATCCTAGATAGTAGAAATGTTAGAATGAATAAGAAGACAGTGTTAATGTGTGATATCAGTCATATTTCAATATGAAATTTGAATTTAAGAATAATTTGTGTTCCAAAGTATTAAAATAGTCAATATTATACTTCTTCAATAACAACACTAAGAAAAATACAAAGGAATAGAAAAAATGCTAAATATACGCTTTTCAACCTTATACAAAATAACTCAAAATTAAATGTTCCCATAAAAAATCATAAGGTCTTTTTTCAATCCCACAAGTTTGCAAGTTCTAGGATTGATAAGCTTTTCTTTACATGTGCATCACTACTTATATGATTTATAAATCATAATTTCTTTATAGGTGTTAGTGTACAATGTCAAATTTTTAATGTTATAAGAGATGATAGTGCCAAACCTAATACAAATATAATTATCATTTTTTTTTGACAAAAAAATTTATAATATATTAATTAAGATTTTTAAAAACATTACAACAAGATTTTCATACTACAATTTTTGTTACTAAAATCACTAGAATAAAAATTGACAAGGTTTTCGACAAATCCATCACCTTTAAGACCCAAAAGAAACCTGAAACCAACAAAATATATATAATACTTAGAAATAATATACTAAAATGATCAAACCAAATCATTAAAAAAAAATTACGCCGTCTATCCGTAACCTTCCTATTACAATTAACATATAAGTATAGCCCTTTCAGTTGACACAAACAACCATGATTACATAAAACTAAGAACAATGACATCCTAGCACTGCCAAACGAAATTACAACCAACAGTTAAGAAGAGATATTATCTACAATTTCTTATCACTAACAACACTCTCAAGCCTCTGAAATACATATACATAGGGAAGAAAACATCAAGTATTTGTAGCTTCAGCGTTGTTGGGTTCAAGTGAGTTAGAATGTTCCTCAGACTAGGGATCGATCCAGTTGGGACGGACTCGAGCGTTTTCCAGCACCCCCCTCGCCTTCCCTGCCATACAAACTGTCTCCCATATTTTTTCTTCCTCAAAATCCCTTGCCCACTCCCTGCAACTCGTTACCAACTTAGCTGTGACTTGTAAAACACAACTAGCAATAACAGTATCCAAGTGATCTTCTATCTTGTTCTGCAGTAAGCCACCATTTCTACGCAGTGTGCCTTTGCACACTCTATACAAACTGTAGCTGGGTGCTATTTTCCTCAAGTCCCTGGAGTCTTGTACCTCCACACGTGTCCCTTGTTCTACTAGCCCGTTGTCTTTGAGAAACTGCTCGGCCTCTTCCTGTATTTTCAGGATCTCTACAGAAGGTTCCTCAACCCTAGGAATATTTTTACGTGAAGAAACGGAATTTTGTACCATCTTGAACTCTTGGTCTGCTGCCTTGCCCATCTGATCGGCCTTGATACCCACTATTTCTAGAATGCTCAGTTCATCCTCTTCGATGTCCGCACTGTCCAAGAAATCCATGAAATCCCTCGCCTGTACAAATGCTTTCATGGCTCTGTCCAGACGTTCAGAAGTAGGGAAGAGTTTGACAATGATTTTGAAATAAGACGCAGCCGTCATCTTCCAGCACATTTTGTCCAGACTGGGGAAATACTCTTTCACAGTTGGCAATGATTCAAACTCCGGCTGATTTACAAACGTTCCATTAACATAGTCTTCCGATTCACATCTTTGAGTAACCAAAGCGATCAACTCTTTGTACTCTCTGCCTTCATCGCATCCAGCTTTTATACTGTCTTTTGTTTGTTTGATAAATTTCTTGTCGGCTACCCAGAGACTGGCTGCCCTTTCATCCGGCATGCGTACGCGCTCCAAAACCTCACGGTGCTTGTCAAACTCTGAGAAATCATGCCGCGCATCTTCAGAAGCGTAGTAAAGGAGATTTTGGCTCCCGAGAAGGCATCCGCGGACAAACCGGTTGCCGATTACAAACTCCGACAAAAACCAACAAGCTTTGGCGAATGACACCACGAAAGCCTGCAGCGCCCAGAGAAAAGATGTTACACACATCTTCGCTAGAGAAAGGTAACACACTTGAACCCACGATAAGATTTTCAGAGGAAAGGAGGTAATCTGCATCTCTTCTTTTAGATCAGCAATATGACTTTCCCACCCGTATTTCATCTCCATGATGTGCCTTGTCCAGAAATTCTCCACAACAAAGACTCTTCTTCTTTTGTTTGCTCTTGGAAAGTAGACAATGGCCGTGATCCATCTCCAACATATGGCAATCCACACAACAAAGATGAAAGCACACTGAAGCAACAATGTGGTGCGCCGTAAGTCGTCGAGATGATCGTTATGCTCAATAATATCCTTGTATTTTAGGAATTTGAATTTGAGCAACGAAAACACAATACGAAGTGTGACCACCATGCCTGCTGCTGAGCTCAACACAGACCTGGCAATGACGTACTCGGGTCGACAAGCGCGAGCCAGAAGCCATGATTTGAACACCTCCTCTTCAAACCCCTTCCATGACTTGTCTTGTATTTCTTTGGTCGAGAGAGCCGCCGCAATCCTCTGGGAGAGAATTTCTCGAATGGTGTTGCCTGCAGTAATGGTAGAGCCTAAAAAGACGATGAGGAATAGAACAGAAACTACTATACCCCAGCTCGATGCGACGTACCATGTTCTGATTGATGGCTCTCGCTGCAATTCATTCACCACCTCGTATTCGAAACCGTAGTCCTCCTTATTGGTGGTGTGGAGGAATATTCTGAAGAGCTCTTTGCTCCTGTGTAGGAAGTAAAGCTCAGAGATGATACCAGTGAATAAACTGATGGCCAACGCAGAGATATCTCCCCATTGGTCTCGAGAGCCAGACCGGGCCATTCCCGGTAGCAGATAGCCCATGAACACACAAATTATCAGCCTTCCACTGTCAATTAGGAGATGATTGCCAAGCAACATTGCCACCTCTTGAATGTTGGGTTTGTCTGAAATGCTGACAGACATGGTGTCCAGCTGTGACAGAACCTCAATTGTGAGCGCGCTGAGAATGAGGGCATTTCCCGGTATCCAGTTTGCCCTCTTTTTACGGGCTCCCCGTGCATCTGATACTATCAGATAAATAAAGTAACAAAGTCCTAATAATGCACATATCAGGTTCTTAAGATCTGACCAGAAGTGTTTGGGAACCTGCTCCTCCATTTCAGTCCCCTCACGAAAACAATTTGGATGGACCCTCTAAATGTCAAGGCTGAATAACCTCGATGAAAAAACACTTGTGAGGGTGCGTAAATGTGAATGAGCCTGAACAGAATGTAAAAGTGGGTCCGAATACAACGTTAAATATTCATGGAGTACTGATGTGAGCAGTTTCTCTTTATACATGGAAAACACATGCAATTTATTCCGAACTGATAGCACAGAATTTCAATTGTTTTCCAACAGGAGAAGACAATTCCAACGAGTAGGGACGATCTTTCACATTACTCGAGAACTTTATCACCAATAATGTAGAATAGTAGTGAAGAATTTGGAATTTGAAAGCAAAAGTGAAAGCAAAAGGAAAAAGGAACAAATTATAATGGGAATATCAAAAGTGAAAGCAAAAAGAAAAACGTAAAAATTATAATGGAAATGCTGTTTTCCACAAAATTATTGAAGAACGTAGAATGTACAATTGCCATGATCACATTGGAATGTGAGGTTTTGCTTTTGACCCTTGGATATTAGTTAAGGGTTTTAAATTGATCTTCAAAAAGCAAAGTAGGTATAGAGAGCATCATCTCATCATCTTCTTTCATTTCATGGAAAGTACAATGTGAGAAAGAATGAGAAAATTGAACCAGGTCTAATGATAATTAAATTTAATGCTTGAGTATTTTTGTGAGTATTTTAGATTTATGAATAATTGTGTATTATAAAAAAAAAATGTTAAAAAAGATTTTGGTTTTGTATGTAGTTTTTTAAGAAATGATATTAATGGATGTGTTAAAAAGGTCAATGATTATTTTAGTTTTTTTCATAGTAGTAAAAAATATAGATGCATATTTGACAATAGTGTATTTCAAATTTGAGAGTAATATGTTTCTTTTTGACAACAATCTATTTCATCTTCAACAATAGTTTGTGTCATCTTCAATAGTAGCTTGTGTTGTCTTCAACAGTACCTTTCCACTTCAACAACAAACAATGTAATTTTGATTCTAGCATGATTTATTATAATAATATAGTGACTTAAACAAGGAAAAATTGGCAATTGTCCAAGATGGTTCAAGGCAAAAATGATTGTTGTCCAAGATTGTTCATAATGACATTAACCACAAAGGACATTTGGTGTTGTCTTTTGTTCAAATAGACTTTTTTAATATCTCTAACTTGTCAATATGGGTTGAATTTTATCTTGTTAGCATTCATTTAACACTTGGCACACATAAAAGCTATGAAACAAGGTAGTTCTAGTTTTATCAAAGTGCTAAAGGATGTTAGGGAAGAGGAGTGTGATGTTAGTGGTATCACTCCTTTTGGTAGTTGTTTATCTACATAAAGGGACTATGCATTTTTCTTTCCCATTTTGGATGGTGTTAGGGCTTTAGTTCTCACTATCTTTTGGTAGCTATTCTTTCTTCTTTTTCACGTATGTTGAACTTGCAAGATTGATTATTATTCATATTCATGTGTGAAGGTGTTTCACTCATGGGAGTTCTTGGCTATTAGTGACTATGGTTAGATCATTACCCATGATAAATGATTCTTTGCAAAGTTTGGGTAAGATTAATTTTAGAACTTCATCTATTCTATAATGTAATCACATAGTTAAATATTTGCAAGGATTAATTTTTTAAAGGAAAATAAGGTTTCCTTAAGATTAACCTAGGGTAATTAAATAAATTTCTAACCAGTTAATCATAATGAACTAGATTAACTAATTATAGTTGGGTCTAATCATTTGATAGTTTACAATAACTTAATTAGGAAAAAAAATTGTAATAAAATGGAGTACTTAGCTCTGTGAATAAATAATAAATACCAATGAAGAAAATTATGCTATCATATTCCAGTGCATGCTTAGAAAATAATGCCTCTTAGTCAAAAATATGTCTCAGTATTTATACTAAATTTGAGCTCAACCAAATGACAACTTGATGGAAGGTTATAGAATAGTCCTCTTAGTCCGGATTCATCCTTGCACATTGTGTAGTCTTACTCTTTTACTCACCTATTGCTTCTCTATGTCCTCATTTTTTCTATATATACAAAGTTGTCAATCTTTATAAAAAATTTGAAGGATTTTTGTTATATCACAAGGAGAAAATTTCTCCAAGCTCAATCCCTTGGAAAAATGTGTAGAAGATAATAAAATAAGGTATCAAGTATGTAGATTTGTTAATCCTTTTAGTGCATCAAATCAAAATGTGTTTCTATTAATCTCTTTAAATGATTCAGGATGAGCAAGTATATGTATATTCTAGATGATGTATTTAATGAATACATTGAATGTATTTAAATACTAGCACATAGCATCAAATTATACCTAACAGGTATTTAGTCAGTTTGAGGTAAGATACTCTTGGAAATGTGAAATTAGTTTTCTTTATCTAGCATTGATTAAGGAGTTGATGATGAGTACCACATGTGTATATCAAAAAAAAAATTGCCTTTTACCATACAACATGTGTACATCATGTAGTTGTACTACTCAAATTTTCTATTTTTTCAAAGCCTTCTTCAAAGAGGATTCAACAAGTTAGATGTTTATAGTTTAGTTACTCATATTTTTCTTGTATGAGATGAATCATAAATTGTTGTAATAATGAATTGATTTCATAGATGATAAGATATTGTTAGACCTTTTCCCATGGTTTTTTCTTGTTACATTACTAGGTTTTCCATGTAAATTTGTGTGTTCTTAGTTTATTTCTTTTCATATATTTATTTTTATAATGTCAATTTTCTTAGTAGATACTACATAAGGCCAATTAGCCAAAATTTGAATTTAAAGTTTCAAAAGGAAGGGAAAAACCTCATGTTAGTTTTTATGATCAGATATAAAAGCAAAAATTTAATTTAAATCTAGACATAATAACACAGCATATACCCTGGGAAAACCCTCCTCTTGAGGGAGAAAAACCTAGCAGCAATATATCACTTACATATTGAATGATAAACAAAAGTCTCCTTTACCATGAGGTCAATGATAAGGCCAAGAATAGCACCACAACCTGATGCTAACACAGAAACAATATGATGCTTATGTTGATGACAAACTCAGCCTTCTACAATGCTATAATCAACCTCTTCAATATATCGAACTACCTCTTAAATATGTCGATTTGCACATGAAGTATATCTCCCTTGAAGCTCACAATCAATGCAATGAAATGACTCGCACAATAAGGAAGAATATGACCATCGATGAGCAATTGAATGAATACAATGATTGAATGGCATCTCCAATATATACTATTTGATGATGAGGACTCAAGGGTTGTGTCTCTTCAAATGCACAAGGTCGGTCACCAATGAGGAGATATGATTCTTCAACAAAATCGTCGATTGTGTAGGAGGTCGGCCTCAAGCATTGTACCTCTTCAAAGGGTGGCGAAGTAACATAAGTTGGCCTCAATGATAATAAATAAATATTAAATGTTATTTAATAAAAGACGTGTCTCTATCAAAATTGCCTTATCAAATTAAATAGCCGATAAGCTATGATTTAATTTAATCTTCATAGGCGGATCTAGACTGGAAGTAGAAGCCCGACACTGCTCCTCTAACATCAACACCTCACACTTATCAAAATTTTCTAGTGTGGGAAAATAGTTAGAGGTAGGTGCATAGGTGAATGTGATGACTATGTGGATAAGAAAAATATATCAAAGTATGTTTGTGTAAGGATTTGGGAGGGGCTAAATGTATTAGAATATGTGTGTATATGGATAGACAACAATCTAGTGAAATGAGCCCAAATTCACACAATATTATGCCATTTGTTGATATGTACATGTGTCAAGACATTTCCTCAAAATATTCACAAAATTAAATGGGGTATATCATGGGTATGTAAATTTCACCATTACACTTTTATATTTTGGTATGCCATAATATTTTAATAAATATATATTCTTCACTATTATATTGAATTGAATTACAAAACAAATAATTAATAAACTCATGTAATAGAGTGATAATTATATTTAGATTTTAAATCTAGTATATTTATTTTTTAAATGTCTTATATTGAAACGTGATAGTAATTTAATTCAATGAACACTGTCATTCTTCATGAATTATTGTAAAAAAAAAAAATTGAAACATAAATAATTATTTATTATAATATAAAAAAAATTAAAAATATATTTTTATTAAAATAAATATTTTAATTGAAGCATATCGTCTACCATTTAATTTAAAAATTTAATATAAACACAACTATAATAATAATTTGTAGTTTAGCACCATACATAATAGATTTGATTATATTTTATTTTTGAGAGACAAATTTCAATAAATTATATCTCATATTTATATGCTAAATTATTCATCACACAATACTAAAACTAGAAAAGTTAATTTTTTAAATATATTTTTTTAAGAAAAAAATAATCTTCAATTAATAAAACATTTATTGAGAAAGTTGCAAACAAACTAGTCAGAGGGATTTGCTTGGAAAATGATGCTCTGATTAAAAGTGGTCAAGCCTATCATCTTTGGAAGGGCCAAGGTTACGTGGATTGCATCTTTCCAAGGCACTTTCTCCTGCACAAAAGGAGTTATGTGTCAACCTATAATGATGCACTAAAGATGTCGTTTGAACTCAACAATTCCAATTTTCTGAATAGAGCTCTTAATCGATACTCTCATGAATTTAGAGAGGATGTTATTGACAAATTTAAATAGAAGTTTCATTCGGTTTCTTTCTTGATAATGCATGAGTGCCCTCAAGGTGGTGTGCAGATGTTTCCTCCTCAGCCTCCAATGGTGAATCGCAATCCCCATCAACTGCCGAATATCAATGTGACTATCAACTCGAAAGCTTCATCTCTAAACCAGAATGGTGTGCCACTGCAAGAAGAACAGGGAGAAAATTCTGTAGAGTGTTGTCAAATGGAAGAATAGGATGCTGGCTAAAGTGAATTTTAGTTGTTTTGTTATGCGCTACTAAAACTGGGTTTAATCTATAATGCCTTGAACTATGTATAGTTTGGATATAGTTTTGATATAGCCACTATAATTATTGTTACTCATATAAGCTCTTTCTAGCAAGAGTTTTTAGGATAGCTGCTAAAATTCTCTACAAATTGGCTATGTAACATGAAGTCGATACTCTAATCATTTTGATCAATTTTGCCATCAAATTTTAACTAACATTACATTGTATAGACATCATGCCTTTTGCTTAAAAAAAAAAAAAAGAGTTTTTAGGATAGCTGCTAAAATTCTCTACAAATTAGCTATGTAACATGAAGTTGATACTCTAATCATTTTGATCAATTTTTCCATCAAATTTTAACTGAACATTGTATAGACATCATGCCTTTTACTTTAAAAAAAATAAAAATCATGTATCATATAATTCATTTTGAAAACCAAATTATCAATTGATACTCTAATCATTTTGATCAATTTTGCCATCAAATTTTAACTGAAAAATGTATAGACATCACACCTTTTGCTTAAAAAAAATAAAAATCATGCATCATATAATTCATTTTGAAAACCAAATTATCAATACTGATTTTATTTATACATAACTTTAAAAAAACTAAAATTCTTAAATCAATGTTTCCATGCAAAATAATTATTCTTTCTTTACTATCCCACAAGGTCCTAAATTTTATCTCTTTGCATTTATGAATCCCAATTTCTATTGAATTTTATAAATCCAATATTAGCGATGGGGGAGAAGCCATCTCCAACAATAGTGGCAAACCTTATATATTAGATTGATATTAACTAAAAAAAGCATTGTATATTTACAAGATTCCACGAACACAAGCACTCTCTTTCATAGCCGTACGAAATCAACACCCCCAACAGCTAAAGCAAGCTATTCTTCCCAAGCAATTACCATCAGCCATGGCGCTTCAAGAGTCTCAAATATAGTCCAAAGGAAAGGAAAAGAGAGAAAAAGAAAAAGAAAAAAAAGCTTTGGATTCAATGCTCCTGGGCAACGGAGGATCAATTCAATTGAGGCTTTTCCAGCACCCCTTTCACCTTCCCTGCAATAAAAACCGTCTCCCATATTTTATCTTCCTCAAAATCCTTTGCCCACTCCTTGCATTTCTTTACCAGCTGAACATTCACTTGTAAAACGCAATAACCAACAAAATTACGGAACTGGTCTTCTATCATGTCTCCTAGATTCTTCAATTCTCCCACATTGTCACCATTGCTTTTCAGTATGTGTTTACATACTCTGTACAAGCTGTAATTGGGTGCTATTTTCTTCAAGTTCCTGGAATCTTGTAACTCCACCTTTGCATCTTTGTCAATTAGCCCCTTGACTTTCAGAACCTGCTCAGCCTGTTGGAAAAGTTGATCGATCTCTTCCCTTGCATCCGCAGCCGTCCGAATATTTCCATGTGGGGAATTTTGCGCCTTTCTGAACTCTTGGTCTGCTGCCTTGCCCATCTGATCTGCTTCAATACCCAAGCTGTTTAGGATGCTCGTTTCATTCTCTTGGATGTCAGCACTGTCTAAGAAACTCATGATATCTCCTGCCTGATCGATCAACTTCTTCCCTCTCTCCACACGCGCAGGGAATAGTCTGACAATGACTTTGAAATAAGAGACGGCCGTCATCTTCCAGCACATTTTATCCAGACTGGGGAAATACTCTTTCACAATTGGCAATGATTCAAACTCTGGTTGATTTACATACCCTTCACTAATACAAGAAATCAGATCTTCGCAGGCTTTGCCCTTCCGCATTCCTTCTTCCATGCGCTTCTTTGTTTGACTGATAGATTTCTGGTTCGCTATTCGTAGCTGGTCTGCGGTCTCTTCCGGCATTCGCACCCGCTCCAAAACATCATTGTATTTTTGAACTTGTATTGAATGGTTATGGACAAGGCACCGCCGCACAAACGAGTTCCCGATGACAATCCCTGACAAAAACCAGCAAACTTTGCCGAACAACACCACAAGAGTCTGCAGTGCCATGAGAAAACCGATCAAGAACATCTGTGCTAAAGTAAGGAAACAGACTTGAACACCCACTAAGAATTTATTACAGCAGGTCTCACCATTCGACATCTCCTCTTTGAGATCAGCAATGTGGGTTTGCCAGCCATATCTGAGCTCCTCGATGCGCCTTGTCCAGAAATCCTCCACATGAAAGAATCTTCTTATGTTGTTTGATCTTGGAAAGTAGACAAGGGCCGTGATCCATCTGTAACAAATGGCAATCCAGCCGATGAAGATGAAGACACACTGGAGCAAGAAATTGGCCTGTCGTAAATAATCAAGGCCATCATCATACTGAACAATTTTCCTGTATCTTAGGAATTTGAGCTTGAGCAACGATAAAACAATGCGCAGTGTGACCACCGTACCCGCTGCTGAGCTCAACACAGACCTGGCAATGACATACTCGGGGCGGCAGGCACGAGCCACAACCCACGATTTCAAAACCTCCTCTTCCAAGGCTTCCCCAGACTTTTCTATTTCTTCCTTGGAGAGCGCAGACTTTTCTACTTCTTCCTTGGAGAGCGCGGCATCAATCCTCTGAGTGAGAATTCCTCTAATGGTGCTGCCTGCGACAATGGTGCAGCCTAAGAAAAGGAGAAGGAATATAACTGATACAAATATACCTACGCTGGATGCGATGTACCATGTTCTCATAGATGGCTGTTGGTCCAATTCCTCGACGATCTCATATACATAATTGTAGTCCACCTTGTTTGTGGTGCGGAAGAAGTGGAAGAGGTATTTGCTCTTGTGGAGAAAGTAGAGCTCAGAGACGATATCACTGATTAAACTGATGGCCAAGGCAAATATATCTCCCCAGTCGCCTCCAGAGCCTGGTCGGGCCATTCCGGGCAACAGATAGCCCATGAATATACATATTATGAGCCTCTCATTATCAATTACCAGATGATTGCCAAGCAACATTACCACCTCTCGAATGTTGGGCTCGTCTGAAATGCTGACAGACGTGGTGTCCAGCTGTGAGAGAACCTGAATTGTGAGCGCGCTGAGAATGAAGGCGTTTCCAGGGATCCAGTGTGCCCTCTTTTTACGGGCTCCCAGTGCATCTGATATTATGAGATAAATAAAGATGCAAAGACCTACTATTGAGCATCCCAGCTTTGTTACGTCTGAAGAGATGTTCTTCAAATTTTGAAGCGATGGCAGATCCGATATTTCACTCGGCACAACCTCAACACACTTCAATTTTTTTTATGCGCCCTCTTAATATTCTGAATTCAAAATTCTAGTCTGCTCAGATTATTTATTATCCATTAGACATAAAAACTGTACATAAGAAAAACGCATCCAAGATATTCTTAACGTAGAGCGTGGGCATTGATCGTATTTCCTCCATGGAAGGACGATTCCGAGAAATAGGATGACTTTTTCTGTAGTGCAGAACTTTCCATGTTTATGTTTACAAAAGAAAATTATATAGAAATGACATAAATTTCTTTATTTTACTTTTAAAATTCATATTAACCAGAATAATTTTTTACTGCCACGGAGAAGGGTATATAATCAACAACAATCAAGGGGGAGAGGATAAAATTAAATATAATTTTAGTTAACAATAGATTAATTCAAAATTCTCGGTTTTCTTTGTTAAAGAAAACACATATATTCACAGCACAATTTTTTGCTTTTCACTAAATAATAAATATGATGCAAAGCAAAAGTAAAGTATACTCTTTAGAAGATCGGAGGACTACTTTTGGCACCATGAAAGCATAGGCGAATATAGTAGTGACATTGGAAACTCTCAATGGATTCTTTCTAAAATGTTAGAATGTTCTTTTTTTCTTTCAATTATTGATGGAGCTATACGTTTAAATATTTTAGTATTTTTTTTTTCTTTCAATTATTGATGGAGCTATACGTTTAAATATGGATGTGGTTTGCCTTTGTTAAAAATAAAAATTTATATAGGTTATGGATGTCAATAAGTTTATTATCTCAAGGTCTTTTTTATATGAACATTATCGGTTGATTTTAATGATTCAGGGTTGATAATGTGATAGAATAATGATTGGCTATTGAAAAAGATCTAGAGTTGATGAATCCAATATAAAATAAATAAAATTAATAGTAATATTAAAAAAAATAAAACATTTTATACAAAGAAAGAAACAATTAAATATTATTTCTACATTTTCACTAGAAAATATGTTTTACATTCATATTATAAAGGTCAAAAACAAAAAAACAAAGAAAGAAAGCAAAGAATTAAATATTATTTCTAATTTTTCACTAATATTCAAAGTGTATAAATTATATTATTATTATATATAATATTTTATATAATATAAGTTGTTATAATTTATATTTTCTATTGCTTTTCACAAAATAATTTTTTAGAATAGTTTTTAATTTAATATTATGAAATAAAATTATATTTTATATATTTAAATATTTTTAGTATAAAATTATAATATTTAGATATTATATATTTAATATATATATACTATAATACAAATATCATATAAATTTTTACATATATTAATAATTAAAATATAAAATATATTATAATTTTAATATTTATCTTTTTTTTTTTAATTAATAATTTCTATTTTTATTTTTATTTTTAAACTGCGAGTGCCCCCATATAAACTGTAATGCACCTGATAAACTTCAAACTTATGTAATGCACTTGTTAAACTTTTTTCACGTGACAAAAAATTAATAATTTCTATTATTTTTCAAAATATTTTTTATTATTTATTTTTTATTTTAGATTATATTTTATATATTTAACTATTGTTAGCATAATATTATAATATTTAGTTATTGTATATTTAATATTTATATACACTATACTGGTTTACAATTTTTGGTCAAATTGGACACTTAACTGATTTTTTCTAACTAAATCTTCACTTTCGGGCACCTATAGTGGCTAAACCATGAGGAATTTGAAGATGATGCAAACTAGTGATTTGTGTCATTTTGTCTATAGATTCTAGATATATTTTTTTCAAAAAATTTGGAATCATATTGCACTTTTTTTTCCATCTCCTTCGAAAACTAGTTCTTTTTCAATAAACACCATTTTTTAGTGACGCTCATCGTATAACACAATTTTTTTTCATGAAGGATAAATTTTTTATTTTTTTGAATTTAAATTTGTAACTATGCTTCAAATTGGTTCCATAGTGTTTTATTGAATATTTTTTCCTTAATCAAGTTTCAAAGTCAAACCAATTACAATTCAGACATAGGCGGACCGTATAACACAACTTTTTTTGTATGTATCGAAATTCAATTTTATGTTTTTTGTTGGATCAAGGACTTCAATATCTGGGGCACTTATATTTTTCAAAAAAAGAATTGATAATCTTCTACTTTTCCACATGTGTAGAACATAGAGCTTGATTTTCAGTGAAAATTCTACATTCACAAGAAATAAAAAATAAACATAATAATAAGATTAAATTTATTTAAAATTATACATTTTGGGAAGCTTATAATAAAGACTACATACAAAAAATAAAGATTAAATGAATTCATTTGATCCCCCAAAAGGTAAATCAAAAGTGGTTTTTTATTAGCATTTTGATAGGTGTAAAGGAGATTTTGTTATAGGTATAGTTTAAAACTAGTGGGATTCTATCCAAGGGGGTTTGATCTAAGGTAGTTTGATCAAACCCCCTTCAATTGGAATGCTTTAAATGGAACTTTTTAAGGCTTAAATCATTATATTTTCTAAAAATATGTGATTTCAGCAAAAATCAAAATCTTCCAAAAATTGTAAACCAACTTTATGGGATCACCCTAAAAATTAATATTAATATATCACTCTATCTTGCCATATATTTCTCTCTATCTCTCCCTCTTCCTCTTCCTCTTTATCTCTTTATCTCTTCCTCTTTATCTATCCCTCTCTATCTCTCCCCTCTATCTCCCTGTCTCTCTCTATCTTTATTTCTCCCTATATCTCTCTCTATATCTCTATCTATATGTCTCCCTCTTCCTCTCTCATTCTATATTCATCTCTACCTCTATCTATTTATCTCACACATCCTCTCTCGCTCTATATTCCTCTCTCCCTCACCATCTCTAGAAATTTCTCCCTCTCTCTACCCATCCATCTCTCTCCCTATCTCTAAAATGTCTCCCTCTCTCTATATTATTCACTCCATCTCTCCCTCCATCTCTTCTACTCTATATATTTATCTTTATTTATCACTCGATCTCCCTCTCACTCATATCTCTATATCTTTCTATCCATATCCTTCTCTATGTATATCTCCCTATCTATCTATCTCCCTATCTCTTTATCTATGTTCATATCCCTCTCTATCTCTCTATATCACCCTCTATCTATATCTCTCCATCTCCCTCTCCCCCCTCTTCTTCTCTCTCCCTCTTTACATATATCTCCCTCTTCCCCATCTCTCTCTCTCCCTCATCTACCTATCTCTCTCCCTTTCTCTCCCTTTCCCTCCCTCTCTCTATCTCTCCCCATCTCTCCCTCTCTTTCTCCCTCCCTATCCCCCTAGATCTATCTTTATATCTCAACCTCTCTCTCCCTTTATCTTCCCATATATCTCTATATCTATTTCTTTCTCTTCCCATTTATCTATCTCTCCCTTTTTTCTCTCTATCTCCCCTTAATTGTATCTCCATCTTTATTTATCTTTCTCTACTTCTCTCTATTTTTCTCTCTTTATCTCTCTCCCTCTCCCCCTCTTTCTATAACTCCTTATATCTCTATCTTTATATATCACTCTATCTCACCATAAATCTCTCTATCTCTCCCTCTTCATCTTCCTCTTTATGTCTTACTCTCTATCTATCCCTCTCTATCTCTTTCCCTTTATCTCCCTATCTCTCTCTATCTTTATTTCTCCCTCTCTCTATAACTCTATCTATT
This sequence comes from Sequoia sempervirens, assembly GCA_007258455.2. Lineage (NCBI taxonomy): Eukaryota > Viridiplantae > Streptophyta > Pinopsida > Cupressales > Cupressaceae > Sequoia > Sequoia sempervirens. The sequence continues at coordinate 493,354,618 of VDFB02281492.1, read as the reverse complement.
TGTATCCCTCTTCCTCTCTCATTCTATATTCATCTCTACCTCTATATATTTGTCTCACTCTTCCTCTCTCACTCTATATTCATCTCTACCTTTATATTCCTCTCTTCCCCTCCATCTCTAGAAATGTCTCCCTCTCTCTACCCACTCATATCTCTCTATCTCTCCACCTCCCTCTTCATAGACCTTCATTATCTTCTTGACTCAAAGGTTTTATTTCACTCATTTTAAAAACCTTTGTTGCACAAACAATATCATTTTTTGAATGACCAACCAATTGAACTCATGTAATACACATTTATTTATGCAAAAAATAGGCTTAAATCTTCCCTAATTGACATTCCACACCTCTTTGGCATACCCATTACACAACAAGGTGCAATTGCTAGTTTAATTAGTTTTATAAGAATAATGATAAGTAAATAATTTATATATTTTATTATATATTAAAATTATTATATTAAAAAAATAAAGTAGGGGTAAATTATATATATTAGTTAAGATTAAAAATTAATATGAAAAAGTTAGCTAATCTAAATAAATATTAATAAGATAGAAATGATTTCAGATTTAATAAGAGCTATTATATAAACAATACAAAAAATAAATTAAACTTTAAACATAAGAATAACAAACCAGATAAGATTGTAACAATCATAAAATAGCCCCTACAAAAAGGCCTTCCCCTACTGCCAAAAGCTTTAATCCCTCAACCACTGTGGGTTTGATGAAACTCGCTAAAGGCTCCATTGAGCTTGAGCTTGTTAAAGCGACGCCGAAGAAGCGCAAGCATTCCCCTCTTCTCCTGGAACTGCCCAAGTCCAAGAAGTTGAAAAAGGAGCCTAAAATTGAGAGTGAAGTCATTACCATAAGTGAAGAAAAGGAGGGTATGCAAACTGATGACTTGAAGGATACGAAGCAGTGTCAGGGTGGTGGTGTTATAGATCTACATGCTTGGCCAAGGCTACATCCCAGGATAAGAAAGGGAAACAGAAAATCGCTATCCATGAGGAGGAAGAGTTGAAGGTGGAAGAATTTGAAGCCCCGGTTGATGAAGAAAGTGATGGGACAAGATTTGAAGATACTACATATGGCATGGGTGAAGAGGAAACTAAGGAGGATAATGAAGATAATGAGGAGAAGACTCAAACTAAAGATGTTCAGAAGAATGAAACCCTAACTACTCTTGAATCTGGGAATACTAACAATGATACTACTGTTGAAGACCCTAGCATTGATTATCTGAAAAGCAGACTAACCTATATGTACATGCAAATGGACGAAATGGAAAAATATTTGATCACGTTGATGAAGGTAACAAACGGCCTAATACGTAGAGCAATGGTCAGTGTTGTGTTTGGGAAAACTAAGATCACTAGGAAGCTACAAAAGTTGGGAAATACGGATGACTTGAAGGAACTAGATGAGATCAAGGGACCTAACTGGAGAGAATATATATCTCTAATTGGTGATTACTGGTACCTGTTTGGAAAAGCCAAGTAATGGATTTTCATCTTTTTTTGATTTATGGTTGCCCTACTCTTTTTGTTGTTTCATTTTAATATCCAAGACTGCTATTTTCAAATAGCTTTGTTATAGTTTCGGACTTGCTAGTATATGGTGGACCTAATCAATGGTGTTATTAGTTTAAAGTACTCTAGTAGAAATCTTTTGTTTTTTATTATGTATAATGGTTCTATGGTTATTGTTCTATTATTTGGCCTCTGTGCCACCCTAGACATGTTTTTTGGTTTGGGCCAATGGTGTTATTTCCCACCCTATTTTATTTTTTGAGTTTTGGATGTAACCATGGGATCAGGGTCCTTCCCCTACCAATCTAATCAAAAACAATCATAAAATAATAACAAAAGAGAATACTAAAATAGGGAAACAACACATTTTATAGATCCAACATAATACTCTATAGAAGTCCTTATTGGTGTGATCAAGGTATTATATCTAGCTAGTTCACCTAGTAGGTCATATTCACACATGTTAAGTTTACTTAGGGATTTAATAATATTTTTAAAAGTCTTAGTTGTCATGTGATCTTATCTTAAGTCATTTACTTTCTATGTCTCGACATAGGAAATTTAAGATACTTGTCATGATCTAAGATCTAATCCTATCTCTCAACCTTTCCTATATAAGTAAGACCTCATGTGCATTATGTATCATCTTGTATCATTGATCCATTATTGATCAAGTTGTATCATTGTTGCATCCATAATCAAGCAAGCTACTATCTTTCCATACTCTATTGTGGAAGGCTATCTTTGGTTTTGTAAGTGATCCTAGGGTATGTGAGCTCACTATCAACTCCTACAACCCCAACCCAAGAAATTGACACCACTAGAAATATTTTTTATTTTTTAGCAAAGAAAATTTGATTTTGTTCATGGCCTAGATTTTATTTTTGCAAAAAATTATGTAGTGTAGGGTCATCAAACATAGAAGGTTTTGTATACATGGAACATGTTGGCAAGCTAATTTTTAGGATTGAAAGGTCAACTCATTATTTAATTTAAATTAAGAATAATTAATAGAAAAGAACATGGGAAGAGGTGCTGAAAGAAAATAGTTAAAACTAAAAGGTTCACACTGGATAGATATCCTTTTACAATCCTTCTTAAATTTTTGCATCTCATTGTATACTAATCTTTGAAACAATAATACACATTCATAAGCATATGATTGAGACAATCTATCCATAAAAAATAAGCTTTATAATTGCTAAAATCTTAACTACTTATATTAATTAATTAATATATAATCTAATTGCACATAAGATGAAAGACAAGATATTTTGAACACATATATACATATATTTCCTTAGAACCTAATCACAAAATAATTGAGAAATCAACTTGCACATAAGGCTCTTATAGCTCATCTATACAAGGTAAAATCTAACTACAAAAAGTCGTGAAGGGATTTATTTATAAAAATGATTGGCACTAACAATCAAACAAAGGCTTGGGCACTCCTTCTAGCTCTTGAGAAATCTTGTAAGTTGGGTTGGAAGAAGATAATTTATGAGATGGATTCTATGAATTTTGGTCTTCCTTCTAAATAATAGAAGGTTTCAAAATTCTTCTTAGAGGTTGACTTTTTATGTTGAACAATTCTTTATCTTTAACAAAATTTTGAGTCTAACTCTTTTTTTCATATCCCTATAGAATGGAGTGTTGTTGTGGACTATTTGTCCAAACAAGCTTCTAATTTTAATTGCACTTGGAAGGTCACAGATTGAGCGTCCTTGTCCTTTGCTCAATCTTTGCAATTTCTTCAACTCCATAATGATCCTTTGCTCAATATTTGTAATTTCTTTAGGTCCATTATAATGATTTTCTTTCATCTATTTAGTTTGTTTGATTTCAATAAATAATGTTCTTGATTTCATAATTTCTTTTGATTTTGAAACTAATAGATTTATGATAAATCTCCTTAAATTTTTACTCGAAAATTATCCCTATTTCAAAATATTTGTATATTTTTTTATATTTTCTTTAAAATTGATGAAGAAAAAAATTGTGATGAAAGTTGGTCAACGAAAAGATTAGGACAAACATAAATTCCCCTTGTGTATTTTTTCACCCCATTTTGAAACTTCGATTTCGATTAGTGGAGTGGGATCCAATAGGGGGGATAGAAGTAGTCCTTCGTGGTGCCACAATGGAGCACCTTAATATTCAATTGTAAAACATTTTTTATCCATAAAGTAAACAAATTATGTCCAATCATCATACAAATAAAAAGTGATTTATAAATGGTTTATATTTGTCTAAATAACAAGCAGCTATTCATGCTCTTAATGTTAGAGAATAAATTCAAAACCTGTCTAACACCACCAACATACAATCCAACTTGAATTAGAATGTCTTGTAGCATTCAAACATGTAGCCAAAATATAAAAATAGTATAACCCACACTCCCCTTACATATCACCCACTACATTACATCTCCATCAATATTTTCAAAGATTTGATGTCACAAGAACAACTAAGAACCAAGAATGTCCCATCACCAAATCCAATTGAACTCACTCCCCTATCCCACTTTCTCAACAACATAATACTTTAAAAGGAAAATCAATCATTCAAATGTTCCCATCAGTCAAATTTTAGCTCACAACTATCGGTGCCTTCTCCTCATTTTCCACCTGTAACCACCAAAAAAATTATGTTAAGGCCACCAAAATCACCTAGGAAGCAAAAAAATATTGCACACCATAAATACATAGAAACTCTACAATTGAAGGCACCGAAAAAAAAAATGCAAATTTAAAAGAGGATAGAAATTAAAGACTCCATACCAAACTAGCATTGAATACATAAAGAGATTTAAAAATTCAAAAATGTATTACTCAATATTTACCAATTTCTATTTAACACATCTCACTTTCATATTCATATCTATATTTTCCTGGAGGCAATCATAGAAAAAGAAGAAGCAATAGCAACATCGCGCAATCAAGTTACAGGTATTTTACTACTATTAATTCTTTATGCCTACAAATGCCAATCTATTGTATACTATGCAAATATTTTTCAAAAACTATAACTCAATGTCTGGGGTTTCAACTTGATATTGTTTACATTGGATTTTTCATTTATATTTTTTATGCCTAGGAATGCCAATATGTTGTATACAATGTAAATATTTGTCACAATAACCTATAACTCAATATCTAAGATTTCAACTTATACTATTTATGAATGTAAATGCATATCTATTGTATATAATGTGATTATTTCACCCAATCTTCTCTAAGTGTACAAGATCAAGTCATTTCAATTCAATTCCTGGTTTTTTTATATTCTATATGCCTGGGAATGCCAATCAGTTGTATGTAGTGTAAATGTTTACATCACCCACTAACCTATAACTAAATATCTGGGGTTTCAAAGTTTATACTGTTTATGGATGTTAATACACTTTTGTTCCATACAATGTGATTGTTACACCCAATCTACTCTAAGTGCACAAAACTGAGTCATTTCATGTCAATTCTTAATGCCTAGCAATGCCTATATGTTTTATAGGATGTTATTGTCTCACCCACTCCAGTGTAAGTTCTCAAGTAAATGTGATTTCATTTATATTCTATATGCCTCAAATTCCAACCTATTGCATGTAGTGTAATTGTGTCACCCACTCTCCTATAACTCATATTTGGGCTTTCAACTTTCAGGTTAAGTTTTTTTACCTCACTAAGCTTGTACCATTGTCTTTCGTATCAGCAATGTTTAACCAATGTCTATGCATGTATCACTATATTAAACTATTTTTTAATATATATGTACAAATATATATACATATATTGATATGCCTCAACTGAAGAACATATTAAAGCTAACAAAGTTATGTAGTTATTCCAAGCAACACTATATCAAAATATATATATATATATGCCAACATATGTACCAACCATGCACTTTTAATATTTTGTTGTATAAAATGTGATTGTTACACTCAATCTTCTCTAAGTGCACAATTCTTAATGCCCATAAATTCCTATCTGTTCTATAGGATGTTATTGTGTCACCCACTATGTTGTAAGTGTTAAATTAAATGTGATTTTGTTTATATTCTATATTCCTAGGAATACCAATCAATTGTATACCGTGTAAATGTGTCACCCACTAACCAATAACTCAATATATCAGGTTTAAACTTATACTGTTTATGGATTTCAATGCATTTATGTTCAATACAATGTGTTTGTTACATCTAATCTGCTCTAAGTGATTTCAGTTCAATTCTTAATGCATGTCAATTCTAAGTGATTTCACTTCATTTTTTAATATACTATTTATGGATGTCAATGCATTTATGTTTCATACAATGTGATTATTACACCTAATATGCTCTAAGTAATTTTAGTTCAATTCTTAATGCATGTCAATTCTAAGTGATTTCACTTTAATTATTAATATGTTGTTTATGGATGTCAATGCATTTTTATTCCATACAATGTGATTGTTACATCTAATATGCTCAAAATTATTTCAGTTCAATTCTTAATGCCTACCAATGCCTATCTATGCTATAGGATGTTATATTGTGTTACCCACTCTGTTGTAAGTGTTCAAGAAAATGTGATTTCATTTATATTCTGTATGCCTCTAAATGCCAATCCATTGTACATGTCGTGTAAATGTGTCACCCACTCACTTGTAACTCAATATTTGAGCTTTCATATTATTTTGTTTATGAATGTCAATGTTTTTTTGTTGTATACAATGTGTTTGTTACACCCTATGTGATGTAAGTGCATAAGTTGAAGTGATTTCAATTAAAAAAATTCTCAAGTTTTGCTCTATAAAAAAATTAAAAAGATGAAATAAAAATCAAACTGATACCAACAATTGCATTATAAACTATCAACATGCACAATCAAAAATAATAATTTGTTCATGCATCACTGTGACTTTAACGGTGTTCATTTCAATGATTTTTATTATTGCTTTAAACAAGTTCTGTAATATTTGCAAGTGCAATATAAAGCTGAAATGAGGACCAAACCAATAAAGAAGACTAGCATGACAAAGTTTCCAACACATAAAAGAAAGGTTACAGTCCCCCATGTGCAAGAACCTATTGTAGAAGAAAATAGGAGTCCTCAAGCTGTTGAGGCAGTCCCAAAGATTGGTGCACCTACAAGCAGGCCGAAAAAATCAACACAAGAACGCGAATGGTCGATAGAGGACATGAATAGGGCTCTAAAGGATGTGGAAGACAATGGGATGTCCACAAGGGCAGCTACTATGAAATGGAGAATCTCAACTACAATGCTCACCAACTAGTTAGGTGGGCTTACAACTACTTCAAAGAATGGTCCTCCAACTATTCTCATAGAGGAGGGTCTTATCATCGATTGGTGCAAAGAAATGGTAGTTGTTGGCCATGGCCTTGAGATTATCAATCTCAAGGTAGAGGTTGCCCAGATTTTCCAAACTAGACCCCAACCCTTTCAAGGATGGGCTACCTAGTAAATCATGGTGGACTGGATTCAACAAGCATCGTCTAGAACTGACATTATGCATATTATAAGGTTTTGAAAAGATAGGGCAGTAAACCTTTGACCCGTAGTAGTATCTACATTTTACAAAACATTATCAACAGCATATGATAATAATCTATATGGTCTACATATAATATGGAACTGTAATAATGAAACGAGGATCCAAGCGAGCAAAAATGGAACAATGAGGATGTTGGAACGATGAAGTAGAAAGGAACATCTCATATATAATTCCCAAGATTGGGAATGGATAATAATTTTGTTACATACAACACGTAAAGTATCCCCAAGAATGTTAGACCCATGTGATGCACACATCCCTAGATTCCCTAGGTGTACCACATAATAAATAAATGTTACATTAATAATATTATGCAAAGTGGAAAACACACCTTTTCCTAACACTTCCCTCATCTTTCTTCATGGATATAGAGTTTCTTTAGCATCGTCCATTGGACTTGTTTCTTCCCAAAGTGAGACATATTTGCAGGCTTTGGATTCTCTTTTATCTTCTAAGATTTTTTATTAGCTTTGGAGATACTTCATTATGGGGGGATATATAGTCTCTATCTTTCTCTGAACTATTGAGGGTATATTTATTGTATCTTTATGTGTATGTAGTCCTTGGGGGTTATTTATGAGTACTTTCATCATTTATTTTTGTTAGTGTAAATAGTGTCTTTATCCATCTAATTAGGATATTTCTTTTCTATGATTGACTTATTCACACTCATAGACTAAATTTACTTAGATTTCTTATGCTTTGTCTCACTTCATAGCATTGAGACATGTTTCCTCATCACTTGAGACACCTATTTACACTTGCTCACACACTTGTCAAGTGAGCTCACACAAGTGTTGCATATTTGGATGGTTAGTCAGTTGTTTAGTCCTTCCTTCCTACCTCATCTACCTTTCCTATATATGCAAGGTCTCTCATTATATTTACAACTCTTCATTCTATATTGATAGACAAACTATTGTACTTATATTTTGACTTGTGGAAGATTATCAATTCGATCTCTTTGGTCTTGGAACTCTCCAACATGGTATCAAAGCCATGAGAGCATGTTCCTTCCCACATCAAGGTGACATTTTCACATAGCCCTATCATCAGAGTGTTGTAGAGTCATTATAAAATTTGGGTACATTGATTTGTTTATTTTTAATAAGTTATTCTTTCAAAACTATAGTGAATGCATACTTTGGTAGCCTTTTTTGTTGAAGGAGTTTTATTTTTGTGTCAAATTCATGTCTTGAAAAAATAATTATGATTTTTTTTCAAAGCAATGAAAAAACCATCTAGGTATTTGTTAGTTTTTACATATAATAGCTAAATATTGCAAAAAAACACTATCAAAATAGCACGACACAACCATTTTTCCTATAGATCAAAGTTTGCTTTCTTATCAAATTACATCTTCAACAAGTTGGAAAGAAAAGAAATTGGGTTTTGATTTCAATGACAAAAAAAATTGTGTATATATTAGATTTTACATATAACAATCAAATTTTACAAAAACTAACTCAAAAGTGTCTAGAGGCTATTGTTGATGTAAAAATAAAATATTGTAATAAATTTTGATCGATATCTCAAAATTGAGTACAGATTTTTTCAAAAGTTCATATTTTCATTTTCAATCTATTGGACTTATATTGTAAAAAGAAATAAATTATAAAGTTTCAATTTTTGGGGGGCTCTCAAATATTTAACCAAGGGGTTTCTTGTGTTGTGTCTTTGAGTACTTTCATGAGTCGTGTTTTTGAACACTTCCAAATTTCTCTTAAGTTTTTTCTTCCCATACTTCATTATGCTTTAGCTGATAGTAGTCATGTCTCCAAATCCATGAAAAATAAAATGTAATTATTGTAAGAAGAAAAAACATACCATAGATGATGCATGTTTAAATAATTTGATGACTTGTAACTTGCTTGATAGCTTCATCAATTACAACTTTGCATTAAAATTAAAATCAACTTGTCAAATTCTTCCAAACCAACACTTGTAGAAACATCTAGTCTCATTCAATCATCTTGTGAGACATCACCATAATTTGAAGATGAACAATGTAGTCCAATGACATGCATTGTGATCTCATCACCTGATGCTAGTTCAGAATTGAGAGTTTCTTCTTTGAGAACTTCCAAAGATTCAGTGCACCAAGATATTGTCCTTCTAGATCTACCACATTGGGACATATTTCTATTAGATATTGCATCTTTGTTTGTAGAATCCCACCTTGTGAATTTGGATCACTATTGAGGACATTCATTTCCTCTATGATGTCAACTTCGATGAAGTTGCATCACCATTGTCATCTTTGGATCTTGCTCTTGCCTCGCCTACATCAGTTTGTATGGTGGCATTATGTAGATATTCATGAGTTGATAGGTATCCAACTCTGTCATCATCTAATATGTTGGCATCATCTACAGCAATACTAGATTCACATCAACCCAATTGTTTCCATACATCCATGGTCCATGTTCTTGAATCACATATGGTACCTAATCCATCTTATCGACATACGTCAAACATTAGCATTGTCTTGGAGATCTTTAAGCATCAGTTGAAGGCATCAATAACATCATTTAAATCTTTGGATCATGTGCAAAATTAAAATATGTTGATCTTACTTCTTGCATATTCCTATTAGAAATGGGAAGTCATCTTGCACGCATATGTGGTGTTGTTTCTTCCCAAGAGGAAAAATGTTATTCAACAATCATGGATCTTATTTAGCATCTAGTATTGAGCATCTACCAACACTACAAGCATCATTTTGAGAGGAGGCTACATGGTTTAGATCTCCTATCAAATTTTGGGAGGAAGCATTTCCTCGCATGGAGTTCATTACTTCTCAGTTTTGGGGGGGTCACATAGACCACTCTTTCTCTCCTATGGGGGGGACATCCATTGTACATTGTGCTATAAGTAGTCCTTGGGGTTCATAATGAATTCTCCATGTATCACTTATCTTCTTCACTTTTACATTTTATTATATTTTCATCATTTCTCTTTTGGAGAGGAGTTTTATTTCCCACTAGGTTTTCTCCTTTTCTCCACATGAAAAATTTGTACATGATTACCTAAAATGGCCTAGTAGTCGAGACCCATCATCATGTATACATCACTCCCTAAGCTACACTTAAGGGGGGTGTTAGTGTAAATAGTATCTTTATCCATTTAGTTAGGATATCACTTTCTATTATTAACTTACACATGATCATAGCTTAAGTTTACTTAGGTTTATTATATTTTTGTCTCACTTCATAGCATCGATATATGTGTCCTCATCACTTGAGACACCTATTGACACATGCATTTTTCAAGTGATCTCACAAGTGTTGCACATTTTGAGAGTTAGTCAATTGTTCAATATTACCTTTCTACCTCATCTACCTTGCCTACATATGCAAGGTTTCTCATTGTATTTACACACTCTTTATTTTATATTGATAGACATATTATTGTGCACATATTTTCACTTGTGGAATGTTATCAATTCAAGCTCTTTGATCTTGGAATTCTCCAAAACTTTTGACACTTGTATATGATTATTTTTCATGTATTCTCTCTTTTGAAGAGGGCTTTTTCCCATGCGATTTTTCTCGTTTTCTTCATTTGTGAGAGATCATTTGTACATGGGTACCTAAGATGGCCTCGTATTCGGGATCCATCCTTGCATTTTTACATCATTTACATAATAATAGATACTTCTCCCTAAGTTGCACTTAAGGGTGGGAGTTGGTGTGAATAGGATATTTTACCTATCCAATTCACTAGTAAGTCGTATTCACGTGTTAAGTTTACTTAAGTCCTAAGAATATTTCTAAAATTCTTAAGTGTCATGTGATCTTATCTTATCTTGTCATTTCATTCTTGAGCCCTAAGTCATTTTAATATTAGTTGAGTTAATTGTCTCATGTTATAAGATTAAGACACATGTCATAATATTTTATAATCCTATCTCTCACCTTTCTTTTATAAGCAATCCCTTTGTACACTTTGTATCATATCATATCAAGCAAGTTATTATCTTGTCATACTCTCTTGTGGAAGGTTATCTTTTATTTTGTAGGTGATTTTGGGATCTGGCCTAATTTTCAACTCATACATGTACATATACATATTTGCACATATATATGTATATGTATATGCACATATGTATATGTATATGTATATGTACACATATATACATATCAATATTCTAAATTTGTTTCAATAGGTGGCCTTAGGTGATGCCCTTGAGGGGAAGTGTACATGTCAATAACACTTCCTAGTGGTTAAATTTTGGATGTAAGACTTAACCAAGCATAACATAAGACCTAAAGAAATTATACATATAAGTCCTTTGAATATTTTATAAATTCTTCTCTATGTAAATATTTTACTTTGTAAAAGCATTATATTATATGACTTATGGGCATTGTGTAATGAACTTGTGAAGACTAATTTGAGGAGTCCCAAGCCAATAAAAACTTTATAATACCTCATATAAAGCATCATTTTTAGAACATTGGGATTATAAATCATGATGACTTTCATGTAATCTGGAATATATTTTTTGTTTGGACATATATTTGTATCCCTATTTATTATTGTCAAAAAAAACCTATGTTAGTGGGTTACTTCATGTTTTATTTTATAAAAATTAATAGGTGATGCCCCTATTAACATAAAGGGGAAGTGTTAGAATATAATATTATTAGGTTTCATACCCTTGTAACATATATATTGTTTTAGTATAAGGTTATAAAATCTTATTATATATTAAGCATATCCCATTTAAAATAATTATAGTCTAATAATTATTAGATCATTAAATATTTATAAATAGTACTTTTGAATAGGTGTCACTAATATGTTTTCAATTATCTTTACATCCCTTCTATATTTAAGGAGGTTCCCTCTCATTGAGATAAGTATGGGAATTTGGAGATTAATAGTGAAGTATATCACTATGTACATGAAGTATTATTGGTCATGTGGGAGTAAGACATAGTTCTCTAAGTTCAGTCTACGATTAAATAGACCATTTTGTAAATATTTTATAAAGAAATTATGCTTTGCAAAAAAATTTACCCCAAAAAAATCCTAGTTTAAATATTGTGTAATGTGTTTAATTTGTGTATCTTGTAATTATCGTTTTATTTAATATAATTATTTACAATGATTAGTAACTTGTGATCTTAGTTTCTAACAAGAAACCCATGCAACAATATGTTGAATGAATAGGAAAACTAAGAGGGGGTGGATCTATTGTACTTTAAAACTTCAAAACCTTCATGAACATTTAGATCTGCATTCATTCAATTAGCCCTTAATTTGTTACAATGATTTAGCATGAAAATAAAGCAATAGAAACTAAAACATAATCAACACCATAGACAAGAGAACACCAAATTTACATGGAAAACCCAAGATGGGAAAAACCATGATAAGGATTAACACACAATATAAAGTAATATCAACACCGAATACAATAGAGCTCACTGTTGGAGGGCTCACTGCTAGAATAGAAAAAAAAAATAGAGAAGAATGTTACACAGAGAAATCAATCTCAATGCAATAGGAAAATCCACCATAATGTCACCAACACCTTTGCAGTCTGACTGAAGATTTGTAGACACCTTTTGCTCACTACATCCAGTAATCTAACACATGAAAGCTCGCAATACACTTCTCAAATTTGCACTCTAACACTCTGCAATTCACATCACTCACATCTATCTTGTCTATCTTATCATCCCTCAACAACTCAACTCTTATTTATACCATCTTCAACCTTGAAACCATTCTCCAAGGTCAACTATGCACCCCAAACGTGCAAATTCAAATTAGGTTGGCACCAAAAAATTCTTGCAATGGAAAGGAATGAAAGCATACCACAACAGACCTCAACTAGGACCTAAATCCACTCATACACACCACACCATGCTTCCAAAAAAATTGCAAGTAATTTAAACACCTAAGGTCTATCATTACCCATGTAAACACCATTAAATTTTTAAGTACACACTTCCTTTGATCCAACAATAACTTGCAGACAAAAAATTTCACATCAATACAATCTAAAATATTCCATAAATACCCTGAAATCCAACAAACTCCTTCACAACAACTTTCACCTAAAGAATGTACACACCCAATATACTCAAACAATTCTACCATACACTATAACTCAAGAAACTAACTTTCAAAGTAGCAAACCTCAAACAACTTCAACTGAAGAAATATACCAACACTATTAGCATGCCTTCAGATCCACAAGACCTGAAACCAAACTGCGAAGAAACGTGAAGCAAAAATATCTCAAATGTACCTCTACAATATATAGTTCACACACTAATTAACACAACTTCTTCTGCACAATGATTAGCCACACCAAATTTTGGATATAACACCTCTAATCAACATATCTAAAATGCACAAATAGATCTTCAACCTAGAAGAAATACATAGCAACACTAGAACACTACTTTGCAACCTAGAACAACATTGCAACTCACTATTTCCTCTTTTTATCAAATTTTCTCAAAATCACTTGAAAACCAAGCACTAGAAACACATCATCATCATCTTCATCACTTCCTCAACCATATATCTGATGAATAGAAAAATGGATACCTAAAGATATCACACTTTTTCCATCAATCATTCACTAATGTCCTAGGAATCCTAACTGGATTGACTAACAACCTCACAAGGTGAGCCAATTCTCAATTAGGAAGGACCTAGGAGAGGTTCTTTTAGGATTTAAGAGGTTCACCACCAATAAAAAGCTTGGAAAATATAAATGAACATTCAACTCACAAAATCAAGCAATATAAGCCAAATAATGAGTGCAAATGATGAAATTAAGCTACACCAAGTTAGGGTATGTGTACTTGGGAAGTTTGGAGATGTTATGAGGATTCTGGAAATGCAAAGAAGCTATCAAAATACGTTGTGGAGGACTAAGACACCCAAGATGGCATATTAGTCCTGTTATTGTTTTTCGGGGAAAATGCAAAGTCCTTAGATTCTGGATCAGGATCTGAAGGAATATCTGCAAAATTCCAATTGGAGGAAAAAGACACCCAAGGTGGTGTATTAGTCCCATTCTAAATTTCTAAGGTTTCTGAATTTGATCTTGAACTCCAAGATCTGCACTTGCTTCTCTCCATATTTGAGGCCCTGAAACTTCCAGATCTAACCTATAGGTGATTTTCTGTGAAGATGACAACTTTGTAATGCAAATTTACAACTTTGACAACTTTACACTTTAAAGGATCTTCAAGTCTTCAACCTAGATCTACAAATAAAAACACACAAAAGGGAAAAACTTGTTGATTGTTAGGGAATAGTGGTTTTCCTTGGTCAAACCCCTTGCAAGTAATTAAACCAAATGATGAAATGAATGAAGCAAGAAACATGAAATATGTATATGATATCACCTTGTATGATGTCTTGTGAAGAAAATCTATAATCTACCTTGTAATGGCCATGAAGAATGTAGATCTTGGATCCTTGGATATGATGTGAACAATGGTTGCAAATAGATCTTCAATGCTACATCCACAATATTGGCTCAACAACATGAATGGATGCACTAAACCATTGACATGATGCTTGAATCTTGATGATGGCTTCAAATGCTTGATGAATATGCTCTTGAATGCTCTTGTGAACTCAATTATGCTATGATAAAAGATCTCACAAAAGACTTGAGTTGAAATGTATGAAGGAACCTTGTATTTATACTTATCTATGCTTAATATCCTAAAATTATATCACACCAAGCTGACATATGAATTCATTAAATAAAGGAGGCTAAATCTTGCCAGAATTGGAAATTAAATCTCAAAAATGACTCGAGGAGGACTAAGACGCCCTAGGTGGTGTCTTAGTCCCAAGTCCTAAAAACTTGGGGCACATACACCAAAAAGGGGCTCAATCTAAAGATGCCAAAATTAGGGTCCCGAGAGCCTTGGGGGACTAAGACGCCCTAGGTGGTGTTTTAGTCCTGACCCAAAAATCAGGGACACATAGATGGAGTCATTAAATTATCATTTATGTATTGGAGAATGTCAGGATTAACCAAAAGAATATGTCATTCATAGGGCTTGTGGACAAAAAATAGGACCAATTAAGCCATAAAGAAGCATAAATAAAGCAAGTTGGGCCCAAACAAGTGTGAAAATGCAAGGGTATGAATTTTTACTACACTACATTTAGCCCCCACTTTAGTGAGAGGATGAACTTATTTCAAACTCACACTAAAGTAGCCAACCACACAATCAAGAGGGGTTCAAATGTACAAATGTTAGTAAGATAGGATGACAATAATCAAGAGGGTGGCCAAGCCCCTAAGATCAAGATCCTATGGAAAAACAAACATAAGCACAAAGGAACACGCTTGCGGATGATATATGAATCCATAACCAAATCGCAAACATACACCATCAAAGACAAGAAAAAGGCTAACGAAAAAGGAAAAGGAAAAGTAAAACTGCAACAGATCAGGCTTCGACTAGTCATCCAATGTGGTGGACCGGGTCTAGGTTGCTTGTCCAAAAATTTTACAAGTGGAATGTTAGAATCCAAGATCACCTGCATGCAAGATGAATACCTGTCACATGCAAAAGATATGAAGAACCAAAAAGATGCTCTGTAAAACCTCTCAGTAAAAATGCATTAAGAGAATCAATGATTACAAAAGTGATCAATCCTTATGAAGGAGATCAAGAAACCCTAATATGTAACCCTAGTGTGCACACTTAATAATTAATAATTAATTATTAATGTGCCTAAGTTTAGCTTAAGTAATAAAGAGGAATAAGTGAATTAATTAATCAATGTGATGTAATTAATTAAGCATAATAACTTATTACTCTAACACCCCTTAAGATGAACTTAGGAAGTAGCTAAAACACTAAGAAAAAGATGCATGAGCTAAGATGGGTCCCAAACAAGGCTCGAACCCATTTACAAATGCAATAAGGAGTAAGAGAAGGAAAAACCCAGTGGGACAAAACCCCCCTTACAATGAGATAACATGCTGCAAAGAAGCACTGGAAGAACTCTGTAGAGTAACACTGGAACTTGATATAGGCAAGCAAGGAAATATTCTTTTGTATACTACTGAAACCGGATGAGAGTCACTGATTGACTCAAGGAATCATGATTAAAGCAATAGAAAACCCGATGCCACGGAACACTCGAAAACTCCAAACTGGAACAACTCTGGAATCTATTAAGCAGCAATAAATTATTGAATGATGTATTACTGAAAATGAAGTGCAAAGATGCAAGATGCACTCTCCCAACTGCCAAAACATCCAAGTAATCGTCAAACAACCCATCGGGCCAAATCTGGACTAACTGATAAACTTGGGATAGATACAGAAAAAGTGCATGTACAGTAAGATAGAGCTCCTTAATACCTTTCTGACGCTTCAAACGAGGTGAAAAACGGAGATCATGGCAAAAAGTTATGAGCTCGGAAGCATAAAAAGTACATCTGACTTCAAACAGAAATAAATTCAGGAAGATAGTAAATTACTATAAAATAAACTGCACCAAATGAAAGTGCTCAGAACCAGCTTTCCGGCGATATCTCGTTTGCCCGATTTCGATACCGTATGCCCAAGT
Source organism: Sequoia sempervirens (assembly GCA_007258455.2). Classification (NCBI taxonomy): domain Eukaryota; kingdom Viridiplantae; phylum Streptophyta; class Pinopsida; order Cupressales; family Cupressaceae; genus Sequoia; species Sequoia sempervirens. The sequence goes on along the minus strand of VDFB02281492.1, from coordinate 493,337,957 downwards.
TATGCCCAAAAGAAAAAAACTGCTTCTTTAGGACAAACTAGGGTTAGGAAGGGGCATATGAGGGCCGTCCGTACGCTGACGTCATGCTGACGTCAGCAGTTCACGAGCATAAATTTGACGACCTGGGGGCCGTCAGCAGAAAAAAAAATTTTGCCTCCTCGGACGACTGTGTCCAAATTGGACAAACTTTATATGAAAATGGGGGTTTTGGCCGCGAATCCAACGGGCGAGGTCCGTTTGGGCCCAAAGTGTTCAAAATCAGCGACCCCTGTGATCTAACAGATAAATCACCGATCGACAACCCCGCAGATCTGGCAAACGGTGATGAAAATCAATGAAATAAAAGTCATTTCGACTTTTTCAGCGCCTGAATCCAATGGAAAACCCCGATCTGATCCAAGACTGTGATAAATGTACTCAAGGATTGAAACCCTCGAGGGACCTCGAACGAGCTACCAGGTTCCTCCTCGAAAATGCCGAGAAGGGGTTTAAATCGAGGCTCGATACCATGTTAGAATCCAAGATCACCTGCATGCAAGATGAATACCTGTCACATGCAAAAGATATGAAGAACCAAAAAGATGCTCTGTAAAACCTCTCAGTAAAAATGCATTAAGAGAATCAATGATTACAAAAGTGATCAATCCTTATGAAGGAGATCAAGAAACCCTAATATGTAACCCTAGTGTGCACACTTAATAATTAATAATTAATTATTAATGTGCCTAAGTTTAGCTTAAGTAATAAAGAGGAATAAGTGAATTAATTAATCAATGTGATGTAATTAATTAAGCATAATAACTTATTACTCTAACATGGAACACATTGTCCACTATGCAAACAAAATACATGCTCACAAGGGCTAGTGGGAGCTAGGTGTCCACTAGGTGAGCCCTAGGAAGTCCATATCATAGGCATATCCCCATGGCTATGATAAGGACAAAATAAAAGTGTACACTCACAAGGTATAGTGAAGCTAGGTGTTCACTAGGTGAGCCCCAGGGGACCATATTAAAGCCATACCTCCATGACTTTAATAAGGTACAAAAATGCATGCTCATACGGGCTAGTGAAGTTAGGTGTTCACTAGGTGAGCCCTAGGGGACCATATCAAATCCATACCCCCATGACTTTAATAAGGAAAAAAATGCAACAAGAAAGAGGGATGCTCAAAGGGATTTGACTTAGTTAATGTGAGGTCTTACTCTTAGGGGACATCATTCCTAATGTCTCAAGAGAGGACTAATCAAAGGATAAAAGATTCACCACTTAAGCAATGCAGTGTGTTGCATCACCACTAAGGGGAATATAATATGCTGAGATAGATCACGCTCTTGAAGGACATTACTCCCAATGTCACGACAAGGAGGAAAACACATCGCATGAAATAGGAAGATCGCATCAAAGAACATGAAAAAGGAAAAAATGCAATCGAAATCATGATAAAATAATGCCAATATATGCCCCCACTTTAAAGAAATTGCTAACACCATGATATGAGCAATTACTTTAAAGTAGCAAAGGATAAATGCTAACAATAAAGAGGACATGAGAGCTTGTTCGGAAATCCCTATGCCAATTCATATGTTTCCGATAAGCTACGTCATGAAAAAGATAGTATGTCATGTGCGAGCCAACTTAAGGCATACCATTCACATCCCAAGCTTGCTCTTGTATGTACATGAAAGGTGGCCGACTAGCCAAAAGAGACAACGACAAGTGACATACGAGGACAAGGCTACTTAACCCCTTGCCCCCACTTAGTGCTGGAAAATGGTGAGCTGAGATGATTGATGAGAAACATGCTAGAGTGAAAATTAGTATCAATTAGAGGAATTAGGAGCCCCCACATAAGGAAGAGCACCAAAATCCTTAAGATGTTGAATTTTACTACTCAAAGCCTTACATTCATTAGTATAATGATCATGAACTCTATGATATGCACAAAATGAAGTCTTGTAATAAAATTTCTTTCATGATCTTTGAGGGGCTCTAGAGATATCAGACGATCCTAGAGGAGTTTCAGCAATATACTCTCTTGATCAATAGTAGAAGGTGTTCCTTTGTTTGTGCAAGATGTCATATACACACTAAATGACAAGGCTTTAGATGAAAGTGGAGATAAAGGTGGTAAACCTAGATCTTTTTTGAAAGAGTATGGTATGTCAGTTTGCTTCGTATGTTCATTGTATCCATGTGTAGGAGGGAGATTGTATCTGATACCATAACAATCTTCCAAGTCAAATGAAGGAGGTTTATGCTTCTAAGAAGGATCGACTTCTTCATGAGAACACAAATCCTTTTAAAGTTGTGTCACTCCTTCATGAGGGATGGGAGTTATAAATCCCCCATCGCTAGCATGGGTAATGTTTTAGAAATAAGTTGAGCGAATGAAACACAAGGTTGTTTTGGTTTATATTGTGAGATTTTGCACTCTCCTATAAAGGGAGGTGTAAGACCCCAATCATCATTAGAACTCATATATGAAAATGAATTGTCGGTATATGACTCTTTGGATTTTGAGGGTGAGATTTTGGATTCTCTATTGAAAGGAGGCATAAAATCTAATGACCCCCAATTATCACTAAAGAGGTTTGTTGTATGTGGAGGATTAGCATCAACTTTTATAGGTTCAACTTTTGATTTTGGAATGAAAGTATTAGGAGAGTTGGAAGTGTTATGATCATGTGCTTCATAGCTTCGTTCATCTGCTTCAACCGTGTATATCTTGTTGTTGTATTCAAATTTCATTGTATAGTGGAGAGTAGAGGGGACTCCCTTCATAGAATGAATCCTTGGTCTCCCTAGGAGAAGATTGTATGAAAGAGGTCCTTGCATGATATGGATAGGGGTAGGCAACACGACAGGTCTAACCTCAATAGGTAATGTGATCATTCCTAGTGGTTGCCTATTAAGATTGTTAGAGCCACAAATATGAACATCCTTAAGTTGAATGAGCCTTTTTTCCATGCCAATTTTGTCTAGGAGGTCCATGCTACAAACATTAATTTATGCTCCATTGTCTATGAGAGTGTGCCTAACTCCAATTTCACTAATGATCACCTTTATCATGATTGCTTCATTCTTGTTCTAAGTCTCAAGTGAGGGAAATTCATGTTTAGGGAATGTGATTTTTGATTGTGGGACCTGTGTGTGATGAAAGGATGATTTTGCATTATTCAATTTCATAGAAGCTTGGGTCTCCTCTCGCTTTATTTGTAAGATTTCTTGAAATAATCACTTGTATGTCGGTGATAGTTGAATAAGTTGTCATATGGATATATTAGCAGGGGTCTTCTTAAGATCTTCAACTATATTATGAAAATATGAAAAAGGAGCACGAGGAAAAATATTTTGAGGTGATGGTGATGTTGCTGGAGCTATTTGTGGTCCCCTACTTGTTTGAGCAATTGTGTTATATCTTGGTGGATGAAAAACATTGTTAGATTGCATTGTAGATTTCAAGAAATCTCTTAGTTTCTTATGTGATTTTTTAATGGGAGGTGACTTAGGAAGCTCACTAATTAAATGAGATTCAATTTGTGTTGTTGGAACCTCAAAAATCTTGTCTTTATTTGCGTGATCTCTTAGTGAAGAAGAATATATTGTCACTTCACCTAAGGAAGCCTCATTACATGTGTCAATGTTTAGATTTTCTTGCGCCATGATATCCTCCCTAGGAGGAGAGTTTTTTGGAGAACCACAAACTAAATTTTCATGACACTCAAAGGTAGGTTCTTCTAAAATTACTTCATCACAAGTAGGGGAATGATCAATGGTTGAATTTTATTGCTCAATAAGGGTTTCCCTAGGTGTAGAAGGATAACAAAGATTCTCATGACCTTCATTGATTGTGTTTTCTAATATCAAAGTACCTTCTTCACCACTAGGAGAGATACTAGGAAAAGAACAAATGTTAGTGTCATGATTATCTATGGTTGTGTTGTCTTGTTCATCAATGTCTTGTCCACTAAGAGAGGTAATAGGAGAGAAACAACTAGAACTCTCAAAACTCTTATTGATTGGTTCTTCTAACACCAAAATATCTTCTTTGCCAATAGGAGAGATATTAGGAGAAGAACGAATATGATCGTTAGGAATGTCCAAGGTTGTATTCTCTTTCACTAAAACACTCTCATAGGGAGGGGATTGTTTCTTAGCATGCCTAGATATGTAAGATACTAACATTGTTTGAAGAAAAATGAAAAGCACTTGTAACCATGTCATGCAATGTTTCAGCAATGTAAACAATGTATATCAAAAGATGCAAAACACTTTTATCCAATGTATGCAAAACTTTAAGAATGCAAACAATGTATATCCCAAAATGAAAATCACTTTTACCAAACTTATGCAAAGCTTTATGAATGTAAACATTGTATATAGCAAAAGTAAAAAGTACTTTTATCCATATTATGCAAAGTTTCAGAAATGTGAACATTTTCAGATCTAATGATGCTTGTAATTGAAATGATTTGAAAAATGAGTTCCCTAAATTGATTTTTTTTACCTAGATGCATAAAATAGATGTTCCTGAAACTTTCCAGACTTATAGTATATGTTACCAAGAGGCTTAGGAAGCATAGAAAATCATATTTAAACCTTGAAAAATGCAACTTCAAAGCCAACAAGGACTTTAAGTCCTATTGAAGGAGATTTGGAGGGGTCCAAAAATTAGACAGAGAGAGCACACAACTCGAGGAGCCAGGGGTTCTAAAGCCCAATCCCACCAGGAGGACTAGGGTACCAGTAGGATGGCAGTACCAGGTTTTGCAAAATACAATTCGAGTTGATTATGAGTGTTCCCAGTTGCCTACCCAGGGGACCCTAATGTTTGAAATGAAAAAATTAGTACCAAGAAATAGGAATACACCAAAAAATAAAAGTCACTAGTGACAAGAAATTTTGATTACAAAGTTAAATGCAATTTTTTTATTTTGAATGCAATAATAATCTTGCTAAATGTAATTAGGATGATGAAAAATGCACTTTTTCAGTTTTTCAAAGAGATAGAATGATGCAAGAAAGCAAAATTATGACCTATATGCACTTTCACCAATGCAAATATGAGAAACCCTAGGAATTTGATTTCATATTGCAAAGGAATCAGAATTCGGAAAGGAACTAGATGATAGGAGACCTAGATCTCGGAGGCAGGATGAACTCCCAAATCAAAGAAATGAATGTTAAGGAGGAAGGAATTACGAGGAGTTCATACAGAAAGTGATGAATAGGAAAATGGATATATAAAAGATATATAAAAGAGCTCCCATCTGAAATTCACTATTAATGTCACTGGGGTCTAATTGGATTACAGAATAACAACACAAGGATTGGTGTTCTCTGAAGTGGGAAGGGACCCTGAGGAAGGACTTCATTACAGGCTTTGGGGGTTCGCCCGCTAAGCAAAAAGCTTGGAGAAAAGCTAAATGAACATTCAACTCAAAATCAAGCAATATAAACCAAATAATGAGTTACAAATGATGAAGAATTAAGCTACACCAAGTTAGGTTATGTACCTAGGAGCTTTGGAGTGTTATGAGAGTTCGAGAATGCAAAGATGTAAGTATGTTGTGTGGAGGACTAATACGTCCAAGATGGTGTATTAGTCCTGCTGCTATTTTCGAGGGAAATGCGAAGTCTTCAAATGTTGGATCAGGATCTAAAGGAATCTCTGCAAAATTCCACTTGGAGGACTAAGATGCCCAAGGTGGTGTATTAGTCTCATTCTAAATTTTTGAAGTTTTTGAATGTGATCCTAAACTCCAAGGTCTACACTTGCTTCTCTCCATATCTAAGGTCTTGAAACTTCCAAATCTAACCTGTAGGTGAGTTTCCTTGAATATGATAACTTTGTAATGCAAATTTGCAACTTTGACAACTTTACACTTTAAAGGATCTTCAATTCTTCAACCTAGATCTGAAAATACAAACACACAAGAGGGAAAAACTTGTTGATTGTTAGGGAATAGGGGTTTGCCTTGGTCAAACCCCTTGTAGGTAATTAAACCAAATGATGAAATGAATGAAGCATGAAACATGAAATATGTAAATAATTTCACCTTGTATGATGTCTTGTGAAGAAAATTTGCAATCTACCGTGTAGTGGCCATGAAGAATATAGATCTTGGATCCTTGGATATGATGTCCGTGATGATTGCAAATAGGTCTTCAATGCTACATCCACAATCTTGGCTCAACAACATGAATGGATGCACTAAACCATTGACATGATGCTTGAATCTTGATGAATCTGCTCTTGAATGCTCTTATGAACTCAATTATGCTATGATAAAAGATCTCACAAAAGACTTGGGTTGAAATGAATGAAGAAACCTTGTATTTATACTTATATATGCTTAATATCCCAAAATTATATCACACTAGGCCAACATATGAATTCATTAAATAAAGGAGGCTATATCTTGCCAAAATTTGAAATTAAATCTCGAAAATGACTCAAGAAGGACTAAGATGCCCTAGGTGGTGTCTTAGTCCCAAGTCCTAAAACTTGGGGAATAGACACCAAAAAGGGGCCCAATCTAGAGATGCCAAAATCAGGGTCTCAAGAGCCTTGGGGGACTAAGATGCCCTAGGCAGTGTTTTAGTCCCGACCCAAAAATCAGGGACACACTGATGGAGTCATTAAATTATCATTTATGCATTTGAGAATGTCAGGATTAAACAGAAAAATATGTCATTCATAGTACTTGTGGAAACAAATAGGACCAATTAGCCATAAAGAAGCATAAATAAATCAAGGCATTCCCAAACAAGTGTGAAAATGCAAGGGTATGCATTTTACTATACTGCAATATCCATAGATAGAAGTTTATCAAAGCAACACTAGAGATTGACACCAGTAGCTTACTAATGACAACATAATGCAACTAATCAAAGCATCATCAAAAACCTCATCAATGACAATACCAACTCAATACCAATTGCACATCCTCTTGCAACAATCTTCTTCTGATACAATTGACACTAATGACAACATAGGCTTGTTGACATCAATGACAACACCAACTGTTCATACTTGCAACACAATACCAATTAGTCTAGAAGATTTCATGAGGAGTTCCCAAAAGATTAAAACTTGCACAAAACTTGAGTTAGCTAATCCAACAAGTTAAAAAATATAAAAGCTAATTTTATATGTAAAAATGTTAAAGATTGGGTGAAAACACCAAAGTTTAATACACAAATTTTAAAGCTACAACATACACAAACATTTCGACTTGAAAGGTAGAAATTCCAATTTGTATGATGTAAACATCCAAGTGACAGTGAAAATGCCAAAGCCACAAACACACCCAAAAATATTAAAAACTTATAAAAAGTTGGCTAAATGCACTCCAAGATGAAAATTAGTAAAAGAAGTTGAGTCATGTTGGATATTGAAACCATTTATCCACAATCCTATAACATAATTTTACCTTGCAAGGCTAGGGGTTGTCATTCATGAGGGTAAAAAAAAGGTTCATCAACAAACTATGGAGGGTTTAAGGCCAATTGTTCAGATTGGGTAAACTCCCATTCATGTTGGGCTCAACTAAACCAAGAATGATGTTCCTAGAAGTAACATTAAACAAGGTTTTTGCTACATCAAAAGCTATGCACATATGATAAATAAATTACAATGGTACCCAAATGCAATATTTGATCCTAATTTCTATCACTAGACTAAAACAGCCCACTACTATGACCTTTATTAAGCTCATACATACATTGAGAACATGAATCACTTACAATGGTTGTTTTCAAAGTTTACTTCAAATATTTTCCTTGTTATGCATCAATTCATGAGTTGCATACAAACTTGCTTCTATTCCTAAACTACTAGTTAAAAATTTGTTTATTTAAAGGAGTGATTAAATTATTTGTTCCCAAAAATGGTGTCTATCCAATGGATAACAAAGGTCAAAGTTCATTATTAGGGAGAACAAGCTAAAATCACCAAGGAATGAGCAATACATATACATACACCAAACATATGTTATCACATAGCATACTTTAATATTCATCAATAAATTGCATAAATTCAAGTATAATATGGAAGGGACCATTACAAGGCTTGCAATGTATTACAAATTTGTTACATTTAGCAATCCAATATTACACTCATACCAACAAAACTAGAAAATAAGAATCCCAAGTTGCAATTAAGAGGTTCCTCTAAAAGTATTCAAAATGTCATGAAGAAATTTCATGTAATAAAGTAAAATTTGCACAATAGAAGAATGTAATAGAAAATATGTCGCAAATACTTAATATGCCACTTTGAGGGGAAAACCACTTAATCCACTTAAGGGGATACCTTCAATAAACTTCAATAAGAATGTAATACTCAGCATGATGATAATAACTAACCTATAACTCCTATACATGTCATATTTATGCCTTGGATGTCACCCAAGCCAATTTAGATGAAAAACTATAGCTCCTAGAACAACCTTTAACTACATATATATGGCTATAATAATGACTATATAACTTATTCAAGAGTTAAGTTAGTCACAAGTTGACTACTCATAACCCAATACACACCATAAGATTAGGGAAATGGCATTCTCTCTCTCTCTCTCTCTCTCTCTCTCTCTCTCTCTCTCTCTCTCTCTCTCTCTCTCTCTCTCTCTCTATTGTGGGTTTGGATAAGGGTCAAGAATAAAAATAAATTTTTGAAGTGTTTTTTAGTTTTTATGGTCAAGAGACCATAACGCAATTTATAATGCACTTGTGTTATGGTCTCTAGGGGGCCAAAAAGTGGGGTTCCCCCATCTTTTGCACATACCCATAAGAACATAAGTTGTCTCTCTAATATTAAACTTGATATTAAAATTGTAATTCTCCTTTGTACAATTATAAATATTCTAGTTTTAAAACCTTAAATACATCTATATATCAAGATATGAAGAGAAATCAATATAATATAGTAAATACAATATGTCTCATGTTAATTATATACTAAACTTGAACTAAGATACATTTAAACATTTTACACATTGATAAGTAGGAGGTATTTTCCATAGCCTGCCAAATTGTGATATTGCTATCAGGATTCAACTGTGATACTAAACCTAGATGCAATGAGTGCTAAGTGGATCATTCATTATCATGGGAGATGGGTTCTTGTGAACCACTACTCATGAAGCATGGGTCAATGAGTTTGACTCGTAAAACTACATAGTTGAATCCTAAATGCAATATCACACATTTTACACTTGTTTATGTAGTAATAAAAATTGTTCATCGGATTTTTATAAAAGATTAGTTATTCATTAGGTATAATAAAGGAAAACATGATGTATTTTATTATTTTTAGAAGTTGTAATAGATTCTTTTTCTCAAAGTGGAACCGTTACTTCAATTATCATAGATTGATGTGGTATATATTTATTTAATAGAAGAAGCCAAGTACTTGGTTGGTTGGTTGGTACAATTTATCACTTGGATATTTGTTTGCTAGAAATGGTAGGAAAATATGAATTTCATCATTCAAGTATGTCAAATTGTTATAATTAATTTTTGGGTGTGCCAATTTTAAAATTAATATATAAAAAATAAATGGATGCTAATTTTTTCTTTGATGTATGACTAATGTTCTGAAAACAATAAATTCAATGGAATTTCTCTACAAATAATCATAATTTTTTTAATAGAGTTTGAAAATTACAAAAATGAAAGATATGTAATAATACACATGAACATTATATATGTGTGACTTTGATATGTGCTCCTTATCATAGATGAAAGATAAATGTTGAATGTATTGTCTCATAAATGACCCCAATTTGATAGCATGTACATATGATCTTTGAAGCACCTCCACATATGAAAAATGACCTTCAAATGAGAGTCCTATAGTTAGCCGATAGGCTATATATTGTATGAACTTTTTTCCCAAACCTATCTCAAGCTCCCAACAAACCTAGACAATGCCCATCAAACCATTTTTCCAGGTTGTTTTGACCATTTCACAGGTAAACTTTACGATTACATCCTACACCATAAATGAAATCTTATCGATGCATTTAATGTATGAAAAACCAGTTGGTTGTTGTTAATATCTACCAACATGTGAACCGACCATGTAAATACAATGCCTTAATATTTACTGTGAATAGATTGAAGTAGCAGTTGTAGGGAAATTGGCTTTGGTTAGTCTTAGCATATTTGGTTCATCTCATTAAAAAAAATATGTTGTTGTAGGGCTTCGTAATTTTTCTTGCAAACTCTGTCCATTTCTAGTGTGGTAGGGCATTGTAATTTTTCTTGCAAACTCTGCCCATTTTTTCTCATCGGCATCATAAACAGCACGACACAATTTTGTGCAAAATCTTGAGGTAATTCAAGAGAGAAGGTCGGTAAGCTCTGATGGGTTTCAAAGCTGCTATCTCTGTCGATCCATATAATTCCTAGCTAGATTGGTCTCCCAATCACACCTTTGTAGTTGGACTAGTATTACATGCTCTACAGTGTGTGGTTTTCCTTGAATCTCACAGGTAAGGGGTTACTTGGCCCTATCTCTTCCTTAGTGGGAAATCTTTCCTTCCTTTAAGAAGTAGTTGCTCTCAAAAATAATAGCTTTGAGGGCCATATTCAGTATCAGCTTGGAAGGCTATTTCTCTTGAGAAAGCTTAAGTTGTCTCAAAACTATTTGGAAGGTCCCATTCCATCCTCTCTTTATAATCTATCATACTGTCGTTTAATAATTTAAATGGAAGCATTACCTTTGAATTTAATATTCTTTCAAATTTAGAAACCATGGCATTAGGAGCAAACAAATTGATAGGCATTATCCCACCATCCTTAGGAAACATGTCATTTTTAATCATCATGGACTTGGCCGATAATAGACTCCAAGGTGGTATTCCTGCTGAGTAGGTATGCTTAGTCACCTAAACTAGCTTAATCTTTGCAGCAACAAATTAATAGGGTCGCTCCTTGTTTCCCTTTCAAATTGTACTCATCTCCAAATGTTGCAACTATCTAAGAATCACTTAAATGGACCAATTCCATGGGAGTTTGGAAGGTTGTCAAAGTTTCCAGGAGTGTATTTGTGGGGAAACCAACTCACTAGAGAAATACCCAGCTCAGTAGGTAATTGGTGTTGCAAGTGTTGGATTTGGGTAACAACCAACTGAGCAACAAAATGCTCCTAGAATTTGGGAAAATGCAGCAGTTGAGATGTTTAGTTTTGTGGAAAAATCATTTTGTTAGTGAAAGTAGTGGTTTATCTATTCTAAGTCTAATAGTATTGACTAATTTCCCTAGCTTGGAACAACTTGTTTTGGGATTTAATTATCTCACTGGCATCTTGCCCACTTTAGTTGGTTGCCTTTCAAATTCACTCTCATTTTTAGCATTGGACTCAAATGAAAATGGGGGAAACATATCAGATGAGATTGGTAACCTAAAAAAACTTGGCGACAGTAAGCCTAGAGGCAAACCAATTCACTGGGACCATTCCATCTACACTTAGTAAACTTCCAAATCTGGAAAGAATTATCTCTGGGCACAAACAATTCATTGGGAAGAATTCTTGAAAGTTTTGGCCAATCAAAAAGGTTAGATTGTTGTCAATCAATGAGAGCATGCTTTCGAGGCAAATTCTTGATAGTCTTGGCGAGCTTCCACAATTATGATACCTTATTCTTCATCAATATCAACTATCCTAAAATTACCCAATGTTTGTATTTCAACCAAACTTTTCACTTTCACTGCCAAAAACCAAGCTAAGAAAATAAAGAAAATAAATTATTTTGGAAAGCACGGATTTTGCTTTACAATTGCCCAAATATAAGCAAATTTAAAGATAAGGAGTGTGGTAGGGGAGAAAGGATACAAGTGTGTTGGTGGGTGTAAGTGTGGGAACGACTGCACTTACAGTCCTTGCAACTACAAATGATCAATACGATTATATTCTCATTATAATATATGTTTATCATGTTCAAGTCTGTGTGACAAGCTTATCATATGATAGTTGTAATAAATAAACTATGATTTCACACTAATAACTGTGTGAGGAAGGATGTTTAAGACACATAACCATTGTATGTCATTAATGATTGAAGTTTTTTGTCATTTTTCTTGTATGGGATTCTAAGGACATACAAAACTCTATGTGGGTTTAAGGTTAATAGAATTAATGTTGATCTTTCTTAGATCTTTTGTTGTTTTTTTCTTAATTATTGTATGAGGCTTCTACTTATCAGAATGATTTCTTGGTTGAAATACATATCATCAGTCAAATTTGGTGAGACTAGATCTTCTTTCCAATTTTAGCACAGGCAAAATACGATCTATGAATTGAACCAGTTATGTGTATGGTGCTTGTGAATGTTGTTACAATTTCCTAAAAAGGCCCAAATTAATTGATAGTTTTGTACGTGGCAGTAGTACACTGAACTTTGTGGAGTGCACTCAAAGTTCACAAGAAATAATCAGCAAATTTGAGCTCTCTTTAACTACATAGCATTTATTCCAGTATTATATTTAATTCAATAGTGATTAATTGCACATTACAAAGAAAGATACATTTTTTTAGAAATTAAATTGTGAGGGGAAATGTAAAAGAGTACTGAAAGATTTGTCTGTTACCAGTTTTTCAAAATTTTCATTCAAAATGTAGCACCTCCATTATAGATACTAGAATAAAGAGTTTTAAAAGTTGAAAAATGCATTCTTCAACATTTATGAACTTTCTTTAATTATTTGTTTCTAGTGAACGTACTTGTGTGTCCGTTTATATATGCATAACTTGGAATTACTTTCTGGGCCCATGACTTAATTTTACAAAGATTGCACAGTGTTGTATAAATGGGTTACATTTTCCTTGATATACCTTTCCACTTGTTCCAACCCAATCAATTGATTTTTTAAAAAAAAATTAAGAAAAAAATCAAGTCACTTCTAATTTTTTATTTATAAATTTATTTGTGTAAACATTAATTATCATTGATTATAAATTAATTTTACTTTTTATATTAAAAATAGGATATTATATTAACCTTTTCCACGTAATTCCACTCTAGCTTGTACCATCTTTGTTTATACATTCAAGGGTTCTTTTCATATAAATTAGATTGAACAAGCTTTTAGATTGCATTGTCTATATATGTTTTTATACTTTAAGTTTCAGATCCAAAAGAAAAATAAAGAATATGCCTCCTTACCACGTTAACTTACATATACTTTTCTATCAGCATAACCCTTGCACCCCTTTTGGTGAAAATGTTGGTAGTATTATCAACAACACTCCACCCAACCATTATAATACACCATTATAATAAAATATTTATAACATTTTTGCAAATTGATTAGCATATATATAAAAACTTATATCCTAAATTAAGGGTTCTATATATAACTTGAAAGTTCTCTATTATAATAAACTATATCAGTTAAAAGTTTTACATATATATCATAGAAGGGGTTATATATATACAAGATAAGGGTTATATGTAACTTGCAACACCATTATAATAGAAATATTATTAACCATTTTTCAAATTAATTAATTGTTATGTATAAACAAATATTATGTTATTCTTATATATGCAAACATAGACTAACATTAAAATGTATAAATTGGAAACATGAACATAATAGTATTATCAACACTCAATAACATAACATAATAGTATTGTCAAGAACAATTCACTCAATCACATAGCATTATGGTATAGAAAAACTTAGTTCATTGTATATAAATAGATTGTCTTTCAAAATAATGACAAAAACAAAATGGCATGCAATCTATCATTTTGTTTTAACTTGATAATTACACAACTCCCAAAAAGTGTCCACCCTTTACAATTTAACATTGTTATTAAAATCATGTTGGAAAGAGAATCCAAATGAAGGCATAGAATTTGTTGATGCGTTGTCGCTTGGTGAACCTTTCCCAACCAACTAGTCCTCCATGGTTTTTGTTTGAGAAGTTGTAGGATTGCAACTTGAATGGTTGTAGATAAAACTTGATTTAGAAATTGTTGTAGAATACTAAGAACAATGAATACTTACCAAGTCCCCAAATATTATAAATTGTTCAAGAAAGGGATTTAAAGGATTACTCAAGTGTTTTTGCTTCTCTAACTCTTTTTTTGTCTATTTCCAATTTTTTCTCATTTATCTTGTTCTTATTGAATCCTTAGTTGGCCATTTTTTGTTCCTTCCCTCTCCTTTTTTGAATATTATGTAGTTCAATTACTTGTTGAAATTATTTTTCTATTTTCATCTACTCCATGTCTAGCCATAATTCTTGCAACCTTCATCCCTTCCATATGTCGTCACTTCCTAAGTTTAAACTCTTGGATTTCCTTCTTCCTCACCTTTTGCTCCATTCATAGCTTCATGTAGTCATCTATGGTGAATAGTAGAGATTATCTACTTAGTCAAATCTCATTGTCAACTTGATTTAAGGCATCTTTCACTAGAGGAACAAATAGTTTAAAGAATTGGTTGATGTTGGAACTAATTTGGCATCCTTATATCTTATTGGATTCTACTTCATCTTCAATTTCCACCTCGCTAGCACTTTCCTCAAGCTCCTAACCTTCCCCCAATTCAACCACTTTCTCCCCACTTCCCAATCTCTACAACCAGCACAGAAATGTACCAAGGAAAATTTATCCATTGTGTTTAGTGGAGATGGCAATGAAAGACTTCAGTCTTAAATCAATATTCAAATCAACACCAGGATTTGCAACCCCCTCCAAAACCATGACAGTTGCTCTAGTTCATTAAGAAGAGAAAATGTCTTCTTTGCAACAATATGTCAATCTAGTAAAACAAGTGTTTTTATTGCAATACATAATTCCTCATTCAATGGCTCAACTATTTCCTCTACATGGTTTGCCTCTATTTCTTTGATCTTTTAATGTAACACATCAATACTCAAAAGGTTTAAAATATTTTTACAGCAAAAGCGTCCTCAAGGGTAGTGAATTAAAATGTATCATTGGGACACATCATCTATTAATGCATTTGAATTGAGGGGCCAAATATGTGTCCTCTTAAAATCAAAATTTATGTTATCAATAGTCAATGTTTTCTCAAATGTCAAGTTGTCAAGTGTTGCCAATTCAACCCTTTTAATCTCTAAATTAGAATATTTAACCATCCATGTTGCTCTTTCAATCTTAAAATATGTTTTGAAAGTTGAAAAATGCTTACATCTAGTAGCTACAACTTGTGAGATGTGTGGGATAGTAGGATTAACAACTATGTGAAAGCAACATAGCTTTCATGGCTATCAAATATCAAAAGGTGTCTATTAGTGGTCGAAACACCCCTAGATACTAATCTTGCAAAATGGTGCAATGAATTAAGAAATAGTTCATTTATCTTCCATACTCTTAAACAAGTAAAAACTGCTAAATTTTTATCCAGCAACATTCACACAACATAAAATTGTGATCTATTCTCAACCCTTGGGTATTATGTACGAACACTTTTGTTGTTTTTTTTGGAAAGCAACCACATTACCCCATTTCTACCGACTTGAATGTCAATCTCATCACAATTCCAATTTTTACAAAGACTATACAAATTAATTGCATAAGCCCTTAATAATTTGTCATAAAACATTGCCACCACTATAGGCCTCAAATTTAGTGTCATGTCTTTGTCATGTCCTACTGCCCTCAAGGTAAGATAACGATAATTTTTAAAACATATCCATCATGATTTACCAAAGAGTTCATCCTCGAATGGATTTGGAATTGTTTGTTTGGCAAATATGCCCTACTTCAATGTTTAAACTAACTATTCAATTGTAAGGCATTCAACAATCAATAGAATAGAATATCATTTAACAATCAATAGTAAAGACATTCAAAACCCATGACAAACACAATAAAATATACAAAACTATTAACTATTCCAATGAATTTAATGTTATTTCTATATAAAAAATAAAATTTATATGTATTGAGATCATTTGAGAATGGTGATGGAAGGATTGTGTATAGGAGTGAATTTGTACCCCTTATGCAAATTCCCCTTTTACACATTCTCACCTTAGAAAACCAAATCTGAAGGCAAAATTCCACATCAGCTTGCTAACTTCCTTCCACTTGGCGTTTGTCCTTTGTGTTGGTGAAAGAATATTTTTCGGGGACCCCTACGCGGCGCACAGACGTCTGCTCAACACGCTTAAGTCCCTAACGGATTCCTATTCTAAAGTTGGCAGAGGCATTACACTTCCCGTTGGAAATGGTTTGTAACGTCCCTCTTTGACCAACCGACCCCAAAAATGGAAAATTCTCTCCCTTCTTCAAATTATTCCATTCTTCATTCAATCCATCTTTTTGCATTCTCTAAGCATTCAACTCATCTTTTTTCCATCACTTCTTGCATTCTCAAGCATTTTTTGCCTTCATTTTCACTCTCAATAGCACTCCAACACTCCATTGCAGCAACAACACTCTATCAACTCCGTCAAGCAACTGTGAAGCAAGCCATTGCAGCAGGGGCTTGAGGTTTTACAACACCTCTCTTCATCATAATCGAGGTTGTGGTGATTGTTCAAGCTCTCTTTCTCCATCATTGGATAGTGAGCTCTTGGTGGAGGTGGTAACGTTTTCACTCCTCTCCTTTACTATATGGTTGAGTAGCCATATACTATTTTGTAGTGTTATTTGTGTGCTTTCTTTCTTTACTTCGTTATCATACATTTCTCTATCATTTCTATTTGGTTGTCCGTAGAGGTGGAAACACCAAAATGGGGGTCTGACTGAGGTAGGCCCCTATACAACCCCAACAAATTTCCCCTCTTTCTTATGTGTAGGACGCACATTTGGAGCTAGCTGGCGAATAGGAACTTTTGTGAGATTGTCTTCGTCACCTCGATTCTAGTTTATTTATTTTATCATTTCAATATTTACTTTACATACTTTCTCATTATGTTCTTACCATCTAGATTGTACTAGCTAGGCTGTTAGTAGGTCTTTTTGTCAGTTTCTCTGTGTTCAACATTTTTTGGTCGTACAGACGCCAACGTGCCACACTAACGTCCAAGAACTGCACTGCCATCCTCGGACAGAGAGTTATCTGAGGCACAAAACCAACTCCAAAAATCCAGCTTGCCTATCCCAGACTATAGTTCGAGTCTGCAAAGTGGTTGAAGGACTTCATAGTCCTCATCATTCTCATCCTTCGCATCAAACACCCCTTTAGAGTGAGGTAAGTTAGGGCAACCTTCCACTCTTGGATCTCCGTGACCTGGGGCCTTGACGTGGTTGGTCCCCCTCTCTTACAGATTGAAAGCATCCCAAACTAATTGCCATGTAAATCCAATCTAACTACAATGAATTCGCAAGCAAATGGGAGTATTGAACTAAATGCATAATAAATGTGTATTCACAAACATGTACTAATGTGGAAATAAACAAATAAGCTCCAACACACACATGGAATTTCTAGCTAAGTGGGCTTAAATCTTAAGGGAAACCCCTTGGTTAAGTGTGTTGAACAGTCCAAATAACTGAGTGGGGGGGTGAATCAGTTATCATAAAACAATTTTCTTTTATTTAATTAATCCGAAGCGGGCTAATATCAATCAAAAAAATAATCAAACAGATATGAACATGAATGCACACAACACCACCAATCACAATGAACACCAGAATTTACATAGAAACCCAAGAAGGGAAAAACCACGGAGAATGCTAATTTTCAATTATAGAACACTGGTTAAGGTGACACTGGTTAAGGTGATTTTTACAAAGGGCTCACTGCAAGTAAGGCTCAATGTCGATGGGCTCACTACCCAGCTATTACAGCAAAGATTAAAAAAAAAGGCTCACTGCCAAAAGAGAAAGGCTCACTATCGGTGGGCTCACTGCCCGATTAATACAACTGATTACAAAATAGTCTCACTGACAAAAGTGAGCCGATGAAGTTGCATCTACATATGCATGAATTCAGTTCCGGTTAAAAGCACAATAACTGTCTGCAACAGATCTGTTCAAGAATCTTCTACACACCTTCCTCGCACAACCTCTGCAAATCAGATTACTTCTTCCTTCGCACTCTTTTATCTGCTCGCACACACCATACTCCACACTTCTTGTTTCATCAAACAAAAAAAACTTTTACTTATACCATTTCATGCCTTCATAATCTCCTAGGTCGGCCAGACACAATTTAAATTAGATCACCACAAAACATGTCGGCATAAAGAGCAACCTTGAAATATTCAATAAGGTCTTGCACGCTAGCACCAGACCCAAAAGATAGGTCGCACATAAATATCTTCTTACCACGTTACCAAGGGACCCATAAATAGGTCATACATAAGATAGGTTCATTACATAACATAATTATCAAAATATAGCAAACTTTGAACTACATGAAATATATTCCAGAGCCGATGGGAATGTGGTGCAGGTGCACCAAGCAAATGAAGATTACAATTGTAGGTCAATATGTCAAGTATAGGTGTTGAGGTCTTTTGGCATTAGATAAGGTCTATTTACACTAAATAAGGTTTTTTGAGACCATTTACTATGTAATTGGGCAATTTGTGAGTCATTTGTGTCAAATGGGAAAAAGTTGCAAAAAAATGTAAATGTTGTCATAAGCAAAATTGCAAAAATGCAACTTTTAGGAAGTTGAAAGGTCATAGGAATTTCAAAAGTCAATTATAGGCATTAGGTAGTTGGAATTTGAATGGAACAAGTTTATAAAGCCTCTGAAGGGCTCGAGCATTGGTTGTTGAAGATTGTATTGAAATCATTCCTATCAAATACAACGCTTTTCTGCAATTTTACTGTTAATTTGCACTTTTTTGAAGTTGTATGGTCCCATACACGCTATAAATTATCTAAATCTTGTTGTGTATTGTAGAGGCATGAAATAGCTTTCATTTGTTTCAGGTTAAAATTGAATTTTGAGAGAGTTCTCTTCAATTTTCTGTAGCAGCCCTGTTATCTCTATATTAAGGGTTGAAGGTCATTTAAAATGTTAAATTGACCCATTCCACTCACTGTGACTACTGTAACTTGTGGAATGGGTCCAATGCATTAGAAATTAGGTGTCCACATGGTCTTGACGGCAGAGGAAGTGATTTGTTTGAAATTGGGTGATGCCCTAGGGCAGAATTACATTGTTTTCCATGTGAAAACGGTGTGTCAAAGAAGGGTTTTGATAAAATGTTGAAGGAACCTTCTATGTAAGGGTTGTTTGACCTTGTGTAGGGTAATTGTGATGTGTTGGAGGAATTGGTGAGGTCTAGTAAGCCTGGGAGTTGAGACTTTCAATAAACCCTTGGTAATTGTATGAAAAATAAGGGTTTTGAAGAATGGTGTCTTAGTGGTCATGGCTATGAGGTATGATGGTGGATTTTGAGGTTTTGCAACATAATTAAGGTCGTCAATTGATTTTGGGTGGTAACTAAGTGTTTAAGAGGTACCTCCTTTGTAAAAGATGGCTATTTGGTGGCCTAAAAGGTAGGGCAGCATATTGATTCTTCATATTGTTGTAAAGAAACCTCAATAAATCTTTTGATATGTTGTGTCAAGAGTTTAAGTGTGTCTCAAATGATTTCTACTAGGTCCTTGTACGGACTTCTCTAAAAGATATTGAGAAAAGTCAGTTTTGGAGGGCTACAAGCCTTTAGGTGTGTGTTTGGGGAAAGTTGAGTGAATAGTGTTGGAAGGGTTGGTTCCTTGTTTGAGTCTGATCATTTTGTGTTGGTTGGGGGGTCATCACCACCTAGGTTGCTATCAGAATGCCACAACCAAGACATGAATGTCCGGATAGCAAGGTTACCCAGAGTAGCTTTAAGCATAGCAGCCAACATCAAAAGATTAGACTCCATTACTCTGCATTAACTGTCTTCCATAGATGTCCCAAAAAGAAGTACTACCATATCCGGATCAAAGATAACATCCACACTACACAACATCAAAACATATGATAGCACAGATAAATTCTTTATATTATCTAGAGTTCAACCTTTTGGACCTAGGTTTTGACATCAATGACAACAATGCTAAATTATTTCAACAACTTCTCAACAATCTCCCCCTTTGACATTGATGGCAAAATAGAAAAATCTCAAAAACACAAAACTCCAAAACTCCAAGCACTCCCCCGTTTTCAAGCAATTCAATACCTCTTCTTGTTTTTGTTTTCTCTTCATTTTCTCCCCCTTTTTTCCATCAAAGGCAAAGGGCCAAATAAGAACATTCAAGAGATCAAGTAAAAATAACATGTTTCACATGAAAAAAATTGTTGTACCTTTCTCTCACAGTGGAAGAATCCTCTTCCAAGCTAGCACTACAGAAACTATTCTGGTACACATACTGTCCAATAGAGTCAACAACATAAATGAAGATGACCAGTTCGGAGATAGGCACTATCATTCACAATCCTTTGCATCAGAAAGTATCCTGGAGAGATGATCCAACCGAACCTCAACAATTTCTTTGACCAACCAAAAAATTTTAACCAAATCTTCCCTCTATCTCTGAGTAGACAATAGCTCAGCTTGCAACTCTCCAACTCTTATTCTTTGTTTTCCATCTTTATCTTTGAAGAAGTCAAAACACTTCCCAATATCATTCAATTCAGATTCAATAGTTTCAATTATGCTTCTAAAATTATCAACAGCAGTAGGCCATCGAAGACAATACCTGTAGATGTCAGACATCTCCTTAATGCATTCTCTTGTCTCACCAAAGTGTTTGGATAACTTATGTTTGGCTTTGACACACCTTCTATCAATCATAGCTTGTAACTTGTGTCCTTCAGATCCTTCCCACAACAACCTTTCTTCAAATTCTACCAAATCATCTAATAACGAGTCAGAAACATCTGAAATAGTAACACCCTTTTTGAGGAGATAATCAACCAAGGCATCATCAATTCTAAGCCTACTGACCGAAGAGCAAGCATACCACATTTCACCAATCTTTTTCATATCACCTTCATCCAACACCGAACGAACTTCATCTAGATCGAAAGAGTCAGATCTAGGCATAGACTTTTCTTCCTTCTCCTTCTCTTCTGAGATAGCAATGACATCCTGTGTTAATTTTTCTCCTTTTAGATTTTGGAGGGGAGCTACCAATGAAAACCTCTAACTCCTTACCAGAGGAGGAACCCTCCTCAAACTGACTAGACCCTATCACACCGAGGTACAGATTCATCTGCAAGAATAAGAAATAGACTTTGCATGCACTTGTTTTATCTTCCATACATTCCAAATACCTATGAACTTGCTTTCCGACGGGGATGTTGGACTTCCACTTAACATTCTCCTTTAACGGTAGCAAACTCAAAAAGTAAAATACTAAACATATGAGTAGAGACCCAAACCGAAAAGGATAACTCTCAACCAAAGACATTCTGACATTCTCAAATAGGTTTTCCATTATTAGGCTACACAAGTCAAACTGCTTATTTTCCTTCACCATCTTATGTGCAAGATATACAACAATAGCCGAAGTAGAACCTTCATGATTTCTTAAATAGATTTTATAAGTGATACTGTAAGCAACATACCTCATGATAGGATCAACAATGGTGTTTATCAGTAGATCTTGGGGGTCATTGTCGATACCAATATGTTCCTCGGTATCTCTGTATTTCACTATTTTCTTCCCAAGGAAGTCACCAACACTACACAATCCAGTAATAGTTTCAATGGCTTCCTTAGTGATCGGATAGGGTTTGTCCAAAACAATGCTACCATCCTTGAATCGACTCACCAAGAACAAGATAGTCTCTCTATCAGCAAACTAGGGAAATTCTCCCCATAAATCCATACCCAGAGCACTTACATTCTGCAATTCATCATACTTCAACCCTAGTTCCATTTCCTTCATCTTTCGATGATCAAATTCGTCCAACTCTACTCCCTTCAACCTTAGCGAAATACTGCCATTCAATTCTCTGCAACAGATTCCATCATCACACTTAGCTTTTTCAATCTTTTACCGCTCCATGAAACTCCTTTGCAAACTGTGTGAAATGTTTTGAAAACTCCACCTTTTAACCTTAATTGCTCATGATGAACTTGCCCCAAAAACTTACATCGATGATGTCATCAAATGTACTTCACTTTTCAATCAATTGGATTAAGCTTCATCATATATCACCAACCTGATCAAACTTAGTCATGTCGAAACCACGTCAATATTACTTCAGAGAGGGGGAACCGACAGGATATGCATAGCAACACTCCCCCTAAGCCAAGGCGGTTGGCTCAGTTTCCGAAAGAGCTTGTACCAAAATCCGGTACCACAGAAGAGTTCTCCACACTCATTTCCTTTTTCTTCCACACCATGAAGGTCTTCTTAGATTCATCTGATTCTACAACCTTCTTTTTGTTTTCAGACTTTTTCAAAGCAACATATCTACATGTATTAGCATAATGTCCAAGTTGACTACACTTGTAACATCTTTGTCCTGACTTAACTGAGTGAACCCTAGATCTACATTGATTAGCTTTATGACCATAACCATAACATAAATAGCAATTACCATGAAAGAGATTATTCATTCCATTTCTTCTAGCCGGATTAGATAACTGACTTCTGCAATGACTTGTTTTGTGACCAAACTTGTGATAGTTAAAGCATTGAGTACTTGATTCCTTCTTGCTTATACACTCTACAACCTTATGTCCAAAGTTCTTCAATAAAAAACAAATTTGTTAAATGATAAGTACCTCTGAGCATTTGTTTGTTTGACCGACGATCTCTTAGGTGTTCTAGAATTCCGGACCTTGCTTGTTACACCAGATCTCGCTTCAGCTTCAATTGTTTTGTCTTCAACCTTAGTGTTCTAATTTGAGTTTTCACCGATGAAGCCAAGTCCTCCCTTATCCTTGTGACATTTTTGTAAGAACAAGAGTTGATCTAGAATTATGCTACTTTCACATACTCTTGCTTTTGTTTTCAGCCTTCCTAACTCTTGATCTAACTTCTCATTTTCTTCTGATTTTTGTTTGATGGTATCCTTGAGATTTTCTTCAGTCTTCTTCCATTCTTCCATTTTTTGTTTGATAGTATCTTTGAAATTTTCTTTAGTCTTCTTGCATTCATCCAGTTGTTGCTTTAAATCGACAATACTTTTTTTTTACTCCTTTAATTCTTGGCTAAGCTCTTTGTGTTTTGCTTTGAATTTCCATATTTTCTCCCTTAACTTTGAGATACAAGCATTTGCTTCCTTGAGGCTTTCTTTCAATTCTTCATTTTTAGATTTTGTGTTTTCCATATCATCTAACATTATCTTCAGTTCTTCCTCAAAGTGATAAGCTCCTACCATCTATTCAAACTGTCAAGATCTCCCTCAAGCGATTAAGCTCTATCTCCAAGAGACCAAGCTCTAATACCAATTGTTGAATAATCTGGTTAACTGAGAGGGGGGTGAATCAGTTACCATAAAACAAATTTCTTTTATTTAATTAATTCAGAGCAGGCTAATATCAATCAAAGAAATAATCGAACAAATATGAACATGAATGCACACAACACAAAGTACAATGAACACCAGAATTTACGTGGAAACTCAAGGGAAAAAACACATAAAATGTTAATTCTCAATTATAGAACACCGATTAAGGTGACACCGGTTAAGGTGATTTTTACAAAAAGCTCACTGCAGGTAAGGCTCACTGCCCGACTATTACAACAAGAGATTAAAAAAAATGCTCACTGCCAAAAGAGAAAGGCTCACTATCGGTAGGCTCACTGCCTGATTAATACAACTGATTACAAAATAGTCTCACTGACAAAAATGAACTGATGAAGTTGCATCTACATATGCATAAATTCAGTTCTGGTTAAGAGCACAATAACTTTCTACAATAGATCCGATCAAAAATCTTCCACACACCTTCCTCGCACAACTTCTGCAAATCAAATTTTTTCTTCCTTTGCACTTTTTTCTGTTCGCACACACCATACTCTACACTTCTTGTTTCATCGAACAAAAACAACTTTTACTTATACCATTTCATGCCTTCATAATCTCCTAAGTCGACCAGACACAATTTGAATTAGATCACCACAAAACATGTCAGCATAAAAAACAAACTTGAAATATTCAATAAGGCCTTGCATGTTAGCACCGGATCCAAAAAATAAGTCGCACATAAAGATCTTCTTACCACGTTACCAAGGGACCCATAAATAGGTCATACATAAGATAGGTTAATTACATAACATAATTATCAAAAGATAGCAAACTTTGAACTACATGAAATATATTTCAGAGCCAATGGGAATATCACAACCAAGACCAAATCTCGATTATCATCAATTTCAGTATCAACTAAAAAAACACAATTTGACATACCAAAACTTGTAACATGCTACATGAATGTCCGGATAGCAAGATTACCCGAAGTAAGATTTGAACACAGCAACGAACATCAAAAGATTAGACAACATACCAAAACTTGTAACATGCTACATGAATGTCTAGATAGCAAGGTTACCTGGAGTAGATTTGAACACAACAGCCAACATCAAAATATTAGACTTCATTACTCTGCATTAGCTATCTTCCACAGATGTCCCCAATAAAAGTATTGCCATATCCGGATCAAAGATAACATCCACACTACACAACATCAAAACATACGATAGGATAGATCATTTCTATATATTATCTGGAGCTCAACCTTCCAAATCCAAGTTTAAGTTTTGACATAAATGACAACAATGCTAAATCATTTCAACTTCTCAACAAAGTGTGTGTGAATTGGAGTAGCATTGGAATAGATGACCTCTTGGGAAGGCCCCATGCTTCACCTCTATGAGCATAAACCTAAATATAATGAATGCTAAGTGGACCATTTATTTTTTATCATGAGATATGAGTTCTTGTGAACTACTCTACTCATGAATCATGGGTCAATGAATTTGACTCAAATTTACACAATTGAATCCTAATAGCAATATTATAATTTGACATGCTATGGAAAATAGCTCCTAATCATGATAGCAATATCACAATACCTCCTAATTATCAATTGATGAGCTACAGGGGCTTTATAATGAATGTTCATAAGGCACAACACTTGAAAAAGATTTTGCAAATGAGGTTGTAAATTAAATGGACTTAACCTTGGGGAAAACTCCATGATTAAGCACACTTGAGTTGAAGTAGTACTAGAATGGGTGACCTCTCAAAAAAACCTAATGCTTCACCTTTATTAATATCACCTAGATGCAATGAGTGCTAATTTGACCATTTATTATCATGAAAGGTGTTTTTGTAAACTACTCATGAATCAAGGGTCAATGAGTTCAAATCAAAAACCTACACAATTGAATCCTAATAGCAATATTATAGTTTGACACACTATACAAAATACCTTCTACTTATAAAAATTTGAAATCAATAATACAAATAATTTATAATCTAAATATGATATCTCATTTGAAAAGTGTGTTAAAATATTTAAATTAAACCAGATTTGAATTTAACAATATGAATTAGTTGAAATATAATATAAATAACACACCATTATGAATTTAGAAGTGTTGCTCATATAATTTTTTATTACTATTATAATATTTTTAATTAATAATAATGACCTAACAAACATTTGTATAAGTTAAAAATGTCATGTCAAAACATAAATAAAATGTAAACTACAATTGTTCAAATCACTATTTTTGTAAAATAGAAAATACATTTAAAATATAAATATCTAATAATAATCACCTATATTTGAAAAAATGTCAACTATTAACCAAACAATGATTGAATCTTTACAAAAATAAATAGCTACTTTTGTATCCCTCTTAAAATAAAAAAACCAAATAAAAATATTCAACTAATTTTGCATTCTTTTTAAGGCCTTTTCTGCAATCCTTTCCTACACTTTCCTCTTCCAAATGATGGATCACCAAAACATTGATCAAATAACATACACACAGTGAAATCCAGAAATTTTCTCTACAACATTCATGGACTGTGGAAAACTTATACCAACTAAAAATATTATGTCAATCAAAAAACATAGATAATAAAATCCAAAAAAATTATCTACAACATTCATGGACTATGAAAAACTCATACCAACTAAAAATATTCATTTAACATTAATGAATAATGTGTTCAGAATGAAACCCAAGCAATCAACTGCTATCCCCACAATAAAAGCCCACACCAACAGTCATCTCCCTTACTAAAGGGGGCCACTTGGTTTAACCATCCAAAATTAGTTTAACTCCCACAATTCTAAGAGCTTCATTTAGATTTCACCAACTGTCATGCAAAACTAAAGCCAAACAGCCAAAGGCCATACTTGTAGAAAAACAAAAAGTGCAAAAATCAATTGTATCCCACCTCCACTACATTTCTACCGAGAGTCGAAGAAAAAATCAAATAGATCCCAACTCCAATACATTTCTACCAAAGAGTCCAAGCAAAAATCAATTGTATCCCACGTTCACTACATTTCTACCAAGAGTCCAACAAATGCAATTAAGTAAAAAGAAAATGTTATTAATTTGGTACACTTTGAGTGTTTGAAAAGCAAGCTTTTGCTTTTTAGTTTTTCATGGGCGGCCAACTAAAATGAAGCAAATGTAGAACAAAGACTTAGGCACAATTTTTTTTTTTTAAAAGAGCAAAAAGCCCAATAAATAAAAATGGAAGTCTTGTAATTTAAATTAAAAATAATAATTATAATAGAGGATGGTAAGAAGGCTATAGGAACCACCAAGCTAAGGAAATACTACTCTAATATTGTGACCAATATTAACAAAAAAATAAGAATATGCCATGAATGATAATGTACCAATTTCTTTGTGTTGGGTTCAATAAAGCCCAAATATTCTTTCTAATTATAAGAGCAATTTCTCTCGCACTCGAAACAAATGTCTTTTGTAACCAACTTCTTTTTGGCATGTATTTGCAAATTTAGAAATTAATAATGGTGCTAGTAACAAAACTTGTGCATCTAGAAATATGTCGACCACCTTAGAGGATAAAGTAGCTAAATCTAAGAAGACTGCTATCAAAGTTGGTAGTGAATTTGGTGGAATTGTTTGAATTGTTGTGTTCTTGTTTCTGAATTTATGTTTTTTAATTTCTATTTACCTTTTAGCAACAAAGAGCTCTAATATTCAAGCATTAGATGTTGGAAAAAAGACTAGTGCTCCAACTAATATGTTGACAAAAAAAGTTTCCAAAGAAAAATTCAAATTCTCCAAAACTTCTCTCAAAATCGTCCAAGTGTGACAATGGAGCAATAGGGGATATCTCTGAGCAAATATCTCAAGCAACTTATATACAAAGCAATGCAAGCACGCCAAAATATACACCACTGGATCACATTACACAAGAGTAGGGTAACAGGGAGCTTTATTGATATCAAATGGCCCTTGGCCCGGATTACATCAATTGCACAAAACAAGAGTGCTCACTACCCTGAACTCGCCCAAGAGCTCAATTACAATTCCCACCCCTAGGTATGCACCAGTTCTCAAAGCTGCGACCTCCACACCGAGATCTCTCCCCTGGATGTAGCTCTTCACACTGATTCCAAACCCTGTAATCACCTCTGATCCAACTGAACCAACTGATCACTTCGGAACTGCCTGGTGGTTCCTCGAGCTGGAAGACCTCTGGTGGCTCCCAACCGATTTCCCACACTAAGACCCAGGACCCCGCTTGGGATCTCCAAGTGCAACTCGTTGCACTGGCCATTATTGAGCAAACAACTATAAATTATGTTCTTATTTTGTGTTTTTAGATCTTTTACATTTTGTTCTTATTTTCTGCAATTTCTTCTTTAATTTGCTTCTGCAATTTTATCAACACCTTGTACCTAGGTGCTCTGAACCATGTTTACCTCCAGAGGCAATTACGCCTTCATAGGGAGACCACTAGTCAAGCAATTTTATCATCATGTGGGAGACCACCAGTCAAGCAGCTCCTGCATAGGGTATCGATGCCTATGCTAAGTAGTGCAATTATCCTAGGAAACAATTTACTTGTGTTAATTAATTTACTATATTGATATTTTATACTCCATTTCTTTTAATATGATTTCACAACCTCTAGCAGTTTGCAAGGATTAATACAAACGAAGGATCCCCAATTGTCATTCACCTTTGCTTGTACTGCGCTGGACAACATTCAGACAAGAGTGTAACAATGTAGTCTGTCTGTATGTTAAATGGAAACATGGAAGAGTTATTAGCCCTATGAAATGACTATTGCAATTGTCCACAAGGGATTCCCTACATGCTATATGCCAAATCGCTATGCAATAAGCTTGATCTATACCTGAGAGAGTTTTTAGACCGAAAGGTTTGACAACTTAGAACCCCTCCTTTGACTCAGGGGTTGGAGATCCCTAACTAGCACCCCTTCCTTGACTGTGTCAGATTCAAACATTGACACTCCTTATCTAGAACCCCCATTGACTGCAAGGTTCAGAGCCCCTCAACTAGAACTCACCCATCTGACTTCATCGGATTCAAATGTTGACGATCCTTATCTAGAAGCCCTCCCTTGCCTGCAAGGGTGGGCTACCCTTAACTGCGTAAGGTTCACAGGTTGCCAAGCACGAATTACGAATGTAGACGCTGCTTTACTTTGATATTCACTTCTGGAAAAAAAAAAAAAAAGAAAGGGGGCTTAATACCCAAGAATATGACACGCTTCTGCAGATTCTTTAGCTTTTTGTTCTGCATGTAACCTACTTTGGCAAAATCCCCCAGAAATGTATTAAACGACGTATCTAAATTTAAAGACTCGACTATAAGATTCGCAAAAGCACGCACTTAACCCGGAAAAACGTACAAATGAAGCTCATTCACATATACTACTATTTGAAGATCAGCAACAAAATGAGCAAACATTCTTGCAAAACAATAAACTTCCATGGAGATAAGTTAACAAAATCTTATGTGGAGACCAACTTTATACTTTTTTCAAATTTTTTCAAATCTCAAAAGCTCAAGCACTGTCTTGCATGAATTCAAATAGCTTTTCAAAAAGGGCAATACTAACAACAAACTCACAATCAAATTCCAATTTATTTCAAATACAATTCAAAATTAGCAATTTTTGGCTAACGCGCCTGAAATAACATGAAGGCATTGATCAAACAATTCCGTCAAAGATGGTGGTGTTAAGAAACACCAGAAAGAAAAAAGGGTAGAGACAGAACATTTAACCGCCGAAGCCGTAGAGAGTCCTGCCTTGCCTCTTGAGAGCATAGACGACATCCATGGCGGTGACGGTCTTGCGACGAGCGTGTTCTGTGTATGTGACAGCGTCCCTTATCACATTCTCCAAGAAGATTTTCAGCACGCCCCTTGTCTCTTCATAGATAAGCCCGCTGATGCGCTTGACGCCTCCTCTTCTGGCCAGACGCCTGATGGCAGGCTTGGTGATACCCTGAATGTTATCGCGAAGGACCTTCCTGTGCCTCTTCGCTCCTCCTTTGCCGAGCCCCTTACCGCCCTTTCCTCGCCCAGACATATTTCTTTAATCGAACGCTTGCCTTAGAAACCCTCGACAGAAATGCTCACAGACGCCCTGTTTGATTTGATTTAATCGTCGCGCGCCGTGTCAGTTTTATAGGAGATGCTTCACGATCCCTAGCCATCTCTGGCCGTTGGATCTGCCCAACTCGGCCAGTGATCCGGACAAAATGCCAAGTTTGCATTGTAACCATTGGATCTTCCCTTTCGATTGCTGATTGGTTGTAATTAAATTCTAAGGATCAATGGAAGTAGGACCCGCTAAGTTGTTTGTTTTGGATTCCAATAATTTTAAAAGCTTTCTGCAAATGTTTAAAATTTTATGGTGTCATATTAGAGATTTCTAAATATCAAAATACTTATTAATTTATTTTAGTTTAGCCCCCAACCTAATTCAATAAGGTTTTATGTTTTGGTCACTTTTTATAATTTCACGAGGAACTTATATTTTGAGACGATTTTATTGTCTTAGAGCAATCAAAAAAAAATGACAAGCATTCAAGAAATTTAGAAGCATATGTGATGGATATTTTTATAAGTTGTTTGTCATTACCACCACCATACCACTTCCTAACAATATACTAGGGAATTTACTAGGGAATTTTTAGAAGACTAACAAGATTCTAGTTTTATATGCCTTTTTTATATAATGGTTTCAAAGACATTTTCTCAAATATAATAGTGTTGCTTAGCTTTAGGTGCTTTGTATTTTCTATCCATTGATATTTTTATCCTTTGTGCCATTATACTAGATTTTCAATCCCCATCTTGTATACAACATTTAAGAATTATCAATACTAAGTTAATACAACATTACTTGTATAACTTCATTGGGTTTGAACACATTATTTCCAAGATAGGAGAAAGATTTCCACTCTCCTACTTATATTTATTCCTATAGTCATTATGCTTCAAAGAAGTTCACGTTTCTATGTTTATAAAAAATACTAGTTGTAAATCATATTTTAAATAGGTTATAATTATAGAACACAAATATCATATTAGTTGCATTAATGCTTTAAGTTCACCAAATGAGAGATTCACTTCATCGTTGTAGGTTCTTTCTTTCTTTGATTGGCAAGGTATGGAGCAACCCAAAGATGTCATTAGAAGCCTTCTTCTCAGTAGCTAAAAATTATCGCAAGCTTCTAAACCCATTGTGATAGGAATGATTTGTTGCATAAGTGAGCAAAGTGCAATTCATGTTCAAGGCATATAGTGTTGTAGAAAGTTATATGTGTGTACATTTTAACATTCATAATGTTGAAACATAGGGTAAACTACTACAAAAAGAATATTGTTCACTTAATATATACAAAACTAAAATTATGAGTATAACATCAATTATTTACCATAAATTAGATGTGTGGAAGTATAAATTAGCAAACCATGAGCTCCAAACACATGACACTAAATATCCATGGAGAAACCCTTTAGGAAAAACTCTTAACATTAACGAGAACACTAGTAATGTAGTAATCTAAACAATATATTACACCTATACAACTTTCTCCTTAGTACAATAATATTTTGGTAGCACGAGTACCTATAAAATAACCCATAATAAATCCATCCAATGCATACAATTTATAGAGAATAGAAATCACAAGTGGATTGTTGAAACCAAGACCACTCAAAACCATGGTATGGAAAAAATATGACACCCCCACGAAAAAATTAATGAATGCACCATGAATAGAGCTAGTAATAACATCTTTGACCCTTGTGAAGAGTGATCAAAAATCCCCAAAAGTAGTGCTCCATTTTACAATACATAATATATTTTGGAGTTATGACTAGGAAGAGAAAATTGTTGTGAGTGAAGTCAAGTGAACTTATAATCAATGCTACACCTCCCTTGTCAATGCCACAATAAATAGTATTTTAAGTTATAAGGAGAAATAATAAAATTATATATATCTTGATCACCTACATGGACATTTGATTACCCATTTTGCTTGGAGACCCAAAATATTAGTACATTAAGATTATAATAAAATATCACACTATCCTAGCATTCTTCAACTTTATATTATACATTACAAAGACAAAAATAGGTACAATAAATAAATCAACTACAAGATGCAAGGCCTCAAGGCTCACAACACCAAGAAAATTTATATGTGCTCACTAGTTTCATTGGTGAGTTTGCAACATTCTTTCGAGTATCAACCTTCTATAATAGTGCATTACCATTTTCTACCATCTTGTGAACAAAGTGAAACTACACATCAATATAATTGGTAAAAGCATGATACATGGGATTCCTAGTCAAAAAATATAACACTCTGACTATCACATCCAATCTAAACTACCCCACAATCAGAAATAACTCCTAAATGATCTATAACAACTACCTCTTTACCTTGACTTTGGTAGTGAAGAAAGCAACTATGGTATACCACTTACTCACCCAATTGATAGCACCATAGCCACTAATGGACCTCTAACTATCCAAGTCACCAACCCAATCTACAATAACAAATCCATGATAAGCGAAACCATGATTATCTAATCACTCTTTACCACAAATGTAAAACTCTCTACTAGAGTTAGAGATAAAACTTATAAGAACTCCCACTGCTTAGGAAATATCTAGTCTAGTACAAACCATTACATACATCAAACACCAATAAATACTAACATGAGACATATTATATATATAATTTAAATTAGGACTCTTCAATAAAACTTAGTGCCTACAAGTAAAAGAATACTCGTTACTAATTATGCATAGAAAATTAAGCCAACATACTTACTCTGACTAAGCTAAAACATTATGTAAACTTAATCCCTATTAATTTTTAATCCCAAAATATGTGTTTCCCCCCTAGATTCTTCATGTCAAATACACCAAAAAGTTAACTTTAGGCTCCCTATTCACTATCTTATTGTTGCCCATAAACATGAAATCCACATACAAGATAATAATTAGAATTTAATCATCAATACATTCAATATAAACATGTTGATCCTCTTTGCTTCTTACAAAACTCAAATTCAAAGAAAATGCATCAAATTCTTGATACCGCATATGAGGAGATTATTTCAAACCACATGTACAAATATTTTTTTAGCCTACAAACTTTATTATATTTCTCTTTACCTCGAACCCATCTAGCTATTATAAATAAAGTCCATATTCAATATATTCAAACAAGAAAATAATTTTAATACCTAAAGTTTGTCTTCAGTATATTCATACAAGAAAATAATTTTAATACCTATTTGCTCAATCTCAAAAAAAGTTGTACTAATAGATAAATAAGAATCTAATGTAAGATGTTTTAAAGCAACATGAGAGAAATTTTACCAAATTTAATTATATTTGTGGGAGTGTCTATTAGCCACTAGTATAGTTATGTACCTATATAATCAACTATCTATTTTTAGTTTTTTTGGTACTCATTTGCAACCAACGAGATTTCTTCCCTTAAGCAAACTTATAAGATCCCAAGTGCATTTTTCTAAGTACATCATCTTTTATTGCATGGCCTCCATCCAAGAATCATGCTCTTCCAAAGAGAGAGTCTCCTTGAAAGACTATGGTTTATCACCAATACAGAATAAAATAAATATACAATAGAAGTGGGCTATACATGTGAATCAAGTTCCATTATCTTGTGGATCATTACAAGACTAGAGTAAGGGATTCTTCTTGTTCCTTTGTATGCTCGTCTTGTTTAGAAATCACACTTGAATCATATTCTTCCTCTTTATCCTATAAGTCATCATTATGTTCTTCAACATGTGCATCTTCCCATTTCTTAACCTTATTCTCAAAATTGACTATTTTCCTTCCCTTTTCTTTGGTTGTGGAGGAACTAAAAATACTCCAGGGTCCTAAAAATCACATCTTTAGAATATATCATTTTTGGTTGGAAGATTCCAAAGCTTATAACCTTTTACATTCTAATTATAACCAACAAAAAGGAATGTATGTGTTTTTCAATCCAACTTAAATAAATTTTCCTTAGTCACATGAATAAAAGCCTCACAAACAAATACCCTTACATGTAAATAGAATATTTCTTACCTATCCATATTTAATAAGAATTTGTATCCATAAGAGTTGAACATGGAGATCAATTAATCAACTAACAAGCAATATTCACAACCTTTGTCAAAAACACCAATCCAACTGAGTACCATTAATCATACTTCTAGCTCTTTCCATTAAGCTTCAATTCATCCTCTCTACAACACCATTCTATGAAGATATATAAGGATTAGCTTATGTTGAACAATATATGTAAATCATCAAATTTTCTAGAGAAATATTTAGCACCATTATCAAATATTAACACCTTAATTTTATCATTTGACTGTCTCACTACCAAAGCCTTTAAATCCTTAAAATTAGAGAAAAGTTTAAGGTGAAAGTTCAAAGTGGTGTCACGTTTTTACAAAAGAATTGACCAACAATGATCTAAAATTTTAAATAAATCCTTGTAAAGTGACATACATATTTTGAATTTTAAGAAGAATTAAACTAATGAATTTATTTATTTTTAGTGTAGTTAATTTTTTTATTTTAAAAATTACAAAAATAATTGAATCTAGTTTTTTTTAAATTACACTATAATTTAATTACTAATTAAACATTAAAAAAATAGTTTAAGGGAGCCTCCATTATTTTAATAATAAATTTCATTCTTTTATTTCATTATTTTTCTATTAATAACTTCTTTTTAATAGGTAAATTGCATTCCCGGGGACTACTTCCATTATATTATCAAAGATAGAGGTTTACATACAATCTAGTTTGGTCATGGTTATTTTTGCCTCCTAAGATATATAAATATCAAAATTGGGGGCCTGACGTTCTATCTCTTATATTTTACTATTTACATATATCTTGCTCCCAAAGTATACAAAATGGAGCTATTTGTTAAACTATTCTACTATTATTTTTGTTTTTTTATTTCCTATATGCTAATCATACCTAGTCGATTACTCTATCAGTCCAAGTGCTAAATTATATATTCTTGAAGCTAGTCAAGGCCCTTAGTAGGAACCATTCCCGAGATTATCTTTAGGAACCAAGCACTATTTTCAATAGTCTGGCAGTGTCATGGAAGAGAAGAGTGCATAGAAATGAAAACCAGAAGGAACCTATTAACCTCCATTCCTTGAGATTTTATTTTGAAGAAGTCCTCGGGGAGAGGGATTCATTTTCCCTTGACTACAATTATTAAAACATCCTCCATATCGCCCCATAATTGCTTCTTATCAACCTTTTGATCAACTCCCCTGCCACATCCACTGATTCTCCCAAATCTATGAGAGCGTTCAAAAACATGGATGAGATGTCAGTATTAACCCTATACCTATGGTCTGTTTCCATGAAATCCTCACTCAACACTCCCTTCCATCCCCCCGATAGGGGTTTGGTAGCAGCACCTCTAAAATTGACATTTAATATAAATTGTTCATTGTAAATCTGAACCAATCATCATTAGGTCATAGATTTGATGGTAGAGATTATGTTGGACTTTTTCCCTCAAAGGAAATCCATCTTTATATAAGGTCATTATATTATAGTTGATTGTTATATTATATTGAATTGTATTGTGAGAGGAGATGGTGATGGAGAGAAGATAAAGTTACAATGGATGTGGTAAAGGTTGTATCCCTTCTATTTTGTTGGAAAAGGAGATCCTAGATCTAATGACTATATGACTAAAATCAACCTTTTCCAAAAATATATAGGGGAGAATCTAGGCCAACAAGGATGTGAGATTGACTAACAACTTGAAAGGCAAACCAACCAACCCTGGATCTAAATTCTCTTTTAGGACCTGTGGCAGGGTTGATGGATTGAAAAGATGCAATGATCTAATTGAACAAACTATGAAAAATGCAACATTCTAATATAGATTCTAATAGAATATAAACACAAACCTTGAGTTCCAAAGTAAAGAGCAGACACTAATACACCTCTTGAAGTTTGAGAAGAGGGTGGAGGGTGGCAAGGATTCCCCCCTTGCTAAATGGAAGCCTGAGGTCCTATGTGTTGACCAATTTGGTTGTTGGGGGATAGATTTTGTAATGGAGTAGTGGTCTTGACTGGAGGAAAAATATAAGGTCTTCAATCTGGATCCAATCCTCCTCTATGAGATTGACTAACAACTTTGGCAGGGTTGATGGATTGAAAAGATGCAATGATCTAATTGAACAAACTATGAAAAATGCAACATTCTAATATAGATTCTAATAGAATATAAACACAAACAAATTTGAGTTCTAGAAAAGTAAAGAGCAGACACTAATACACCTATGGTTGAAGTTTGAAGCAAATTTGGGTGGTCTAGGGTGCAAGGATTCCCTAGACTGGGTACTTGAAACCTAAATCTACTTTCACATGCCTGAGGTCCTTGGTATGTAGTCTTTGTCTTCTGGATTTGGTTGTTGAACCTTCGTCTATTATTGATTAGATTTTGTATCTTGTCAACTTGTAGGGTCTTGATGCATGAATGAGAAAATTGTCTTCAATCTTCCTCCAATCCTCTTTAGATATATGTAATTTGCATACATGAAGAGAGAGGAAGGGTTGTTCCATATAGGTGCTTGCCTCAGTCAAACCCCATGTTGGTATTTCTACCTCCACAATGGCAAAATTGATGATAAAAGAGAGCTTATCCTTTTGAGGGATAAAGGCTAAATGATAAATAAATGATGAATTGACACTTTGCTACAACTCACCACTCAGATTTGATCTCCTTAATGGACTAAATTCATGTTCATCACCTTTAAGGATTCCTTGTTGCTTGACTTGATTTGATTTGAAGACCTACAAGCATTAGTACTAAAAAATGAAATGCATGCATAAACATGAATAAACTCACATAAAAATTGAAATGATGCTTCAATGAAAAAATATTGCAATAATTTTGAAAATTATGCTCTTGATTGCTCTTGGACTAATTTTTGAAGTATTCTCCTCAATAGTTTTCTCAATATTTTCTTTTATTACTTGTTAATTAAAATTATAAAAATACTATGTATTTATATCCAATTAATCTAATTTCTCAAAAATTATTGAGATCGGCATATTTGAATTTGGGGCCAACTTAAGAGGTCTAGGGAACAAGGCACCCTAGACCAAATCCCTCCTTTTTTGAGATCTAAAGTGTCAGGGGAAAAATATTAAATGCATACTTTGATCTTTCAGATTTTATTTTTTGATAGATGCTAAAATGGTCCATGGAATGCATAATTTAGGAACTTAGGTGCATAGTTAGGTCCAAGCACATAGGAGGGAGCAAAACCTAGTGTGAAATTATCAAGGATGACAATTTACAACACTACATTTAGCCCCCAGTTTAGTGAGAGTATGAACTTACGCTCAGACTCACACTAAAGTAAGAATATGTGAGAGGGGTTCAATTATCCCAAATAGTGTTGAAGATTTAGGATAAGATGGCACTGAATCAAGGGGAATGTGTGTGATCACCCTAGGATTTAGGATCCTATGGCAAGACAACATAAGGACAAAGGAACACACATGTATGATGTGCAATGTAGCATGACAAACACAAAGAATATGTAACGAAGACACACAACATAACATAACATAAAGACAATGACAAAAATGTAAACAAACATGATGAAAACATAATGCAAACACAATGCAAACATACCAAAGGTGGGTATGACAATAAAAAACTAGAAAGATCTATAGAAATCATACTAGGATCCATACCCAAGGTATTCATGACTCGCAAGCTAACAAAGTATGATATTTGCTAGGTGAACCATGAACCAAGGCACCACATGCTAGTGAAGTCCGATATTCACTAGGTGATCCTTGAACGAAGGCACTAGTGAATTTCTATATTCACCAGGTGAGCCTTCTAAAAGGGTAGCAAATGAGAAACACACAAGGGATAGTGAGGACCAATTTTCACTAGGTGTGTATCCATGTCAACCATACCAAGAATAATAGTCCCAAGAATTCTGCTAAGGTGCTACACAAATGATCAAATTCCAAGCCAACACATTACTAATTCCAGTGTGTGTGAATAAAGTGAAGCACATAATGGAATGTATGCCACCACCTTAAAATGATTGCTAAACACAATTATGTGAGCAATTGCTTTAAGGTAGAATAAAATGATAAATGCAATGATAAGGTCATGAGAGATTATTTGGAAAGCCATGTGCCAATGATGTTCATAGATAAAGCTAACTCATGATAATGGGTTGCCCCCAATACAAGTCCACATAACAAGAAATAAGATGATCACATGAGGGATCCATGGATCTAGGGTCAGTATACATCTTTGTTAATATATGATATGATTAAGCTCAAAATTTACATCATTCCCCCAGATAATAATGGAACTACAAACACAACGAAAGAATGACACATAGAGATGACAAACAAACTTTTGGGTCAACATGGAAGAGACCTAAATGTCTCAATGCCTTGCATCATCCCCAAAAGGAAAACACAAGACAATAGATTTTTTTACATATAGAATAATGAAGGTACAAATAGATGAATGTCACAACAAATTTGTTTCCTTTGTATCCTTATGCCAGCAAGGACAACAAGGGAAACCAACATACAAAGCATAATACAAGAGGTCACATCACGCGCAAGAAAACACACTAAAGACATAAAACATATACAAAAGCGTATTGTACATGCGAGGCCAATCTAAAGCAAATTGTTTGCATCCCAATCTTGCTCATCATATATGGAAGGCAGATAACTAGCCAAAGAGATTGCAACAAGTGTTGTACTAGGAGTATCACCAAGTTCAACATATGGTGAATCACTCTCATCAGGAGGATCATCACAATTTCCCCCATTTAAATCCATATATTTTGAGAACAACAAAGATAATTCATTATGTACTTGTTCATCAATCTTAGCATATTCATCTTCACTATCCAAGTTTATCACAATAGGTGGTTTAATGATAATATCAATCATATGTTCTTGTTTCATTATTTGTTTAGGTTGAGACATGTAGGGTTCAATGGCATTTTTTGGTGAAGGTGGTAATTCATCATGGTTTACTTGGATAGGTGGTTGATCATTAGGTAATTTTTTATTCTTTTTAGCTAACTGGTGAGCAATGGCACGTCGTCTACACTTACCCTCCTTAGCACTTCAGTTTCTTCTTGCATGAGTTTCAATTTGTGAAGGGGTAAGAGAGATTTTCTCTACCATCGTTCTCTTTTCTTATTTTGGAGGAGGAATTGAAGGGATTATCGGGGGTTGGGAAACCACCCTATCTTTAGGTCTATAAATTTGTTTTTCTTTCGGCGACACAAAGGTGATCACATGGTTATCTCTTGGTATTTTATATGATTTCTAAGGAGGATGTTGAAAATTGAGGTGTTTTCTTAGCTTAATACTTTGTAAAAATTTAAGATTTCTGATCTAAATATGCTTTCCTTTGTTACAGATTCTTTGTGGGTGATTATCTGATTAATCCATTTTACTGTTTGTAGAATGAAGATAGAAGTTGTAGAAGAATTAGACAAGATATTAGAAAGATTACACAAGCATATACCGTGGAGAAACCCTTTCGGGAAAAAACTCCATCAAGAATTAATGTATTATTCAATCTCTGAAGTAGATTACAATAACTCCAATTCTTGCTTGAGAATGCTTCTTTTGCCTTCACCAAATCTTCTTCACAGCCTGCAATAAAAGTGATAATAACTCTATTCAACTTGCTTGAGATAAATAGGCATTAATCAACTTTTTAAACTCTAAAAGAGTTACAATTACAATGCTCAACCCCTACGCCTAAAAGGTACGACTATCTCTTGCAAGTAAAGTTATGTCGTGAAGAACAATGTCAAATTTTTATCTTCATCCATTTGGGCATCCCAAACTGAAGTACAAACTCAACCTTTATTCTATAAATATCTTCAAGGATTCATCCTCAAAGTAGGAGCCCAAGAGTGGGCCCACTTAACTTATCCTTCTGAAATATCTTAGCATGTAAAGGAGTTAATTCCAAGAAGCCAACTTGGGTGCCCAAGTTGGGTCCAAGTCATTTCTTGTTAACTGAAACATTTCTCTCCACCATTCATGCAAGAATGGTCATCCCCTGTTAACTGAAGGTAGTCCCTATTATCTGTCATACAACTCAAGTAATTAGTCATGCGTTCCAAGTTAACTGAAGTCAACTAGCATTCAACTAAAACTAACTAAAGATAACTGAACCATAATTGAACTAAACTAAACTAAACTAAACTAAACTGAACTAAATTGAACTAAACTAAACTTATTCTGAACTGAACTAATATGAATTGAACTAAACTTCATGCATGTAAACATCAAACCCTAACTCCTAAGATCTTAACATACATTCAGAAGTGTTATCTCTTACTCCAAATAGTTAACTGAACTCAAAGGTGAGTATCACCTACCATGTGGGTGCCCCATGTGCCCCTATTATTTAGGAACTCATATTGGATGCCCTCACATGCTCCTAACATTTATAATTAATTACAAATGTCAATTAACATGATTATTCCATTTAGTATTAATCTCTTTCTAATCCTAGTGTTGGGAAACACTTTCCAAGGACTTAGGAGATACATGAAATAAATAATGTTTAGGATTGCAATTAAATGGCATCCTATTTCCAACAGAGGAATTGCAACATATATGTTTGGTGTACTTTGGAGGATATCCAGCTCAGATATGGGTTCATCCATGACCTATGGGGTGGGAGGAACAACCATATAAGTCATCATTTATCAATCATCCTCGAGTGGGATATTGCTAAGAGATAACTCAACTATGTGCTTAGTTATAAACCTTTGATATGATTTGAAAAATAAATCCTCATGAGGCTTAACAAGTTCCATAGGTTGAGCCAAAAATAATCCAATGAAAAAGTTCCACGGGATTCCACGGGTTTGAATCCACTATGATGAACTGTATGTATTTCATTAAAAGCATAAAGTTTCCACAATCCATGATAATCAAGTGTCAACTATTTTTGGATGGAAACTGTGTCAAATTTTATATCAACGTTTTGTATCATACTCCATTATCCATCATCAAGATGATCCATGATCACTCTCTC
Source organism: Sequoia sempervirens (assembly GCA_007258455.2). NCBI lineage: Eukaryota > Viridiplantae > Streptophyta > Pinopsida > Cupressales > Cupressaceae > Sequoia > Sequoia sempervirens. Next base: position 493,297,423 of record VDFB02281492.1, on the reverse strand, counting down.
TCTCTTTTTCTTTGTTATCATCCTAATGATGGATCATGGAGTATGATTTGAAACATTGATATAAAAAATTGACATAGTTTCAATCTAAAAATAGTTGACACTTGAATATATTTCATTTTCAAATGGAAACTTTATGCATTTATGGATTACCAGTGAGACTGCATTCATGGAGCATAACCATGGATAGCCTATCTTCACACGAAATTGGTTCGACGTCGAGAAGATGGTGAATGAAACATCCAATTGTTTTGGTCCAACTTTGAGTGGGAGAGTTATCAAACATATCATAGGGCAAACAAAACCATCATGAGTTTTTATCCATGCTTTTGATTGTTCAGAAGAGAGTCTTCATAAATCTCATGCACAAATAAGAATTATTCCGTGATCACATTCTCTAGGCACATGAGATCAATGAGTATCACTGGTGTAGGTTTGTCATTAATACAACCGGTGATATAGAGAGGACCATCACATGCATGTATGGATGCATTAATATGTGTAAAAGCAATGTCAGGTAACAAAGTGGCTCAACCCTTACGAGATTGAATTTGTATTGCATTAACATTACATAGATCATCATCATGTGTGTAATCACTACCTTACACTTGGATGTATTATTTGGCATTAGATTTGTAAAGATTTGAAAATTCTAGTTTGGTGGAGCTACAAACTTATTTCCTTTACCATTAACATCAGCCCACTAGATGTGATTAGATTCAATAAGGTCTTGCACTTGATGTTTAAGATTCACGCATCATTCCATAGTATGTCTAGGTGCACGATGGTATTGAAAAAATGTTTTTGCATTAAAGTTCAAAGGTAAAGGTTTAGATGTATCCACAAGCCTAATTAAAGGTAATTGGATTAAGTTCTTGCTTAGCAACTATAACATGATCGCATGAAGGGAGTTAGGAAATTGGGTAAATTGACTCTCTCAACCTAAATTGATAAGGATTTATGCTTATAATAGCCACATGTGTTTCAATGTTATTAGTAGCATGTGGAGTGTTTATCTTAACAAAGCTCTTATTTTGCTTTTTGAATGACTGGGAATTTTCTTGAGGTACATACTCAAATTGATCAATATGAGTCGATGAAGGTGTACCTTCATACTAACTAGCTGATATTTGATAATCACGAAGAGCCATACACAAGTGTTGAAAGGATGGATACTTCATCAATAATATCTTATCTCAAAAGTTAAGTTGCAAATTTCCTATAAACATCCTTTGAACATCAACATTTGGAAGACTATAGGAAATTTGTGAGTAAAGCAATTGGTATCATCCTATAAAGTTTGTTATCTTTTCCTTAGGTCCTTGCTTACAATGCACTAAGTCAGTTAATGTTATTTGAGGACCAATGTTTGCTTGAAAATGTTGGGGAAATGCACTAACAAGTTCAGTGAATGAGTTTATCGAGTTATTCGGTAATGAGCAAAACCATTCCAAGGCCATGCCTTTCAATGATCTAGGAAATAGCTTAGCTAGGAGCTTACCTTCAAAAATGACGTTGCTACACAATGTGGTAAAAGCCAATACATGGTTGTTAGGATCTCCCTTAACATTGTACTTCTCAAATCAGTGTATTTCCATGTTTTGGGGTATAGGTGTTTTGAGGATAGCAATTGACAATGGGTTTCTTGTAAGATATTGTAGAGGTTTACCATTTTAATTTTGATTCAATGTTGACATTTGTTGTTGAAGTCATATTTTGAAAAATTTGATTTATGATTGGATCATTGTTTGACACATTTTGAGAGTTTGTTTAATATGGTGAAGTTGTGTAAGTGGTTGATGGGCTACTATGTTGCATGTTTATGACAGGTGATGAATATGGAGGTGTTATAGGTGAGGTGAGCAAACTATAAGGATTCCCACTAGGAAGCCCAAGCTTGAAGTTAGGCCATTCATGTATTGTATGGTTGATTCTACTATGGGTGGTGTAAATGTGGTAATAGAAGGTATGGTTGTGGGAAAGGAAGCTTTTTTTCCTCCTTGGTTTTGAGAATTTGTGAATGATTGAGCGCAACTAGTTGTCATTGGGATGTTGGAATCAACTATGTGATCCAAAATACAAAAAACTTATATTCCTTGAGCATCATTTTTCAACTTCCTAAGGTTATCCACAATAAGCACCATTTGTCCCACTAAATATTCAATGCTTAAGTAATCTTGAAAACCCTCTAAAACTTTTTCCAATTGTTTTAGTTTGTCTTCAAGTACATAGGCAATATCTGTCTCTAAGTCCACACAAATGTTAGATTGTGAGGTGGTCATGTGTAATGTATGGTTAAGAATGGAATCCAAAATGGATTGGGTTGAAGCCATACCTTGTGTGAAAGAGTTAGAATACTTAGGATCTATAGTGGATGTAGTGACAACACGGGAGGCCATAAGTCTAAAACTTCATCTCATAGGGGTATTAGCAATAGGACACAAGGTCATGAAGCTCATATGTGTTTCACAACACTTGAGTAAGACTATTATCTAAGAAAATTTTCAAGACAATCACAACAACACAACACAAATTGCAAAATCAAAGAGCAGAGCCACACAAAAGATATTGAAACAAATATGTGGTTAAAGTCTGGGCTGAAATTAATGGGTCTAGGGTGCAAGGATGCCCTAGACTAGTAAGGTTTCCTGCTAAATTCAAAGTTCTACTATTCTCTACAGTGTTTAAGTATTTTTTACTATGATTGTGTAGGTCTGACAATAAATAAATTTCTAGAATTTGACCAATTTGTGATTTTTGAAATGTAAAATGCAAGTATGCAAGCAATTTTCAAAATGTTGAATCAATGAATGCAATTTAAAATATAATTTTTAGATTATAAAATGTAGGTGCACTAATCCTAACTTGTACAATCTGGAAATGAAAGGCGTGATGTCTTTTTGCAACAATAAGAATGCACATTTTCACTTTTTCACTATATGCATATGCCTAAATGAATGCTCTAAACACTTTCAGATTTGATTTCAAATGTAATATGACCTAATGTAGATTTGTAAATGCAATTAAGATGAATATCTAACTTATGATGACTGAAGTTAACCCTATTTGAACTTTGAGTATAATATGTTATGTAATTTTTTGATTTTCAATGTTTTTTCATGAAATAATAAATGCCTAAATGATGAGTGCAACACAAACTATGATTAAACTCAGATCTAGGATGATATGGTTCATATTTAGGATGATATGCTTTAGATTTCAAAAGATATATAATGCAAAATACATCAGGTTCACCAAAATGTTTTGTTGGAAAAGGAGATCTTAAATCTAATGGCTATATGACTAAAATCAACCTTTTCCAAAAACATGTGGGGGAGAATCTAGACCAACAAGTATGTGAGATTGAATAACAACCTAAAAGGTGAATCAGTCAACCCTGGATCTAGATTCTCTTTTTGGAGGTGGTGGGTTGATGGATTGAAAATTTAATGCAATGATGTAATTGAACAAACTATGAAAATTCAACATTATGAGAGATTCTGATAGACTGAAAACACAAACAAAATTGAGTTCCAAAAAATTAAAGAGTATACACTGATGTACCCGTAATTGAAGTTTGAGCCAATCTAGGTGGTCTAGGGTACAAGGAATCCCTAGACTAGGGACTTGAAACTCGAATATACTTTCATAGGCCTAAGGTCCTTGGTCTATAGTCTCTATCTTCTGAATTTGGTTGTTGAATCTTTGTCTATTACTGAGATAATTCAGATTACGTATCTTGTCAACTTGTAGGGGATGCATGAATGAGCAAATTATCTTCAATCTTCCTCCAATCCTCTTTATATCTGTAACTTACACACATGAATAGAGAGGAAAGGTTGTTCCATATAGAGGCTTGTCTCAATCAAACCCTGTGTTGATATTTATACCTCCATAATGGCAAAATTGATGATAAAAGAGAGCTTATCCTTTTGAGGGATAGAGGGTAAATGATAAAAAAAGATGAATTGACACTTTGTTGTAACTCACCACTCATATCTGATCTACTTGATGGATTGAAGTCATGTTCATCACCTTCAAGGATTCCTTGTTGCTTGACTTGATTTGATTTGAAGACCTACAAGCATTAGTACTCAAAAATGAAATGCATGCATAAACATGAACAAACTCACATAAAACTTGACAAGATGCTTGGATGAAAAAATGCTACAATAATTCTAATTTCTTTTTCTCTTGACTACTCTTATATTGATTTTTGAAGTATTCTCCGAGCAATAGTTTTCTTCTATTACTTGTTAATTAAAATTGTGAAACTACTATGCATTTATATCTAATTAATATAATTTCCTAAAAATTAAATCTCAATAGTCGACAATTAAAATTTGAATTTCAAATAATAAATTACTAATACCAACATATTTAAATTTGGGGCCAACTTAAGAGGTCTAGGGCGCAGGGTGCCCTAGACCAGATCCCTCCTTTTTCGGGATCTAAAGTATCGAGGGCAAAATATTAAATGGTGTCGGGGGAAAAATATTAAATGCATACTTTGATCTTTCACATTTGATTTTCTGATAAATATTACAATGGTCCATGGAATGCATAATTTAGGAACTTTGGTCCATAGTTGGGTCCAAGCACATAGGGGAGAGTAAAACCTAGTGTGAAATTATCACGAGCGACAATTTATGATGCTACACCTTCATATTTTTGGATGGAATGAATGAAGGACTAGTTGTTTCTCCATAGACGTAACCATATTGGGTGAACCACATATATTTGTGTCTTTGTGTTTTATGTTACTTAATATTTTATTTTTGTATTCATTTTATTGTATATTGCTTTGTGATGCTATTCCTAATATCCTAATCCTCAATTATTATCCCATCTAAGACCTTTATCCTACTTTATCCTATTTTGTATTCTCCTCATTTTTGTGACATTGTGGAAGAAATTTGAATTCCTATCTCAGTCCTTCAGCTAAATTTCCTTGGATTTTTGCCTCCAATAGATTTCTTCTCCGACCAACACTTCAAAATATTCTCATTAGTTCTTTTTCCTTTAAGTATTTATCCTATTGAACCATACCCGATATGAAGAATTCTTCATTTAAAGCGAGGAATACCTCTTCTACTATCTTCTTCCTTTCAAATATATTCTTGAAATGTTCACCTTGTCCCATTGCTTCAATTTCTCTTTTAAATGTTTTAATTTTGAAGCTAGCTAAAATATTTTTAAGCCTATTGTATCTTCTTTATTCTACCATTCCTCAACTAGGATAGGGAAGGAGGGATCCCTCATCCACATATTTTCAAATTTAAATGGACATCTTTTCAAATTCTTGTCATTTATTATGTTTAATTGAATTGGGTAATTATTTGATCCAAAGTAAGGGATTAGAGAGCATTCACAAGTTAATGGACTAGCTCTAATATCTCCGTACCATAGAAATCTATCCAATTTCTTCACAATGTTACTAAATCCCAATGTTTTGTTTGTCCAAGTGAAGTTTCCATTTTTCATTGAGATATTGATAAGATTATTTCTCCCTACAAAGTATTCAAAATCTATAAATGTGATTGGTTTTTCTTTTGTACCCCTCCTAGTTTATCTTGACCATGTAAAACTATGTTGAAGTCTCCCCCCAAGATATAGTGTGTATCTTGAGTGGTTGTGAGAATTTAATCTAGTTCTTTCCAAAGTTGTTTCTTTCTTATACAAGTTGAGGGAGTCTATAGATTAATTAGAAGAAATAGAAGTTTGTAATGAGACACCATACCTCATTGATCAACCAGTGCTTATTTTCCTCTATCCTCACCAACAAAAATGATCGAGGTTTCCAAAAGGTGGCTATACCCCCATAAGAACCCTCAACTTAAATTGTTGCTACATCACAACACTTCAATTTGGCCTTCATTCTTTCTATTTATCCATTGTTCAATTTCATTTCCTACAACATATAGATATTTTCATTTGAGAGCCCCATTTGGTGCTTGACCAAGCACATCTTGTTAGGGGCATTCAAGCCTTAACATTCCATGAGGAGATCTTCTTTCCCTCTAGGAATGGTTTTTCCCTTCTCGAATCTCATCATAATAATTTTCATTTGGCCCTCTGTTTCTCCATCTTGACACAAATTCTCTTTGTTGGGCTTCTTGCCTTTCTTCTTTCCTTTCCCATAGTCAGGGCCTTCCTTTATAGAGGTGATTTGACTGATTCCAATCTTATCTAATGCTAATTATTCCATTTCATCTTCATCACTCTCTGATTCATGGTTGATGTTTGAATTCTCCCTTTGTCCTACTTCTCCATCCTCCAAGTCCAAGGATCAGTTAACACTAATCACCTCAACTCTTTTGCTTTTGCTTATTTGTTTTCTAATTTCCTCTTTGTCACTGATGGATATGTTCATGTTGGTTATTCCAAATAATTCACATGCCACATTGAAGGTGTTAGCCTTTGTTGCTATCTCTAGACTATATATTCATTAAAGATTTGCATTGAGCAGAGGGTTCTTTAAGTTTGGTATATTTTTGTCAACTTTCTTAAGGCCTTCGTCTTGAGGAGGTAAATTATTTGAGGAATTATGAGTGTGGAAATGAGATTAGCTTTCCCCATTTCTTGGCTTTGGCTATCAAACGAGGAAGTCTTGCAATATACCATTGAGTTCCCAAACCCCTAACACTTTTGTAAGGAGTGGGGATAGATCTAATTCCACTTTCTATCTCTAGATGCCCTACTTCAATATCAACTCCAAATCCTCTTAGAGGAGGGATGAATTAGGAGAAACTGGCACACAAATTCTTGCATACACACCAAAATCCCTATTGACAGTTTGTTCATTGATTTTGATAAATTCTCTTAGAGATTATCCTATTAATTTTAGAGTTTCTTCACTCTAATATTCAATTGGAAGGTTGTAAAGTTTCACCCACATCAAAATTTTCCCTATTAAATTCTTGATAGGGTTGAGTTTTGGTACCCAATCAATTATATAGAAGTTGAATCCATCCATTGAGAGCACTCCCTGTCTAAATATTTCTTTCTTTTTTTCTCCCGACGAGAACTCTACCAAAAAGAAACCTCTGGGCAGTGATTTAATTTTTATCTTTGGCCCCCAATTATATATATCCACCACTTGTTGGCCAGTTCCTCAATACCATTTAACAAATAAAGTGCGCTCTTTGATCCAATCAGTTGACAAAGATAATTCTGTTGAATTCAAAGTTAGGGCTTTGCAACTTACAGGTTTCTTACTTTGCATAGGAATTTAGTTTTCTCTAGTGGCCACCCCCTTTCCTTTGGAAATGCAATAGCCTTGTTGACCTTTTTTTTTACTTTCCTTGTTCACTTTGTTCTATCTTCCCCATGATTTTTTCCCCTCTTTGTTGGTTCTCCATTCTTTCGTTCTTGTTGTGGTGTTGAAACTCCTTTTTATAAGAACAACACCTACCCGTATTGTTATTTCTCTCGTTTGCATTCCTTTGCTTTCTTCCAACTGCTTTTCTATTGTTTTCTATACTTTTTTAGTGGCAATCCATGTTTTTTACTTCCTAGTATTTGTTTCCTATTAATAACTTTAAGTTTTAGTGCATGCATTAATTTTTTTTTCAATAATATAGATTTTAAAATAAATCTTTAAAGTATTGTGTACTAAAAACATAACTATTTTGAGGGGCTTCGACTTTTTGCATTAACTATTTATTTGAGATAGAAAATGATTATATCCTCTCAACATGGAATCTCTTTTATAGTGCATTATATTTTTTTAAGTTCTTAAAAATAAACATGTGTTTTTTCATACAAAGACAACCAACCTTATATTTTGTGTTGATGACATACTTCTAGTTAAAATAAAAAAATAAACAATAAAAAATATTAAAAAAATATGCATGTTTTAAAAAAACTTTTAGATCTAAAAAAGGGTACTTTTTATTTTTAAAATATGTCATTTACATGAGTAGTAGTGGTGAGAACATTGTTTTTTTAACTATATTTTTAAGTTGACACCAAAGTGATGCTACATATGTATCTATTGAACACTTCTAGTTAAAAAAATTGTCCCCCAAATGTATTTTAGTTATAATGAAACTAGCTTGAACATATTTTATCAAAATTAAATTTTAGCTGGAAATGAACAAATTTTGTTCTGCTAAAAGTTTGGCCTAAAAGGAAACACAACTTTAAAATTTTACCTTTTATATTTAGAACACATAAAATAATATAGGTGCATAGATAGAGTAATCGTCAACTAATATAGTATAGCAATGATATTTACCTATTGAACTAACATCCACAAGACTAGGCACATTCAAATGAATACCTTCTAATAATCTTTGTGCTCTATTAATCCCAATATGAGATGAAATTCTATTCAACTTTCTAAACACATAATTTTCATGTAAATCAAAATTTTCATCTAAGAAAATAGAAAAATTGCTAATTATTTGTTGGCATCTCATTTTAGTGTGTCTTATTTCTCTTTGTTTTGCTCCCATATTGTGTATTAAACCTTATTTGACTCATTATTGCTAACTAGTCTAAGACTTCCAAAGTGGATCCCCTAAGTGTCAAGAGGTACAAAAATCCATAAAAAGTCTAAGTCAAGGCTATTTTTAGTGGTTTTTTTTCAAATTATAGACTTTTAGGGCTTCCCTTGATGTCATGTATTTCCCTCCTTAGTTCTAATATCCCAACCCTTTTCCTAAAAAAGTTTTTAAGTCCTTTGTATTTTACTATCATAATTTCACATTCTTGAGCACCATTTCCCTTTAAACCCTACCATTCTAATCATATACTAATTTGAAGAATTACTTAAGTGCATTAGAGTTCCAAACTTTGTCCTGCATGCATAGCTTCCCATCCAAATATGATGCCCTAATCCTAAGATCATAAGACTTTGTTCCTTATCAGGGTTCCCCTTTCGAACTTCCTCCATTCCTCATCCCATTTCGACATGAATTCTTATTCACTCTCAAAGCACCGATTTAAGGAATGTGGCATGAGTTCCCCCAACCTTCAAAGTCTAGTAGCTTTACCATTTTTCACTATAACTCCCTCCTACCCTCTTGGCTGACCCATAATATATTTAACAAAGTTATACAAGGTCAATGATTGTCAAAAAGGCCCTTTCTCACCCCGAAACCACTATTCATCATTTTGGAGTGACTTTGTGAATAATTTTTCTAGTGATAGGGAAGAAAGTGACACAATATGTCATTAATTAACTAAAATATCCTAGAAACTACTAGATTGATGGTGCCCAAAAATATTTATTTATATAAATGACACAAATTTAAAGGAGAATATGATGCTTTTCCCATACCCGAAATTTATTATAGTGGTTGAAACGTACAAATCTTGACATTAATCTCATCTCTATATCGCATTTACAATGAGTTTTGTAAACTTATTCATGCCTTCCTGACATATCCAAAGGTTCCATAAATTGAGAAAATACTTTTTTTGGGTATTGAGAAAACACAAAGTAAATAAAATAAAATACAACAATAAACTGCAAAAAAGTTGATCAACAAGAAACGAGGGCGAGGAAAACAACCATTAGCTATAGCAAATTACATAACAGCAGAAGACATAGTATCACAATTACATTAACAACATTAAAAACATAGCAACAAACTGAAACAACAATATTACAATGTCCAATTAGAACAACAAAATCTAAATTGGAACCATAGAGAAACAACATGAACTGAAGCAGCAAAATCAAAACTGGGACCTTAGAGCTTGTGTGGTATGAGGACACTTTTTGCTTAACAACTGGTTCACTTGAAGCTTAATTTTTTGAATGTGGACCTTCACCTTGGGATTATTTTCAGACTCCACCTGCAGTTGCAAGAACAAAGAAGCAAGACAATAAAAGGTATCAGAGTAAAGCTTTAAAATTGCAGTTTCCTGGTGATTGCTATGAATGTTAAAGATTTATTTACATCTGGTTCTCCATAAATGCAACAAGATAATATGTCTAACACTAGCAACAGTGACATTATCATGGAGCCATGTCCCAAGAAGAGCCTCTTTCCAATTAATTTATGATAAAAAATAGCAGGCAAGTCATTAAATATAGAGTTCCATTACTTTTTAACGAACCAAAAATCCCAAAAAGTGTGCCATATATCTTCATTTTTTTAACAAAAAGGACATTTACTTGGTTGTATCTTGATACATTTTAACCTGCACCCAACGGGAAACTTATAGTGGAGTACTTTCCAAGCAAGTAATTGAGCATCTGAAGGAGCTTTTGATTTCCAAATTTGATCAAAAAATTTTGCCTAAAAATTCTCACTAAATTTGCAATACCACTTAAGATTTAAGCGAGGATTCAAAGACAAGACATGAAGCAACTGCAAATATAACTTTTTAAAAGGAAACCTTAGAAAAGGATAAGTTGCCAACCATAGCCAGTCTTTGAAAAAATTGCAATGTATAGGAGTACATATTTTCATAGACAATTCCACCAAAACCAAGGAACACACAAAAATCAAGAATGGTCTAAATTTATTGCTTAGATTAAATTGTGCTTTGATGGTATGCCATGGTAGCCAACTCAAAGTAGAAAAATCCCAAAGATCACCAACATTACGAACTCCTTTTTTAAACAAAAAATATAACTGTTTTGGAAAGCTTAAGCCTAGGGGCTGCTTGTGATAACAGATAAGTTTGTTCCACCAAATGGAAGAAGTGGAGAAGTTGAATCCATGTTGAAGAGAGGAATCTCTCCATTGTAAAAGGTGACAAACACATTGCCAAGCCTTCCAAATTGATTGAAGGGATGGAGAAGCATTAATTTAAAAGATGGGGGCATGAAGGATTTTTTCAAGTGACCCCACTGGTTTCCATTTACCTTTAACTAACGTTGAGTTAATTTTGTTTCTTATAAGAATATTCCAAGGTTCCTCACCTTTGACAACTCTTATATTCCACTTAGCAGCCAAAAAAATATCTTGATTTTTTGGATCAATTAACCTCATACCCCCTTTACATTTAGGTTGAATGCAATGGCTCCATGATGTGGATATAAATCCCATGTTGCCATCCCATTTAGTCCATAAAAACTGTTGAACAAGCTTGATTAGGTCTTCATAACCTTTGTTGGAAGGCATCTGACAAGATGAATAATAAACATGTGTGGCAAGAAAAATTTTATTGGCAACATAGATTTTACCAACCAAGGAGAGAAACTTATTTTCCCAACTGAAAAAGTTTATTTTTGAGTCTGTTAAAATACTGGCTCCACATATCAAAGAGCGAAACCCCAAAACCAGAAGGTATCCCAAGATACCTTATGATTTCTCCATGTTTAATGTGCTTCCATTCTTGAGGAATCCAAGGAGGAGAAGGTTCTGTCTGAAACAACAAGAATCCGGTTTTATCATGAGCAAGTTTAGACCCTAAAACAATGTAGTAAAGTTCCAGAATTTCCATCACATTAGAAAAAAAATTAGAATTTTGAAAGAATAGTAAACTGTCATTAGCATAATACAAATTAATAACATCAACATCTTTTGGAATAGAGATTCCATCAATGAGCTTCATTTTATTGGCACTCTAAAGCATATAGCCCAACGCATCAACTGTGAGGACATATAGATATGGAGCAAGAGGACAACCTTGTCGAATAGATCTTTGTAGGGGAAATGAGACCGCCATCATATTATTAATAATAATTCAAGCATTAGCATCTTGAAACAACATTTAAACATGTGCTCAAAATTTTGGCCCAAACCCCAACCATTGCAACATGCTAAGGATAAAGTTCCACCGAATTCTATCATAAGCCTTGTTGAAGTCAAGTTTAATTAAAATCGCATTTTCACCTATTTGTTGGGCCCAATTACATGTTTCCCAAGCTAAAACAAGATTTCCAAGGATAAATCTGCCAGCAATAAAACATGTTTGTTCAGCTCTAACAATTTCTTGCACCACAAGTTTAAACCTGATTGATAAGGCCTTTGCAATAATTTTATAAGATGTATTAAGCAAAGTGATAGGGCGCCAACTGAAAAGAGTATCCTCCTTTTTTCCTTTGGGAAGAAGTTTGATTATGCCTTCATTTATATTCAGGCCTAAAGATCCTTTTGTAAAGGCTTGCAAATATAAATAGTAGAAATCATCCTTAATAAGATGCCACATAGCCTGATAAAATTCCATAGGAAGCCCATCACTACCCGAAATTTTGTAAGGGGTCATGGAAAAAAGAGCATTTTCTAATTCTTCCAAGGAAAGTAATTTATCAAGGTAATGGTTGTACTCGGAATCAATTTGAGTAGGAATATGATCCTGGACAATGTCCTCAAGTGCTTGTTGAATGTCCTGCCATTGATAATCTTTTAAGAGATTTTCATAGAATTGTTTAAACAAATTTCCTATTTCAGAAGGGTTAGAGTGTAGAACATCATAATCATCCCTTATAGCATTGCTTTTTTTATATTTTTTATAGCTGAGATAATTAAAATAATATTTGGTGCCCTTGTTTCCTTCTTTTATCCAATGTAAACTGGATTGAATTTTAGCCCCTTGCCCTTTATAATTATCAATTTTATGCAATTGGGCTTCGATAGCAACAATGGAGGATTGTAGTTTTATATTTCTAGGATCAACATTAAGAAGTTTCATGTCATGAACAAGTTTTCCTTGGAGAGATTTCTCCTTACGTTTACATTGTTGTGCCATTTGTTTGACAAAAGAATGAAGGAACTTAATACATTGAGTAATGGCAGTACACCACTAGTCAATCCAAGAACCTCCTTCATCTGGTCTAGGTAGAGACTTCCAAATCCCCTCAAGTGTAGCCAAGCACGAAGGATTCTTCAGATGGGAAACATTTAGTTTGAAAGGGAGAGTATTGTTAGTATTTGGATTTTGAGATAAATATATGTTGCAGACAATGGGGAAATGATCCGAAAGAGTAGTAGAGTAGTCTACGTGGACACATTGACCCAAGGAGTCATGGATCAAATGCAAAGTAGGAGCAACATAAAATCTTTCCAACCTACTCAATTTTCTATTGGACCAAGTAAACCAATTTGTGGAGTGGCTATCAAATTTATTATGAATTGGGTCCACCACTCCCAAGGAGTTTCAACAAAACAACCAACTATCAAATTCATCCTTGCTGAGATTAGATTGTTTAGACTAGCTGTGATCTTGGCAGTGTTCAACCATGTTGAAGTCACCACCAAGAATCCAATCCAAATTGGGTAAGTTATTGACCATCCAGTCCCAAAATTGAACGTTCTTTAGTAACATTGAAGGCATAAATAGAATAAATCCTATAAGTTGTCCATTGATAATGGTGAGGATCCAAACACAACAATGTGAATGGTCCTCACCCTTATCAATGACCAACTTTAAGATCCAAGACAAAAACCCAATAACAACTTCACCTTTGCCATTCAGATGAGAAGTGTGCAAGAAAGTAGCATCCCTCCAAATATTGCTTAAGTATGCCTCAAGTATTATGTGACTAAGTTTAACTTCTTGGAGGAATAACACATCAAGTTTCCACTTCATCACAACCTCTTTTATTTTATATTTATGATGAGGGAGTGAAATCCCTTTAACATTCCACGACAGAAGTTTAAACTTCATGAGGAAGAGTAGAATCATCCCCCTAAGTCAGAACACTGAAGTTATTATCAAGGGTAAGGTCATGCTCTTTGTTCTCACGATTTTTGGTAGTGGAAGAAGGGGATCTAGATCTATGACGAGAGCAATAAGAAGGGGCAAAAGAGTCACAAGAACATAGATGAGAAGAGGAATGACATGGAGTGGAGCTAGAATCATGAGCAACCAACTTAGGAGAGGAAGGAGGGGAAGGGGAAGGAAGCTCATGAGGTGAAGGGTGAGAGATAGGATGAGAAGAAGGGGTAGGCAGCTCTTTCCTTTTCCCAACCACTCTCCACCTATCAAACATAACCACGTCTTTAAAATAAGAAGAAGGCTCAATGGACACATATACAAGGGTGGATGGAGAGGAAAAGGAAATAGGTGACTTGTTAGTAGGTGAAGGCCGAAGGGATTGAGAGGGGCTATGGTCACTAGGCTAAGAAGACAAAGATGGTTGAACTATTTTGATTTTTTCTGATGGGGCACTCACGAATCAAATGGCCTTCTTTTTTATAGTAAAAACATGCATTTATCTTATTCAAATAGACTATAGGTTGGTATAGTTCAAATCCTGGACCAATCAATTTAATGTTCTCAGGCAAGGGTTTGTTCAAATAAAATTCTACATAGGCTCTTGGATGAACCCTTAAACTTGAAAACTTGTCTAAATTAAGCTTGCATCAAATCACTTTGCCCAACTGGGCCACAATGTCCTTTAAAAATGGTCTAAGGCCAAATTAAGGAAGGGGAGTTCAATCCACATGGGATAGTGTGACCTAGATGGTCCTTCAAGATGAAAATAAAAATTTCATGCTTGCAAGTAACATATTTTCCCACAAATGACCCAAGTGCCATACTGCAAAACAACTTGAGCATGGCCTGCAAATTTAAACATACATGACACATAACCTTTACCAAGGCCTCTTAGGGCTTCTATTTCCGAATCTTGACTTTCCCAATTCAAATGAGCCCATTTATAGAAGTTTGTTTCAAAAGGAATGCCTTTTATGAAAAATAAAATTACAGTTCTAGTTTTACATTCAACAATAACATCCATTACATCATCAAGAAGCTATACTTCTAAAGTTTTACCTAGTTTCATGGAGAGCTGATCTTCCAACATTGCTTTGTCTGGCTCTTTTGGCACCATGGCAACGTCTGCATCATTCCCAGCCTTAGCCATGGTGGCTTCTGTAATGTTTTTAGATAGGGCAGGTTTGTGCACTCATTCTCTGTCTTTTTTGTAGAGTCTAGAATTGGAGTATCACCAGCTTGACGGGCCATGGAATTTATACGCATTGTGGCCTTTTTCACAGCAAGAATGATCGTGTTAGGGTTGCAGGGAAAGCACAAGTCGCAAGGGTTTGTTCGCTCTCTCTCTCTTTCATTTACTAGAAGCTTCTCATTTTTCTAAAATGTCATTTACTTTTTCATTAAGAATACTTTTAGTTCCAGGAAGAACACTCCCCCACACTTCCATGTACGTTTAGGAAAATTTGTAGCATCTTTTGTGGCACGATTTTAGGAAAATTATCCCCAAGGAGTATGAGTGTTCTTTGTAATTATATTGATCATGGGTATTTGAATTTATTGTAGATATATAATCTTCCTTTATGAGTATTAAAAATCCAATAAGATTCATTTGAAAGGAGGATGAAAAATTAGAGGAAAATTGAGGAGTTGTAGAACTAGTAGAATAATAGTATTCTCATGAAGCCCTGGGGTTTTGTTTTCTAGTTATGAGTAAAGATATATTGTAATTGTAATGATCTAGGTTTATCCTAAATTTACAATAATATATTTGTAATCTTTGTATATCAAATTATTAAAGGTAGAATCAACATCAGTTGAGTGTCTCCTTGTGTGTAGTGTACATTTTTTGATTTTTTTAATTAACTGGCCAACCAAATAACTATAAAATCCTTACAAATATTTTACAAGGTATCTTGTTTGATCAATAAAGGAAATGTATGTGTATGCTCATGTATTATTAAATATACTATATTCTATAAATATTAATTATTTGTTCGAATCTATGTGTAGAGCCCAGCTTGCATGTGTATTTTGAAAAGCACATTCTTTCATGGTATCTTGAGTAAGGTGTCATCTTAGGTTAAAATTGATACAATTTTATATAGACTTAGAGACTTATTGACCAACTAGATAAAGGCACTAGTCAACTACTGGTTCCAATTCCCCATCACCCTAACACACTTAAAACAACTTAATATACACTTATTTTTAGTTTTATCCAATTTAGTGTGTTCTCACTACCATCTTTGAATGAATATAAAACCATAAGGGGTTATTATAAAGAACATTCATGGAAATTTATGTGGTTATCTTCTCTAAAAATGTGCTTGACTTTGGATATGACAAATCAACATATAGGCATGAAGTGACAACCAAAATAGGGGTGCAATATGCAATGGGTATGGTTTGTATCAAGGTTAGTGCTTAGTCTTTGTAGTGACATCTATTGCAACACCTTAGGGAAAACCCCTTGGTTTAGTAGAGCCAGAAGTGTAGGAGGTACTACCCACCTCAATAATTTTGGTTATTAAATTTAATCAACCATAGGTTTTGTGGTATTCTTCCCATGTTTAACACCCTTGATGCTTGAGAGACTATCCTTTTAGGGATTTAGGACCTACAACTCATATCACCAACACAATAGTTTTATTAATCATGGTCCAAATACCTTTTTCACCTATGTGTCCCAAACATTGGTTCCACAATATACATGCATTTTCAAACTTGTCACTTATATCAATAGAGTTATAAAAAATGGAGGCATCAAGTCTAAAAAATGTTCCACACTTTGAGCCTCTAATTACCACCAAATTTTCTCTCACCAACCTACTACCAAATTTATCAAATTTCACATGCACTCTAAAATCATTCACCTTAGATACATAAAGTAAATTTCTTTCAAGTCCTAGAATACATTAAAAAATATTGTGAGTTTTCACCCTCCCATTACTAAAACACAACATCCCTTACAAAAAATTCAATGAGTATTATTGTCAATGAGGAAAATTCCTCCATCATAATATTTATATGATGAAAATAATTCTTCTTGGGAAGTAATACAGTAAGAGCAAACTAAGTCAATGAACCAAACATCATCACTAGTAGTTTTAATAGAAATAAACAATGCATCATTATCATTATTGTCAAAATATTTATCTTCGAAGGAATCATCATATAATTTTTTTTTGTTTTTTATATTCCTTCTACACATGTCCTCTCTTTCCATAGTTCCAACACTTTACTCTACTCTTCTCAAGGATTTTATTTAATCCTTTTAACTTTGACCTATCTTTTAATTTCTTTTAGTCCCCTTTAAACCTACATTTATCCTTGGGCTTTCCTTGGACATGCAAGGCATCCTTTGACCCCTCATCCATGGATTTTCCCTCTTTTCCTCTAAAATCAAGGTACCAATAAGGGAGTCCATTTTCAACTCTACAACACTAACATTTATAGCAACAATTAAAATTTCCCAAGATTTGGGCAAAGAACAAAGCAACACGATACATTTGTCTTGTCCTTCAAGATTAACATCTATTGTAGCTAGTTGAATCAAAATCAAGTTAAATGCATTTAAATGTTCTGCAACATAATTACCTTCTTTCAATTTTAAATAATAAAGAGTATTTTGAGATATAAATTATTTTCTAGAATTTTGGTTTAGTAAATATCACTCATCTTCTTTCATTATGTAAATGTGATGGTCTCCTATGAGACATTCAAGAGAATATAATTTGTAAGATAAAACTAAATAGTTCCTCATATGCCTTATTTTCCAACTTCTTCTAATCTTCATCAAATATTTCTTTAGACTTTCCATCCTTTTAAATAACCTTATTTTGATCCATTTCTTCCAAGGATCCACCATCCTCAACTTCCACAACTTGTACTTAGGACCATTGAACTTGTCAATAAGGGTTAGAGACCATGGTTTCAATTACTTAACAATTTTTTTAAACCATTTAAGTAAAAAATTAATAATAGAACAAGGAAAACCCCCAACGCTTCAAGAAAGGCATCCCCTTCTCAACAAAACTAAAGCTTTGATACCAAATGTTGACACATAAGATAAGCTGCTATAAATGAAAGCTTATTTACTTAGCATGTAAATCTAGAATTATGATTATAATATAATTTTATTTTCCATATACTAGATCCCTGGAAGTCTAAATAAGCAAATAAGAAATTATAAAACCATAAGATTCAAACATATGACACTAGATGTGTAGACACCTAAATTTTTCCATACTCAACCACACTTAACTTTATCCAATTCTAGTCATTAATTAAATAAATAATATTTATTTATTTCATCATTATTTGTCACCTTTAATTAAATAAATTTATATTTATTTAATTAATTTTAACCAAATAATTGGCAAGTACTTAGAGTTACCCTATTAATGGGGATGGGTGAGTTAATCCCCTAACTTAAGAGAGGAAATAAAGGGGAGTTCCCCCCTTAAGGTTGATCAAAACTAAATTTTAATGGAGTTTCAAAAGGAAACCCTAGACTCTTGAGAGTAAGTTATCTAATAAGAGATGAGAGAGGAAATCTAATTAGTGTAACTTCAAAAAAAACTTGAAGGAACAAATGATGAGGTCAAAGCCTAATCCTTCATCCTAGGTTTGTAAATATACACCCTTTCTGATAACAACGAAATTGAAATTGAAGGAGACTCCATGGTAATTATTAAATCAATTAGAAAGGAAAAATAAATAAATAAATATTCAAAATATATGGCCCCTCTTGGAATATTTGGGAAACCATATAGTTAAACATATATGTAGAGAAATAAACAAAGAGACATATATTCTTTCAAATTATGCAATAAAAATGGATGACATTATCTTATTAACAAGGTCAATTCTTTACCAAATCTAAACCATAAATTGGAGAGTCATCAAGATAGTCATTAGCTTAACCAATGGTTGAGGCTTAGCTTAGTCGATCAATCAATAATGAAAGGATAATCATTAGTAAAAGTGTCTTGTAGTGTCTAAAGGTGGAGATTCAATATTTCATGAAATGAAGAGATCAAGCCTTGTGCCAAGTCATAGAGTACATCTAGTTTTGGATTACGACTGCATCTATAGGATAGATGAAATTGTTAGCAAGTGAGATGGATCCCTATTGATATTAAGAGGTATTTTGATTAAAGAGATCAAATCCTTGCTCATCTTAAGCATCACCATGGGCACACCTATAAGGTTAATATGCAACCAACAATAAATGGTGTTTCTTGGTGGAATTGCCAAGAAAAGGTTGAAAAGGGTCTTTAAAATGAAGAGCAAGTTGCAATTGTATGTGGTCTTAGGAGAATAGTTCATGATTTTTAATCACCACTACAAGTGAATTTTGACACATATTCTATGTTTATTGTTGTTCTATTGGATCTTGGCGAGGCAAAGGAGATGATAAAAAGATGGTAGATACATTGACAAAGAGCCAGATTCTTGGGGGGTTCAAACGAAACACTTATGTGGGAAATTTTTAATTTGGGATGTCACCAATAAGAAAGATACTTTCGGTTAGTAATGAGGCAATTAGTGGTCAATGACAGTCATTTATTTTTATTGGGTTCCCACAAAAAGAGGCTCATAGAAGGAGGAAGGCATCACAGGGCTCAAATTTCATCAAATAAGCAATGGGGCTTATCATCATTGAAGGTATTCTCTAGCTTAGCACTCTCATATTTGATAGTTCCAATGAAGAGGTGGATACAACCCACTACTTTGGTAGTGTGAGTCACAAACTACCACTAAGGTTCAATATTATATGTAATGCATCTGGAATCAAAGCTAATGAAATGTATAGTGTATATAAAGGAATTTGCTTGTTATCCTTTGAATATGATAGAAATTTGGACCCTTTGAAACTGTTTGTATCTACTATAATGAGTCTAGTTAATATGATAATATAAAGGGCATGATCCCCATGATTATCATTTACCAATAACAAAATTTCATTATTATTTATATCAATATATAAATAAGATTAAAGAACCTTATTTAAGACAAATTTTAAAACCCCTACTTAATGAAGAATTAAATCATAATCATATGTATATAACAAGAACAAATTGGTGTTGTTTAACTCAATTTATAAAAATAAAATACTCAAAAGTAAATAAAATGCATGTAAATATGGTATGCTTTCATCCCAAAACTTGTGTGTGTGTATAATGAAGAGAAAAACCTTTGTTCCTAGGCACCAAAAATTGTGAATAAAGAAATAATTAAATCATAAGATAAATTGGAAGGGTTGATAAAATGGCTAGAAGGAGGATGACGCTAATAGGTAATGTATGTGGAGCGGAAAGGGATGGGATGAATTGTGGGAGGAAAATAAATAATGGGTAAGGGACTTAAGCAAACAATACAATGTGAGGGAGATAATGGGATGGATGGAATGTGATGATGGAGATAATAGGGAATGATGCATGCTCATAGACTAGAGTAGTTTCCTACAACACGTGACACTTATTTTCCAGGTTTTCATCACGGTAGTTGTGCAAGGTGCCACAAGGAGTGGTTTTCACCAATGGAAGAATTTATTTCTCATTACTATTTTTGTTTTTTTGTTTTTTGAAATTTTCTCTTTTTTGTTTGTATTTTTTGATACTTGGAAAGACTATTGCTAATGGATTGAGCATAGAAGCACTTGAGATGGAAAATGTTCATGGGATCATCTAGTTCATGGCCTTCTGGAATAGCTAGCTTGTATGCTTTAGATATAAACTTGACAGTGATGACATAGGGACCCATACAATTTGGCTCACACTTACCTTTTTCTCTCTCTATCTTGAGTAATGTTCTTCTGATTTTCCTTAAGGACAAGATCTCCAACCTCAAAATATCTAGTTTGGATGTGTTTGTCATAGTCACAACACAACCTATGCTAGTATAGTTTAATATAATTGAGAGTAGTGAGATAGTGCTCCTCAAGGAGTTATAGCTTATGTAATCATGTCACTTAATAATCCTCCTCTAAGATAAGGTTACATAAAGAGAAACTCAAGGAGGGTAGCTCGACCTCTATTGACAAGATTTCTTTGGCACGATAGACAAGGGAATATGAATGATGGTGCGATAGGACCAAAGGGCAGGATTGAGCTAAAGGTGTCACTCACAACCAACATAATTGACAATTTTCTTAAGGATTTTTATGATAGTTTGGTTAGATGCCTCAACTTGACCATTGCCTTGGGGGTAATATGGGGTTGAATACTTGTGCTTAATATGGAATTTCTCACATAGGGTTTGCACTTCATGGTTTTTAAATAATTTGTTGTTATTTGTGATGATGGTGGATGGAATGCTAAAATGACAAATAAGATGGTTTAGGATAAATTTGGAAATTTGGAACCAGTGGTGAAGTGAGTGGAACTACTTCAACCCACTTGGTGAAATATTTGGTAACAATAAAATGAATTTTTGGTCATTGGAGGAGATGCGATTAATCTTGCCAATGAGATCAAGGCCCCATGTAGAGAAGGGCCACAAAGTGGTAATAGGTTGGAGACCTTGTGAGGGTGCATGAATAAGGTCTCCATGTTTTTGACAAGAAAATCATTTCTTCACATATTGACAATCCTCTGATTTTGTGGTAGGCCAATAGTATCCTATGCGAAGGAGCTTCTTGGCTAGGATCATGCCATTTGTATGAGCAACAAAAATGCCATTATAGACTTCCTAAAGTGCTAGGTTACCCTCATGTGAGTTGAGACATCTAAGCAAAGTGCCATTGTAGCCACTACGATAGAACGTGCCACCAAGGAGGGTGTAACATGATGTATGTTGCATAAGGGACTTGTGTTTGGTGGATGAAATGTCTGGAGGGATGGTTTGGTTTTAGAGATGGGCATAAATATCATTGTATCAAGGAGTTTCAAGACTAACAATGTCACATATCATGTTCGAATCTATAAGATCATAAGCATGTATTAGGAGTTGTTCTACAATGAAATGAGACTCATGAGCTTCATCATGCATATTTCGAAGAGATCCAATAGTGGCCATTGCATCAACAACTTTGCTATTGATATGAGGAACTTGTCCAAAGGATATATATAAAAACTGTTAACCATGCATTAGAGGGTACACATTTGTCATCCTTAATAAGGAACTCGTCATTGACATGTTTGACTACCAATTGTGAATCTTCAAAGACTTGTAAATGTTAAATGTGTCATTGTACTGCTAGTTCTAAACTAGATAACAATGCCTCATATTTTTCTATATTGTTTGTACAAGAAAAGCCAATGCAAAATGTTTTGGGATGAAATCAACGAAGGGTGATAAAAAGGATGTCGACACCCAATCCATGTGAGGTAAATGACTCATCAAAGTATAATGTCCATGGTTTGGATTCTTTAATTGGAAGGGTCGATTCATTTGGAAATTTAATAGTTAAATGATGAAATCTTAAATGACAGCCTCTACTAACTAATCTTCTATAACTTGTCCCTTGATTTCCTTTTGATTGGCATACTCATTATCA
This sequence comes from Sequoia sempervirens, assembly GCA_007258455.2. Classification (NCBI taxonomy): domain Eukaryota; kingdom Viridiplantae; phylum Streptophyta; class Pinopsida; order Cupressales; family Cupressaceae; genus Sequoia; species Sequoia sempervirens. The sequence continues at coordinate 493,275,300 of VDFB02281492.1, read as the reverse complement.
AACTCACTAAGAAGCACGACCCACTTTGTCATTCAACTAGTAAAGGTTGCTTTGGACAACAAATATTTCAATGGGTTAATTTTGGAAATCAAATGGGTGGTAGCATTAAGCATGTATTGGTAGAGTTTCTATTTGGCAAACACTATTGCAAGGCAAGCTTTCTCCATGGATGAATAATTGAGTTCACATCCAACTAATGTTTTGCTAAGGTAATAGATGACATTCTCTCTTCCCTAATCATTATGTTGAGCTAAGAGAGAACCTAAAGAATGTTGTGTAATTGATATGTACAACAACAAATGCCTATATATAGCAGGTGCCACTAGAACTAAAAGATTAGACAAGCATTCCTTGATCTGATCAAATGCTTTTTGACATCTAAATCCCACTCAAAGTTTATATTCTTTTGGAGTACATGTAAAAAAGTGTGGCACGTATTTGCTAATTAATTGATGAATTGTTTGATAGCTTGGATTTTTACTTGTAAGTTGTGTAGTCGTGTAAGGTTCCTAAGAGATGGCATGTTTGTTATTGCTTTTACCTTATTTGGATCTACCTCGATGCCACATTTAGAAATAACGAACCCTAAGAACTTACCTAATGTGACTCCAAAGACACATTTCTTGGGATTCAATCTAACTTTATACTCTTTCAGCCTCTGGAAGTTGTGACACAAAATGATTAAATGATCTTTGATTTTTTACTTGCCTAAGATGTGATCCACATAATCCTCAACAATATCATGTAGCATAACATGGAATATGATAGTCATGGTCCTCTAATATGTGGCACCAACATTTTTTAGACCAAATGGCATGAATTTGTAACCAATGCTCCCCAAGGGGTGATGAAAGTTGTCTTATGTTGGTATTTTGGTGCTATCTCAATTTGGTTCTACCCTAAAAAGTGATCCATAAGGGGTAGCATCTCATTGCCAGCTATCAAATCCACTATCTATTGATGTTATTAGCAGTGTCGGGCTGCTTCTTCCAGCGATCTCCTTTACTTGAATAAATTAAATTATAGCCATAGGGCTATTTAATTTATAGAAACTTCAAGAGGCACGATTTTATGAATATATGTTTTAATCATTGAAGAGACTCAAACTAATGAAGAGTTACATCTATGATGAGGCCGACCTCTTGCTCCATTGGTTGTGATTCTTCTAGGTGCATCTTCTATGAAGAGACGTCATTTATTCCTTGGTGGCCAACCTTTGGTGGAGGCCGACTTGAAGACACTTGAAGAGGCGCATCCTCTCTCCAACCTTGTGTATATATACTCAATGATCCTCTCATTGTTAATCATTGATTTTACATTGTTCATTTTATTGGTGCGAATAAGAATGAGCAGACTAGTTTGGTATAGAAGGTTGAGTTCATCATTATCATATTGTTGTGTGAGCATCAGTTTATGGTGCATTCTCTTGGCCTCATTATCGGCCTCTATTGTAAAGGAGTTTCTATTTGTGATTCAATATATAAGTGATATATTGTTGATGGGTTTTTCTCCCTCAAGTGGAGGGTTTTCCCAGGGTATCTGCTGTGTTATTGTGTCTAATTTTGAATTAATTTATGTGCATTAAATCTGATCATAAAACTAACATGGTATCAAAGCGGGTTTGAAGAAGATCGTGTTCAGATTTGTTATTGCAGTGATACTCTCTATTCTCTTTTTCATATCTTTGTCTCTCTATTTTAGTCAGGATGGTGAACGGTCTTAAAATTGAGGATAGACTCGAGGGAGCATCCAACTACACATCATGGAGGTTCAAAATCATGCTCACCTTGGAATAGAATAACTTGGTTGAGTTTGTGGAGACCAAAGTTCCCGAACCAAAAGAGGAAGAAGAGAAGTTGCAATGGAGGAAGAAAGACATCAAGGCAAAGAAGATGTTGGTTGATTCCGTTAAAGATCATATTGTTCTGATTGTCTCCAAGTTGAAGATGACAAGAGACATGTTCAAAACATTGGAGATGTATGAAATCAACAACACCAGTCGGGCACTTGCACTGAAGCAACAACTACATCATGTGAAGATGGCGAAAGGAGAAACAATGATTGTCTATTTCATGAGGATTTCGGAATTGAGAGATCAACTCTTTACAATTGGTCATGTGATTGATGATAAGGACTTGACCATGCTTGCTCTCAATGGTCTTCCTTTATCATGGGAGTCCTACATTCAAGGAATCAGTGCAAGATCCAAACTTCCTAAGTTTGATCGTTTAAGGGCCAACTACATTCAAGAGGAGTCAAGGTTGATGGCTAGAGGCGTTGGTCAAAGTTCAACTAATGAAGATATTCATGTTCTCGCCTCTCACTCTTCGAAGAAGAAAGGAAAAGATGGGAAGAAAGGATTCTTCAAGAGGAATCGAGATAAAGGAAATGATGGTGCTCCCGCATTCAAGAAGAAGAGAGACTTATCCAAAGTCCAATGCTTTAGATGTGACAAGTATGGTCACTTTGCCAAGCATTGTCCATCCAGGCCTAAGCAACAAGCCACCATTGCCGATGTTGATGATGCCTCTCCTCAAAAGGACTCTTGTGAATACTTGTTCTATTCGGCATTGTCAAGCAATGTACCTACAGATACCAACACTTGGCTGATCGACAGTGGTGATTCTCGACACATCACTAGTTTTAAGGAGCATTTATCAAGCTTGGTGGAGAGAGATTCTATTGAACAAGTCATTATTGGAGATGATGCTAGCTACTCCATGAAAGGGATTGGAACCTCTACTCTCCATTTGGATTCTGGCATTACACTACAACTATGTGATGTCCTTTATGTTCCAGGAATCAAGCATAATCTTATCTCCATTTCAGCTTTAGAAGATAAAGGATATCAAGTTGCCTTCTCCAAAGGCAAAGTACTTGTGTGGATGAAGAATTCCAACTTCAAGACTGCTCAAGTAATTGGTGTTAGACATGAGAGCCTCTATAGGCTATGCACTCGTCCACTTCAGGCATTAGTTCATGATTCTTCAAGCTTGTGTGATCTTTGGCATCGAAGATTGGCTCACCTTCACTTCCGAGCTCTACCTATTATGGAGAAGATGGTTACGAGCCTTCCAAAGGTCAACCAGGAGCATGAAGGTACTTGCAAAGGCTGTGCAATGGGTAAGAATACAAAAGCTCCATTTCATAGTAGAGAAAGTAAATCTAAATATATTCTAGATCTCATTCATTCTGATTTATGTGGTCCAATGTTTGTTCCTTCTTTGAGTGGTTTCTTGTATTACATTCTTTTTATTGATGACTGCTCTAGAAATACTTGGATTTATTTTTTGAAAACTAAAGAATCTGAGGAAGTGTTAGAAAGGTTCAAGGAGTTCAAAGCTCAGGTAGAAAACCTTTCCGGGAAAAAAATCAAAGTCCTAAGATCAGATAATGGAGGAGAATACACTTGTGGCAACTTTCAGAATTTCTGTGTTGAAGTTGGGATCAAGAGGGAGTTTTGTGTTCCCTATAATCCTCAACAGAATGGTGTTGCAGAAAGAAAGAATAGATCGATCGTGGAAGCAGCAAAATCCATGATCCATGACCAGGATTTGCAAACCTTCCTATGGGTAGAAGCTTCTAGGACTGCAGTCTATGTTCAAAATAGAAGTCCTCACAAAATCTTGGAGAACATGACTCCTGAAGAAGCCTTTACTAGAAAGAAGCCAGAGGTGAGTCATTTAAGGATATTTGGATGTCCAGTTTATGTTCATATTCCAAAGGAAAAGAGAACAAAGTTGGAGCCTTCTGGCAAGAAGGGAATATTTGTGGGCTACAGTGAGACATCAAAAGCCTACAGGATATACATTCCAGGTCAAAAGTTGATCAAGATCAGTAGGGATGTCACATTTGAGGAAGATGTTGCATTCAGGAGATCCAAGGGTACTCATATGGAGATTGAGAATGAAGAGTCTCCTCAGGATATGGAAGTTGACCATACTCTTGAGATTTAGAGGGAGATTTCATATCCAAAGGAAGATATTGATCCAGTTGAGCCCTTGGAACCTACTGATGGGCCTACTAATATTGTGATTGGAAGAAAAAGACCTCTTTGGGCTAGGAAAACTATGCAAGAGGCAGAAAGGTTTGTAGCTCCTAGAGGTACCTTCAGAGAAAGCAAAAGGCCACATAAGTTTTCCAGTTATGTTGCTTTGATGAGTCAAATTATTGAGTCTGAGCCTTCCAGTGTTGAGGAAGCTTCTAGTCAACAAGTTTGGAAAGATGCTATGAATGAGGAGTATCAGTCAATTCTCAAGAATGATGTCTAGGACATCATTCCTAGACCCGAAGGAAAATCTGTGGTATCTTCAAAGTGGCTCTTCAAGATCAAGCATGTAGTTGATGGGAGCATTGAGAAGTACAAGGCAAGATTCGTGGCTAGAGGGTTCTCACAAAAAGAGGGAGTTGACTATGAAGAAACATTTGCTCTGGTTGCTTGCTACACTTTTGTTAGAACCATTATTGCCATTGTTGCATCTAAAGGATGGAAGATTCATCAAATGGATGTGAAGACAACTTTTCTGAATGGTGTGATTGAGGAAGAAGTTTATATCGAGCAACCTGATGGATTCGAGGTACATGGGAAGGAGTCTCATGTTTGTAGGCTGAAGAAGGCCTTGTATGGTCTTAAGCATGCTCCTCGTGCATGGTACAAAAGGATTGATCGTTACTTGTCAAGCTTGGGCTTCTCTAAGAATGATGCGGACTCAAATTTGTACTTTAAGGTAATTGATGGTGAAGCATTGATTTTGGTTTTGTATGTTGATGATTTGATTCTTACTGGAGAAGATCACCTCATTCTCAAATGTAAGAAGGAGTTGGCTTCTGAGTTTGAGATGAAGGACCTTGGGCTCATGCATTACTTCCTTGGCTTAGAAGTTTGGTAGAAGCTAGATGAGATGATTCTAAGTCAAGGGAAGTATACTATTGATATACTTAAAAGGTTTGGTATGATGGATTGCAAATCCATGTCTACACCTATGGAGACCAACCTACATAAGTTAAAAGAGGCTGCAACTAGTTCAGACTTAGTGGATCCTACGATGTACAGGCAGTTGATTGGGTCATTGATGTATCTAGTTAACACTAGACCAGATATTTGTTATGCTGTGAGTGCACTTAGCGAGTTCATGTGTGAACCAAGATAGATACATCTTGTTGCAACAAAACATATCCTGAGATACTTGTGTGGCACAGTTGGATATGGGTTGAAATATTCTTCAGATGTGGACTTGGAGCTGCATGGTTTTACTGATTCTGATTGGGCAGGGAGTGTTACTGATCGGAAGAGCACCTTTGGATGTTGCTTCAATTTGGGATCTGCTATGATTTCCTGGTGCAACAAGAAACAGTCATCTATAGCATTGAGTATAGCAGAGACAGAGTACATTGCAGCTTGTGTGGCAGCTCGAGAAGCAGTGTGGCTTCGTAAACTCCTTGCAGGATTGTTTGGACAATCAATGAAGCCTACTATCATTCTTTGTGATAACCAGAGCTGTGTGAAGCTTTCTATCAATCATGTGTTTCATGACAGAACCAAGCATGTTGAGATCAAATACCATTATATCAGAGGTATGGTATTGAGGAAAGCTATACAGTTGACGTATATTAGCACTGATGAGCAGACAACAAACATTCTCACCAAGCCTCTCTCCAGGATAAAGTTTGTGTACTTTCGAGATAAGCTTGGTATGGTGGAGAATACAACCTTAATTGAAGAGTCTCAATATCAGTGATCCTCTTTAATGAGTTCTTCTCTGTGAGAGAAGTTCGAAGTGAAATCCCTTGTTAATGAGTTCTTCTCTATGAAGAGAAGTTTGAGGTGAAATCCCTTGATTCCACCCTCTAGGAGAGCCATGGTGGATGTCATGTGTGTGACTCCATGATAACATCACGTGGGAGAGTCTGTGATGATTTTCTTGTATTTGTGTTTCACCCTCTGGGAGAGCCATGGTGAAAGTCATGTTGAGGTGACAACATCACCCAAGTGATGAACACTTGTACATACCATACATGGTTGTAGCCATTATGGTTGATATCATGTTGAGGTGATATCTCTCTTTTCCACATATGGTTGTAGCCATTGAGGTAGACATCATGATGAGGTAATATGTCTTGTGCAACTAGAAGTATCATCCTTAGTTGAGAGGGAGTGTTGATGTTATTAGCAGCATCGTGCTGCTTCTTCCAGCGATCTCCTTTACTTGAATAAATTAAATTATAGCCATAGGGCTATTTAATTTATAGAAACTTCAAGAGGCACAATTTTACGATTATATGTTATAATCATTGAAGAGACTCAAACTAATGAAGAGTTACATCTATGACGAGGCCGACCTCTTGCTCCATTGGTCGCGATTCTTCTAGGCGTGATCTTCTATGAAGAGACATCATTTATTCCTTGGTGGCCAACCTTTGGTGGAGGCCGACTTGAAGACACTTGAAGAGGCGCATCCTCTCTCCAACCTTGTGTATATATACTCGATGATGCTCTCATTGTTAATCATCGATTTTACATTGTTCATTTTATTGGTGTGAATAAGGAGCAGACTAGTTTGGTATAGAAGGTTGAGTTCATCATTATCATATTGTTGTGTGAGCATCAGTTTATGATGCATTCTCTTGGCCTCATTATCAGCCTCTATTGTAAAGGAGTTTCTATTTGTGATTCAATATATAAGTGATATATTGTTGCTGGGTTTCTCTCCCTCAAGTGGAGGGTTTTCCCAGGGTATCTGCTGTGTTATTGTGTCTAATTTTGAATTAATTTATGTGCATTAAATCTGATCATAAAACTAACGCTATCATGTCAATATTCAGAAATGGAAAGTCATCTTTGGAACAAGCCTTATTGATATCTCTAAAATTTGCACATACCCTACTTCCTTTTGTTTTCTTGTTTACTAGGACCACATTATATTCCCCACCCTGGATAGTTAATAAGCCAAATAAATCTGACATCTAGTAACTAAAATTTAAAAATAAAACATACTTCAAATATTGAAATATCCTCCATATATTAATTAAATGTATATAATTAATAGAATAATATTTAAATATAACAGTATGAAAATAAAATTTAAGCATGCAACTATTTTATTAATTTAATATTGAATTCAAAGGGACTTTTGTAAATAGATACCGAACTGCCATCGTAGTTAACCTCTTGCAGAATTATTTGTTACATGTAATCAATTTTACGGTAAGGTGGAAGCAAAAAAGAAAATTGAATGTAAAAAAGTTAATCTGTGTAGTCAGGGTTGCCAAAAAATGGCAAATGGGAGTCCAAAAAAAGGTCGCAAAAGACAGAAGTGAAAGCTGAGGCTGCACGCATTGATAAGGTTATCCTTTTAGATGCAAGTACAAGATGACGATTAAATGTGGACATCAAAGACGAATAGAGGATGAGTCTGTAAATATGGGTGACGGAATCCTTCAAGATAATAAATACATGGTGAGAAAATCCCAAGCGCAACATGAAAAAAGGGCATACATATACTGGTCACAAATATAATGATGAAGGGAAGTGTTTTGTAGGGCCCACAAACACGTGAAAACAGATTTGCAAAGACAGGCACATCAAAATGTGAACTGATTTTCAATTTAGCCTTCTGACTAATATTTGCTCGAGTCCACAACCTCTAGGTAATTTTAATTCATAAAATTAACAAATCAAAAACTCTAAATTTGCCTCGGCACTTTTGTTAATGTAAAGGGCAAATACAGTTAACCTACAAACTATGAAGACCTGAACTTTGAATTTTACCTTACCAAAAATCTGCTCGCTGCAATTGATAATTTTGGTATAAATTGTTAGGCTCAAGATGCCATTTCTAGAAATGGTGGAGAAAAGGTCAGGAAATGCACAATATCATAAACCATCATACAACTGACCCATAGAAAATGCCCAATCCAAATGAAATCTTACAATCCTAACCATAATAGTTGCAGATTAATAAAGCTAAACGTTTCCTACAATGGGGTTGATCAAACTTTGGAACTAAATTGATATTGTTCAGTATGATATAGACTAAATCAAAATCATGTTCTAACAAACTCAACTACTTTACCCTTTAAAGAAAACCTTTAATACATTGGTGCAAGTGGTACCATAAAACTTTAATGAACCGCTAAAGGTGATGCCAAAAAACTTAAATGAACTCTTGAAAGTGGCACCTTGTTCAGCTAAAACGTAGAAAATTAATAACATTGTCAAGCTAAATATGTAAACAATATATTCTATGAACAATGTCCACATTGACTATCTATGTCGATAAATTAGGAAAATATAAATTTGTACAAAACAAACTGATGGTTTAATAAGGACATTTTCTTTACATCGTATCAGATATTGTGATGCTGTAAGGAAATACTGTCATGCATTTCCAATGCAGCAATTAAAGGGCACTGATTCCATCTTTAAAGCATTTATAATGACAATTCCAAGAGGAATGGATCGCAAAGGTGACCAGCCTGTAGACAGCATGTTGCAGGTTCTGTCATCTATAAACAAAGTTGTCGAAAATATCTTCCTCTTGCTTTGACCTGTCACAATGATAAAAATTGTATCAAATCTAAATGATCTTATTAGGGAGCCATGACTCCAATCAGTTCTACAATTATATTTATATATATATAAACACAACATGAATTTGAAGCTTTATAAAGAATTCTTATGTATTGTTCAAAAATCATTTTTCAAATGAGACCAAAGTGTGTTGTTTCACTAGTTAAAACACTGATTTTTCTATCATTTTAATTAGATTAACAGTAATCTAACAAATGCTGGTAACAGGTAAACAAGTATAGTTTCACCAAATCTTCAGTATACTTATTCATTTCCCAAAAGAAAACATATGTCATTCCATGAATATTTGTGGAATAGAGATGTCTCACACTTAAGGCGTGAATCCATTAATCTACTGCATATTTCCTAAACAAGGCAAATATATAAATCAAGCTTTTATTAAATATACAGCTTGGAAGACTATAGCAATGATAACAGAAGGGGTATAATCAAAGTGATAAACTGCAGTCTTAAATGGACATAACATACAAAAAGACTTCCAGAAATCATTCTGATGTACTCCCCCATAGAAGTTGTTGGATAATTCCGGACTCATCACCCCTCCCCAAACTCTCAGCAAGACATCATTTTATCCATCAAGCTAGTAAGAAATTATGGTTAGGCACCTTGTCCTAATTACATTGTGTATTCATCCATCAACAATGTTTGCAACAATCTGTTGAATATAATTTTTATGATCTCAAGAAAAGTTTGTCATAAAACTTTTTTAATACCAACAATCTCTACAAACCAAAAAAGACCATAAACCAAAAAAATTATTTTCATTAGTTCCAGAAAGAAATAATGAATCTAATACAAGCAGAAATGTTATTCCCACTTTCAAAGACAAAACAAACTAAATGGAAATCAATATTCTTATGAGGAATTGAAAGGGATTAACACTAATGTCCTGTAGACCTCAGAAAAAATTATTAACATTAAAACTAGACATGTTACTTTTTCATTAAGTCGTCACAAAAGAAATTACTCATAAAGGTACATATTTAATGCTTATGCTTTTCTGACGGTTTTCTCTAGCATATGCATAAAAGAGATGGGCCATATCAACTGGTCTGTTAATGCAAAAGGATGCATTGTGCTAGTATTTACTAGTATCCCATTTGCAAGTAATATTCCCTCTTTAGGCAAGCCCAAGATATCCAATGGACATAAAAATTACAAATATAATATTGACACCAAGACCTCTTTATATAAAGTAGTTAGCTATCCCGCAAAACAAAAGCCACAGATTGGACAATCCATTAATATCTAGCTACTGTCTAAAAGCTGTTAGAACGCTACTCAAGTTTGGCACTGCTGATTCCTACAGTCAAAAAATTTCCAGTCCTATCTTCAGTCATACATACCACCAAGCCTTGACCCTCTCAGCCCTTCACTCTCCACAAATTAGATAAACAAGTTGAAAAGTGCCCAAAAGTGTCAGTCCAAGAATACTGGAACAAAGTTAAAACAGTGCAATGAGCATGTCGTACTCAACAAAAATAATTATGAATTCTTCACAACTGCAAAGATAGCAAGTATTTATCTTTTGTTAACAGTTACAATTTGGATGCAAATCATTACAAGGTCTTTGTTATAATATTTAATGGTGATTAACCTCTCAAAATTGATGTACATAATGAGACAACTCAAACAACTCTACTACCTAGGAGTTACAATTTGGATGCAAATCATTACAAGGTCTTTGTTATAATATTTTATGGTGATTAACTTCTCATGATTGATGTACTGTACATAATGAGACAACTCAAAAAACTCTACTACCTAGGAGTGATCTCCACCCAACATGTTAGGGCTATTTTGTTGCGAACTCCAATCAACCATAACAGAGCTTGCAACTTTGTCTGATTAAAAATCCTTGAAGACTAACACACTTCACAACAGCTATCCTCAAAAATTGACACAAATAATCAAGGATGCATAAGATTGAAAAGCAAACTCTATATCTCACTAAAACCCAGAATTGCCAAGACTCAGTGAATCCTGGGACAGTTGAAGCTAACCAAAGCCAGCAGACTCTTGACCTGGGTACTTGGTGAGTTTGGTCAAGTATGTGTTCTGGGCATAGCAAATCAGCACATTGAAAAAACTAGACTATATTTTTGTGATTTTTTCTCCTCCATTGGGACTTGAAATTCTGATTATTATTAGTTTTTTTGTCATATTTTTAAATGCTAGTGTAGAATGTTCCTAGGCATAGCTTTTGTCATAATTTAAGGCATTTTTATTAGTTTATTTGAGGTGCTGATATTTCACTATTATTTGGTACTGCTGTTTTAATTGCTAGTGTAGGCTTTTTATTTTACCTTATATTGAATATTATTGTATTTTCCTATATGTTTATTTAGCTCATGTTAGTGTTTAGGATCAGAAAAGTAAGCAATCAGATAATGCAACACAAAAGACAATGAACACCACATTTTACCCTGGGAAAACCCTCCTTCTTGAGGGAGAAAAACCCAGCCAAAATATCTCCTATATATTGAATGAAAAGAGCAGAAATCTGCTTACAATTTGGGCCAAACACAAGGCCGAATGCAATGAAAGATAGCATCTCTCATAGATGCAAATATACAATCAAATATGATTTCTCCTTGATATCAATCTGCTTGATACAATATGATGATCTGCTGCAAATATGCGAACTCCTTCTTGAAGTGTGAATTGATTTGTGAATTAATTGATGGATTGAATGAATGAACTTCACCTTGTATATGTACAAAGCAAGGTGACTTTTCATCTAGGTCGGCCTCCAAAAGAAATAGAAAATATAAAATATTTATTGTTCATCAAAAGGCCAACCTGCCTTGAGCAACATTTATTATTTTAAATAGGAAAATATCTCCTGAAGCTACAAACACTAACAGCTTGTTTAGTTGTAATTAGTGGATCATTATAAGGGTAGATGGCATCTTCCATCAGTGTAACTCCTGCCAATTTTTGCGCAGTTGGAGTTACTTTTCCCATTAGTTGGTTTTGTATTCTCTCTATTCTATACATGTATGCACTCCTCCAACTTGTATTCATTCATGATATTGTGAGTTTTTGGTTAATGCATTTTGTGGTGAGCCATATTGAGTCTTGCAATCTTAGCTCTCTCATTCCTTGAAGCTATACTTATTCAGCTAGATAGATTCCTGATTCTTTGTCAAATAAGGATTTCAGTGGTTATTCCGCATTAGATCTGAGTTCTCATTGCTTTTAGAATATTCTAACATTATTTTGGGCAGACAGCAATCATTAATTTTTGGTTCTGTTAGGCGGACAACAGATATATTTTCAATTTTTTGCTGAGCAAACATTAGACACTTTTTTTTTTTTTTTGGTTTCTAGACAGTTGGCTTATTTTTGGATGTTTCTTTTCTGATGAAAGACAATATACAATTAAGGTCACTTTGTTCTATTTTGGAGCACCAAGTTCATGGATTATTTATGACCATGTCGCATTCATATTTTGTATTCAAAATTTTCCCAAAATAATAAAATTTCATTTTTCCAGCAGCTACAAAATTCCATTTTCAATTTTATCATTCTATTTTCTTGTACTCCGAGAAGTGTGTGTATGTAGGTTATAGTACTCAGAATTTTAGGTTTGATCAAAGATTCAGTTAGATAATTGTGTCAAATGCAGATTCTGCATACCATGTGCTGAATATTAACATGAAATCAGAGTGGATAATCTAAAATCTACCAAGGTTTTTCTTAATGAAAACAACTGCTGCCTGTGAGAGGGAGTTGTCGAAGAGTTTCCACAGATGCGATGCCTAAATTTTAGTGGTTGAAGCTAATCCATTCTTATGAGAGGCACAAGGAACTATGATAGGTGGTTCGATGTGATGCCTAGGATCTTCCAAACATTGAAAGGCCGATTTTAACCTGAGATAGGTGGGCTGATTTATTTTAGTGGGTGTTATGCCCAAGAGTCATCACTATCAGAGATCGACGAGATCCAGACTTGTGAGAGGTTAAAGGGTGGGATGCCCTTACTACTGCAGTGACTAGAGTGTTGATCTACACCTAGTTAGATTGTCGATCTGACTTTTTTTAGTTGATTTGTTTAGTTTCAGCACATTCCAGTAATTACAGACATGACTACTCTCAGTCTCAGAAAGTGTGCCTAGTGGGTTCTTCAAATTTTACTTCTTAGAAGTACAGGTTGCAAATGTTGTTGGAATAAGTTGATCTTTGGGTTATTATGGAAACCATTTTGACTTCAATTTATCCTAATCAGCTGGCTGAACATAACAAGAAGATGGCCAAGGCAAAGTGTTCATCTTGGATTCTGTAAAGCGTCATCTGATTCCTCACATTGCTGAAATGAAATCACCACTCTTTATCAAAGCGTGAACATCTCCCAAAAGACGCTACAGAAGAACAAACTTAATGCCACATGCATGAGTGACACTGACAAAGTAGTCACCTTTAGTATGTAGATCATAGAATTTCTGATCAGCTAGCAACTATTGGGGTTAAGGTGGAGGATGAAGAGTTGGTACCCACAACCTTAAATGGGTTCTCTCCTTCTTGGGAACCATTTTTTAGGGGTGTTTGTATTCATGAGAAGCTTTGGAATGATTTCATCCAATGGACCTAGAATGGAGACTATTTAAGCTAGAGCAGGAGAGAGTCAAAACCTAGGCCTCACAAGAAGATGAGGAAAGGTGGTAAGACAGGGGAACCTGGGAAGGTTCAGAAGAGCAAGGAGGCAGAATCAGGTTCTTTCGACCAGGATAAGAAAGACTTGAATAAAGTGTTTCAAAAGCCACAAAATGGACCACTATGCATCTCAATGTCTTGAGAAGAAGAAAACCAAGCAGTAGCAACAAATGTAAAAACTTCGGCTAAAGAGGATGAGTTAGCATCCAAAATTGAGACAACTTTCTCCACGGTGTTGTGCCTATCCATTAACATCATTTCTAGTGTAGGGTGGTTCATTGACAATGGAGCTTCCATACACATGACATTCAATAAGAAGGCATCCAACAGACTTGAAGAAAGCAAGGATGGTGAATAGGTAGAGTTGGGCAATGATGCCACTTGTCCAGTTACCAGATCGGGCTCTATCTCCTTTTGCATGTCTTCACATGCCACATGGTGTTATTGAGCTAGATGATGCCTTGTACGTTCTAGTTTAACAAAAAGTCTTCATTCAATTTCTTGCACGATAGAGTTACAATGTATCACTAAGTTTTATGGTCAGCAAGTGATTATTAGAAAACACAACCCTAAACCTAGTCAAGTTTTGGCCAAAGGAGCTCAAAATTATGGCCTTTACAAGCCACTTGCTGATCCAGTCAGTCAGTTATGGCAAAATGCCATGATAGAGCAGTGTCCTATCTTTATGAAGCCAATTTATAAACCTGATATGGAATCATTAATTTAATGATTCCATGCATGCAACTGAAGGGAGTATTGAAGAGAACCAGAAAAAATTATTGGTGAAGGATTCTCTCAAAAAGAGGGAGGTGACCTTGATGAGACTTTTACTCCAGTTGGCAAAGGATTCTTTAAAATGAGGAAATTGGAAATACTATGAGTGAAATTGGGTTGATCAACACCTCCTTCGCAAAGAGGGAGTGTTACAATCTTTGAGTCACTCAGATTGTATTTTGGGCACATCAGAACAGCACGTTGAAAAATCAGACTACATTTATGTGATTTTCCCTCCTCTACTGGGCACTAGAAATTCCACCTATTATTAGTTATTTTTGTATATTTAAGCACTAGTGTGCGATGTTCCTAAGCACAGCTTTTGTCATAACTTACACTGTTTTTATTAGTTTATTTGATGGGTTGATTTTTTACTATTTTTTAGCACTGCTGGGTTATATTTTTTATTTTTAGTTTACTGCTGAGTAGACAGTAGACTTGTATTTTTTGTTTTTTTGTTTTTTTCCCAGGTGAATGGCTTATTTTTGGATGTCTCTTTTGTGATGAAAGACAATCTAAAATTAGGTCATTTTGTCCTATTTTGGAGTGCCAAGTTCATGGGTTATTTATGACCTTGTGGCTTCCATAATTTGTACTCGGAAATTTTCCAGCAATTGCATAATTCTGATTTCAATTTCTCATTCTACTTTCTTGTAATTTCGGGAATCAGAAGTGTGTGTGCAGTTTATAGCACTCGGAATTTCAGGTTTAATTAAAGTTTAAGTTAGACAGTTTATGTTGAACCCTAGAGTGCAGAATCTGCATACCATGTGCTGAATATTAACAAAAATCAATTTCACCTAAATCAAAGCTGTAACCCCAAGAATATATGTAAAAGGATCAAGTAAGAATAATAGACTTTATTAGTACAATTGCTTATTAACAAATGACCATCACAATTCGGTTAATAGAATTGCTATGTTAAATAAAAATAGCAGATATAATACAGCTTTCATATCAAGAAGTATATCCAATTTCGTTATATTTTAAAATTTCAGCCTTTCTAATTGCTCTGCATACAATTGGTTTTGCAAAAGATCAACCCTGCCTGCACTATAATTTCATTATTTTCGCAAGTCTTTAGAGATAGTAAACTTACAAATGTGATACAATCCTACAAGCTTAGGGAGTAACTTCAAAGAATAATCACTCACCAGTAATGTGGGCATATGAATAATCAACCTTCTTCTTCATCTTCAGATTTTTCATTGATATCTGCAATTGTCTCCACTGTTTGAGAAGACTCATCTGAAAGCAGTGCAAACATATAGAACATATCTATGAGCTGACATCCCATATAGAGCTAATAAAAGTATTTCAAGAAATCCTTGAATTGAATTAAAAAGCTATCTGAAGAACAGATAAACTTCAACTAACTTTATTGTACAAAATTGAATGGCCAATACCATTTTTCTTTGTTCCAAAAAAAATCTAGACTTTATATAATCTAGACAGTAAATAAAAGCTCCTTGCATGTGAATGAAAATACAAAATTAACAATTCCTTGTCAGGACATTGTTATATGCATAATGATATAAAAGCCATCAGTTTAAAAACTATGTAAAGTTCAAAAAGATTCAAAGATCATATATGTTTGAAGGCAAGAATAGAAAAACTTTACATGGCAATCACCTGACAACATCCTTCATGTCAACTATCTTCACATGATGACAGAGCACACATTTTTATGTGCAATGATCTGTAAATATAAAATGACAAAACCTAAAATATCCAGCAAGGATTAGTTAAATGAAACTAAGATTATACCTCAACTACACCTAGTGAGGGCTGTACCAAGGTCTGCCACCAATTAAATGATTGTAGCATGGTTGAGCTAGTTGCAAATCTGAGATTTTCTTTAGTTTTGATTTCCCCTGACAGAAAATGTAAAACAAGAAATCCTAAAATTTTCCAGCTTAGGTCAAGTAAAAAATACCTTGATCACATCCGATGAGTCTTCTACCAAGGTCTGTCATCAATTTCATGGTTTTAGCATTGTTTCACCTAGTTGAGAAGATGAGATGTTTTCTAGTTTTATTTTCCCTTACTAGAAAGGGGAAATGAGTGTAGTCAGCCATACCATAAATAATAAGTTGTTAGTTGGCCAAACAAATAGTACATAAAATAAATAAATAATACTTGGTGCACAGCAATAGATTAGTATAAGTTGTAATCAGGAAACTAATCCCCGACAGTTGGGTGGTTGTAACAAGTCATTGCCAACGGTTGGTGTCCTCAACCAACATCGGCCCGCTATATATTTGATAATTCAATTGTAGTCGGGGACGATACCTTCTGACATATGATGTACTGGCTATTATCTGATGAATGAATACAATGCTATATTCTGTGCAATCTCTGTGTGATTACTATGTTTCATAATTGCTGTCATATATTCTGCTATACATTCTCATTTATTCTGTGTTCACCAGTTAGACCACTTAGCGAGTAAACAATGAGAACCTAATATACCAAGCCTGAATAGAGTAAAAGGAAACTACAATTATACCTCAATCATACCGAGTGAGGAGTCTACCAACAGACATCAAGTTTATGGTTTTCGTATGGTTTGATCAAGTGTGGGGCTGACATGTTATTAAGTATTGGTTTCCCCTATCAGGAAAGGTATACAGAAGAATTTAACTAACAGGGTTACATAGCAAATCATTTTATTTAAGGATATAATTAAAAGCCACAACACTCGTGAAATCTGAGTGAACAATAATTAGGGACTTGAGAACTCAACTCAATATCTACATCAAGGAATACACTTGAACAATTGATGGAAACAATATTTTCAGATGTGAACATGCTACCATGACAAACCAGAATTGAAAAGAACAACAGATGTGCGCACTTATTTGTTTTGGTGATGAAGCATCTATTAGAGTTAATAATTTAAGTATTGTTATTTACTTGAAGATCAAATTTGACACGTCATATAAATGTCTAAACTTGAATTTTGATGTCATATATAGCTGAACTTGTAAAAAATTGAGTTTGTGTGTGTGTACATGGGTTCATGCATGTGTATGTATGTGCCCTGCATGCACACATTTGTACATGTGTCTATGTATGTCTGTGTCCGTGTACACACACTATGTATTCTGTACTTGAATTATGATGTTATATTTAGCTAAAGTCATAAAAATTAAAGATACACACATACACAACCATCTGCTACTAAAATAGCAAATGTCTAACCCACTCAACCAGAAACAACAGGTAGAAAATCATTCAGCCCAAAATAACAAGATCTCTAGAGGCATTGTAGAGATGGCAAAGATATTTGATGCGGGCAATAAAACAAAAATGCAATTTAAGCAAACTACTCAGATACAGAAGATCTGAATATCATGCCTTTTTCAAAACATAATAAGCAAGCCAAGTCTTACTCTCACAAAATACATAAAAACAAAAACATTAATGTTTTACCGAAACTCCTGCAGTATCTATTCCCAAAGCCATTTGACTCAACAATTATGACCGCGGAAGATTGATAGTCATTAATAAAATATAACCAAAAATGATGACATTTTCTAAATTGTGCAGTTAATGCTTTTTTGATATTTCCACATGCAAGCATTTTGAGACATAAATTTATATTATATCTGGATACAGCTGTACTTT
This sequence comes from Sequoia sempervirens, assembly GCA_007258455.2. Lineage (NCBI taxonomy): Eukaryota > Viridiplantae > Streptophyta > Pinopsida > Cupressales > Cupressaceae > Sequoia > Sequoia sempervirens. The sequence goes on along the minus strand of VDFB02281492.1, from coordinate 493,257,650 downwards.
ATCTAGATACGTTACCAGAAAGCTTTAGGCAGTTTTTTAAAACTAAAAACTTAAACAACCCAGGAGACATGAGAGAGAGAGAGAGAGAGAGAGAGAGAGAGAGAGAGAGAATATACTGCTGTCTCCAGCCTTAAACAAAAAATATCCTGCCATCCTTGAAACATGTCTTGCCATCCCCAAATGGGAAACGTTGTGGATCATAGGTTTTTAATTATATAAAAAAGAAATCAAGCATCTGCTACTAAGATAACAAACCTCTAACTCACTCGGGCAGGAAAAACAGGTAGAAAACAATTCAGCCCAAAACTAACTAGAGAACTAGAGGCGTTGTAGAGATAGCAAAGATCTTTAATAGTAATACAGATGATGAACAAAAAAGCACTTCAAGAAAAATATCAGATACAGAAGATCTGATATGCTGCCCAAATTTAAAGCTAAGCATTACCATGAGAAAACAAGACTAATTTTTTTTATTTTTTTCACCTACCGCTACTACAGAGTTACCTTGCATACATACATGTACAAGTTCTGTCAACTCACCGAGAAAACTAAATTGCCCGTGAAAACAAAAGCACTATAGCATTTGTCTTTTTTCGTTCTTTTTTCAATTACGGCAACTACAGAGTTACCTTGCATAGATACATGCACAAGCATTGTCAACTCCCCAGCAAAACTAAATTGCTCTTGAAAGAAAATCACTATGGGAAGATGATGCAACAAGTGGGCAAATGGTTGCCTAAGGGAGGTGGCAACCTATTCTAACCATAATAGGCTGCCCAAGTCTTAATTTCACAAATAAATAAAAACAAAAAACATTAATGTTTTATCAGAACTCCTTCTACATTATCTACTCCGAAAGCCATTCGACTCAGCAATTAGGGATGGTGGAAGCTTGAAACCTTTAATAAATTTTTCACAAAAATATGATATTTTCCCTAAACCGTGCAGTTAGTGCTTCGATTTTTCCACGAGAAAATATTTTGAGATATAATACATCTGGATACAGCTGTGTTTCATCTAGACACATTACCAGGAAGCTTTAGACAGTTTTTTTCCGAAAAATTAATCGACCCTAACAATTAAGTAACACAGAACCTTGATATTTAATAAAATTAACAAATGAAATAGAACAACGTATAAAAACATCTGAAACACTAAATGAGCTTTGGCATATGCCTTTTTGCGAAAATATTCTGTCCTCAAATCATTTCCGATACAATATATATATATATATAAATACACGCATTTGCTACCCAATGACATGGGAAAATTTAAGAAAAACCTACCTTGGATATAATAGGCCGTGGAAGGCCATCCGCGCCTTGCCGTCGAAAACAATTGCAGATCCTCGTGAGACAATTTACTATTAATTGCAACTTCAATAATATCCCCCAATTTGGCAGGCGGGGGCACCCAATAAGACATCCCGGGGCGAAAAGGAAGCCATACAGGGGCCGCCCTTTTAACGGCCATTTTATGAATTGTCTCCTCCAGTGTCTTCAAGGCAAAGGCCTCCATCTCGCCGCCCTCGAGGTGCACCTCTATCAACTCCCCCCGCCTGTTCCTCCTCCTCCTCGAAGATCCCGAATTGTGCCTTACATTCACTGCTCTTAAACTGTGCCCTAATTCGAAATACTTTTGCCCTGGCTCGTGGTTTATTTGCCCTACTTCAGATGATTTTTCCAGCAAATGACCGCGCAGCAATCGAGTGACGCAAAGGCTCCCTCGCGCAATCATTGTTGATATGTACAGAAATATGTGGATTTTTCAGATCTGGAATTGGTGTGGAATTGCAGGTCGAGGGTTCGAAACGCAGGAGAGTTTGATTTTGTGATGTCTAGATAGAGTAGATTTGGATTAGAAAGTCGAGCTGTTACCGAGACTGTACGTCTGCTGTGCTGTTTTTTTTTTATTGATTTATATTTGCTAAGCAGTTTTGGTTGCAGCTGATTGGTAGACCGAGAGACCGAAGACGTACGAATTTCCTCGTAAAGGGAATTAAAGAAAATGTGGGAATTGCAGAAGCTGTTTAGCGAGGCGATTCCATAGAGCGGGCAAATGTTTCTAAAACCGTTGGTCACGCGAAACATCGTCCTACTTGTTCCGAGAAACCATGTATTTACCTTTTTTAAATTATTCGGAGTTCTAAAAAACATTAATAAGGTTTTGTCTATGATATTGCTATCCGGATTCAATGTGTAGTTTTTCGAGTCAAATACATTGACCCATGTTTCATGAGTAATGGTTCACAAGAACCCATCTCTCATGATAATGAATGATCCACTTAGCACTTATTGCATTTAGGTGATGCTCACAGGGGTGAAGCATTGGGCCTTTTCGAGAGGTCACCCATCCCAGTACTACTCCAGCTCAAGCGCACTTAACCACAGAGTTTTCCCCAAGGAAACATCATAATAATAGAAAGATTTTAACAAAAACAACAGCGAAGGTTGTAGGCTGAATGGCTACAGCTTCTTATATTACTAAAATGGATATTACAGGGCTTAAGATATTACAAGACCTATAAGCAATTTTTTGGTTCTCTAATTCGCACGAAGCACAGGAAAAGAGCATACGATTGCTTAGACACTCTAAGACTCAGGATGCCTAAATGGCTCCCTTGAAGTCTTATTTATAGATCTAGAGATGACCTATAGATCCGATGACTATCGAATCTTACTTAGACTATCAGGTAAATTGATTAATGTGAGTGGAGGACTATCGTACCATATTGGCCGACATTGTCTGTCCAATCACATAATATAACTTTACAACTTTATTAATCACTATAAACATGATAGTTATCATTACTTCCAGATGATGAAGAGTTTGGGATTGGATTAATATTCTATTGGTCCCACCATGCTTCTTGGTTGGCTTTGTCAAATAGATCTTCAACATCAATGGCTCTCCATAAAGTAGTGAATTTGAAATGATGTTGCAAATTCTAGTCTGTATCATCATCATTCCACCTGAGATTAATTGTGAAGATTCCCAACCAGGCTATTGGTGAATTATAGTTGTCACAACTAGATTTGATGAAAATTCATCTGGATGGAGGGATGGAGGTCTTGCATGGTTAATAAAACTATACAACTATTTTATCAATCTTGTTTAAACTGAAATTCTCCACTCAAAATTTGGTCTTCTTACAAGATCAATAAGTCTTAAGTATGATAGTTCTGTGTTAATTCGTAAGATATCAAAATGTCCTTGATTTCCTACCACATGTGGTGGTGTGGTACAACCTAGATCTGTTAATTGTCGACCAACAATTTATGAATAGTGACTATACCTTTCATTTATGCCAAGTCTTAGTATTTGCAATTGCACGTCTTTGGATGGAATTGAAGTAAACATTAATTGTTCGAAAATAATTAAAGCCTATAGGAGGAGGATTTGCACGCCACGCAGCCTGCATGGTTGTTACTGGGAAATCTTGGCTTAACCAATCTGCTACAATGTTGTCTTTCCTTGGAATATGTTGAGCAGTATAATTAAACTAATTAAAATAATCTTGTCATCGCACATATTTCCCTCTTCCATCCTTGTGACCATGATCTTTATCTTTGAGTGTTAAAAATTTTGTACAGTCAGTTTTTATTATGAAGTGCTTTAGATGCATAAGTTTTAGAGCATATTTTTCCAAACATTTATTTATTCCATATATTTCCTTATTAGATGAACTCCATTTTCTAGCTCCTTTAGCAAACAGTCCACTAGCATATTCAACTACTAATTCTTTCCCTTCTTTGATGAAACAAAGAACTCCTCCCTATGCATAATCAGAGGCATTTGTATAGAGTATATAGTCTTCTATTGTAGGAACATGCAGTATAGGGAGATTACTAATTTTATTTTTTATTTTTTCAATTGTTGCCATGTGTTCTTCTTTCCAAAAGAATTTATTTTTCTTAAGGAGTTGTTGAAGGGATTCACAACCGATGTCGACATTTGGATAAAAATTATTTACATAGTTTAATGTGCCTAGGAAAGCTTGAAGCTTTTTCTTGTCAAATGGACATTCAAAATCCAAGGCCTTTTCTTTAATATGAGGTTGTACTTCAAGAAAGTCATTATTTACAATCATTCCTAAAAAATTACAACTACTAGTACACCATTGGATTTTATTTATGGATAATACAATCCTAACATTTTTTACAATATCATAAATTTTTTTTGAGATGATTTAGATGGTCTTCTAATGTAAGATTGACTATTAATATATCATCTATATATACACAAAGGATAATTGTTGTACCTTTGAATACATGGTCCATGTATTCTTGGAAATAAGTAGGAGCATTCATTAATCCAAAAAGCATAACATTCCACTCGAAATGTCCAAAAGGACAACTGAAAGTTGTTTTATGTCTATCTGCTTCAGCCACCTGGAACTGATAAAAACCTAACTTGCAATCAAACTGTGAAAAATATTTTGCTTTGGTAACCTTTTACAACAAATAGGTTTTATCAAGAATAGGATAAGGGAAAGGTTCCATAATTTCATTTAAGGGTTTATAATTTATAACTAACCTTTTCTTCCCTCATTTCTGTTCTAAATGTTTATTAACCATAAAAGCATAACAACAGAAAGGAGACTTTGATGGAGAAATATACTTCCCTTCTTCAAGTTCTCTTATGGATTGAATGGGAATTTTCTTGCCTACCTTCATCTACTTTCTTAGTATTAATTTAATTTCCATAGTAGGCATTCTCTTGTTCCAAAATTTTTGTGGGACTTCAGAACATAATTCTTTTTTTATTTCTTCTTTTAGTCCTGTGAGTGGATCAACCTAGGATATCATGTAGAAGGATATTTTTCAGAAGCATAATTTAACCTATTTGTTCTAATCCTTTCTCCATTGAGTGTAAATAAAACACTTTTCTTTGTACTTTTGTATGGAGAATATCTATCAATAAAGTTGCTCCCAAGCAATATGTCTAAAGGCATTTTGTTGAATTCAAAGAAATCACACAAAATATTTCCCTTCTATTTTGATCTCTCTTGGTGCTTGTATTTATCACAAGTAAAGAACTTTCCCTGTATGTCTAGACTTTTATATGTATTCTTTTTGTCAAGGTGTTCCCAATCTTGGACTACATGGGTTTTACAGAATGATAGAGAGGCACCGGTGTCTACTTGGGCGTCATATTTTTTACCATTTACTTCTACTGAAATAAACTGAGCAAATTTGACATTAATAAGAGAAGTTATGTATTCTAATTTGAGCTTTGGTTCTGGAAGACTAGTATTAACAAGTCTTACTTTGGCAGGGTTTGGATATTTGTGCTCAGCTAAGAATTCTTCTTCTTCAATTTCTGTAATTTTCACTCCTTTTTCTCTTTTGGGAACTTTCAGGAATGTCATCATAAACAAAAGTTATGAAACTACAATATTCAAGGTATTTCTCTAAAAAAAATTCTTCTTTATTTTCTCTTCTTTTTTCTTTCCTTTTCTCATGCTTGTTTCTAGGTAAATTGTATTCTTTTAATTCAAAATTATTTTCAAAAAGAAGAGGAGGCTCTAATATATCTTCATAATCTAATTCTTTTTTTGGATAAAAAATAAGAAACCTCTGAGTATTATAGATATTACCTCTTCTCTATGCATGAAATGGTGGCCTTGATCCTCTAGGTGGGAATGACATGTTCATCATTGTAGAAGGTAAACTTTGTTCTAGGTCATCTACAAGACTTTCCAATTCTTCCATATCATCATCTTCAAAGTCTTCAATTTCTTCAAGAACTAGTTCAAATATGTCGTCCTGCATATACATGTCTTCATCTTCTTCGACTACATCCCACCACGCTGCTACATTTGTAGTATATACAACTTTAACAACTTTATTTGTACAAGAGAAATCAAGAGCTATGTGACCTGGTTTGTTACATATGTAACAAATAACTATTTTGGATTGAGGGCATGCATTTTTCCTTTTCCTCAAATAGGTATGTCAAGGAGCATAAGAATGGCATTTATTGAAAGAGCGCCTTTTAAACTTCAATTTGTGGGCTTTTGGCTTATGTGATTTTTTGTGAGTAGAGCCAAAATCATTACATCCATATGTCTTTGTTTCATCATATTGGGGTGCCAACCTCTTAGCTTGTTGCTTGGTAAATTTATAACATATTTTTGCTCATTGATGAACTTTACTACTTCTTGTCTAGCATACTAGATAAGATCTGGGATAGATTGATCTTTTAATTTCATATTATAAGTTTTTAAATTTTCCATGACCTTATCATGAGTTCTGTAAGGAAGTCCTATAAGATATTTAATTTTGACAAATAAATCATCAGCAAATTTTGCTTTATATTCTAGTTGCCTGAAATGTTTAGAATATTCTCTAAAATCATCAAGAGAGCAACATTTTATATTGTTGAGTTCTTTTAAATTTGCTTCCTTGTATGTATCTTCTTCTGGACAAAATTCATCTACTAAATCCATTGAATATGTATGATTGTAGACAAGTTCATCCTTTTTCTCACTGGATTTGGCTTGCCACCAATGAGATGTTATTCCCCATAGATATTGTATAGCAAATGCTACTATCTGATGTTGTGTCATTCTCATCATCTAGCCTATTGTCAGGAATGTATTAGTCTAGGCTCTTACTATATTTACAATTTCTACTAGATTGTCTAGATTATCAATATCTAGATACCATGGAGTAACTGGAATCATCATCATGGTAGTAGGAGGTTCAATATTCTTTTTCTTACTTAAAATTTTTCTTTTAGATTCAAGAAATCCTCCTTCAAGAAGAATAATTGCTCTTTTTGTTTTTTCTTCATTTTCAAGCCACTGTAGACTAGCTTCTAAATCTTCTAATTTATGATCTATGGAACCAATTTTATCAACAATCTTATTTACATTGTCCCCCGTACTATGCAAATTATTTAAACATTAATCAACCTTAGTATGGATTGTTGAATTATACTGCTTGACTTCTTGTACAAAAGAAGAGTTTTCTTAGACAAATTGGCTTATCTTATCGACCTTAGAGTTTGTTTTTTCAATAATTTGCCTAATATGTTTTATATCTTTGCACAAATCTTCAAGATATTCTTGGAAATGATGAGAAAATTTGGCTAGATAATTCCTTTGTTTAAATTCTTGACTTTGCTCTTTTTCTCCGAAATTATTAGGCTGAAAAGCATATTGAAAATAATTGATATACCCATCAGATGATTTATAATGACCTTTTAGAGGAGGTCATCGTCCATCGTTATAAAATGAAATGCTATTTTCTTCATAATAAGATAAAGTATTCTCCCTAAGCAAAGTCATACTCATCATTGTAAATGGAGAATTTATATTTTTATTTTCTTTCCCTTTCCTAGAAGGATTTGGTCCTTCATTGATAGATTGTTCCTCATCCAATAGTTAAGGGAACCATATTTTACTTCCTTACATCCATGGTCTCTAGCACATATTGTGAGGTTAGGATAGAATTCAAAACAAATAGAATTATCATTCAATCGAGACAAAGTAGAGATCTGGCATGCATGCTCATAACAAGCTTCTCTTTTGTCACATAATGTCATATACTGAACATGCCTTATATTTTTTGGAACACAAGATCCAACATAGACTAATATTGCTCCAAAGTGTATAAAATTCACATTAATATGAGCTCTATTATAATCAATTTCAGATTTTGGATAAATCAGAAGGAGCTTAGTCTGAAAAGTCTTAGTAGGATCATATTCTAAAGTTAGCTCAATAACTTTAATTTTGGGGTTGATGAACTGTTTAAAGGTTGAATGATGAACCAAATTCTTGAGAATATTTGGTTTTGACATAGATTTTTTATAAACATTTTAAGCCTTAAGAGTAGGAGGCTTATAAGTTGAAACAGTACCTTGGATAGCCTCTTCTATTACTTGAATGTTTGAAGATTCTTCGCTTGTAATTTCTCCTTCAGTAGGTTGGGCATTAGGAAGCTCAAAATATCCTTTTGTTGATGCCTAATTGATAATCTCAACACCATCATCTGCTTTAACCTTGGGGAAAACTTTTTGGTTAAGCGCACTTGAGTTGGAGTAGTACTAGGATGGGTGACCTCTCGGGAAGGCCTAGTGCTTCACCCCTATGAGCATCACCTAGATGCAATGAGTGCTAAGTGGATCATTCATTATCATGAGAGATGGGTTCTTATGAACCACTACTCATGAAACATGGGTCAGTGTGTTTGACTCAAAAAACTACACGATTGAATCCTGATAGCAATATCATAATTTGACACGTGGAAAATACCTGCTACTTATCAAGGTTTTGTCTTTTTGAGTAGCTTATTTTTCATTAGATGTATGTATTTTTTATTATATAGTCATAGAGATGTCATTATTGCTTCTTATTTTTGTCAGTAAAATGTGTAACATGTTGTTTGTTAATGATATTTACATGTAATAATTATTACATGAGTATAAATGCATATAATTAAAAATAATATACACAATGTCTATTTGTAGACCACTTTGATCAATACATTACAAGTTCTAATAAATAATTATATAAATGAAGTTTATAGTCAATATGTTGAGATGTACAACATTTACAAATATTCATTGTGCTTGTTGAAGATGTTGCATTGATTCTACTTGTTGAAGATTATAAACCAAGCACTTTTAAAGAGAGCAAAGATCATTTCAGCTGCAACTTTGTTTTTGTATTGGATATATGCAACTCATTGCTTCATGCAAAAAATGTATGAAGGTGACTATGGAGAGATTATTTTTTTTAATATGTAACTAGCTTTAATAGTAGTAGTGCATTTTTTAAATGTGTAGTAGGAAAAAAAATATTTGAAAGTAACATTCTATTATATATTAAATATTATTATATTAATTAATAGCTAATATATTATATTTCACATGTGTTGGGGGGATTATATGTCTATGCCCATGTGGCTAAATTTTGGCATATGGGCTTAAGCATTTACTACATTGGTTTGATGTGAATCACTTGCACGCTGCTCTTGATATCCAAGGACCATCGATCACATTTATTGGTCTTTAATTCCCTCATGTGTGATAGGCTGGGGTGATCAAATTTGGATTTATGGTCATTGGGTTGTGTGATGGTGTCATCCGACTTGTGACAATTATGGCTTGGAATGGCTACAGATTCTAGTGGGACGATTGCACTTGTTTTCACCAAGAATGATGCATACTGAAGTACATGAAGCTTAACTGCCATGCTCTAGGATTGTCAGTGCGAGTTGATGCTTGCAGTAAATTCCACTTGGGATGGTAGCATGTGCGAGGCTAGCAACTCATGCGAAGTTTGGTGTCTTCCCTTAAATTTTTCCTTGTGGATGGTGTCTCTTCACTTAGGCGCTATGGATACTTTGGTGAGGCTAATATGCTCCAAGAAATAGTTCGCTTTCATTGGCTTCATAATAGATCAAAGGTTGAAGAAGTTTTGCATCAACAAGGATATTCTCTTCCTTGAAACAGTAAGAATGGTAATTGGGAGGAATTTCTACTTTTCTTCTAACAGAGTACGGGTGAACACAGATATCTTTGCTTGGTTTCTAGCCTCCCTTTTGGACTTGTAGTTTCCTAAGGTTCGATGCTTGCTATTGTTAGGGCTTGATTTCAAGGCGGCCATCCTGGTTGATGATTTGGACATGGTGGCGATTATAGAACTGGATGTAGGGATTCCTTGGCCGGATGATATAGATAAGATGTTTCATCTTGTGGTTGAGGTGGAGCAACAACCTTTCCCATTGAATATGGATGATCGTGCTATGGCTAAACACAGACACTGGGCCACAATTGGCTACAATTGCCTTTGTTGAAGGTTGGGTTTCAATGAAGTAGTGGGCGTCCAATGGTGTATGGACTTTGTCGAGATTGTTAAGGAGGGAAGCTTCTACAATGAAGACGAATGAAAATTTTTCTCAAACAAGTCTAGTCGAATGTAGGCCATTTTGATTTTATGGCTTTAGATTCTATAATTGAATTGGTATTTTGGGTCTATGGGTAGCTTTTGTCATTTTGGGTTTTTGCAAACTTTTGCTTCTTGCCCAACTTTGTGGCTATCTCTCAATGTAATTTTTTACGAATATCAATACAATATATGCAACTCTGGTTGCATTTTATAGATTAAAAAATAGCTAATATATTATTGTTACCTATTTTTTCACTCTGAGCTCAAACAGGTAGAGCTGGATGAAGTTCATCATTTATAGGTACAAAAATTTTCATGTTTTGTTGATTAAGTGTTCATTGATCATCATTGAGATCGTCTTACATATGAATCATAGTTTATTGTGCAAACATTTTAAATAGGAAATTGAGAAAATTTGCATAGTAATGTTTTTATTCATTTTGTAAAAAATGTTGAATCCCACACAAGCCATCGGAGTAACTCTTTTTGGATTTTTACAATCAAATAAAGAATGCATAAGCAATGGTATGCTATACAACTGAAAATAATGAAAGCATAGGGTAGAAGATGATTCGTCATTGCCTGGAATGACGAATCGTTGGCGGTTGAGGTTTTTAGTTGTGACGTCAGCTCTAACTCCATTTCCAATTTCAGCTCCAGTTCCAACTCCAAAAGCATCTGCAGGAAAGGTAAAAGATGACGTTAGAGATGGTCCCTAAGCAATGACGGATCAAATCCTATCATGTGCCTACGCTACTAACAGGAATATAAGATACAATCAATCAAGCATCCATCAGATGATTGCAAAAATCAAGAGAAAAAACATAATTCAATGGAAGCTTTCAGCTTCTTTTATTTTGCTAACATGTTTGTTTCAGTGTGCAGGAACAGGTTCATCATGTTCGAGATCATTTCATCAGATATGTGGAGTAAAACGGGCTCCCACAAGGGTTGAGCTCGACATATCAAGGAGGATACACTCACAAGTTTCATACAAAGTTCATGAATATTGATAACAGTCATTAAAAGCATCAATGCTGCACTCATCAGATTTCATATTCTTTTCAGCTCTACTTTACATTTTTTCATTATATCTAAATAAAGTATTGAGCCTCTTTGCATTGAAGAGAAATAGAATATTCAAGCATTGGAATGTTTTTTATAACTTCAGAAGCATATCATTGTAATCATAATCATGGAGTATAACAAATTTGCAATAATCCATTTCTCTACAAGTTCTTTAACAGAAGGCAACAATTTTGCCTTAGTTAGCATTTAAGAGATATGGAAGATATAGATTCATCAAACAGACATGTTTCAAGTTTCAAATGAGAATATTAAAAGATCATGAGTCTGGAAAGTTAAACATTCAACTGCTACTGACAAGGTTAATAGGAAGTTCTGGTTAACAATATTCATAGCTGATTTTTTTTTTTTAAATAACAAATGATAGTTCAGTGTATTACCAATCATTGGAAATATATATGAGATGTAGTGGAATTTTGCTATGCTAAATAAAGCATTATCTTTTATCAAACAGAAAGACAAGTTGCATTTACAGTGATTTTAGAGGGCATTCAAATTAACATATTTTATCAGCTTGAAGTTAATTTGTGAAATTTAGTGTTTTTAATGTATAGCAGTGATGTTCAGTGTTATATTACAAATAATCTGCTAAAAGGAAAAGAATATAATGAAGAAAGCATTATAGCTGATTTGTTCTAGAGCTCACTGCCTGCCACTAAATTGTAGAAGCCACAAGGTGGATCTCATGCTAAGAAAGTAAAGGTTTCATCAAAATATAAGAAAACCAAGGAGAGTGAAACAACATTTCAGAAATTGGGATTGGTAATCTGGGCAGAGTGATGTCAATGCAATACAAATTCGTGCACATAGTGAGACCTCTGAGGTAAAGAAGAGCACAAAATTCCCAAAAAATTAAGGATAGTGCTAAGGAGGCATTTAAGTTGTTTCCAGTCCATAAGGTGAACTATTCACAAGTGCAAATATAGTAATGTTGCCTTATCAGGAGATTTATTCAAAAGAATATTGCTATACATTAAAGGATGGCAGAGGCAACATTGTTTTAAAAGGTTTCATAGTATGTATTCCTGCAGAAGAAAGGACAGATGGTGATTATCAAGTTATATATAGAGCGGGAAAGATTTTGATATTTGAGCTTATGAGATAAAGAAGTTCCATAATAATTTAAAGCCAGTAATACCTAGAACATTCATGTCAATGGTTATTCTCAAAAGAGTGGAGACATATACGCAAGACAAGCCAAAAGAATATCAAGAAGAAAGAGCCATGTAAAGCTGGTTATTTTTTTAAAAAAAAGGAAATTTGTTGTTTCTATACAAGATAATAAAAGCCATGGAAGTCATGTCTTGCCAAGAAGGAAGCTCTATTCAAACTCATACAATAGGAGAGGATGCCCATATGAGTTTTTGAACCTCACAGTAGAGGAAATTAACTTTTCAGTCACAGGAAAAGCCATTCACAATATTTCAGAAGCTTACCTGAGTATAAAAGGTATGAAGAGCATTCCTTGTTGTAGTGCCATGAAAATCACAGGAGAAACAACAGTATATCGACTGGAAGGCTCCAAAAAGCTTCAAACTCACAAATCCATGGCAGTGCGGCAGTTCTCAAGTTCAATTTCTAGAAAAAATGAAGAATACATGGCGTCCCATGAACAGAGGAGCAAATGAATGAGTTATATCAGAATAGAATGCATGGCTGCAACCTTTAAGATCAACAAATTGTTCAAAGAAGTAAAATGAAAGCCACGTTTTTGCCTCAGCCAGTGACTTGATAGCCGAATAGAGAAACAAAGTTTATTTTTACTTCACAATAATGGCCGAATAATGGATGTTGAAGAACTCACCTGTAATGTGAAAATGTAGACTTTGTTTTTTGTTTCCCTGACAACATTTTTGCTACGAAAATCTCCAGATTCACCAGAAAAATCAAGCCCAAGCCCTCCATGGTGGCGCAACAGGGAAGTCTTCAGCAAAAGTCAAGAATGTGAATGACAAAATTATTAGGGTTCAATTTCTTGTGTCTGCCCTAATTCGACCAAGGGTGACTTTTTATTTTGTTAATGATTTTAATAAATCATGTCATTTTACTATCAACGTGGTCTTGACTCTTGAAGTCAATTGACCTATAATGCATCAAGGCCCGTGGATTTTGAAACTGCCTCAAGGAAATATTTTGTTTTTAAAAATTACTTGTATTTGCATGGATTAATAAAACATCAAATATTTAATTAAATGTTAAAATGTAATTTTGTAATTACTTTAATATTTAGGCATATAGTGAAGAGTGATATTACCAGCCTCCTAAATATTAAAATAATTACTTAATGATTATTTTCAATATTTAATTAAATAAAGACTTTCTAAGATCCATGCAGATACAAATAAAGTCAACTGGAGAACGAATTAATATCAAATTGTTAACTGGAGAGGTACCATGAGAAAGATGGGTTTTAAAGTGTGCATGGGCGGATTGATACAAACGAGGTGGTTTTTGTGTGCTTTAGCCCACTTTTTCAGGGATTTCAGTCCAGTTCGAGTTGCAGATCGATTACATGCTTTATGACTGCCACTTCGAGTTTGAGTTCACTCATTTTTTGCATGAGTTTGAACCACATTTTAAGGGATTTTTACTTGTGCTCGGATTTCACTTTGGGATTATCATCTTTTCACTTTCAGATCACTTTCAGTTGCTTATTCATGCACTTTGAAGTGCATTCATTGTATATATTGAAAAAGTTTATCTTTTTCAATTCAACTCTTGTTTTTCTGCCTTTGCACTCTGCAAAGCAAAATGATTTGTAACTCAGCATCATTTCAGATTAATACATAGCAAGTTTTATAGGTTACCCTTGGTTTTAGCATGAAGTTTTTCCTTTTATCTTCTCAATAGTGTCAGGTTTTGCCTTTAAGCTTTTAGGCAACATTCTTGTGCTTGATTTTGATCGAATTATAGTGTTTCAACATTGAAACCTTTATTTTTTCTGTCTCAATCATAAGTATATGTATGCATTTAGTTTAATTCATAGGTCATACACTAAGTTCGTAATTTAAGAATATTTTTCTTAATTGTGAGAACACTGTTCTTTTCCTTTGAAAGAAAATAGTTTTATGAGCCTCTGTATGAAGCATTTATATGAGTTCAAACTGTTTAGATTTTGATGTGCAAGTTAGATATATTGAGAATCAATTGTGAACTAAATTGCCTTTTAGATCATCATTTTTAGGTGCAAGCATCACCGTAATTAAAATTTCATAGTTCTACAGTCGAGTTAGGTATTTTTATCCTTTTCCTAGCAATTTACCTGAGTATTAATCAGAAGCAATTCATAGGAACCAGCCTAGAATCTGGAGGTCTAATTCCTTATAGGATACCCACAGCCTAGAATTAGTTCCCATGTGTCAATAGATCGCTGAATTAATTATTCAAGCATACGGGTGCAATCTGAATTGACAACAATTATATCATAAATATATAATAATAATAATCATATTAGTAGTAATTATATATAGTATATCAAGAATTATATATATTTATATAATTTTAATTATATATTATCTATACACAATGAATTTAATATATATTTTATAAATATATAATATTAATAGTAATAATATATTTTATAATACGATTATTATTCGATTATATAATATTAATTAATTTATATATAGTAAAAATATATAACATATACTAACAATAATATACTAATTATATATTAAAAATTATTATATTTTTTTTGATACGTAAGATTTTTTTATTAATTTAAAGAGGAAAGCATACAACCACTTGCTAAGTAGGAGATAATAGTCGCTCGAACAAAACCCAAAGACTACTAGACTACATTCAACCAACACAGAGAATATGATCGTAGCAAAAAAAAGATTACAAAATTGGCAATGCCACTATCGAAACCCCAAAAAACCCAAACTCAAATTGTCCACCACCAGACCATAGCAATTACTAACTAAAATTAGAAACCAGCCGAATTATAGAAACCCATTTAGATTCACAAAGGACTCAAAGTCCTTAACTCTTTCGAAGCCTTCGGCCGCCATTAACCCTAGCAATTTCTTTAGATATTCCACTGCAACAACAACAATCATACGGTGATGCATGAGAGCCACCCCACTCAGGCCCAAGAGGAAGGGATAAAACTTAACAGCCTCGTCAGTCTTTTGCAGGAGCTCCAAATCCACTAGACATGGGATCCCGGTGCCTAAAATTGTTGCCTTCAAAACTTCCTCCACACCACCTACCAAATCCTTCTTGAACAGCCTCACCAACAACTCCTTCGCCTCCATCTTAGGAACTTGGTTGTCAAGTAGAGAGGCCAAAAACTACAAGGAAATATGCGCGTTGTCCCTCCCATACTCCTTATGCTTGAGGTGACCAGTGCCCAGAATCATTTTGACTGCTGCAACTATGAGAGGATCAATGTTGAGCAAAATTCACTTCAACCTTTGATCCATTATCTCTCGAAACGTAGCTTGCCTCAAAGTCGCAAATAGAGAAATTGGGGTGTCCGCTCTAGACCACGAGAAACCCTCCACCGAAACTGCTATGATAAACTTTGAGCACCCAACCATTGGCATCCACCAACAACTCCAGAAGCTGAGCAAAGGCTGCCAACCAACTCACCACCATTAACTAAGCACCAACACCAAAAAACTTTGCTATGTTGCACAAACTGTCAACTCCACTCATTAATAAATCTTGTGATCACCAAGCAAATCTATCGTCACACAAATGAGAAATTATTTCTAGGCAAGGCAATTTTTCCTTGCGCTAGTGATTTCCTCTTGCAAACCTTGCTTCATATGTGAATCCTTTATTAAAAAATGTGCTCAAACTATCAACCATCAAAACTAGTATTTGCCTTGAATGATGTCACCAACCTTTCACACCAGCTTCGACCTCAACACTAATCAC